>OX235264.1:66975332-67697501 GCA_944472135.2 Trichobilharzia regenti | reverse complement strand
CCAAGATACACCCACCATCACGATTTGAAACCAGAACCTTCTGGTTACAAGGCCAGCGAGCTCGTAGACTATTAAGCCACTGGGACCCCATCCAGTGGCAAGTGCATGAATTCTAACCCCACTAATTCCAAACTAGGACGAAACAGCCAGCTATCAAGTACTCCTAGGTTTTCCAATGATTCTCTAACTAATGTCAGCTCATGATGAAATCCTGTAACCAATATTCCTTTTCAATCCGCTCCTCATCTTCGGCTGACTCTTCACTAGTATACAGTTTTTTTACATCAAAATGTTTTACCAATCAGGTAGTTATTTTAGTTAGTATGTCTTAAGTATAGGAGGGGAATTAAGAGGTTAAAAGTCATCAAAATAATTAACTAACAGATATCAGTAAGAAGACATCTAAGTTCTGAAGGAGGGGTGAAAATTATTTGACTACACAACTCAAGATAACTTAATTGTTAGACGTTAGCAACAAGTTATTACATAATCGAGAAATTTGTAAAATTAGTAATGATAACTAAGAAGAATAGGATGGCTCAGAAGAATTACGCAAAATACAAACAAGTTAATAGGATTAGCTAGAATCGTAAAAATTGTAACAGTTAACAAAGTCAAAAAATAGTTACAAAGGGAGGGGAAAAATCGTCCTGAAAAACTCAATATATATTGTGTAGTTGGCAATGGCGAAGAAAGGGGCTGTGCGAATTTCTTTTGAACCGATTGCCTCCCCTATATGTAAATGTTGTACGCATAGACCATGCGAGAAGTTGGGTGATATACGAGAGATAAGTTTAAAAGCTCTGTTAGCGTTGACTCGATGCCCAGTATCAATGAGATGAGCTAGTATCGATCTGTGCATAGCTTTATCAGGACATCTGCCAAACCAAGATAGGAGGTATTCAGAAATTCGACGATGAACTTGCCTGATAGTACTCCCTATGTAACTAGCTCCACACGAACAGTTAAACTGATAAATACACATGGAAGAAGCAAACCAGGATAGTCTGTCTCTATTTTTTGAACCAAGTATTGGTTGGCTAGTGAATATACAGCACAGCTTAGTTGAGTTATAAGTCCTTTTGAAGGCCTTTCTAAGACGTTATGATAAGATAAGCTGCGTTGATATTAACAGGGGTATATTATTATTAAATCTGCAACATTTTCAATTTGTTTATCCCTACCAAAATATAATTTTTACTGAGAAGTTGATTCCTTATTAAAGATTGACCGATTAAGTTTCAGTGCGCAGAAGTCTAGCTGTTTAAATAGCCACACTCCACGTATCACATAAAGGTAGACAAAAGAGTGCGAGAATTGGATTTAAAAATTATAATAAGCGGAAATGTGAGACAGAAAGTTAAGAGCACGGAAAACGATGATAATTTAGTGGACATAAGAGATCCTAGAGAGTGAATATATCTGTGCCATTGAGAAATAGGTCGAGCCATATCATCAGTAATCTCCGACCCTTGTTTCTTTGCATCTTGAAGACTCCAACCAGGTAATTAGCCTACATCTTCATGCGTGACTAGCCCAAACCAACTGTAAGAGACTTCGCAGACTGATTCTAGGTTGTGATTTAACTACCCTCTGACTCTATTCCAAACTAACCTTATTTCGGCCAATAATCCTTATTGAGGAAGGTGACAACTTGTGAATAATCTAGCATTTACTCCTAGGTTGTAGTAAATCGGGACTGTAGATGGCTTATGTATGGATAATACAAACAAGCAATCGAATAAAGGTAAGGAAAGTATTCAGGTCTATTACAAAGTAAATAGGTTTTCTATACGCTAGGAGCTTATTCATTATTAAGTAAACCGATTTATTTTTGAAAAAATTACGTTACTTTTCGAAGTACAATGGCTTATTTCAAGTTTAGTCACAAGCTAACATCAGTTAAAGAACCATTAGAAAACCATCAGGGAGTACTAGATATCTGTTTCATCCTAGTTTGGTGCTCTTCTGTAGTACGCAACCACCGGGGTCACTGGCTCCAAGACGAATGAAACTCGTGACCACTGAGGTCCGGTAGGTCTAATGTGAGAACATATAGTCACCAAAGACACTGGCTGGTAGATACGCTGAAATTATGAATTAGTAGCAGTTAGAATACATGGATCATTGAGTCCGGTTCTAGTGGCTAAATCTTCTACAGGCTTTGAACCATGGGGAGTATATGCTGCCGTGGAATCTCAGACTGGGACGAAACAGCTCTGCAGAACTCCCTGGCTTTCAAAGATGTTATCCAAATGATATCATTTTGTGATCAAAAACTCGAAATAGATCAAATCCCTATGGATTAACTCTTAAGAATACCGTGGTTCGATTAATCCATCTCATCTACATATCAGCAACATTATTGGAAAAATTTGTCATGTCTTCAATGCGATAGATAGATTTGAAAAATATTATTTTAATCTTTCAAATTAATCAACCTTTTTTTCATTCATTCGCATTCCAAGTAGAGTGTAGGACTCCAACTTTGTTCTTTGAAATGTGACTAGTATTGGTTTTGATGCATTTTTATGCGGTGGGGTTGCTAGCTCCATGCCCAAATCTTCCTCCTTTACCAGATTTAAACTACTGACTAAGTGAGATTTAGGAGTGTATTGATCTTTGTAGGGGTTTTATATGATTGGTCGGAGGATTTCATAATAAGCTGGGATCAATTAAAGAGTACTGGACAGATGTTTCACCCTAGTTTGTGACTCTTCAGAAGGACAAACCCACCGCCAGGGTTCGAAAACAGGACCTTCTGCTCATAAGTCCAGCGATCTCGTAGACCATTTATCCACTGGGATCCGCCGATCCAATGGTCAGTGCATGAATTCTAACTTCTGCTAACTCAAGAGTTCCAAACTAGGACGAAACAGCTGTCCAGTATACTCTGTGTAGGTTTTCCAATGGTTCTCTAACTGATGTTTAGGATTGTGTCCAATAGGATTCAAATCCGAATCACATGTATTGTTGGCGAGCTCTCTTTCAGTGTACCATAGATGCCCTATTATCCTTAAGTTATAATTATTAACAGTGAAACGTAAAATTCTTACCTGTCTATTAAATATAATATTCATTCCTGAGGATGAAAAATGCCTAGTTGAATACAAAAATTAAATGAAGTAAAAATAAAAAGAAGAAGTGTAGAGAAGCACAAATTTCAAAACATCTGTCTAGTATTCTTTAGCCAAGGATAGATAGTCAAGGAAATACCCTTAATTTCTTTATATTTTAAGCAATCTGTTTTAACCATTTATCGTTATTTCATCATCATCATCATCATCCTCGTCATTATTATTTTCGTTTCCTTTTTAATTTCACTGTGTTCCTGGTGGGTAAGATAAAAATGAAATTCACTGATATCACCAATGGGATTTCCTCTTTTTTTCTGTTGTTTTTGTTGTTGTTGTTTATTACACAGTGGATTTCATTTTTCCAATTATTTTGGCTTAAAGATATAATAAAATATCATTCAGATAATGTGAAAAATTTCATAGACCTGGAAATGAGATAATTTTTAATGAGTCTCCACTCTGACGTCTGTAAAATGTGAAAATGTTTTATGGCCTATAAAAAATGTTTGTTTAAAATTTAAGCTGTACTACTAAAATACCATGTATTTATTTATACTAAAGATAGAAGACAATCAGTTAAAGAAAATTAACTACTGTCGGCATCGACTAGAATGCTTGCGAAGCACTAAAAACTATTTCAGGTTAGACAACGAATTGTTGTCAGCTAGAGAACCATTGAAAACCAGCCACACGGAGTACTGGACAGACGTTTTGTATTAGCTTTGAACTCACCGGCAGTACTCACCCACTGGGTTTTGAAACTAGGACCTTCTGGTTACAAGGTAAGCTCGTTGACGATCATTCAACGACCCACGAATTGGTAGAAGGTAGAATTCATGGACCATAGAATCGGCTCCCATTGGCTGAATGATATACAAGCTTGCCTTTAAACCGGAATCTCTGGGATTCGAAATCCACTGAGTGCGTACTGCTGATGAGTTCCGAAATAGAACATAGGAAACAGCTGTCAAATACTCCCAGGTGATTTTCAGTGGTTCTTTAACTGGTATCAGTCCATGGTCTAACTTGAAACAAATACATTCCCAACAAGCTAGTTTCTTTAGAAATTATTATTTCAAATGGATAGAAGGTGAATTTAATAGAATAGTTATCACAAAAATCAAGTTATATAATTACATTTATGCTTTATTTAGCAGTTTAAATAAACAGTCAATCTATCTTACTCCTTCATTCTGAGAGGGGAACAGTGGTCACCCTCTATTTTATACTCATTTTACTACATCTTCTTCTGGTTGGTGTCGACTCGCAGGAGAATCTACGATGATTATTTTGTCTTATTTGAGACTTGTCATATTGATATACCTGCATTCCAACTAAGAATTGAAGCTCGTACCTATCAATTTAAATGCCATATCAACAGAGACCGAGAATCTCCGTCTGACATAACTGATTAATGAGGAACGCAAATCAACTTAAAAATAACTTTACTACATTTCAACTCATTTATGAACTCTCGAAATGATGGATCAATTTATATGTCATTTCACCCACCACTACTGTTCAAGCTGCTTTATTCCACTCACTAATCTAACCATTGTTTAGTGTAAAAAATAAGTCTTTTACTTGAGATTTCATCCTGTATCGTACCTGGGGTCTCTTTCTCTTACCATCTTCTTACAAAAGATAAATTGTGAAAAAAAAGCACGATGGTTTTATTTAAAGTGACTGACGATTAAATTTGTAGCTAATTTAAAGTATTATTTAGGGAGATAACTATTAAAACAAAGCTATTCCAAGTGAAGTTTGTCGCAGGTTCACTGGTAGAATGGTCACCATCTGCAAATGTATCCTGGAGTTCGATTCCCGTTCGACGTATACTTAAACCTTGCTTAGTTCGTAGGAAGCGCGAAAAAGAAGGAAGGTTGGGCACGCAGCTATCAATGTCACTCCATAAAAAGAAACTAAAAATTACCGCTACTGAAAACTCATAAATCAAGCTTCAAAACTCTATGTTCCCCTCAGGACGCAAACGAATAATATAAAAAAACAGTCATAGTGTAACCTTCTGAGAATAGCGTTTCTACTCACAGATCAGCTAGCATATTCGCTATCAATCTATACCTTCCCAACTTCTTAATCTTTAGATTTAATGCCAGCCATTTAGGCTTTCGGGATAACATCAATGGTTCATTAGTTTCGTAAGGATTATTCATGACATCTTTTGTAGTTCTTTTGAAACTGTGATTTGAAATACTTCTAGCATCTTGACAGCTGTTAGAAATAGTTCCTTCTCCTTTCTTGATAGCTATATGATATCCAGTATAAATATACTTTAAAAAGACATACGTCCACAAAGAATATTCTTTGTGTAACTTCTCTTCAAACCTGTTCAGATATATGGTGTTTTAAGGGGTCATGAAAATACCAGTAAAGTTCAACTATTTTTGATGTGGTTGTGTTCTCCGAGCTGGATAGTTAATTTGTGAAGCTTTCATCGCCCCACTAGGCGACATCTTCAGCGCATACTTCAATTTGTTGAAGTGAGCTTTTAGACTTATCCACAAGTTTATTAATCATCTCTCCTCGTGACCTTGGACGTGATTGGTTGTTTTAGTGTGTTTTCACACCTTCTAGATCACTTGTATTGCAACTGATTGTTTCATTGACTCGAACTTGAACCCTTTGTGTGTGAGGTTTCTTTCTTATCGGTTGATAAATTTTGTCTATCTCGATGTGTCTCTTTCTCTTCACAAGAGAAGAGGAATCCGAGAACCAGATCCTATTTTTGAACGTCTTAGTCAAGTGAACAACCACAGGGGAATTAGAAACTCAAGTTTATAGAAAATCATCTCCCACACAGATCGAATCCTGAATTACAACAGCAACAATCCATAACACACAAAAGGAATTGCATACAAACACTATTCAAGAGGGCCAGTCAGGACTCATTACAGCACTCCCACCTTAAGGAAAATTGAAGAAAAATCCCTCATGGACGTCTTCCAAAAGAATGGATATCCACGAAATTTCATCAAAAGACATATACCCTCAAGCCAACCTATCAAACCAAAAGCCCCCATGGAAAGCACAAAGAAAATCGCCATACCATATATAAAGGACATCTCAGAAATTACTACAAGACTCTTCAAACCTCTAGGAATTGACGTCGTACACAAACCAACAAAATCCCTTCACTCAGCTTTATGTCGTCAACCAAAAGACTCAACAGCGTAAGAAGATGAAACAAACATCATCTGCAAAATTAATTGTAACAACTGCGAAAAACGCTATATTGGTCAAAGTGGACGTCCCCTTCTTCTTCGTATCCACGAACATAAGCTAGCCGTCAAAAGACATGATATCCACTCCATAACTCATACCATTGCATGCAGACAACCACGGACATCAATTCGACTGGGAGAACCAACGTTCAAATATTAGACAGAGGAAACAACAAGAATCCTAAAGAATTTTTAGAAGCCTGTCTGATATTCCAGTGAGTAATCAATCAATATACACATCGAGATAGACAAAATTTATCAATCGATAAGAAAGAAACCTCACACACAAAGGGTCAAAGTTCGGGTCAATGAAACAATCAGTTGCAATACAAGTGATCTAGAAGGTGTGAAAACACACTAAAACAACCAATCACGTCCAAGGTCACGAGGAGAGATGATTAATAAACTCGTGGATAAGTCTGAAAGCTCACTTCAACAAATTGAAGTATGCGCTGAAGATGTCGCCTAGTGGGGCGATGAAAGCTTCACAAATTTACTATCCAGCTAGGAGAACACAATCACATCAAAACCATCCACCTGAGCTACAAATCTTCTCTATCATATCTAAAGTTCAATTATTTATAACAGTTGCTAACCAAAACATATAGAATAACATATCTTTAAAAAACTGAATAAATTATGAGATTTGCCTACATGATCTAGAAGCACTAAGTGATGAATAGCATTCAGAAGGGAATACCATTAAAATTGCAAGGGCTTGGCAATAGGATTATTGTTCATAAGAGTAGGAGATTCACAATATACGTAAAAAGCACATTTTACAGTCATGAGTTTGAAAAAAAGTAGGAAGAATGAGAAAACTAGAGAGTGCGGATTACATACCAAATTATTATTATTGTTGTGACAGGTATTAAAAAGAGTTTAATGCCACATCAGTAAAAAGGATAGTACGTCGGTAGAACAGAGGTAGAATCCTTGCTGACCACGTCTAATCTGGTAGGGGATTCGATCCGTTGCAGACTCATTCATTTACCTCTCTAAACTACTAATAAGACTGGTAAAGAAGGAAGATTGGGCATGAGTTTAGCAACTCCAACTGCCAAAACTAAACACCACCGCTACCGAAACTTTAAAGCTCTATCTTGAAGCCCTATGTTCCACTGGGAATGTAGAGGAATTTTTAAAATAATAAAGAGAAAGTATAAAAGGGTTGAACAAACCGTTTTGGCAGATTCAGTAAAGGGTTTTCCCTGTGTATAGCAAAAGCCTCGGCTGTGGACAGAAGATGACACCGAAACCCCTCAGATGTATATCAGTTTTTGAAAGATTTCTCTATTAATATGGAATGGTGTAAAAGGACAAGCTTTAATTTCTCCTTTCAACAATCATACTCGGAGATTTTCTCATGCACAATTACACACAATCCAACTGATACAACACAAGAGCAAGTGGACTGATAATATGCAAATAGGTGTTGCCAACAGTCCCTTATGTTTTGATGAGTAGAAACGTATTAGAATGCATATATGAGAAAATTGAGCTATGCACGATGCTATAGACTGCCTGACTGAGGTTGCTGAGACAGTAAGAACCAATGGCTACTGACTGCTAGTGATATGGTTCAAATTAATCCTTAATGGAGTAGATGCATTCACTCTTCTTGCGGACTGATAGGTTTATCAAATCAACATTTGAATAAGAAATCGTAAAATATATATTATCTATGTATAAACTGGGAGTACTGGACAGCTGCTGTTTCATCCTAGTTTGGGAATCATCGACAGTACGCACCCACTGGGATTCAAACCCAGGACCTTCAGGTTACAAGGCAAGCTCGTATACCATTCAGCCACTGTGCGTCGGTGGCACAGCGGTAAGGATGCTCGCCAACCATGTACATGGTCCAAGGTTCGATACCCGACCACAGACGCCGAGCCAGAAATAATGCTGGTAAAGAGGAGAAGTTGAGCATGAGGCTAGCAACCCAATCCTGTAAAAATAAACACCGCTACAGAAACTTGAAGCCACTAGCTTGAGGCCCTATATTCCACTGAGAACGTGAAGGAAAAAAAGGATAAACTGGAATTTGTATGATTGAAGATCATTTACCCACTGTTCATTTATTTTTTCATTACTTCTACTTGCAGAATTACTGGCGGAGAATTATTTGAACGGATTATTGATGAATCATTCGATTTGAATGAATCTAGATGCATAAAATTTATGCATGAAATTCTTCAAGGTGTTGAATACATGCATTCCCAAAATGTAATACATCTTGATCTCAAGGTAATCTGTCTTATCATTATTATTATTACTATGTTTTCCATACAACTATAAAAAATTTTTTAGTACTCATATGAAAAAAGTGAAATTCAAGTGTTGGTTTGTGGGGATTTGATTGGCACAGTGGTTAGGACTCTCGCCGACCATGCACATGGTCCGGGGTTCGAGCCCGCACCGACGCACATCTGATATCTATGGTCGGCCTGAAAAATTTGGGCTACCGATATCCATGCTGAAAATTCCATACTTGTACCGAAAATACAGTGTGGAATCAAGCTGAAGGTCAAAAAAAAAATGGTTACAGGATTTCATCATGAGCTAACATTAGTTATAGAACCATTGGAAAACCACCTGGGAGTACTGGACAGCCAATTGTTTCGTCCTAGTTTGGGACTCTTCTGAAAAGTTTCAGATCACTGTAGAAATCTGGTGCCTTCAATATATATATATATATATATATAGGATCAGATAGCTAGCTGGGAAGGATATAGCAACAAGGAACTCTGCCCACGTACCAAAGAAGAACATATAGCCCAACAAATATGCAGAAGGAAATGAAGACACGTTGGACTTATGCTAAGGAGGTCATTAAGTGACATCACATGCCAGACTAGGTCTCAAGTGAAACCCAAATGAGAAACAACCAGTTGAACGTGAAAGAAAAAGCATGAGGATGGTATGAAAGCGTATAGGCAATCTACAAGAGTATAGAGAACAGGGTGAAATGAGGATATGTTACTAATTCCCTGCGCGCAAAACCTACTTTTTCAGTATTAGTCTACTATGCTTAGTGACATACTTTGAAGTAGATTTCTTATACAAAAATAATTACTCAAACATAACATGAGATGACGGCATGACTTTATCACAAATCAACGATATTTAGAAAGCATGGGCCACTGGATCACAACCCAGTGTGTGAATACTAGTAATTTGCTCAACTAGTAATCTGAAGGTGTTGATTCAACTCTTGCTACAGTTGTGGATGTGCATTACTGGAGAGATCTTAGCGAGAAAGAAACACTTTGCCAATGACTAATATGTTTCAGTGATTCCCTAACGAATATCCGTTGATATGATAGAGAAGATTTGTAGCTCAGGTGGATAATTTTGATGTGGTTTTGTTCTCTGAGCTGGATGGTTAGTTTGCGAAGCTTTCATCGCCCTACTGGGTGACATCTTCAGCGCATACTTCAATTTGAAGTGAGCTTTTAGGTTTCTCCACGAGTTTATTAATCATTCCTCCTGGTGACCTTGGACGTGATTGGAAATAACAAGAATGCTAGAGAATTTTTGGAAGCTTGGCATTCCAGCGAATCATCAATCAATAGACACATCGAGATAGACAAAATTTATCAACCAATAAGAAAGAAACTTCAGACACAAAGGGTCAAAGTTCAAGTCACAGAAACAATCAGTTCCAACACAAGTAACCTAGAAGGTGTGAAAACACACATAAACAACCAATCACGTCCAAGGTCACGAGGAGAGATGATTAATAAACTCGTGGATAAGTCTAAAAGCACATTTCAACAAATTGAAGTATGTGCTGAAGATGTCACCCAGTAGGGCGATGAAAGCTTCGCAAACTAACCATCCAGCTCAGAGAACAAAACCACATCAGAATATCCGTTGGTGACAAAATCCAACTTAAATTTTTAAGAAGTATTTTGTAGAGATTCTCACTAGTGACTGACTTAAGTGAGAAATTGCCTGCAGTTCTAATGAGCAGTCGAGACTAGTGGGGTTCATCCAGTCTAGAGTGCTTGAGTGGTTGCGCTTAAATCATGAATTTGTAGAAGTTTGAATTCATGGGCCACTGAATCGGATGCCAGTGGCTCAATGGTCGTCAACTAGCTTACCTTGTAACCGGAAGGTCTTAGGTTCGAACCCTGGCAGTAAGTGTATGCTACCGATGAGTCTCAAACTAGGGAGAAACAGCTGCCTGGCAGTACTCCCCTCTGGTTCTCAATGGTTCTCTAACTGATATAAATCCATGGTCTAACTTAAAATATCAAATTTTCAAAACACTTTGCCTAATGATCTCAGATATCTATCGTTTACCCCTGAAAACATTCAGTAAACACTTGACTAAAACCTAACTAAATATCTTTTTATTTTAGGGTTGAGAAACTGGTGTAAATGCATTATTCCTAGACCGGTAGACCAATAACATCATACAACTTTAATCCAGTAGGGTTAGTATTCATTTTAATGTATTAGCCAATTTTACAGACATAAAAAGCATTGACCTATTTTACACATATTATTCGAATGAGGTAATAATTTGAAGATCTTTTATTGAAGAAGAATGAACAGAACTTCAAGCTAAGCAAAGGCAAAGAACACTGAATGTTAACATTCTTTATTCCTTTACGTTCCCAGAGGAAAATAGGGCTTCTTAAAGCTAGGCACTTGAAGTTTCTGTGGCAGTGGTGATTATTTACACAGGATGGAGTAGCTAGCCGCATGCTCAAACCTTTCCTCTTTACCAGTCTTACAGCTGATTTAACGAGGTAAGTGAGTGCGTCGGCCGGGAATCGAACCCTGAAGAACATTAGGTGTAGTTGACAAGCATTCTACCGCTGTACCTTCTAATCACAATGTTAGCATTGAATTCATTCAAACAACCAAACATAATGAAACTAGAAGAAAATTGAATACACAAATGTGGACTTTTGAAAAGGGGATTGAAACCGCACACACACGCGAACTTCTAGGTAGGACCATATTTTAAAAAATATATATATAAATGTTTCCTATCTTCCTTCTTATTTAACTAATTTACTAATATATTGTCAGTAAAACGTGCAGCCGTATTAAACCAAAACCTTTGACTTTAGTTCCAACATTTGCTTCATCCAACTGACCAAGAGTCATTTCATCATCAGACGGGGAAATATGGAATTATTTGTTTTATGTCGCAAAATTTTATGCACGTTTTCTGTTATAGCAATAAAGACGCCAGTAAACAAATTTATTTTTGTTGTTATTGTTGCCTAAATTCATTTTTAATAGCTATAATGTTGTAGTTTTCAAGTAAAAGAAGGTTGATGGTATGCATGTGTGCTTTAAGCGAAATTTTCATATCACCTTTAATTATGTTTTTACGCTGCTGATTTGAAAGGTTAAAAAGAAGCATCAAGGGTGTAAATTTCAAAAGCGATACGAAGCTAGAGTGAAATAGTCACCTCTCCCTGTCTCTCATAGTTTTCTTTGGCACTTTAAATAAGCAATTAAATGTGTAAAGTATAACAGTCAGGGAAATTTAAAATATCAGTAGACTGACTGACTACATATGATATGAATTCCATCTCTAACCTGTAATGTGCACAAGTTGATGTGCAAAGAACATAAAATTGAATAGATTGTTTAGAGGTGTGACATATATATATATATATATATATATATATATATATATATCCCTTCAAAAAATGCAAAGTCCCATGAGAAAATGTTTCTCACAACACAGCATATTTCAACAATACTTCTTTATGTTCTTTCATGCCTAAATAAATCTTCTTCCTTGGTTAATAATGTTGAACAATCAACTTTCTTTTAGAGTATTTCCATGGTGTTAGTTTGTAGCAATATGACTGGTTACACGTTTCATCTTGAAGTAACATCAATTAGAGAGAGAACCATTGTAAAACCAGTAATCAACACTTAAAAATTATTCTGATTCTCACTAGTGACCAGCTCCATACAGAAGGTTACCTAGGATTCCAGTGAAACACCATGACCAGTGGGGTCGATCAAGTTGTGTAAGAGAACAGTTACTCGTCGCTGACACTGGCTTGTGGTCGCTCTCCCTCCATATATATATATATATATCATCGATTGGCAGGGGTTCGACTTCATTGGGCCATCGGATAGGACTCCGGTGGATTAATTGTCTACGAGCTTGCAAAGTGAACTGAAGGTTTTAGGTTGAAACTCCAGAAGGTGAGTACCTCCAGAGAGTCTTTAACTAGGACAAAACAACTTCCCAGTACTCTGTGGTTTCTTAGTCGTTCAGCTCCTGGTTAAAACCGTAACTAATCAAATCACTGCAAATCGAAACATTTTGATGATTATTACTTTTGTCAAATTTGAGCAAATGTCACTGTATATCTTTTCAATAGTTGTAAGTATATGTATGTATCTATTAAATGCATATCATTTTTCTTATTGTATTTTAGCCTGAAAACATACTGTGTCTATCAGGTACAAGTTTTAAGACAAAAATAATTGATTTTGGATTGGCTAGATTTTATGAAAACAAACATCTTTGTGTTCTATTTGGCACACCAGAATTTGTATCTCCTGAAGTGATTTCATATGAACCAGTTTCACCTGCTGCCGATATGTGGTCACTCGGTGTTATATGTTATGTAATGTAAGTTATATACATATATATTTCACCTACAATGAAAGAGATTTTATCATAGATTTCTAGTTCATATATTCCTCTGGTTTATGTTGCTTTGTCATAATATGAAACCGTAGATCTCTATGTGAGAGTCTTACCTGTAACTCAAGGTTATTAAATGAATTCACTTTTTGAATCAATGAGTTCCCTTTTAGAATTTCTGTGAAACAATAAGAAGACGTAATCTATTTGAATTGTATAATATTGTACTTGTGCAACACATTATGAACAATTGGATCACACACACTTACTTGTCTTAGAAATACATATATACTTAGATGCCAAAGCATTTCTCATCAGTCAAAACTCTATGATTGTTTTATTGACGTTAACTTTTTTCTTATATATGTATACATATAAGCGAGCAGATGATAAGCTTCTTGTATATTAGGTGTATAGTGGACACTCGTCAGTGGCAACAGATGGCCACAGCTGTATATCTCGAATTGATGAAAGTTAGAACTCATGAGTCATGAAGTAGTCAACTAGCTGATCTCGTAATTTCAAACGTCCTGGATCCTATCACTGATGGATTCGAGAGTGCACATTTCTGAAGAGACTCAGATCAGAACAAAATAGTTGTTCAGGCCTCTACTGTCTTCAATAACTGTCTAACTAACTACGGTTTGTGAAGAAATCTCACAATTATTTATTGGTGAGTTATTTCATTACGTTTAAAACTGGCCATTTGATTGTCTACTCGAAAAAAGTAATTATTCAAAAACAATATGCGTCGGTGGCACAGCGGTTAGGACGCTCGCCGACGATGCACATGGTCCGGGGTTCGATCCCCAGCCACAGACGCACTCCCTTACCTCGCTAAGCCGGGAATAATGCTGGTAAAGAGAAAAGATTGGGCATGAGGCTAGCAACCCCATCCTGTAAAAACAAACACTGCTACAGAAGCTTCAAGCCACTAACTTGAAGCCCTTTGTTCCACTGGGAACATGAAGGAAAAAAAATTCAATAGAAAAAATTTACATATGTTCAATAGTTCAATTAAAGTTGTGAATAAGGAAGAATTTTATGAAAGTTCGAGTCAGTCAACAGTTTGCTCAAATGAGAACAAACAATACTTTCAATAATGGAATAGGTGATAAATAGTTTAGGAGATGAACATCATGCATGAAGGCAAAACAAGAATGAATCCTAGATCATACTTTAACGACAGAAGACAAGGGCCAGGCAACAGCTCGTTTATTTAGGAAATCAACACATATTTATAGATTCTCATGTACATTATTATAGATTATTGTTAGCAGAAAAACACAGTCTTCTGATTGGTTGTTCCTCACTGAAAGTTAATCTTTCATCTCTTTGCGGCTGTTTCCTGAAGTTGAGATTATCTATCCGAAAATTGTATCCGCCTGCGTAAAGTCTGTTGTGATTGGTTGTTGAGTCAGTCTTTGTTTATATTTTTCTCACGACCAATATTGGGGACGTAAACATTGACGTAACTTACTGTCTACCACTTTTGGCTAGCAGCCAGCTCTCACCAAAATACGACTAACAGTCAAGCAAAAATTGTGTAACTGTATCACAGGTTAATGTATAGGGAATAAATATCATAAGGGATCCTATTAGTTAGTATGGTACATAATGGACGCTAAAGAAAACATTTTAATGCAAACACATATTACAAAATGACCTTCAATTATTATTGATAATATGTAGGTACCGTGGGCTTAATGGGCATCTATCTGTAGAAATCACTGCTGTCGTCATAGTCACTTGATTTGCTATCATTAAAACAGTGTTTTATTAGAAAATTGATTGAATTAATCAGTAGTGTGTTTGCTATGTCGTGAGCTGGTAGAAGTTAGAATTCATGCACTGGCCACTAGATCGCTTCCCAGTGGCTTAATAGTCTACGAGCTCGCTGGTCTTGTAACCAAAAGGTCCTGGGTTCAAACCCTGGTGGTAGGTGTGTCCTGGTGAAGAGTCCCGAACTAGAACGAAACAGCTGACTGTCCAGTACTCCGAGGTTGTTTTCCAATGGTTCTCTAACTGATGTCAGCCCCTGATGAAATCCTGTAACCGATTTAAATAACTTAATCAGCTGTATAAACCTGAATTATATAAGCATTTACAAGAATGATAGATGCAAGTGTAGGAAGACCCTTGTTACAATGATCTTCTAACCAGTGTTCAGTTGCGTTTCTTCCCATAAAGTCGGAGTTGTTGTTTGTTTCAGTAGCAATTGTTTCACCTTAAATCACATTCACAATTTGTAAGTTGGTTAGCAGTTTGAAATCTGAACAGTTCGTGTATTGAAATCTCATCGTAGTTTCCCTTGAGAACCAAATTATTCAGATCTCAGTATGCGATATACTACTAACTGACTCATGTGAATAGTAGTTGTATGCAACTCGTATCAAACAGTAATGCTTGCTAGATACATCGAGGTGATCTAAATACCTAACGGCCGTCTCGCTCGTTTGCAGCCAACGTCATAAGCGGTGTTTGATTCAGCTCAGAGAGTGAGTGGTATATAACTACTCATCTCAATCACTCAGTAGTATACAGTTTTATTTAAGTTGTTTTACCTTTTATTAAAAAAATGAAGTATTCATCTAAAAAGGTAGTCTTTTTTTCTTTTCCAAAGATATGCGTCAAGAAGTCATTTTAATTTTCTCTTATACTAGATCTCTAAGCATTATGAACTAGTTTTTGTATTAATTGGCCATGTTGATTTTAAGACTGATGACCTGCTACCATACATCTACGTAAACATACAAAGACAGCAATGTATTAAGCATGATATTACTTTAGTATCAGGTGCCTCTAAACAATCCGTATCACACTTAATGCCCACAATTTCAAAACATAATGATAATAAAGACTGTCAACTTGAAATACATCAGTTCACGATGCCAACTCATGATAAAATCCTGAAACTAATCAAATCCCTGCAAACAGCACTTGAATATCGATGAAATGCTCACTAGTGACTGGCCCCATTCAGATATGTAGTTACCTGGGTTCTAGTGGGAAGTCGTGACCAGTGGGGCACAGCAGCACAAATAATCTCCCCAGATGACATTGGCTAGTGGTCATGATATATCGTGAACTGGCAGAAAATGGAATTCATGAATCATTATATCAGGTCCCAGTGGCTTTATAATCTACGAGCTAGCTGTGTAACCGGAAGGTCCTGATTTTGAACCTCAATGGGTGCATACAGCGAAGAGTTCCAAACTAGGATGAAATAGCTGGCTGTCCAGTACTCCGAGGTTGTTTTCCAATAGTCCTCTAACCGATGTTATTTTCTGATGAAATCCTGAAATATATTTATTTTCAAGCAGGTAACTGTAACAAGAATTTACATCCTATCCATAATTCTATTGAATCCTAATGCAATTTACTGTTTCTCTGCCTTTACAGGCTATCTGGTTTATCACCGTTTATGGGAGAGAGTCAAGGAGAAACGTTAGCTAATATCATGCGTGTTAAATACCATTTTGATTATCCTGAATTCGCAGAAATTTCTAATGATGCCAGGGATTTTATCAAAAAACTTTTAGTAAAAGATCCAAGGTAATCATATCTTTACAGTTTTTTCCTTACTTTCAATCTGTCGTGTGTTAAAAGTCAAATGTAAATTTCATTCTATTTACATGTGAGTTAAACTCACTCATTCTAAACAAACTAAGCGTTTAAAATTCTGTATGTGGGTTTATAACAATCCTTGTAAAATGGAAAGTGGGTTTCAGAAAGAAAACTAGTAAAAAGGGCTTTTTCTAATACAATCTTTTTACTGAAAACTTATGAAACTTATTATTACGTCAGCACAGAGACCCTCGTAAATTATGTGTCTTAAGACAGAGATCCGGTGTCCTCCCTTCTTTATGTTCACGGTTTGTGTAAAAATAGGTTTCTACTGGAGCATAGAGCTTCAACACCACATTTCCATTTCTTCTTTTTCTCTGAAGTCCCTTTTAGCTGGCTCCACGATCGTTCATAGGCTCTCACTTCTCACTCACACAGTCTCCTTCATGTCACTTTCGGGCCAACGCCCAACTCATCTTTTCCTATTTAAGTTCCACTAGAAGGTCTTATGGGCGATCTCACTCAACAGTCTTCTTACTCAGTGCGTGTACTATCCACCTCCACTCCTTTCTACCTATTTGCTTGACAATAGGTTTTTCGTC
The DNA here is from genome assembly GCA_944472135.2 of Trichobilharzia regenti. Taxonomy (NCBI): domain Eukaryota; kingdom Metazoa; phylum Platyhelminthes; class Trematoda; order Strigeidida; family Schistosomatidae; genus Trichobilharzia; species Trichobilharzia regenti. The sequence goes on along the minus strand of OX235264.1, from coordinate 67,680,373 downwards.
AGTTTGCAACCAGAGTTCCTTGCTCCTAATTCTTTCTGGCTATGTGATCCTTAGTGTTGAGAATAGACAATTGTTGATGGTAGAAGTCTGCAACAGCCTGTTTGAAATGCTTCTGGTGACGAGACAAGTCTCTGAACCATATAGAAGCACTGAATGGCCTGTTGCTGGTTTTGGAAATAAAAATCTTGTTCCTTATGCTTAGTGCAGTAGAGTGTCAAACTAATTTAAGATGAATGAAGATCTTTCTGACTTTTAGGATTGTGGCTGTCCATGATATCTTCATCCATGAAGCCTGTAACTGAAGCAGTGTTGTCTAAATGAGTCAAAGGAGTGAACTCTTCCAAATTTCTTCTGTTGATAGTGCTTGTGGCTGTTGTTGGTGTTGGTGGTTAGTTGGTTATTTTCATCACCGTTATCTTCTTTATAGTACACCCTAAGTCCTGTATTTGATGCCTGCCTCTTTTCCCAATTTTTTGGTTTTCACCTGTACATCTTCGATCTTATATGATATTAGATATAAATCTTCTACAAAGTTCAGATATTTTGGAGCCTTCTTACCAGTCGAATGTATTCCTATCTTGTCGCTCCTCATGGCCTTCCACATGATCTAGTCCGCCACAATGGGGAATATCATCAGTAATATTAGGAAGCTTTATCTTGCTCCTGTTTACACTTAGTAGGATTCACTGAGTTCTCCATTGTGAATCGCTTGACACGTCGCATTGTCCTATCGCTGTTGAATGAAACTGATGAAGATTTGGGGGCAGTGAACTTCGTTGTGCCGAAGTAGTTTCCAAGTTACTTTGCAGTCAACACTGCCGAAGTTCTTTTCAAAGTCTATGAAGATGAGGTAGATATTTGACTGTCATTCACTCATTCCATGCTCTGTTTAACGATAATTCTTAGTGTTGCAAGTTGACCAGCACATGATTTTCTTTTTTTCTCAGTCCAACTTGTTCCAGTCAGAGTTTCGTATCCAGTGCATCTTTTAGGACTTATATATATATATATATATATATATATATTCAACTTCTTTTGATTTGACACTAGTAACTAGTGTGATGTGTCTAGTCCTCTCTTTGGTGCAGACTGAATTCTACCAGTTAGGTTGCTGACGAGTGCCAACTAGCACGAAACCTAGGTCCTAGGCTTCCTGTGGCCGACTGCCTCCAACCATCGAATATCGTCAAATCAATGTGTACCATGATGGCGAGCCACCTAGAATGGTGACCACATTACAACCTGACTGATAGGATTCAGTCTGCACCAAAGAAAGGGCTAGACGCATCACACTAGTTACTAGTGTCAAATCTAAATATCCACTACAGTCCTACAGGAGATCAATCGTGAGCCCGAATAGCTCAGTGGTAATTGCTCTGACTGCAGCACTGGATGACGCGGGTTCGAATCTCAGGAGGGACAAGGTTGCAGATATGCCTTGCTGATGAGTTCTCACTAGCACAAAACCTAAGTTCAAGGCTTCTTGTCGATTACCTCCAACCATCTAATATATTTAACTTAATTTTACAGTTGTGTGCATGCCGCTAGTTAACCAATAGCTGAAGAAGTGAATCTTGGTTTCACTCTCTGCAAGAAGTAGTCTGAAGACAACTCAAAATGAAAAGACCTCTCCTAATCCGATAAATGTACAGCGGTGATATAAGTTTCTTTTCTCAAAATCGCTAGCTTATTAAATTTTATTAAGAACAACTTATGAAGCTTTCTTTATCTTAAGGTTATTGGGAGAGCATAAATTTATATTAGACCGATGATTCCATTGAAGTAATGCATCTTTTTATGCTTTCTAGCTGGAAGTTGTCAATTAAAAGTTACCGATACTGGAGATACTTGTAGAACTACAAAGAGTCACTTCCAACTCAATAATGGAGTAAAGATAATAATCAGAATTCATTCACAAACACCAACTAATATTTTTTTTGATTTCACTACGTCAATCACTTCCTTTTATAGTTAGTTAGTTAGTATTATGCAAATAAATTACATGCAGTGACGATTCTTCCACAAGTGAATAATTTTCTTCCATGTAAGTAATACCAAAAGATCAGTCGTTTTATGCAACAGTTGAATTTAAGCACTAATTTCAGAGCGCACTTCCGCATCAGATAAGTCCACTTCGTATGGCACAGCGTTGAGCACTCTTCAAACCTGTATGATGTTTCAGACAAAGTGTGTAGCACATTTCTAATATATCCTAGAAATGTAATGTCATTGCGCAACATCAATCCGAGACACATGAAAAATTGTAATTGAAAGTAAATTAGGGCTGAATGGAGATATGTTAATACCCTAATACGGTTAACAGCAATACATCTTTCCCTGAGATGTCGTCAGATCAGTCATTCTGTCTCACTGTAAGTTATACTAAACAAATTTATCTGATATGAATGCATCCTTGTATTATCAATGAAAACAGTTAGCTAACTCAGTCAATGACTGGTTACAGGATTTCATCAGGAGCTGACATCAGTTAGAGAACCATTGGAAAACAACCTCGGAGTACTGGACAGTCAGCTGTTTCGTCCTAGTTCGGGATTCTTCACCAGGACACACCCACCACCAGGGTTCGAACCCAGGACCTTTTGGTTACAAGACCAGCGAGCTCGTAGACTATTAAGCCACTGGGAAGCAATCTAGTGGCCAGTGCATGAATTCTAACTTCTGCCAATTCACAATATAGCACGACCGCTAGCCAATGTCTTCGGCGAGTATTTTCGCTCACACCTGACCTGCTGCACCCTACTGGTCACGACTTCCCACTACAACGCCAGGTAACTACATACCTGAATAAAACCAGTCGCCAGTGAGCATCTTATTGATATTCGAGTATTGGTTTGTAGGGATTTTGTCACCTTGTAACCAGAAGGTCCTGGGTTCGAACCCCGGTGGGTGCGTGCTGCTGAAGAGTCTCGAACTAGGCTGACGAACCAGCTGGCTGTCCAGTATCCCAAGGTTGCTTTTTCAATGGTTCTCTAACTGATGTCAGCTCATTATTAAATCCTGTAACCAGTCAACCAAATCCCTACAAACCAATACTTGAATATCAGTCAGTGACTCTTTGTTCAGAACTTGATTATCAAAAATGGCTTAGCAGAAGATTTCGCAGTGGGAAGTGATAATTGATTTCTAATGTTTTGAAGAAAAACGTAGTATGTGAGTAGAATTTTAGAGTAGAAACTCAAAAATTGACAAGCTAAGGAAACTTTTTAAAAGACGATTAAGTCGATTACACTGGTAAGTGAAACAAGGGAAAAGTTTGTTGATGAAAGGAGCGACTATTACCACCGTTTCAATGGTTAGAAAATTTTTTATTGTTCGAGAAGAAATTCTAAAGGTAATTAGCATGATGAATGACTACAGACTAGTTTTATTGTTTGTTTAACACCTTCACTTTTGGAATGTTTCATTGGGCAGCACAAATTGATATTTCCTTCACATCTGGCATATATTCCAGCAGAAGCCCCCTTTACATCCAGGGTAATTCTCTTTGTTACTCTAGGTGAGGTATTCCTCATCAGTGAAAGTTAAGGATTACCCAGTATTTGAATATAAATCGTTTTTAGAATATGATGATTTTAGGTACATAAGATGTTATGGAACTTTATAGATACATATAATGGTCATATAAGGCTGCACACACATTGACGAAGTTAGTAGTTGTCATCGAAGTATATTAGCAGCTGCTAATACTTGCTGTCTTTAGTTCAGACGTGGAATGCCTGACAGCTATCCACATGGCTCAGGTTCGATTCCATGCCTACAGACTAATAAATCTCGGAAAAGAAGGAGGGTTGGGTATAAGGCTAGCAACCTAAGTCTGTAAAAACAGCACCACTGCCGCAAAGAATTCAAAGCTTGAAGCACTATGTACCACTTGGAAAACAAAGAATCAAAAAGGGTGTTTACCTTAAGATCAAGACATCCTGATCAATGATCACACGTAAATTCTTTAACAGTAATCGTCCAGACACATGTTTCTTTGAAGATTACCACATATTTCTCCCGATGTACAAGCAGTTCAAAAATATGCAGTACCATAAGATGAACGCATTTTGTCATTTCACAAGTTCTACACAAATGTCTAGAGCCTAAATTACGTCAGAATATATATTTTTTCTAATAAATAAAGTTATATTTACCTGTATGTGAAGAGAATAAACATACAATGAGTTTTTCATGGATTTTGAATAATTCAAAGTTGCATACCAATGTACACAATTAACAAAAATAATTTCAATGCAGATTTTGTCATCACCAGTTACAGATAACTGAATATCATGGACCACTGGACAGCTGCTTCTTCTTAGTTTGGAACTCTAAACTCATCGATGGCTAGTGGCTGGACGTCCTGAAGTTATGGTGAGAAGTTGGGGACAGTAGGCTTCACTGTGTCAAGGTAAAGCGGAAGCTTATCGAAGGCATCAGGTAGGCATGGCTCTAAAACACAAATTTATAAAAGTTAGAATTCAAGGGTTATCAAACTCTGCTCCAAGTGGCTGGCTGAGTGGTGAACAAGCTTGGTCTCGTAAACAGAAGGTTTTCAGGTTTGATCCCTGATGGGGTCGTGAGATCCGCGCTGCTCGTAACAGTGGAATCAAAACAGACTGAAAATATGACCGATAAGAGCTTAAGAAATATCTTATACAAAAGCCCGTTTTAACTAGTTTTATTCATAATAGATGCACGAATTTATTATTACAAATGCGAAACACAGATAAAATGATGGTGTAATCTCTTATTTGTTTTCTTTCACACTGCTCTTCTGCTTCGCGTACCAAATTTGCTGATATAGAAAAAGACTTACAGCCACTGAGTGTTTACAACATCAATGGTTAAAGGTAAGTAAAGGTATTGAATTGTTTTACTAGCTTATTTATGATGACCTAGCTTGTCTTTTTTCTAATTAACCACATGGTAAGGAATCTAATGCCCTATCAATTCTAACTTCTGCCAGTACGCTATATATATATAACACAACCACCAGCCAATGTTATCGGCGAGTGTTTATCCTCACATCCAACTTGATGGATTCTGGCAGTCACACCTTCCCACTGGCACTTTAGGCAAGTTCAACACCTGTAGTCAGTCACTACACTTAACACACATGAGAATTAGTATAATGCCCACTAGTGATTGACTAAAGAATGAAGTTACCTAAAGTGCTAGTGAGAATTTATGACTCTTGAAATCCACTAAGCTAGGTGCGAGGATAAATAATTGAATGTTTGGATTTCCTGTAAACACTAGTGTTTAACTTCATTGGAAGCTCCCCTTCCTGACTTTCCAATTCATAAGTGAATTGAACTGCCTCTACCTTCGTGTTAGTGTGTTCAAAAAATCTATTTATACCCTGTGTTCTAAGTACAGTGAATGTGTCATCTACATACCTCCACCACACTTTTGGGGTGGGGGTGAACTTTTCAGTTGTTATGTTTTCCCACCTATCTATGAATATATCTGCTACAACTGGGGATATTGGTGATCCCATGTCAACTCCCTCAGTTTGTTTGTATATTTTCCCTTGGAATTTAAATACTGTTGAAGTCAGGCCCAGCTTCACTTCCAGCATTATGTAATAAGTTCGAGTTCTTGGTCAGAAATGAGTTCGTTTCTGACTTCCTCTATAGCCACATTTATTGGTATATGTGTATGTAAGCACACAATGTCAAAACTAACTATTTTTTCTTCATTATTCAATTTTAAATTATCTAATCTGTGCTTCAATTCATTGAAATTAGTTAGTCTAGATTTCGAGTGGCTTTTTAGGGGATTTAGTACTGTGGCTAAATAACTAGATAATTCACAAGTAGGTGAATTTCTAAAATCAACTATAGGCCTGATAGGGTATCCTGACTTATGAACTTTAACAACACCATACATCCTACTGGGATTATTAGCTTTAGGCATTCAGTTCCAAGGGAAAATATACAAACAAACTGAGGGAGTTGACATGGGATCACCAATATCCCCAGTTGTAGCAGATATATTCATGGATAGGTGGGAAAACATAACAACTGAAAAGTTCACCCCCACCCCAAAAGTGTGGTGGAGGTATGTAGATGACACATTCACTGTACTTAGAACACAGGTTATAAATAGATTTTTTGAACACACTAACACGAAGGTAGAGGCAGTTCAATTCACTTATGAATTGGAAAGTCAGGAAGGGGAGCTTCCAATGTTAGATTCCATGGTAAAAAGGAAAGAAGATGGGAAGTTAAACACTAATATTTACAGGAAACCCACACATTCAAGCACATATTTGGACATCCGATCATCCTATCTTATGTTAGTGAAAATAGCATTGAAGAATTGTTTAAGTGACAGAGCACAAAAAATAAACAGCAGCAAAGAAAATCTGGGACAGGAAGTGATACACATAAAAGAAGCCTTGAAACTTAATAATTACCCTGATAAATTAATCAGAAATTATGAAGGGAAGTGTAAAGATAAAATTAATAATAATAATAATATCATAGTGATGATGATAATAATGATAATATTAATAATGACATGCATGTCAAATATGCTCAGGATAATGACAACACCAACAATAAGGAATCCAAATCATCAACAGTAATTCCATACAAGGAAGGCGCCTCGGAAATCTCACGAAGAATTCTTAACAAGGCAGGCAGGAATAAAAGTGGCTGGAATTCAAACCAACCACAAACTCAATTAGAAACAAGCTTTGTCGGTTAAACGATCAATCTTGTGGAGCCTTTAAAACAAAAAAATTTAGTTTATCTAATACACTCCCTGCTAGAATGATTGTCAGGTCAAATACATAGGTCAAACTAGTAGAACAGGGTCAGTGAGTCAGACTAGCTGAATATAAAAACCCAACAAAATCTAGATTGGTTGACTCCAATAAGATAAAAAATCTAGAGTATAGTTCAGCTATGCCACTCATTACATGCAATTACACACAACCATACAATAGACTGGATGGGATAAGATGACAGTTTTAAAATCTAATCTAATATAACAGGGTGGAGGGAGAGATTGATAACAGAAGCTTTTAAAACAATTAGTCCCTTTGATAACATTGAATAAGGCATTTAGACAACAAATTTCGCGAGATGATATCATTTCGTAGTTTCTTTACAACCGCTTTACAACTAACATGGTTAACAATAATAAAATAAAGCTAATGACAATTACTCAGTTAAATAAAAAACACAAAAGTACGTACTAATGACCAATCATATTTAAATAGGTCATGTAGTCTAGGGTAGGCGAAGATTGAAGTCTATTGATTTTTGTACACACAGTTTAGGCTGTATGTGATTAATCCAAAGGGCTTCCATCACCTTCAATAACCTTGAATTAGAGTTATGTGAAATAATTGTGAAACAGTTACTAATATTGATTTTGTGACCTGACATTAATAAGTGCTATGCAATGGATGATGCTTGATTGCTATTCAGATTAATCGCATTGAGATTTTCTAAATGATTTAGTAGCCATTTTGGAACATGTTCTTTTCGACGACATTGGAACATTCTATTGGTTCTACCTATATAGGTGTCACCGCAGCTGTAGGTGAACTTGTAGATACAGTTTGAAGTAGAATCCACAGAATTTCGTCCTTTAATCGTAGGAACAGGGATCGAAAATGTTCGGCAAGTGAGAAAAAGAGATGCGGCGTAAAATGTGAGTTTGATGGCTGACCGAAATCTTTGAGCGGTCAACTGCATAATCTGGTCGCCTTTGAATGATAGGTCAATGAAGATAGCTTTCTTTGGTAGAGAAGCTGTCTTTTCGAGATGTGGCTTTTCTTTAATGTGACAAGTGATAAAGTTTTCCGAATAACCTTTAGCTAATAGCTGAGTAACTGTCATGAACTTTATTTTATTGTTAACCATGTTAGTTGTAAAGCGGTTGTAAAGAAACTACGAAATGATATCATCTTGCGAAATTTGTCTTCTTAATGCCTTATTCAAAAATATAGATAAACAATCTATGTATTTCTCTTTCACTTAATTACTTCATCAAAGTGTTCATGTCTCTTGTCTTTTTGCCAAAAAACACTTTTCACGCAAACCAGTGAATCATAAATATGGTGTCGGCTGATTTCGTAATAAATCCTAATTTCTATTGGTTGATATGATATTGTGATTTTGAAGCAGTGAGAATTATCATTTTGCTAGTTTTTATAAGTTTTAATTGAATTCTAAAAAGGACTTGTCTGAAGCCTCAACCGACTTAAACACCACATTCTGTCATATACTAATGTTTGATGTAGTGCTATAAGACATGAAACCAGGTGTCAGGTAATCCACAACGGGATACTCAGTAAGGCATTCAAGGTGATTACATGAATAAAACAAGGCTGGCTGTCTATTATCACCAATGATATTTTTAATCATGGTGGACTGAATTATGCGTCAGACTGTGCATCGGGATCGAGGAGACAAGAAAATTCCGGCCTACCGATGAGAAGGATCTAGAAAACTTGGATTTTGCAGACGACATATGTCTAATGTCACACAAACTCAAAGACTTACGGGTGGAAACCAACAAGGTGGGAGAAGAAGCAGTCAGAGAAGACACGACATCAAGTGAACATAGAAGAGATGGAGGTGGTGAAGATAACCAAACCACTACAATAACCAGCACCAATCACCATTGTAGGGAGAAATTCGACAGAGGTTACTTCCTTCGCTTAGCTAGGAAGCATCGTTTCAACAACAGGCAACAGAACGAATGAAGATGTCAATGCCAGTCAGAATCGGAAATGCAAGATATGCCTTCAACAATCTGAAAGCAATTTGGGAATCTTCTCCACACAGTCAGCATAAAATACAAGATTCGGATTTTCAACAAAAATGTAAAGTCTGTCAGTCGGAAACTTGCTATGCACGTCCCGAAGGGGATTTCTACCAAGTTACAGAGTTTTATCAATAGCTGCCATCTTCACTGGTTCCATGTTGAAGAATAAATGGCCGGCCAGAAAGTATTATCAACAAGAAACTCAAGGAACGAGCCGACCAAGAACCTATTGCTCAATAAATATCTCGAAGAAAATGAAGATGGATTGGGCATATACTGAGGAGGTCGTCGAATAACATCTCGGACAACGCAGGCGATCGCTCGAATGGAATCTCAATGGGAAACGATGAGTGGGTCATAGGTGCGAGGGTGACATAGAGGAAATCGTACGAAGAGAAGGCGAGCCAATGAGGTCAATCGTGGACCCACCTGAAGAGAACGGCATCAAATAGAGGAAAGTGGAAATGTGTTGTTGAAGCTCTGTGCTCCACTCGGAAGCCAAGGGGGTAATAAAAATAATGATAATGACCAGGAATCTCTGTTTCCCTGATTCCTGATGTTCAATAAATAATTCTTTTCCGTAATTCTTATACTACTTTCTCTAGCCTATATCGGCCATGCTACACGTGGTCCAGGCTTTGATCCTCGACTGACACGCTCCTAAACCTAGCTTAGCTGGCAGTAACCCTGGTAAAGAGAGAAGATTGAGAGTGCGGTTAGCAACCCAGAACAGTAAGAAAATAATACAACTGTTGATGAAACTTCGAAATTGAGGCTTGAAGCCCTATGTTCTATTCACAATGCAAATAAAGTAAATTCTCCATTCTAACTATAATGTTGGTAAATACAATGATATTACAGTAGTTGTAGGTGTCAACAGATGAACATAAACCCTCCATTCTGAGTAATCGCATCAAGTGTCTTATTGTGACAGATTCATTTTTGGTTGAATTATTGTCAGAACTTGGTATCCTTGTATCCTGACTGAAAAAGGAATAAAATTATGTCTAAATTGGTCTTTATCAACTTTCTACAATATACCTTTTGTGTATTATACATATGCATATATCTGATACAATGGTACTTGAATTCAATCAACCTTTTGTTTAACTATATTCACCTCTCTTCATGATATTATCTCATTTCATTCATTCATTTATTACAGCAAAGGAAGAAAACGCCTAAACGTTCAGGAACAGTCAGTAAAAAACGTTTGAAACACTTTGTCTATAGACGTAAATGGCAGGTTAGTGATTTTGACGCTTTAAAATACCAGATTTTTCACCTTCGATACTGATTTTTAACTTACTCTTATGTTTATTGCTCTGACACTTATTTAGTTTATTGTAAAAAATTTTTTTCCAAACAGTGGGGATCTTCACTGGTTTCCCCACAAACTATTATGTGTGTGTGTTTGCGCGCACGCTGCCTGGGACTTTCAAATTAAGATAACAACATTATTTTCAATGCTTCATATCTAAGTCGGATAAAATTGTACAAGGCATATGTATATATGTAGCAAGTAGGACATCAGATTGGAAGGAAGGTGAATAGAAATGATGTGATTTCTTGATGTCTATGGATTTTAAGGTGGGTACACCTGTTAACATATGTATATATTGTCAACAAAGTCGACTTATTGTGGTCTGAATGCAGGTAATCAATCTTTGCGTCGTACTACATACATAACTGATCAAAACTTCCTTGAGACATGCACAGTTACGAAACGCTCCAAAGACACCAAGAAGATGGTGCTTCGTCGTAAGACCTATGGTTTCATCCAACCATAATCACACCGCAAACTTACAGTTACTTCAGCAGTGCAATTAGGCCGGCAGTCACATAAGCTAGATAAGTTTCCAGTACAAAACAAGTAATGCACAATAAAATTAATTGACTAAAATTCAGCCGTAAGGAGTACCCTAGAAACAAACAGAAAATTCCCAGCAAGGTGGGATTAAAACTCTGCCCAAAAGAATCATACACTAACGATACCTGCAAGCAGTCCAAATTCAGAGTGACCTTCATTCACTCAAGTAAAATCGTATCGTAAAATAACATGTTATTACTGTATCTCACAATCACAAAGAAAACCATTAAAATTCGAGATCAAACAGGAATAAAGGCATATAATGAGGACCAAGTCAACATATGACATGTAAGTGTCAGAACAATCTACGAAGAAATGGGATTTGAATTATGAATTTAGTTGAAGCATCCAAATAAGCATCAATATTGTAATTAGTTCGTTGACAAGGAATTACTCAAACAATTATTCCTTTGCACCATGCATTATTTCAAGAAAAGATATATATATATATATATATATATATATATATATGTGAATCGCTCATATATGAGAACCATTTTAAGCTGCTTCAAAATAGGATCCCACTTAGATTTACTTTCAAGTTATTCTATTACCCTGATGTGTAGAGAATACTTGACCCTACGGATCGATATCATCTGGGAAATCAAATTAATGATAAACAAAGGGTATAGAACATTCACATATGTTTTGTGACCGAAGTATAGTCAGTATATATAAATTTTCAAGTTTTGGTTTTGCCCTATTCAGGCAGTGACCTGAGGTTCTAGTGGGAAGTCGTGACCAGTAGGGTGCAGTATGTTGAAGGTAAAGTGGTAACTCATAGAAGAAGACATTGAGAAGTGACCGCGCTATGTCATGAATTGGCAGAAGTTCAAATTCATGGACTGGCCAATGGATCGGCGGGTTCTAGTGGCTTAATGGTGGTCTAAGAGCTCGCTGGTCTTGTAACCAGAAGGTCTTGGGTTCGAACCCCGGTGGTGGATGTGTATTTCTGAAGAGCCCCAAACTAGGAAGAAACGGCTGTCTAGTACTCCCAGGTGGTTTTTCAATAGTTCCCTAATTTCTGTCAGCTCATGATGAAATTCCCCAACTGATACATAAATTTATCGGTTTTTTAAACTTACCGGAATTTAAGAAATTTTAACTTTTTTAGGAACTTCCTTAGACTATGAAAAATCTTTTTGAAAACCCCATGTAAGGATATGATTTATAGATGAATTGGTGGTTAGTAAAGTGGACCGATTTATCCCAGGATTTCAGTTGTTACTCACTATTTGGCTGGTGATGACTAGCAATAGAATTCAGGATATGCGTTTCATCTCCACTGAGTGACGGATGATGTTTCCATTGAGACACAAAGGAAACCAAGCATTTCCTACTAATATAGACCATCAACGGGATATATATTCTATATGATTTAGTTTAGATTGCCAGGTAAATTAATCAACCTAGAAGACAACCTAAATTAAACATGTACAAGGAAGTAATGATTAAAATACACTAATTAGTGTAATTATCAAAGTTTATTAATGCGATACCTACTTTCAGACGATACTTTATCACTTCAATTTTAGATTTTCCCGTCGATTGATTGGACCGAAGTACTCGGCCTTAGGTTGACATGTTGGTCTCTTGTGCAGATGCTTCGACGATATCTGGACATGTAATTAGAATTCAATTGATGGGTGGTGACTAGCAATGGATTTCAGGATGCGCAACCTGAAATGGAGAACTTCGGTCTATTCAATCGACGGAAAAACCTTAAATTGAATTAAACAATTAATAGGACCCAGTGCACAAAAGGTGGCTCTCGTGGCCCAAGCGTTCTAGTGGTATATGCTTTGGCGTTTGAAACTATAGGCACTGGGTTCGAGCCTCGGTAGGAACATCATCACTCACTGAGGAATACAGGTATATCCAACCGATAAGTCAGTCCCAAATATGACGAAATGCACATCCTGGATTCCACTCCTAATCACAATCCACCAATTAATATTCTGTCACATTATGAGAAAACAAAAGTAACAGAACTTGATTAAATTAAATTCTCTTTTCTTCTCTTTTTGTGTTTCAGAAAGCTGTTAATGCAATCATAGCTCTTCAACGTATGGGTGTTGTTCTTCAACACTCACCAGTAATCATGGGTAAACACAGTAATCAAACATTACAAACAGCAAAACGATCATTTGAAAGTGAGGCAAAACGGTTGCACCATCCTCAAGTAGCTGAACTTAAACTGCCATCGAATAGTCAACCAACATCAAGTGGAAAAGATAAGTCATCACCTGAAAGAGTTAAAAAGACTTCAGGTATATTTAGAAAAACCAGTTTCTTCAATAAAGCAATGAAGAGTGACACCAGTAGTGTGACTACTAATACTACTACAGCCAATAGTGTTGTTAGTAATAAAAGTAAACTTGATAAAAATTCTTCACATTCATCTCCATTGCCTAAAAATAAAGAAAATTCCCCACTAAAGATAAAGCATAAAGAAAGTGGGAAGGGATTTTTCTTTCAAAGAAATAAATCAAATCAAAGATCTATATCATCAGATAGTTCATCGAATAAACCTGAAATCAGTGAACAAAATTCTAGATCATCGGTTATTTCAGAATCGATTGGATCAACTTCTAAACTTCGAAAAGATTCCTCTTCTTCATCTGCTAATATTAAAAATCAGAAAAAGGATAATTTAACAAAAACAACATCAACAGCAACAACAACAATAACAACATCTCAGCAAAATCAGAAATCAACACCGAAATCAGCAGCTTTACCGCCTCCATCTATTTCTCCAAAAACTTCTATAAGTCTACTGTCAGCTAAAAAGTCAACAATAAGCAGTACAATTAATGAGAAAGTAAAATCATTTAATTCTTCATCAACTGATGGTGGTGGTGCTATAAAAGCAAAGTCAATAACACCTGAGAAAACAATTACTACAACTCATAATACTACTGCCGGTAATCTTACTGGTAGTAGTAGTAAAACGACCACTTCATCTACAACACCAATAACTACTGATAAAAAGTTTAATTTCAACCAGAAAACAACATCTACAAGAGTAAAGAAGTTATCGGCTAGCACAACAAAATCAGATATCGCTGCTAAGATCAGTTTCTTTGCAAACTTATCTAAAGAAGAAAAAGTCAAATGATAGCTGTACATGTATTTCACTTCTTGCTGTCTTCATCTTTTCTGTAAATTTCTGTCTCACTTTTTATTATATTCTATTCATTATATCTTCATTATTGGTGTATAGGTATCAAAAATTCAGATTCGGACACAAGACTGGTTGACGTAACACAAACTACATTATTATTTCAAAAATCCCAAGAATAAAAATCAAGATAATGATAAATAAAGAAATAAATAAATAAAGACACATTTTGTAATCGTAATTTTTCCTTCTTACATATCACTTTATTATTATTTGTAATAATTATTATACGTCATTATTATTATCAGTGTTAATTGATGGTGCCTTTTCAATATTCAAGTGTTCGTTCAATGTCCAATGGATGTCATTGTAGATCACATTATATTTATTATCTGTTTCATTATTTATTGAAAATGTTTTTTGTTGTGCTTTCATATTCTCTTGACTTTTTTTTTAAAAAAAAGTTATATAATTTGTGTGAATAAATATTAGATCCATTTTGATACATATACATGTACGTATATCGCATTTTTCTTATTGCAATGTACAAAAATTTCGACTGTTCAACGATCATCAACTGATCGTATATATTCTGGTCGTAATTATTCAGTTGACCAATAAACGAATGAATCATTCATTTCATTATTGACTGGATAAATTTCATGTTCCTGTTTTTATTTATATCTCTTTTATTCTTCTTCTTATTATTATTATTTTCCGTTCATTTCATTTAATCTAAAATGAAAGGAGTAACCAGTTAAAATGTCTTCTTTCGTTTTGAGAGTTAAGGACCACCAATCAAGGGAAAAATTGAAGTAAGCTAAGGTTGTTAAATTCTCCTAGTTATTCAGAGATTGTCATTACTGGACAACATCTCTCTGTGATGACTTCTTTTGAGTTCTCTAGTATGGGTTAACTTTAATAGTGAAACTTATGAATGAAGCTAAGAATGATAGTAATGAAATTAACATTCTGCTATTAGTTGTATTCTCTGAACTGGTTGATTTAATTACTAGGCTTTCATCGTCCTTTTGGCCAAAATCTTCACCGCATGTTTTAGCATAAAATGAACTAATTAAAATTCTCCATGAATGATCGAATTGCGTCTCCTGGTAACCATCTTCGTGACTGGTAGTCGAATTATATCTGTAGTGATCATTTTTATTGACTTGAATTTTGAACTTTCTAGTCAAATTATTTATATGTCCAAACCAAGTCCACTTTTAATAGTTTAAAAAAATTTGGGCATTGAGTTTATGATATTCATTATAATAAAGGTTTTTGTATTTCCCAATGAAGGAAAAACAAAACGATGTTGTTTTTACCCGTCAAATGATTTACTTTTTATTAGTAGATGGATGATTACCAGGAGAGGCAGTTCTATAATTCATGTTAAATTTAAATCAGTTCATTTTACTCTAAAACTTACTCTACACATTGTGTTCAGAAGGTCGACGAAAGCTTCGCAACTAGACCAACCAGCACAAAGAACACAATTAATTTCAAATCAACCACCTGAGTTACAAATCTCTATTATTTCAAATTAATATTCTCGAAAGGAGAATTGTGAAAGTTGCATTATCAAGCTAGGTAACTCGATCAATAACCAACTTAATAAGTGGATGGATTATTACTAACATAATGAAAATTTAGATGTATTGGAAATTAGTAGAAGTTAGAACTCATGGAACACTGGACTTCCATCCTAGTGGATAAATGGTTATTGAGCTCGCTTCATAACCCAAAGGTACTGGTTTCGATCCCTAATGGCGGGTTTTTTTTAAGTGTAAACTGTCGAAAAGTCCCAAACAAGGACGAAGCAGCTGTTTATTACACCCCCTTTCCACGTTTTCAATGGTTTTCCACTATCTCAATTGAAGTATAATAATGATAGTGAGTATGCGGTTAAGGAGATCACGGCAACTTGTTAGAATTTCTTGAAATTCATTTAATTTTTACATTTTGGAGAAAAGAGATAAGTGTGGTCAACTAAAGAGTAACAGGTATGAAGTAGGCCATTACTATGCCAGTTATTGCTAACTAAAGTTATATAATTAACGCTTCTGCTAGTTTGTAACAACAGAAGACAAGGGCCAGGCAACCGATCGTTTTATTATGAAAATCAACACGTATTTATATATATTTCACACACATTATTATAGCTTATGCAAGTAGAAAAGCGCAGTCATCTGATTGGTTGCAGACAAACGCAGGCTTCTGATTGGTTGTTTCGGGATTCCTTGACAAATAGAGTTCTCTATCTGCGAATCATATTTTGCCACGTTAACTTTGCTGTGATTGGTTGTTGAATCAGCCTTGTTCATATTTTCTCACGGCCCATATTAGTGACCTAGACATTAACGTAGATTAGTGTCAACCAATCGGCTAGCAGCCTGCACTCACCACAAGTTTACTTGGATACACTGTATATTTAACTAAAAGTGAAATTTCCACAAAGATTGGTTTGCAGAGATTTGATAGATTTAAGAAATGATCACGAAATAACTTTAGTTAGAAGGCTACTGAAAACCAGGAAGTACTGAGGTGTTGTTTCGTCCTTGTTTGGGACTTTTCAGAAGTTTAAACCTATGGCTGCAACAGGGATCGAACCAATAACCTTTAGGTTACAAGACAAAGTAAAGTATAGTGAACACATTTTACCTACACTACAGTAAAGTTTATTCTGCTCTACCTCTTTTTCACATTTATTTACAAACACTTTTACTATAGTCAGCCTAGTAGAAGAAAACAGTTACCTAACTGGAAGTGCTCTTTAGTGTATGATCTCTTCATCGTAATATCAGGGCAGTATGCCTTACAAATTAGTTAAAAATAGCCGAGTGACGCAGATAGATTTGACATGATATTTACCTCATCATCACTTTCAACCAGATACTGCAATATGATATAATATAACACAGTGATGCAGTATGTCTAAGTATAAACTCCTCTGTTAAAGAATTATACTTCAAAGCAGTAGAAATATCCTTCTCTGACATTCTCAGAGTTACACTTTTCATTTCGACATAACCCAGGGTGATACATAACTCCACAATCCAGCATATACTACTATTTTCTGGTGAACTGAGTGAGTTATTACTATTATTGTTTCCTTTAGTGCCTAAAGGAACATAGGGCTCCAGCCACACGTCTCCATTGCGTTCGGTTCTTCGCCAATGTTTTCACCTGGCTCCATGTCTGCTCACATGCTTTTATCTCCTCTTCACATCACCTCCACCTCCATGTCACCCTCGCGCTGGTGATCGACATGCGGCTTCCCATTCGGGTTCAAATCGAGAGATGGCCTGGTGTATTAGTTTTCTCAGAGTATGGCCAACCCACCTCCATTTATTTATGCATGTTTGTTTCACAGTTGGTTTCCAGTTAGTTCACTCCCAGAGATCTCTGCCACTCATATATTCTGGTCATCTGATCTTGAATATTGAGTGAAGACAACTGTTTATAAATGTTTGTAGTTTGTTCGAAGTGCCCTTCGTGAGACGCTAAGTCTCTGATCCGTATAGTAGCACTGACTGACTTCACATTGCAGTTGAAAATCCGGATGTTGTTTTTTATGCTGACTGCTGTTGACCTCCACTCAGACTTGAGAGTAATGAAAGCTTTGATATCCTGATCAGTTCCGTCCGCCTGTAGTTGAAACGATGCTTCCCAGGTAGGTAAAGGAAGTTGCTTCTTTCGGATTTATCCCATTTATACTGACTGTTATCTGTTGTTGTTGCTGTTGCTTTTGTTGTTGGCCAGGAATCTTCGTCACCTCTGTTTTCTCTATGTTCACCTGACGGCCTATCTTCTCTGGATGCTTCTTCTGCCAACTTGTTGCTTTTCATCTGCATATCTTCCAGTTTGTGGGAAGTCAGACATATATCATCATCGGCGAAGTCCATATCCTCCATCATTTCTGTGGGTGCAATTTATGCCTGTTTCCTCATTGCCCGCTGTTTGTTGCATTATCCAGTCCACTGCAATCAGGAAAATCATTGGAGATAGTAGACAGCCTTGCCTCACTCCCGTCTTCACTTTGAAGGCTTCTGTGAATTTCCCGTTGTGGATTACTTGACATGCAGCATTGTCGTACAACTGTTGGATGAGGTATATAATTGTTGGCGGAACTCTGTAGTAGCGAAGTAGTTTCCAAATCACCTCTTGATCGAGTTTAATAAGAAAAATGAATTAGAAAGTGAAAGGTTTATTAGCAGTAATTTATTCTTAATTTTTATCGTTAACTAAAAACATTTTGTCTTGACATAAGAATATAATTCATGTTGGAGAGAAGAATAATTTTACAGCCTAACGGACACAAATATGGACAAGGAATCTTGCCCAGAATTACATGCCTCAGCATTACAAGTAGAATTAAGGAAGGGATATAAATAAAAACAATTCCCCAAAAGAAGAACACCTGTAAATAATGAGAAAGCCGTGAACATGCCCTAAATTTGAACCACATCTGAGCTGTTGTATTATGAATCTGAACTGTGCCATTAGCAGTCCTCAGGTAATTATTAGTAGCACATTTAATTTATGACTAGATACTCGATACCTCCCTTAGTACCATACATAAACAGGCAGTCATATTTTCTACGGTTTAAAAGGTATCCTGCTCACATAGTTTCTCTTGCTTTATTCACATAAAATGTATTACTAATAATAGAAACAACCGGTGAACATTAGCAATGAATCAGCTGACTGGTGAGACCTCTGAGGAAAATTGGTAGTTTATTGATTGCAGTCAATAAAAGTTCCACTAGTTAAAATTGAAATTTGAACTTGGTAGACTGACTCACTTTTAAACTTGCCAGTGATGAAATATATCTGCAAGAAAAGAATACACTAAATAAATCGGCAAAACAAAACTGATGAAAGAATTTCGTTAACGCTAGTCTGCAGAAATTTAACTCACAGTGATTGAACTTTTAAATGAAACGGAAATCAATTCACATATAAGAAGAAATCTTGTAGAAAAGGAATATCCAAAACACCAAGTAAGGCATACAAGAGAAACTTTAAAACTAAATAATTACCCTGATAAATTAATCAGAAATTATGAAGGGAAGTGTAAAGATAAAATTAATAATAATAATAATATTATAGTGATGATGATAATAATGATAATATCAATGATGACATGCATGTCAAATATGCTCAGGATAATGACAACACCAACAATAAGGAATCCAAATCATCAACAGTAATTCCATACAAGGAAGGCGCCTCGGAAATCTTACGCAGAATTCTTAACAAGGCAGGCAGGAATAAAAGTGGCTGGAATTCAAACCAACCACAAACTCAATTAGAAACAAGCTTTGTCAGTTAAACGATCAATCCTGTGGAGCCTTTAAAACAAAAAAATTTAGCTTATCTAATACACTCCCTGCTAAAATGATTGTCAGGTCAAATACATAGGTCAAACTAGTAGAACGTAGGCAGTCAGACTAGTCAAACATAAAAACCTAGCAAAATCTAGATTAGTTGACCCGAATAAGATAAGAAATCTAGAGTATAGTTCAGCTGTAGCACTCACTGCATGCAATTAAACAACCGTACAATAGACTGGATGGGGTAAGATGGCAGTTTTAAAATCTAATCTAATATAACAGGGTGGAGGGAGAGATTGATAACAGAAGCTTTGTTTATCGAATCAACTGAAGAGAATACATGTAATAGGAATGATTCAACACCTGTCCAGCTAGATATCTGGAAAATTCTACTACCCCAACGACGACAAATAGGAGAAGACAAAGAAAACTATAAAACTCAAGTTTCAAATTCGTGTGATTACAATTGATATGATTATGAACAATAAATTCTAATCGAAACGTCATCCAGTAAATAATACTGTTTCTTCACTGTGTGATACATCTAATAAACAAACTAATATGGAAAAGCATTGTTTTTAATAAAGATGATTCATCACAGACTTGTTACTATTACTATTATTATTCAATATTGCCGGCTGTCCGGCGTGGAATAGAAGGTTTCAACAAGACATTTCTATTTTACTTTGTTATCTGGAGTTCATTTTAGTTGGCTTTACGATAATCCACAGACTTTCACTTCCTCCACTAATAATCTCTTCTACATCACCCTTTTGACTCCTAACTGGGCTCTTCTTATCCACACTCCACTTGACAACCCGGAGTATGATATCACTCAATAGTCTCTTTAGCGTATATCCAGTCTATCTGTATTTTTCTTGTACATTTGTTTTTGGGTTTACTAACAGCAAGATTTCCTTCTCGCCTATCCTTTCTCACCGTCTGATCTTCAGTATAGAGCTAAGATAGGAAGTGGTGATGAAAGTCTGTGTTAGCCTATTGGAAATGTTTTCCTGACATGCGTGCGCCAAGTCTCTGAACACCATAGACAACATGCAACAAACAGCGTAAAAAGTTTGAAATAATTTATTTACCAGTATTTATTTATTATTATCAAGTTGACGATAAAAGATAATTGCTGAAATATTCACGATTAAGTATCAAAGTTTGCAATAAAATCGATTATTTATTACACTTTTCTTTTAAAGGACTAATCTTCTACACCTTCACAAATTTTCGTGAAGTTTAAAAACATTACACTTCTTACGCTATAGCATTTTTTGATAAGTATCGTTGGTATGTCAGTGAGTCTTACGGTTTCCATAAGGATAGCTTAAGGATTTCACAGGGTTTGATTACGGATTTTTAATATCCAAATTACGCTAATTATCTCAGCTGTAATAACTTTTATCTTAGAAAATCAAGGTGGATATACATGTAATTCTGTCATAGTGCTATCTTAAGATACAAACAGAGAGTCAATCTGAGACCTCATTTACAAACTGAGTGTGCTGTAATGAAATATTATGTATGTTTCATTCATGACAGAAGTGAACAGGTATAACGACTACTGGAGACAAAAACTTACACTTTCAGTGATATACTGCAACTAATGAATGCATCTCTTCATGGTAGCAAATAACGTAGGATTAGTGACAATCACTCCTGTCCTATGAAGACATTCTTTGCCTATCACCTTTCTGTACCTGAAAATGTGAGACTTAAGTAATTCGAATATCCATATAATCTATTCATATCGAAAAACATTAAAGGTGGTTGCGAAGACCTCTGAAGACTTAAAGAAGCTAAAAAAAACAGATCAGACATTGCACTGCATTCGATAGAAACGAGACACAAAATCGACTTTGGTAGGACTAAGGTTCTACAGAAAGGCTCTGGTTTGTAGAAAGAAAAATTGACTGTGGAAGCCCTACATATATGGGTGAATGCTACAGTTTGAACAGACGTGAAGGTTTGATGTTAGCTTATGCCTGGCAAATCCTGAGTGATAAATAAAAAATGGATAACACTAAGTGATCATAATTGATCTAAATCTCCGATTGTCTATATCTTCTTATGGAAAGGCTAACAAATATCTTACAACTGTTTTCCCATACACACATACACACACACCGTTGTATACTGCACAGGCACATTTATTTTCATTTTTAGTTATCTACAACCATGAACATTTAGTCAAACGTAATCTGATAAAAAAGTACACTCACTGCGAAATACAGGTACATCCAGTTGACGAGTCCCGAATAGGACGAAATTCGCATTCTGGATTCCACTGCTAGTCACCATCCACCAATCAACTTCTAATTGGTTGCCCAGACATCCCCTAAGCATCTGCACAAGAAGCCAGCATGTCAACCTGATACAGAGCACATTGGTCCCATTAATCGACAGGAAAATCTAAAATTGAATTCAATAAAAAAAAGTACACTGTTTAAAGTGTTTAACAAAAGTGGACGAATATATGAAAGTCTGAGGTCAAATTTTGATCACAACTCATAAAATTTTGTTTATTATACATACTGATACATGTTTCATGACTCATATGATTGGATAGAGTTTTCTTCTATATACAGATATCAGGTCTTCTGTATTGATTGCTACCGTTTCAGTTACTGATACAAGACATAGTTGAGCACTCCTAGATAGATTATTAGAAAACCGGTAGGTAACCGAGACCACTTGATTTGGCTTTATTGAATGTCTATTATCTACCAAGTGGACTAAGACTGCACTAATCTATTTTACTCAAACATAAAGGTACAATTCACATGAGTGTGAAGATGAAGCCCTGTGAATATGGTTAATGTAACTAGCCCCACATGAGCAGTTGAATTCATAGACATACATTGATGAGACTGTCTTTGACAATTTATCCTTGACTCTCTGTGTGAGTACCAGTTTGGCTGCAAGGAATGTTCCTTCTATTAATCTATGGATTTGAAATTTTAGAATATCTGCTGTAAGCTCTCTTTTGTAAATTAGGTTGAGATAAAACGGTTTTGTATACACGGTTTCCATCATCACCCTACTGCCAGGTATCGAAATCTACATTTTTAAAACTTCTGTCGATATCTATTTTCTTGTAGTGTAAGTCTCACTTTACACACTTCTTCCTTAACGAAATCGTATGAATATATACATTTTATTCTACATCTAAGGCACTTAACTAAGTTCCTCCTGTATTCAAACGGTCTAAAACTATGAAAATGGATACACTCACCAGTACAAGCTTTTTTCCTAAATAGGTTTCCTTGAAAATATCCATCTATCTTTTCGGTGATGAGGAGGTCTAGTAAAAACAAACTGTTGTTTTCTTCTTCCTGACAGGTGAAATGAACATCTGGGTATAATTTTGTCTAAGCCGCCACAAGTGTTGATTGATTTCTCTATAGTATTCATGTTGTCTGACACACACACACACACCACTGACTACGCGCACCCTTGACATATGTACTTTTGTTGACCGTATATGCATGCATATCAGTGAACTATTTCATTTCATTCTCAAGTATTGCTTTTGTAGGGATTTTTGTTTGATTGCATGGAGAATTTCATCATGAGCTGACATCAGTTAAAGAACCATTGGGAAACCTGAGAGTAGGGGACAGCCGTTTCGTCCAACTAGTTTGGGAATCCTCAGCTGTACGCACCCTCCGGGGTTCGAACCTGATATGTAGTCACATGATGTCTGTTTTGTTTTTAACAGTGATATATTTTGCTATGTGTATATTGATCGATATTCCATTACAACTTACAATATGCTTTATCTGTCCATTAACTAAATAAACAATGTATGACCTTTTTTATCACATGACATTACAACCAATCAGAATCATGATAACATGTCTATCTTATTGGTTCATGTATATTAGTCATTTTCGTGTATACTTTTGTATTGTACACTTTTATACACACTTATTTATTCTTATTACATCCTTTAATTCCTAGAGGAACATAGGGCTTCAGCCGCACGTTTCCATTGCATTCGGTTCTCTGCCAAAGTTTTCACCTGGCTCCAAGTCTGCTCACATGCTTTCATCTCCTCTTCACATGACTTTCTCCAAGTCACCCTTGCACTGACGACCAACTCGCCACTTCCCTTTTGCGTTCCACTTGAGGGCTTGCCTGGTGATGTCGCTTGATGGTCTCCTCAGAGTATGGCCAATCCAATCCACCACCATTTCTTCCTGCCTATTTGTTACACAATTGGTTCATGGTTGGTTCGCTCCCAGAGATCCCTGTTACCTATCTTTTCTGATCGGTCATCTGATCTTGAGCGGAGTTTTGAGCGAAGATAGCTGTTGATCAATGTCTGTAGTTTGTTTGAGATGCTCTTTATGACGCACTAAGTCTCTGATCCGTATAGTAGCACTGACTGACTTCACATTGCAGTTGAAAATCCGGATGTTGTTTTTTATGCTGACTGCTGTTGACCTCCACGCAGACTTGAGAGTAATGAAAGCTTGCCTTTCTTTCCCAATCCTCGCTTTGATATCCTCGTCAGTTCTGTCCGCCTGTAGTTGAAACGGTGCTTCCCAGGTAGGTAAAGGAAGTTGCTTCTTTCGGATTTATCCCATTTATACTGACTGTTATCTGTTGTTGTTGCTGTTGCTTTTGTTGTTGGCCAGGAATCTTCGTCACCTCTGTTTTCTCTATGTTCACCTGACGGCCTATCTTCTCTGGATGCTTCTTCTGCCAACTTGTTGCTTTTCATCTGCATATCTTCCAGTTTGTGGGAAATCAGACATATATCATCATCGGCGAAGTCCAGATCATCCATCATTTTTGTGTGAGTCCATTTTATGCCTGTTTCCTCATTGCCCGCTGTTTGTTGCATTATCCAGTCCACTGCAATCAGGAAAATCATTGGAGATAGTAGACAGCCTTGCCTCACTCCCGTCTTCACTTTGAAGGCTTCTGTGAATTTCCCGTTGTGGATTACTTGGCACGCAGCATTGTCGTACAACTGTTGAATGAGATGTATAATTGTCGGCGGGACCCTGTAGTAGCGAAGTAGTTTCCAAATCACCTCTCGATTGACGCTGTCGAAAATGACTTATAACTTTTGCTTTTCATTGTTCAACAGTACAAAAGCTCTTAATTTTATCGACATTTACACTGGAATCTGGACAAATGCAAATTATCATTTAGTGTGAATGTTATCATGGGAAAATAAAGGAGAATAAGTAGGCCAGTAAAAAGAAGAAAGTGGAAGAAAAACCAAAATTCCATGCTAAATGTTTTACAAAAATTAAAATGTATTTTCCTTTTTTTTCTTAATTACACCGAAGAAAATATCATGAATGTATTCGTCAGTGTGTTTGTTCAATGTTCCTTATCCTCCCCTCCCCAAATTATTCACTTTCATAAGAATCATTTTACTGAGACAAATGCCATGCATACTTTTATTGTCTTGAAAAGTGTTAAGTGTAGTGTTTGTGTTAGCTTAATGGACTAGAGTTGGTGGTTAGATGATTTGAAGTAGTCGGCAGGAAGGCGTCAACCTAGTTTTTGTACTTGTTAGCACTAGTCAGTCACAGGGGGGCGGGGGTATCTACAATCTTGAAGCAACTCGTATCCCTTCTGAGATTCGAACTATGCAGTCAGAGACGTTACCAGTGAGCTATGCAGGCTCGCAAATGACAATTCAGAGTCTACTGTGATGATGAGTCACCTAGCACAGTGACTATACTGCAAACTTGACTGAGATTCCTTTTTAACCTACTGGAGAATTCCACTCTCCTTAAACAAATCCACAACAAAAGGTATAAATTCATTCGGTTGTACCACTCATAACTTTGATTAGTTGTCGAAGGTGAGGGCTATAGTTTAACTCCTTCTTCTATTTAATGGTAAAACATCTAGACAAACAATGCTTATGTTATCATTTGAACATAGCGACGAACTATACCGCTATAATTAGTGTCCATTATTATTAGGATGACTAATAAACTCTCTCAAGATATTAAGATAGCTATTTTCAGAATACAGTATCAATGAGATACTAAAGGCTTTAACGGGTATTCATAGACCATCACAGTAGTGTTGTTTCTTTAACAACAGTAATTTGAATGACATAAAAGTATGACACTGGTCAGAAGTCACCAAATACCACGATTATTGTTATGAAGGACTAAAAAGACAATACTAGTTTGGGTAACCTGTAAAAGTCTGTATGTCTGTTTTCGACATAGAACTTTGCACAAATGTGCGGAAGTTCAAGTCACCACATTCCGTGTAGCACGCGAAGCAAGAGAAGAAAGTACAAGAAAAGCATAATGGAAACAGTGAGCAGAGGGGTGAGACAAAGGAGTAATAAAGAAAAACAAAACAGTTTCATTGGAAATCATATGTCACAAGGAGTGGATGCATCTGCGCCACTGAGCACGATTTTGAGCCATGTCACCAATTGTTTCCAACCATAGATTTTTACCGTCCCGAGGACCTCAGCCTGGAAGTCTACACCTTCCTACGTGGCTTAGACCAACTGTTGTGGATTTCATTGACTGGTGCCAAGTTTTTGTTTGACCGCCGCTAGCTTTTTTCCAGCCTGACCCTATATCCGCTAACATTGCTCGTCGAGGGAGGCGATGGCTTGGCATACGTAACACATGTCCTAACCATCTCAGTCTTTGTAGCTTCACGACTTCGTCGATTGATTTCCCCTGTTTACCTAGAACTCGACGCCTAACCTCAATGTTGCTCACCTTATTATGCCACTTTACACGGGAAATAGAGCGCAGGCACCTATGATCAAAGACAGCTAGTTGGCCTTTTCATGTCTTCCACTCTGAGTGGCCAGGTCTCACAACCATAAAGGAGGACGGAGTGGACTGATGAGCAGTACACCCGCCCTTTGGTCGATAGTCGGATACCACGTCTACTCCAGAGTCGGCGTAAACTGGCAAATGCGAAACGAGCCCCCTGTATTCGTGCTGAGATTTCGTCAGAGATCAGCCCGTTGTCGTTGGCTGATGGTACTTCCCAAATAAGTGAAGTGCTCAATGTGCTCTACAACTTCACTTCCTATTTTTAAACTAGGCGTCGATGTAGTCCAGTCCTGTATCATCATCTTGCATTTGGCGGGAGCGAATCGCATGCCAAACATTCGTAGATTGCTGCTCAAGGTGTTTAGAAGACTCTGCATTTCGTCAGCGTCTTCGCCTAGAAGGACTATATCGTCTGCATATTCCAAGTCAACGAGATTATTCCCTGTTAGCAAGTCAATCCCTGAGTCGCTAAAGTCACCTAGGGTTAAGTCCATTAACACATCTATGATGAAGTTGAATAGAAAAGGGGATAATGGGCATCCTTGACGGACACCACTAGTCGTCACCAGTTCAGATGACAGCTCGCCGTAAGCCTTCACCTGGCTGATGGCATGAGGTCGAGTAGAGTGCCTTAATCAGTGCAATATATTTTCTCGGGATTCCCTTTACAGCCAAGCATCTCCAGAGAACTTCTCTATCGACAGAGTCGAATGCTGCCTTTAGGTCAAGAAATATAATGACTGTTGGACGCCAGTAGGAATGGCTATGTTCTAGAATCTTTCGGAGGGTGAAGATATGATCAATACACCCTGTAAAAGTTGTCTAATAAGTATTCCTCTTCTTCTGCTCCTTCGATCTAGTTTGAAGGTCTCGGCAGTTACGCTTGCCACACTCCACTTAGCACACGAAGGAGGACAAAAAAGACAAAATAGGAGATTCGAAAGGACGGCAGTAAGCAGAAATGTAAGAGAGGAAGAATAGTAACGTGGAAGAACAATGGGGATACATCTGTGCCAGTTATTGAGAACTATTTTGAGCCACATCACCAATTATCTCAAACCACTGGTTCTAGCCATTCCGAGGACCCCAACCAGAAAGTCTACGCCTTCCTATGCGGCTCAGACTAACTGTTAAGGATTTTATGGACTTTTGGTTTGACCGCTACTAGCATATTCCAATCTCATCCAGTGCCAACTAGCATTACCTGTCGAAGAAGGCTATGTTTAGGCGTGCGTAACACATGTCCTAACCATCTCAATCGATGTAACTTCACAATCTCGTCGGTTGATTTCCTCTCCTTACCTAGCACCCAACCGAGACCTAACCTCAGTATCGCTCACCCTACTATGCCACCCAACAAGGGAGACAGAACGCAGGCATCTATTATCAAAGACAGCTAGCCCGCCTTTTCATCTGTTCCACTTCCAATGACCATGTCTCATAGTCATAAAGTAAAGGAGGATGGAGCGAACTGCTGAGCAGCACACACGCCCTTTGACCCATAGCCAGCCGGATATCATATCTTCACCTGAGAAGATGTAGGTTGGCAAATGTTATATGAACCTTTTATATCCGTGGTGAGATTTCGTCATCAATCACCCCATTGGGGCTGATGCAACTTCCCAGATAAGTGAAGTGATCAACTGACCTTACCATTGATCCCTTGTCTTTAGGCTAAGAGTTGGTGAATTCCAGTCCTGTAGCATCATTTCACATTTGACAGGAGCAAATCACATGCCAAACTTACGAAGACTGCTGCACCTCCATGTCACTCTTGGACGCACAATTAGTTGTATCCTTTTCAGGTCCCACTCAGCAGAATGGGGCGTGATGTCACTCAACAGTCTTCTCAGTGTGTATCCGATGCAACTCCGACTTCTTCAGACTATTTCTTATACAATAGGTTCTTCGTCGGTTTGTGGCCAGAGTTCCTTGTTGTTCCAGCTATCTGATCATCAATATGGAGTCAGAGAATGCAGCTGTCGATAAAAGTCTAAAGCCCATTGGAAATGCCTATCTTGACGGGCAAAGCCCCTGATTCACATAGGACGACTGACTTAACAGTACCGTATTGAAAACCCGAATCTCGTTCTTATGCAGACTGCATAAGATTCCCAAACAGAAGTCAGATTGACGAGGTTCTATCCTGTCTTTCCGATCCTACCGTTTACATCTTCATCCTTGCCAACTGCCTGTAGTTAAAATAATGCTTCTTAGATGAGTGAAGGAATTGACCCACATTATATTTTCCCCGTAGATGTTCCCTGCTGCCTGTTGCTGTTTTTTTCATTATCGGTTGGTTGGT
The DNA here is from genome assembly GCA_944472135.2 of Trichobilharzia regenti. NCBI lineage: Eukaryota > Metazoa > Platyhelminthes > Trematoda > Strigeidida > Schistosomatidae > Trichobilharzia > Trichobilharzia regenti. The sequence continues at coordinate 67,652,157 of OX235264.1, read as the reverse complement.
TGGCTATCTCCATCACCTCAGTCTCCTCTATGTTCACCTAAAATTATATCTTCGTCGTCTTCTTCTCCTGACAACTTGTTGGTTTTCGCCAGTAAGTCTATGGGTTTGTGCAACATTAGACATAAATCGTCAGCAAAGTTCAAATCTCCTAAAGTCTTCTCACTGGTTCAGCTTATTCCAGTCTTGTCCTTTCCCGTGAACAGTCTTCCGCATGATCCAATCCACCATTATTAGGAAGCTGTCTCACTCCTGTCTTCACCTCAAAGGATTCACTGAGTTTTCCGTTGTGAATCACTCGAAATGTGGTATAGTTATCAAGCTATTGAGTGAAGTTTATGAAGATTTCGGGCACTCTGTAGCGCTGAAACAACTTCCAAATTACTTCATGGAAGTAGCTGTAGAAGGCTGTTTCAAAGTCGATGATGTTGAGACAAAGAGTCAACTGTTATTCCATCCTTTGTTCAATGATGATTAGTAGCATTGTCACTTGATACACACATGATTTCCTTTTCCTGGATCCAAACTACTCCAGTCGCAGTTTTGCATCCAGTGCATCTTTTGGTCTCTCAACGATGAACTGATATTTTTGGCATTTGTGTACGTAAATTTTTGCTTTGATCTCGTCTCTAGTAATTCAGCATAAATCATCTCGTAAAATCTGACCTAAAATTCAATAAGTAACTTTAAATGCGAGTCAGTGGTCCAACTATATAATACTCATCAAACAAACAAACACCTGATCTAGGTTCGATTCCCAGCTAATACACTTCTAAATTTCATACATTTATCACCCTTTATGAATCTGAATCAAACAAGAACAACAGTTTTTTTGCAGAATAATATGAACTAAGTCCGGAACCTTCTGTCAACTGACATCATGTAAAATTTGCAAGCTGTAAGCTGCTGCTAATAATAAGTCGACGAAGTCAATAATGGTACCATATTATTCTGCAGAAACTGTCGTTCTTGCTTTATTCATACTCCTAAATCCTGTTTCATTAGCAGTGAATCCAAAAAGGAGGCCAGCAACCCTACCGCTACTTCCATGCTTGAATTTATATTTTTTTTATTTTATTTTTTTTTTTTTTGATTTACAGCTTGATTCCACACTGTATTTTTGGTACAAGTATGGAATTTTCAGCATGGATATCGGTAGCCCAAATTTTGCAGGCCGACCATAGATATCAGGTGTGCGTCGGCGGGGGTTCGAACCTCGGACCATGTTCATGGTTGGCGAGAGTCCTAACCACTGTGCCACCGACGCCCAATTAGAACGTCAAGGAGTGATATATATATATATATATATATATATATATATATATATATATATATATATATATATACTGACTACACTATGTTGAAATGACGTGAAACACTTAACGATCTACAAAAATGGCCGTCGCAAAACTTAATGCAATGAACAAAAGTGCCAGAGATTATTGATTATTCAGTAATAGGAAGACATTTGGACTAGTACAACCCCCACATACATTCATACATAGATACCAACGTAAATACACGTTAAAAAAACAGACAAAGTGAAAAATTGAACTAAGAAGGCAAAGAAATTCCTTTCCAACTACTTACTTATTGTTACTTTTGCCTGTGATATGTCCAAATAAGAATTTCCTTCATTCGAATACAAAAAATTTAAATGTCACACGTGATTTATACATGAATATTCTTGTATTTGAATTGATAATTTACGATACCTACTTATTTATTGTTATTATTAAGTCAATAAAATGATTCCTTTTTCTAACTTACAATTTACATGTTAATTTATATATATATATATATATATATATATATCATGTGTAAATGACCTTTATATAACAAGTATGCAGAGAGATATACTCTCTTACCTTAGATAAATATTACCCCTATTTCTTGTCCGTCTTCCCACTAAGAATCATGTTACTACACTGCCGATTCTCTTTTTTTCTTATGTGTTATTCTCAGTTTCCTTTGATGGAAACATGTCTTTGCTTATATTCTTATCTTGATTTTTATTATACTCTTTTTAAATTACTTAAGTTGCTTAAATAAAACATTTCGCTTTCTTGAATTCAATTTAGTCAAAAGTTTAATGTTAACAAGAATGAGGATAGAAATAAGAGAAAAAAGGCTTCAAGTGTTGATGATGATATCCATCTATAGCACAGAGAGTAGTATTGTGTTACTGCTAAGATTACGTAACAAATGTTAACATTAATCAATATAGCTAGATAGTTACTTTCCTAATATTAGAACTATATGTGTATATATATATATAAGCGAACAGTATTGTTGTTGTTCAGTTAGATCTTCTTCACGCTTAACTCTAATTTACATAGATTTATGGTTTAACGAGTTGATCACGGATTAAAAACCAGCCACAGGGAGTAACGGACACCCAGCTGTTTTATCCTAGTTTGGGAATCATCGGCAGTAGGCACGCATCACCATGGTTCGAACCCAGGGTCTCCTGGTTACAAAGCAGGTTAGTTGATGACCACTCAGCCATTGGGAACCCATTCAATGTCCCATGAATTCTAACTTCTGCCAATTAGTGATTTATTGTCACCTCAAGGATGGAGTTTCTAGTGACAAGTCGGGGCCAGTAAAGTTCATCCAGTCAAGTGTGGGGATGGAATTGCCACCAATGACATTGGTTAGTGGTCGAGCTAAATGACAAATTAGTCGAAGTTAGAATTCATGGGACATTAAATGGGTTCCCAGGGGCTGAGTGGTCATCAACTAACCTGCCTTGTAACCGGAAGGTCCTGGATTCGAACCATGGTGATGCGTGCCTACTGCCGATGATTCCCAAACTAGGATGAAACAGCTGGCTGTCCAGTACTCCCTGTGGCTGGTTTTCAATGGTTCTCTAACTGATATCAATCCGTGATCAACTCGTCAAATCAAATCTAATCCTTGCAAACCAACTACTGGAAAAAGATTTATGTATAAAAATTTTAACCAATAATGGTGATCTTGTGGATCAAATAATAATAATCATGATAATAATAATAATGTGGTAAATGTTTTGAACGTCATTAGTAAGGATAATTATAATGATAACAAAATATTGATAATAAGGTCTATGTGGGTGACGATAAGAATAACAAAGGTAGTAATACGATGCACATCCATCACTAATCTTCACTTGTGAAGAAGAACATGATGATAGACTACACTTTCTTGATATCCGATCGGGCAGAAGAGAGGATAGTTCACTCAAGAGAGATGTCTATAGAAAACCTATATCTGTAGTACAATATACATATTTCTTCAGTTTTGTACCAATCCAATACAAAATCAATTTGGTTAGATACCTCACGAATAGTGAGAGAAGGAGCTGCACGAATAACTCCCTAGAAAATCAACTAGGATACATTCAAAATACGTCTTTCCAAATGGATCATCCCAGCAGACTTGTAAGGAAGTACATGACCATCAGGTATAATAAAAGAAATTGACAACAATTAATAAGAAACAACTGTTCATGAAAATCCAATCTAGAGGAGCGTGTCTAGTGAAGTCCTACATCGAAGATTGTCGAGAGCAATAAAACTGACTTATACTTCCGCCACCCTTTGTTCGCCATTTTGCAGCCAACCAATTGTGATTGCTCGAGTAAAAGACAAGTTGCTTAGCTGCGCCACTTCTGTATATGTATCAACAAATTTAGTTGCTCCTGTGGAGAGAGCTATATGGGGCGAATAACTAGACAGCTCAACAAACACATTAATGAGCATCCTCCTTCATGGTTCGGGAAAGGTCAAATAAAATCTATAAGAAGTTCTATCTTGACTCATCTGATTGATAGCGGTCACCGACTGGACAGAAGTAGTGCCTTCAAAGTTATCCATCGAATCCGCCTTTTACACAGCCGCAGCTAAGGGGATTAATTCGAGAGCACAATCCTAGTCTTTGCACACAAAAAAGTTTGTTTTACCTTTGTCTGTCTGTCCATTGGCCTTGTAGGGGACTATTATTAGAGTTCACTAACATTCCAAATATAAAAATAATAATCCAAGTCAATGGAGTGTTAAATCACAATATATTACCAAAAATACAGTGACGAGTTATAGCAACAAAAAGGATTACTTGGATATAAAGTCTAAGTCCTCGGCTACAAATTAATTATATAATCCACGGGCACGTTAATTGTTTGGACTGCGTCTGCTGTAGCTGCTGTGTTCCGGTTGTAGAAATGTCTTCGGTTGAGAGTAGTAGGCTCCTACAATAAATCCGAAGTATACAACACGGTGTGAGTGGAGCAAGTAAGCAGAAGTGACCAGGGAGAAGACGAAGTCTCCAACAGCAGAGTGTATTTTTCAATTGTACACGGAAGTTATGTATATTTCAACAAGAAGCGTTTTAAACAAAAATTATGTACAATATCTCGAATTTATACAAGTAACCAAAAAGTGTACAATCACATTGTTACGTACTCCACACGGCTCCCCCCCTAGAGGTCCGGAGAGACAACCGGAAAATGATAAGTAAAACTATGAAGTAAATAATAATAGTAATAGCAACTTTTGGATAAAAATAGGGATATATTACAACATGCATAAACGCGAGAAGGTATGTGAATCATGTAAAGTCTGAAAGCATATACAATTAGTTCAGCAATAAAAATTGAAATAGAAAGTCATGTCACTTAAATTTGCACTAACCATGAACATAGATTTTTAATGTATAAAGAAAAATATGTAAATACACAGTAATTAAGGAGGGGAAAGAAACATTAAAAAAAATATGGATTAAAGATCAATAGTTTTTGGAAAGGACAATACCTGTTTTTTAGGTGAGGTACATATAAATAAATAATAGTGATAGTAACATCAAAGTTTACGACGAAATACTAACGGTCATGATGATAATGTCTAAACGAAAAAGATAATAATAATTTTTAATTATTTTTCTTTTGTTAGTCCTCAAAATGAACGTAGCGAGCCGGTTTACTGATTTGCCGACCACTACGTGTGTGATATGGAGGGAGGATAAGACTTGGTGCCGGTGGAGTGGAATCGGATGTTTGATTATTTGATTGCGCAGCTGCCGATGTAGATTCGAAGTCGTTGTCGGTGTATGCGGGTTTGATTCGATCAATTGAAACAGTCTCTCGTCTTCCATTCTTGTTCACTGTAAAGTGTTTGTCTGAACGTTTAATAACTTGAAAGGGTCCTTCGTATGGAGGTTGCAATCCTTTTCTGATGGCGTCGACTCGAATGAAGACGAATTTGCAAGTTTGTAGATGTTTGTTGATCTGATCTCTTCGGGGAGATTGTCGAGGTGCTGTTGGTTGAAGTTGAAGCATTTGTCTAGTTAATCGGTTAGTGAAGTCGGCAATGTTCACGTCTGTGGAATCGGCTGAGGGGACTAGCTGTCCAGGCAAGGTTAGGTTGGTGCCATAGACAAGTTGAGCCGGTGTACATCCTAAATCTTCTTTGATAGTAGAACGGATACCAAGTAAAATCAAAGGTAAGTATTCACTCCACTTAGATGTATCATTCTGCGCCATCAGGGAGCTTTTCAGTTGTCTGTGGAATCTTTCCACTAGACCATTCGCTGCCGGATGATAGGCTGTTGTGGAGATATGTTTCACTCCCAGAAGTCTCGTCAGTTCGCGAAAGAGTGTCGATTGGAATTGAGGACCGCGGTCGGATGTAATAGTAGTTGGTACACCGTAGTTTGACACCCAACGGTCGAGAAAAACTAAAGCAACGTTTTCAGCAGATATGTCGTTTAAGGGGCATGCAATAGCCCAACGAGTAAATCTATCAATCGCTGTCAGGATATGTGTATATCCCCTTGATGTTGGCAATGGTCCCACGATATCTATATGGATATGCTGAAATCTCCTTTCGGGTAATTCAAACGTCTTCGGGGTTGTAATAGTGTGGCGGTGTACTTTGGAGCATTGGCATTGGATACATTCTCGTGCCCATCTCCGAATGTCAGAGTTCATTTTAGGCCACACGAAGCGTTCGCTGATCAGTCTGACCGTGGCGCGTACTCCAGGGTGAGAAAGCGAATGTAAATGTTCGAACAATGCTTTTCGGCAACTGAGAGGGACAAATGGACGATTAGTGCCGGTAGATACATCGCAGACTATGGTTGCATCTGATAAGGGGATAGGCACATCTTTGAGCTGTAAGGAAGAGTTTCTGCGGCAGGTTTGGAGTTCAACGTCATCTCTTTGTAATTGAGCCATACGATCAAGACTGATGTCTACCGACGTTTGGAGCTGGTTAATGTCACTTCTTGAAAGAGAATCGGCTACCACGTTCGCATCCCCTTTGATGTACTGATGTCGGTTGAAAATTGGGAGATATAATCCAACTGTCTGGCTTCTCTAGGGGAGTGTTTATCGAGTGAAGTAGTGAAAGCATGACACAGGGGCTTGTGGTCAGTAAAAATAGTGAAATGCCGGCCCTGTAGTAAGTAACTGAAATGCTTCACTGCAAGATATATGGCCAGCAATTCTCTCCCAAAAGTGCTGTATCGTGTCTGAGCCGGTTCCAACTTCTTAGAAAAGAATGCGAGTGGGGTGACTTCGCCCTTCATCTTTTGTTGTAATACTGCCCCTACAGCTACTTGGGAGGCATCTGTGCACAAAATAAGCGACGCTTCGGGGTTGATATGGGATAGCATAGTGACTCTGGATAAGGCATCTTTTGCGTTGCAAAATGATTCGTGTGCTTCAGCTGACCACTGAAACTTTTTAGGATCATTTTTAAGGAGGTCGGTTAACGGCTGGACGATGGAGGCACACGAAGGAATGAAACGCCGATAGAAATTAAACATCCCCAAAAAACGTCTGACCTTCTTGAGTGAATCTGGTTCGGGGAAGTTTTTGATGGACTCTATCTTTTCCTCCGTAGGCGTAATACCATTCGCGGTTATGTGGTGTCCCAGAAACTGTATAGAGGAGACACCGAATATGCACTTTTTGGGGTTAATGACGACTCCATATTGCTCAAATCGTTGAAATAAGATGGTGAGGTGATCAGTATGTTCTTCGGGCGACGAGCTAGCAATTAAAACGTCATCGATATATACAAATACAAAGTCCAAACCTTGTGTGACCTGATCCATGAAACGTTGGAAGGATTGTGCTGCGTTCTTTAGGCCAAATGGCATGCGGAGAAATTCAAACAAACCGAAAGGTGTGATGATGGCCGTTTTTTCGATATCCTCTTGGGCAACTGGTATTTGGTGATAGGCCCTGACCAAGTCTACTTTAGAAAAAATGGTTTTTCCGTGTAATGTCAGGGAGAAATCATGAAGATGAGGAATAGGATAACGGTCGGGAACTGTGGCATTGTTTAAATGTCGGTAATCCCCACATGGCCTCCAATCATGATCAGCTTTAGGCACCATGTGTAAGGGCGAAGACCAAGGACTATTGGAGGGTCTGATGATGCCGAGCTGCATCATGTGTTCAAATTCTGCCTTGGCTGCTGCCAATTTGTCCGGGGGTAATCTACGGGACGAGCACGAACTGGTTGACCCGTAGTAACTATCTTGTGAGTAACTGTGTGAGGGACGTCCTCGATGTTGTACGACGGCTTAAGAATTTTAGGGAAACGGTGAAGTAGGGAGGAAAAAGGGCAATCTGCTGGTCTTTCAATACTGATATTATAGACAGAATAGCTGGAGATAATTCCATGGATCTTTAGATGGGTGTTGTTATCAATCAGTTTTTTTTAAAACAAGCAATAAGGGTTAATAAAGCAGGATTTAATGAATTCATCAAATTTCGGTAGAACTCGTCAGCTGAATACTCTACATACACGAATATACATACTTTTGAAATTACATTGGGAGATATAAGACTGATAAGTTGAATACTCTACACACACGGATATATATACTTTTGAAATTACATAGGGAGATATAAGACTGATAAGTAAACAAACTACATTGAATTAATCATGCAGAAAGACAGGTGCGAATGTTTTCCAGGTCATGTTCAAATAGATAAGGGGAGAGAGAGTATGAGAGATCAAAGTTAAGATAAATTGCATCACGCTTCAATTAAATCACTTAGATAAACAATTAGTCATTGGGGAATATAACGAGAATTGCAAACAGACTAATATCAATAGTAATAGTTATAATAACAATTTTAATAGTGTTGAAGTGAGTTAAGATAATCTTACGGATATAGCATAGATTTAAATGAATCAAGAATAATAATAATGATAGTAATAATAACAAAAATAATAATAAGGAGAGGTAGAATAATAGCCAAGCGAGTGCTTCAACAATCTGGGAAAGACCAGTCGCCAATCCTCGACACTTCAAACTGCATATATCAATTTGAGTGTGTTTGTGGCAGCAAATACATAGGTCGTACGGAAAGGCGATTGTCTACTCGCATGATGGAGCATTTGCCAAAATGGTTGAAAACAGCTGAGTGCAAAGTCCCAAAATCCTCAATAACAAAACATCTCGTGGATTACGGACATGATATCGACGCCGTCAAGTCATTCACCATTGTCAGCAAACAAAGAAACAAGAAGATGCTTGCAATTGCAGAGGCTTGTGCAATTCGAATTTACAAACCAGCCCTCTGCATACAAAAGGTGATGGTCGTCACTCTGAATCTACCATGGTAATACGCTTTACTTGTTATTACTATTATTCTACCTCTCCTTATTATTATTTTTGTTATTATTACTATCATTATTATTATTCTTGATTCATTTAAATCTATGCTATATCCGTAAGATTATCTTAACTCACTTCAACACTATTAAAATTGTTATTATAACTATTACTATTGATATTAGTCTGTTTGCAATTCTCGTTATATTCCCCAATGACTAATTGTTTATCTAAGTGATTTAATTGAAGCGTGATGCAATTTATCTTAACTTTGATCTCTCATACTCTCTCTCCCCTTATCTATTTGAACATGACCTGGAAAACATTCGCACCTGTCTTTCTGCATGATTAATTCAATGTAGTTTGTTTACTTATCAGTCTTATATCTCCCAATGTAATTTCAAAAGTATGTATATTCGTGTATGTAGAGTATTCAGCTGACGAGTTCTACCGAAATTTGATGAATTCATTAAATCCTGCTTTATTAACCCTTATTGCTTGTTTTAAATTCGTATCGGGAAATAAATGTTTTCAATCAGTTTTTTATTGTTGACGTCAACTAACAGGTTGAAATTACTCAAGAAATCTGCTCCGAGGATGGAGTGACTGACGTCGGCTACTATGAAAATCCATGTGAAACGCCGACGTAAACCTAGATCCAGTATGAGGGATTGCTCTCCATACGTCTGTATGCTTGTGTGGTTAGCTGCCCGGAGAGACAGTTTTCCGGGTGTCCGTGTAGATCGTCTGGATAGTGAAGGAGGGATTACGCTAACTTCTGCTCCCGTGTCTACCAGGAATAAAGTGTCTGAAGTTTTGTCCTTCACATAGAAGAGGCGACTTGTTTGCTTGCCAGTAACAGCTGTCGCCATCACTGTCTGGCTGAGGCGTTTCCCTGAGCCTGGTTGGCTTCGCTAAAGCTGCACGGTTTTACACATTTCAGGGCATGACGTCCAAACTTCCAGTGATACCAGCATATATTACTGTCCCGAGAAGACGTGTGAGAACGCTGTCGTGAGAAGGATCGTCGTCGTGATGGTGACCTTCTCTGTGAGCTCCGCCTCCGGACTCGTCGATCCGACCTATTAGTTTCCAACTTGTCAATCCTTGCCGCTAAGTCTGCAATGGTGGCGAGTATCGGTGTGTCTGCCGTGGGTGTGGAATGACACGGTGTGGCACTATCAGATGCTACGTGACTTATGGTGTTATCAGATAAAACATCCATAATATTATCTGCCATGTCACTTAGTTGGTCTAAGTCATACGACGTTCCTGAGATGATTAAAATTTGCTGGACATTCCTAGGTAAATGTTGCAACCACATCTGTTTCAGCACTACCTCATCTACTTTATGATGTCCGATTAACTGGCGCATGTGCCTGAGCAGCTGGGATGGTTTACGTGGGCCTAGTTCATAGCCTGTGAGCAATTGTTGTATTCTTTCCTCATCCGACAAACTGGTACGTTGTATGAGGAGGGCTTTAAGTTTATCAAATTGATGTTCCGTCGGAGGATCTTCGATGAAATCGCTGATTTCTGTCAATACTGACGGAGGGAGTTCTGCCAGCACCATACCATACTTGGCTATCTGGGACTTAATGCCCCGTGCTTCTAGCAACGGTTCAATTTCCGCAAACCAAATCCTTGGTTCTGCGAAACCGTATTGAGGTAACCGAAAATCAGTGATGGCATTTATTGTGGCATTTGTCTCGCTATTAGTTGTCTGCTCGTTTGGTGTACCGGTCCGAGGTGATGACATTATAAATATGAGGTTATTGGTGCAAATTAGGATACAAATATAAACCACACACAAAATCACAATGAATATACAAAATAGCAAAAATAAGAATATGAATATGCCAAAATAATCCGTGTTCTTATCGGGCTCACCAATTAATTTGTAGGGGACTTATACTAGAGTTCACTAACATTCCAAATATAAAAATAATAATCCAAGTCAATGGAGTGTTAAATCACAATGTATTACCAAAAATACAGTGACGAGTTATAGCAACAAAAAGGATTACTTGGATATACAGTCTAAGTCATCTGCTACAAATTAATTATATAATCCACGGGCGCGTTAATTGCTTGGACTGCGTCTGCTGTAGCTGCTGTGTTCCGGTTGTAGAAATGTCTTCGGTTGAGAGTAGTAGGCTCCTACAATAAATCCGAAGTATACAACACGGTGTGAGTTGAGCAAATAAGCAGAAATAACCAGGGAGAAGACGAAGTCTCCAACAGCAGAGTGTATTTTTCAATTGTACACGGAAGTTATGTATATTTCAACAAGAAGCGTTTTAAACAAAAATTATGTACAATATCTCGAATTTATACAAATAACCAAAAAGTGTACAATCACATTGTTACGTACTCCACAGCCTAGGTAGATTATAACCAGAACCCTCTCACCCTTTCTTATTTCCCATTTCCTTCGTACTTTTATGATATTTATTTGACCTCTGGTTATCTGTCCGCTTCATCCTTAGTATTACGTAACTTTCGAGATTTGACCTAACGATATGTTTATTGAATTGTCTACGTATACACATATTACTACCTTTGTTATTCTTATTGTCACCCACATAGACCTTATTATCAATATTTTGTTATCATTATAATCATCCTTACTAATGACGTTCAAAACATTTACCACATTATTATTATTATGATTATTATTATTTAATCCACAAGATCACCATCATTGGCTAAAATTTTTACACATAAGAGTAAATCCTGAAGAAGATCTAATTGAAAACAACATTACTGTTCCCTTATGTGTCTTGTTCTTTTCCTATTGTAAATAGGATGACAATAAAAGAAATAAAGATTTTAAGGCAATTTTGATAAAAAAGGTTAAAGTTATCTCTAAAACTGAAATTATGCAGTTGACTGCTTGCTTGAAAGGTATGAGGGGGAAGAAAAATAAGAAAAGAGTACAACTCACTAGTATATTTTTGTTTGATAAACACTGATTAAAGCGATGACAATACACATTCAAGTTGTCAAGTAGACAGAACTCATTTTCTGTATTCCTAAAGAGTCACTACAAAATTCAGTCATAATTCCTTCAAAAATTAAAGGATTCTTAACTAGGAAGTCAGAGATTCGAACTCTTCTTCTACAGCTCTTACAACTTATTGTTTCATTTTATAATATTCAGCATAGTTGAGATTTTCAAGTGTTAGTTTATAGGGATTTAAATTTCTTTCAGATTTAATCACAGAGTGATATCAGTTAGAGAAGCATTAGAAACCAGGGAATACTGGACAGCTGTCTCGTTCTAGTTTGATATACTCTTCATCACTACGCACCCAGAACCCCTCCCGACCAAGGATCGAACCCGGGACTTTCAAACTACTGACTCTTGAAAATTAATCTGATGCTCACTAGTGACTAACTATAGGCGGAAGTTGCTCAGCATTCTGATGAGATGTTGTGAACACTGGGATCCACCAGATGGCATGTGAGGACAAATACTCGCTGAGGATATTAGCTGGCTGTCGCCCTAATATCACGAATCGACAGAAGTTAGGCATCAAGAGTCATTGAATTCTGGCCCATATATCTGAATGGTTGACGAGCTTGACCTTTTAACCAGAAAGTCCTGGATTCGATCCTTGGTTTGATCATGGGGGGGTGTACTGATGAAAATTTCCATACTAGGACGAAAGAGTCATTCAGTACTCTCTGCTTTTCAAAGGTTCTCTAACTGACATCATTCTATGATTAAACTTGAAGTAGCTAGCATTCTTAAATGAAGATTTTCAAGTAAGTTACTACTATGAGAATTTCTATAGGCGTTCATTTATCAATATTCAGTCATACATAACCACAGTGGGAAATTTTAAATATTCTGATGCCTTAAATATCTATAATGACGACCGCCTATGTAAATCATTGAGCTACCTAATTTTCTATAGAGTACAATGCACCAGATTTAATCAAGTTTTAATCGTCTGTTCTTTAAGAACAATTTAAACTCACGTACATTTGTGAATGTTTTTCAACGTAATGTTTGGCTTGTTGTGAAGTGGTGAATACACTGGGAGGTTGGAGCATATCGAAGGTGGAACAAAATTCTGTCGAATGACACATTTACGATTACTGTTCTACTTGAAGACTTAGCATAATAAGTAAATAAAATCGAGCTAAGATTCGGTACCGTATATAAACACGTTGTTCAGGATAAAGACGGTATTATTTCGCCTGGACACTAGTTAGTAATTAGCGTAGTGTGTCTAGTCCTTTTTTTGATGCGCACTGGAGTCAAGTCTTCAGTTGGTAGTCATGCTCTAGATGGCTTGCCGACACGGTGCACAATGAATTTTTTATATTAGGTGGTTGGAGACAGTCGGTAGGAAGCCTTGGATCTAGGTCTCATGTTAGCTGGCACTCGTCCTCAAGGACTAGACACATCACACTAGTTACTTACTAGTGTCCAATTAAAGTACTCACTACAGTCTTACAAGAGGCCAGTCGTCAGCCCAGATAGATCAGTAATGACGTCTCTGACTGCAGACTGCACTGGGTGACGTATGTTTGAGTTTCGGAAGGGACATAAGTTCCTTCAACGTCGCAGATACAGATACAAGGTTGCAGACTGATGAGTGCCGACTAGTACGAAACCTAGGTTGACGGCTTCCTGCCAGTTGCTTCCAACCATCTAATATCATTAAAAAAGCGTAATGTGTGAAATGATTTCTCTTTTGATTCATGAATGATCCTCATCCAGACCTTAATGAAAGCAAAACACTTAGTTCAGCGAAGAGTCTCTTTCAGGGGCTAATTGATACAATTAGCTGTACAGTCGCAATTATATATATATATATTTGTATGTGTGTTTACATGAGGCATTTCCGATAAGAATAAAAATAATTTAGGGTTATTGTTGTCAAGACATTGCAAAAATGTAATGAGTATTCAAACTTTAGCTGGGGACGTGGGAGATGAAGATTGGTAAGAGGGTAGTGGCGATGTGGAATACAGTGAGCTGAATTTTCTACACAATGAAAGTTTGCACAAAAGTCCAGTAGTTCAAATCGCCGCCCTTCATAAAGTACACAAACAAAAATACACAAAAAGTGGAGAAAAAAGAAGAAATAGAAAGAGACTAATAAACAGAAATTTACGGAAGAATGCATAATTACGTGGAGAATAATGAGGATTAAATGGATCTGTAAGATCAAAAAGAACGAGTCCATCTTCACCACTGAGTATGATTTTTAGTCATATTACCAAAAGTCTCCAGCTATTGATTCTTAAAGCTTCGAAGACCCCAGTCAGATGGTCTGCATTTCAGGTTTGACGACGGATTAATATCATTTTGAGAACTATTGAAAATCAGGCAGTATTCAACAGTTGTTTCGTCCTGGTTTCGAACTCATCGGTAGTATGAATCCATCACCAGGGTTCTAACTCACGACCTTCTAGTTACAAGGAAAGTTGGTATGCCATTCAGCTACTACTAATCGACTGAATGAACAGCCCATTAATTCTAATTCCGACCAATTTGTGATTTTAACGCGACCACCAACAAATTTTATCGGCGATGAGTATTTCTCCTCACTCCCAACAGGGTGGACCCCAATGATCACAACTTCTCACTAGAACTGCAGGCAAGTTCGTCCTGCAGCGATTCACCAGCGAGCATCACATTAAACAAATTACTAAAAACAACCTCATGAAAGTCTACACTTCTTCAGTATGGCTTAAATCCACCGCCAAAGTCTTCATAGATTGATACCGTGTTTTTGTTTGACTAGTGACTGAGAAATATTGTGGCAATTCATAGCATATGAGAAGAAAAATAAGTCTAGTAATGTTTAGTTAATACCAACCTTTTATTTCACAGTCATCTCAAGCCATAAAATCAATATTTATATGTTACATAATAGAATATACATCAAAAGTACCAACCTACGAATATTACAGGATATGATAACTAAATCTTATCAACATTTTTGCCCACTGGATATTGAAAGTCTCATTACGCATAGGAAAAGAATTTAGGCACCATGATAAAGTACAATTCCACTATTGATATAATTTTATTTTATTAGAATCATACAGTGTGCGTCGGTGGCATAGCGGTTAGCACCCTCGCCAACCATGCACATGGTCCGGGGTTCGATCCCCGGCCACAGACGCACTCCTTTACCTCGCTAAGCCAGAAATAATGCTGGTAAAGAGGAAAGGTTGGGCATGAGGCTAGCAACCCCATCTTGTAAAATAAAAACTGCTACAGAAACTTCAAGCCAATAGCTTGGAGCCCTATGTTCCACTGGGGAAAAAAAGAATCATACAGTGGTATGGTGTTATGTAGTGATGACGATTAGAGAACAATTTACTGCACATAATCATATCAAGCCAGTCATATGACTAACTTTCATGCTTGCCTTTAAATAAGTAATTCCATTATTACTTATCCTTTGATTTTATCTGTAACATTATTTTCTATATCTCTGGGATTGACACTGCGTCATTCCTGCTTGTGCATGTTAGTTGTATGTATATTCGATTCAATAATCAAACTGTCTCTTCCCCCCGCCCCCAACCTCTATTGCCTTTTAGAACTCTGTATTTCTGTCCCACTGTGCTGTGTGATTGTATGTTAATGCATGCATAAAGATTGTTAAGGCTGATCACTGAATCTTTTTTCATCGAATCTACATCTAATACGTGTAGTAGGAATGATGTAACATCAATTACCAGAGATATAAAAAAAATAATCCTCCCGCCAAAATCGGAGAAAAAGAAATCATGGAATTATATAAACCAAGTTTGAAAGTTAGTCATACACGTGTTTGGATATGGTCACATGTAATAAGTTGTGTCGGAAATATTGTCAATAAGTAATGTTGTATCACTCAATCATTTCTACCAGCAGAAATTATTCTGCCAGTTCATTACATAGCCCGACCACTTCTCAATGTCTTCTTCGATGAGTTACTGTCTCACCACCTTCAACCTGCTGCTGCATCCTACTGGTCACGGCTTCCCAATAGAACCCCAGGTCACTACTTGAATAGTGTCAGTCGCTAGTGAGTATCAAATGAATTTTCAAGTATTGCATTTCGCAGAGATTTAGTATGATTGGTTGGGAGGTTTCATCATGAGCTGAAATCAGTTAGAATTCATGGGACATTGGATCGGGTCCCAGTGGCTCAATGGTCTACAAGCTCACTGGCATTGGTCTGGAACTCTGGTGGTGGGCGGGCGCGGCTGAAGTCCAAAACTAGTAGCAGGCGAGCATTAAAATAATAAGTTTCAAATAGAACAAAATGAACTATTTGAATTCAGTTGTAGTGACAGAAGATAAGGGCCAAGCGACAGATCGTTTATTGAGAAAATCAAGAGGTATTTATAGATTTTTATGTACATTATTTTTAGCGGAGAAGCAACGTCTTCTGATTGTTTGTTTTCTTGCTGAAGGTTTTACTGTATAGCTTGTGACAGTTTCTCAGAAAGTTAAGCCATATACCTGCGAGTCCTATTTGTACACATTAAGTCCACTGTGACTAGTTGGTGAGTTCCTCAAGGTTAAGCTTTGTTATTGTTTTTCTTATGACCCTGATTGGGGATGTAACATTGATGTAAATCGCTGTCTACTATTTTGGCTTGCTCGCAACCAGCTCTCACCACACAGACACTGGATACTACTAAACTTCTGACCAAATGCTCCTGTGTTTATCACCAGAAGGTTCCAACCGACACATCAAAAACTTTGTTGATAACTCATATTCATAAAATAATCTTTATCGAAGCAAAATAAGTAGTTCAGCGAAAAGGCTTTAGCCAACGAATTTATTTTCTTCAGTTTTACACTTATATGATTTTTTGAAAAGCGCTGTAACGAGTACGGGAAGTGAACTCCATGTCAAAAGTGATCATTCCATCTCAACAAACTAACCTTTCAAAGTAATCTACAGAGTGAAGAGCAGCCTCCCAAAGACAATACTCTTTTCTCTCATTTGCATTACTGAAACGCTAGCCATTCAAGTAGAGAAACCAGAGATCTGTATAAAAAGAAAATTATACAATTTAAGTGTTGGTTTGTAGGGATTTGATTGGTTACAGGATTTCATCATGAGCTGACATTGGTTAGAGAACCACTGGACAACCGGGGGTACTGGACAGCTGTTTCCTCCTAGTTTAAGACTCTTCATCTAGGAGTCGCGCTATGCCGTGGATTGGCAGAAGTTAGAATTCATGGACTGGCCATTGGGTCGGGTCCCAGTGACTCAATGGCGTAAAAGCCTACTGGCCTTGTAGGCAGAAGGTCCTAGGTTCGAACCCTGGCGGTGGGTGCGTCCTAGTGAAGACTCCCAAACTGGGACGAAACAGCTGTCCAGTACTCCCAGGTTTTCCAGTGGTTCTCTAACTAATGTCAGCTCGTGATGAAATCCTATAACCTGATTTTCTTTTGTTAAATTTCTAAAATCTCTTGTATTTCTTCAAAACAACTCAATAATTTCAAATTTCCTTCCGTTTTTATGTTCATACTGATTACAAATCATCCGTTGAAATTATTCGTCTTATTACATAACTCTAATATGCTTCGTTATTCAACTGGTCTTATGGATTGGTTTATATGAACAGCTACGATTATGACAAACTCACTACTTTTGTAAATATCCTGTTTTGTGAAAAGAAAACTTGTGTATAAATGCAATAGTAGAGCTAGAAAGGAAAATGAATTCGTCGAAAAGAGGCTGTTTGCTAAACTGCTGGATTTGTTCTTTTCATGATGAATGGAATAACCTTTATCCCCATTCCTATTCAATTTCATCATAGACGTACTAATGGATTTAATCCTAACTCACTTCAGAGACTCAGTGATTGACTTGCCACCAGGGAATAATCTCGATGACTTGGAATATGCAGACGATATAGTCCTTCAAGGCGAGGGAGCTGACATAATTCAGAGTCTTCTGAACACCTTGAGCTGCAATCTACGAATGTTTGGCATGTGATTCACCCCCATCAAATGCAACATCATTCCACAGGACTGGAATACATTGACTCCTAGCTTAGAAATAGGGAGTGAAGTGGTAGAGTACGTTGACCACTTCCCTTATTTGGAAAGTTGCATCAGTCAGCATCAATGGGTTGGTCGCTGACGAAATCTCAGCACGGATACAGAGGGCTCGTTTCGCATATGCCAGTTTATGCCGTCTCTGAAGTAGACGTGATATCCGACCAACTATCGACCAAAAGGCGAGTGTACTGCTCACCAGTCCGCTCCGTCTTCCTTTTTGGCTGGCTGTGAGACCTGGCCATTGAGAGTGGAAGGCATGAAAAGATTAGCTGTCTTTGATCATAGTTGCCTGCGTTCTATCGCTCGTGTCAAGTGGTATAATAAGGTGAGCAATACTGAAGTTAGGCTTCGAGTGCTAAGTAAGGAGGAGAAATCAATAGACGAGGCTGTGAAATTACATCGACTGAGATGGTTAGGACATGTGTTACGTATGCCATGCCTGGCCATCGCCTTCCTCGACTGACAGGCAATGTTAGATGACATAGGATCAGACTGGAAAACAGCTAGCGGCGGTCAAACCAAAACATGGCACCAGTCAATAAATCCCACAACAGTCAGCTTAAGCCACTTAGGAAGGTGTAGACTTCCTGGTTGGAGTCCTCGGGACGGTGAACACCAATGACTGGAGACAATTAGTGATATGGCTCAAAATCATTCTCATCTATGGCTGGCTATGATGCATCCACTCCCTGTGATTTATGATTTCCAATGAAACTATATTGTTCTTCGTTTTTACTATTCCTTTGTCTCACACTTCTATTTACTGTCTCTATTTTGCATTAATTTTAATTTCTTCTCTTGCTTTGTGTGCTACAAAGAGTGGAGTGTGGCGACTTGAACTGCCGCACATCGCTGCAAAGTTCTTTATTGAAAACAGACAGACATAACCTCTAATTTAAAAAAAACGCCCACTCAAATTCTTCAAAAGAACGATTGCTGGACAAAGAATATTCTTCTCGATAGCTTCATTATCAGGTTCAATAGTTAAATTTCGATACTAATCGATGAATTATTGTTATATTAACAACATTTACACTGTTTAAATAACATGGAATAGATGGTAATAATACTAATACAATCAACATAACAATACGCTGATTATCACAAAAAAACAGGAAAAACAATAATACAAACTCAGGAATTTATAGTCTCCATGGAAGGCCAATCAGGGCAGTAGCAGTGGCTGAACTTGCTTCTTTTGCACACAGAGTACCAGTTGTTTCAGACGAATTGTGATAGCCTCTACTGTTTGGAGTATACGTAACCTAATTGTTTTTGGCAGTTTGTTTGGTACTTGATAATTGATGGAGAAGGACTCTTCAATATTAGCTTTGTGACCAATTTGGACCAGGTGGTGTCATATCGGGTTGCTGATGCTTCTCACTACACCTTTATTTGACCACACTGGTAGATGTTCCCCAGCGAGTACGAAAAACCAAGTTCCTAGAGCAACGGTCAATATAACTCTCTCGGCAAGTGGAGTTGAATTGATAGATACAATTAGAAGTGGTTAGTCTTCATCTTTCGGTTTTGAAATCACCACCAGTCGTACAGGATATCAGACTTGTAGTTTACTAGCATTAAAAGTTCTTTGAATAGATTTTCTTAACTTGTTAGTAATTATTTTACTACGTGCATCACCCTTGAACTGCAGTCGTATGTATATGGACTTCTTCTTTATGAAAAGTGAATAGTTCTTTTCAACTTTCTTAATCAAGTTTCCTGATGAATTTGTCTGGATAGCTATTTTCAATCACGGTATCATATACAATCCTTAGTTCATCTGCAGTTAACTCTTCTGAGAATAATATAGCTCTGAATCTGCGGCTGAGGATCTTTACTAGATTTCTTTTGTACTGGAGAGAAACGAAACTACGAAATGTGTATATTGTCCTGTCCATGTGCTTTTCCTATGCAAATTTCTCTTTATACCAACCCATCTGGTTTTCTTTTATGGCGGACATCAAAGAAGTCAATTAATTCTATCTTGGGATTCCTCTTCACACGTGAATTTCATAGCAGAATATGCTTCATTGAATTGAATTATCATTATCATTATTATTATTATTGTACTCGTACCCGAATCCTTATCACAAAGAATAAAGGTGTCATCCATAAACAAACAATGAAATGAGAATTTTCCAATATGGTTGTTCGAAATCTTCATATTCTAGTTTAGTATTATCTAACTATATATCTGCAGAACTTGATGAAGAAGGGGTTATCGAAAAGAATATTCTTTGTTCAATATATTCTTTTTGAATAATAATACCCAAACCAAGTTCACTTTTAACAGTTTGGACATTGAGTATATGATATTCATTATAATAAAGGTTTTTGTATTTCCCAATGAATGAAAAACAAGGGACGATATTGCTGCTTTACAGACGTTTCGCTATTTAATGCTAATAGCTTTATCAAAGTACTATTAAACCGGAATTTACAAAATCTCAGCATATATATAACAATGAGTTAATGGGTGAGAAACAGACTTAGGTTAACCTAAAAGGACATACTGAAAGTCAAAATAATAATGAAGATCACTAAACCAAATATTAAAGGTAATAGTATATCTGTTATTATATCAAAATAAAGTTTACTAACTTGACCATCGTTCGTCAGTGTCGGGTCATTTTTCGTTGTCAAGTTGGTGAATTGGTAAAGATAACAAAATCAAGTGTGGATTGTTGGATTTGATCAGTGTGTAACATTATAAAAGTAGTTTTTGTTTGCATAGTGAACTTGCTTATCACATTCGTGCTGATTTTGTCACTTCATTGGGGAGGGAGGTGTTGTAACCATATCAGATTCTGTTTTAGTCCATCATTTCTATTCAGGCAATTGGGATTCCACTTAAACAGACACCTTTATATCGTACTACCATTCCTGTTATTGTCACTTCAAACTGCCGTTCACTTCCCAACAAAATTATGCATCTCCAGTCTCTCTTATCATCTGATACTTATCACAATACGGCGATTGTTGCATTACAAGAAACATGGCTCCATGAACTCTATGATGACAATCTGGTTTCCCTAAATGGTTTTACATTGTTTAGACAAGATCGACTATGCTCCAGAAAGAAAAGAGGTGGAGGTGTTGCAACTTTCATTCATTCTCAATGGTCAACTTCAAATAACGTATGTTTTTCTTACTCTAATGACTTTATTGATTGTATAACGGTCAAATGCCGCCCGAAACACTTATCCAAATTCAAATACGTCTTCATCTCTAACATTTATGTTACTCCTGGCTGTTCTGCATCTGATCTATCTGATTTTGCTGATGAATTCACTGAATTCGCCGTTACACATCTTGAAAACTCTTTATCAGTTGTCACAGGAGATTTTAACTGCTGTGATTGTTCTTTCCTCGTATCATTAGGTCATGCCAATATTGTTAAATTCCCTACTCGACTTGATAAAACCCTTGACCTGGTGTTCATTAATGATGAGGAAATATATGAAGTACGCCGACGTGCTCCTATCATGAACTCAGATCATTGTATTATTCGGATATTACCTAAGATATACAGCAGATCTCACTTTAATATCTTCTCAAATCTGTCCAAGAAAACACAGCAAAGGTGTTACTCACAAGAAAATATGCTCAAACTAAGATGTATGCTAAATGACACTAACTGGGAACTTTTCAACGAACACAAACTGGATGATACTATTTCCAATTTGACTGACTATCTTAAATTCTGTCTTGATATATGCTGTCCAAAACAGATAATTTTCAAAAGAATGGATCGTTTTTCTTCCCCTCATCTCAAAAAACTTCGTAGAGAAAAAGAGAAGCTGTACAAGACAAAGAATAAATCTGGTCTTAAGAAGATAAACACCCAAATTAAATCTGAAATCAAGAGACTAAACAACATTTATAATCAAACAATACTATCTTGTAAAACCTCAGAAAACATATGGAAGCTTTTTAGAGAAATTACTGGTTGTGGTAAGCATAATAATTTTGCCTCTTCTATTGATGTAAATACTCTCAATAGATCTTTCATCCGCCCTCCAAATGTCCTTTCTGCCTTCAATTTAACTAATAACACGACCAGTGACTTTCATCGTTTCAATACTTCTGATGTTCTTAAATGTTTGAAATCTCTTAAACCTTCCCAGAGTCTAGGCCCTGATGGTATACCTGCCATTGTTTTAAAGAAATGTGCTGATATTTTAAGTAACCCACTTACAAGCATTTTCAATACTTCTTTTTCTAATAATAATGTACCTTCTCTGTGGAAAGATATTAAAATCATCCCTGTACCCAAGTCTGGTTCTGGAGATAGTGTTAAGTTTAGACCAATTGCCATTACCTCTCCTTTTTGAAACTGATGGAGAAATTACTGTTACAAAAACTCATTCCCTCCCTAAGCTTCTCAAACGATCCAAAGCAGTTTGCTTACAAACAGGGTAGAAGTACTTTGGATGCTGCTGCTGTGTTTCATCACAACATTGTATCCTCCTTAGACAAAGGGGCCAAGTATGTCCGTTGTACTTTCCTTGATTACACATCTGCTTTTGACTCTGTACCTAGAGGCCTTTTGTTAAACAAGCTTAGCCTTACACAAACTGAGTCCTGGGCTATCAACTGGCTGCACTCTTACTTCTCCAATAGGATGCAGTACACGGTATATAATGGTGTAGCTTCCTCTCCTTTGCTTACTGAAGCTGGTGTTCCTCAGGGTGCTGTTCTCTCGCCGTTTCTCTTTTCCTTCTTCTTACATGACTTACCTCTCTCAGACGAAATCAACTTCGTCAAATATGCAGATGACCTGACTGTTTCGCTTCCCGTTAAGTCTCAGTCAGACTGCTTCAAATTAAATAGCTTCCTGTCGGACATCAGTCAGTGGTCTAAAATAAATGGCCTAACGCTGAATCCCTCAAAATGCCAGACTGTCGACTTCTCCTTTAGGCATAAACGAGATCTACAAACACTAGTAAGCACTCATGATGTCTGTAGAATTGAGGGGACTATAATTGAAACAAAGTCTAATGCAAAATACCTCGGATTAGTTATATCTTCCGACCTTACTTGGTCATCTCATATCCAAATGATTTCCAAGAAAGTGTTTCGTCTAACCTACTACATTAAGAAACTCAGACTAACTGGAGTCCCTCAACCTCTGCTTACACAATTTGTCAACTCTCGTATCCTACCTATTCTACTTTACTGTTCCCCGTTAGTCTTTCCTGGGTTACTGAAAAAGGATTATACCATCCTGAGAAGGATGTTGAAGGTAGTTAGTAGGACTAGCGGTGTAAAACTCAGTCAGCTCGTCACAACATTAGTGGATAAGCATCTGAATACATGTGAGAAATGGTCTAAAACCATACTCTCTGACCCCCAACACCCCCTCTATTCCCAACTCTCTCCTTGCATCTCATCAGGTAGAACCAGAAATCAGTATAAAATAATATATGCTCGCACAACCAAGTATAGGAACTCAACGATACCATATTTGGCCCGTGTTCTAAGTGACAGAGACAATGTTAGGCGTGAAACCTATGACTTGCTTTGTTGTTAATAACATAATTTTGGCCCTTGTTATTTCCCCCTTACACTCTCTTATTTGTACTCTATAGTGAACAACCTTCTTAAACATACTTAGCTGCTTAAAATTATTATCATTGGCTTACATTTTTATTCTTTATTCTATTCCTTCTTTGTACATCTACTGGGTCCGACTATATTATCACTATGATTATTAAAAATTGTCCCGTCATTAACCATCATGTAACATTAGTTTTGTGGTTGTTCTTTGTTCGGCACTATTTAACTGACAATCTTGTTTGTTATTGCCACTATCACCATCTTAAAAATTTTGTATTATGCATGATTCCTCACACTACCACTACAAACAACCGCATTAGTACTGACAATAAAAAAAAAACAACCTGAAATGTTTATCTTATGATTGCTTAGTGTTGTTCAATCAAATTAACTGATCATCTTGGCTATAAACATTTTTTAAGAACATCTCATAATTTCCCGTATGATTATAGCTGTTACTGTTCACCACGCATACACATATCGTAGCTTCCACTAACCAATACTGAAATATTTTTTTCATTATTTGTGTTGATCTTCTTTTTTACTCGGTATTTTTATTTGCTTTTTTTTTGGTTATTTCTGTTTCTTTTTTTTGGTTTTTTTTATATATTTTATTTTTTTATAATACTCCTTTTAAATGTACGATGAAATTAGATGCAATATTGTAGATATGTGCTGAAAATTCCACACTGTACCACAAGTACTGTTTCTGGAATAAAGCGAAATTGTTATGTTATGTTATATGAAGTGTTTCTGATGGACACTAGACGTTCTTTGTGACTTCTGAAGTTTTTCTGGATTATTTCAATACTGCCAAAATCAATTTTTTGGCCTGATTCTATAGCATGTAGACTTATGACTGATGATTTTTCAAGTTTTTTTTTTAGTTCAACCGGATTTCTCGGTGGTTGCAGAGATGCTCTACGGTGTTCGTTTCTTCTGATTTTGATTTCTCGAGATGTTTGTCCGATGTATATCGCATCACATTCATAGCAAGCATTTTATTTTATAGACACAATTAGATAGAGAATCTTTCGGGATTTGGTCTTTAATATGGACAAGATTGCTTTGAAATGTGTCTGATGTTTTGAAGAAAACTCTAATGCCGAGCTGATTGAGTACTCTTCTGATATCGTCTGACGTCTCTGCTGTATATACATTGACGACTGTTCAGGTCCATGTTTTTTGGAATACGTTTTCGACCATACTTAATGCCTGTGTTGATTTTGTTGATGAAGTTCCTTGGGTAGTTGTTTTGCTTGAGAGTTTCAGTGATGTTTGATATTTCTTCTTCTTTTTCTTTCTCATCCGTTATCAGAGAGTGTGCTCGTCTAAGAAGACTTGAAACAACTGAAATCTTTGCACTTTGATAAAGCTATTAGCATTAAATAACGAAACGTCAGTAAAGCAGCAATATCGTCCCTTGTTTTTCATTCATTGGGAAATACAAAATAAACCTTGATTATAATTAAGAATAATTTTTGTTTAACACAGCAACTGATCCCTTTTGGCATTATATCTTTAAAGTCGACTCAATTATTCAAAAACTAGTTACAGTTGTTATTGTTATTATTATTATTATTACTTACATAGATGCCAACATTTCCCTTACATGACTAAAATATTTACTAGTATTCAGTTATTTCCTAGGCGTAATAATGATAATAACAGTATAAATTATGCATTGATTGAAAATGCGAATCACCTACTGTGAATTGTAACTGTAAAATCTTAAAATATTCTATAAAAGTTCATAATGAAGGTTGAAGATCAACAGGAGAAGGAAGAGGTGGAGAAAAAATATTGCACACACAGCTGTTGTGCTTTTCCTTGTTGTTGTTGTTGCTGCTGTTACCAATGTTGATGTTGTTGTAGTATAATACGTCAAAGAAAGGCAGAAAGAAAAAAATATTTGAAAAAAAAACAATCAACAATATGGAGTAAATTTCACAATATGAAGTCAAAAATATCCACCTACCTACCTACCCACCTACCAACCTACCTCTCTCTGTCTCTCTCACATCTTAGTGAATAAACTGCCTGCCAGTTATAGAATATTTGGGTCACACATTCCATCTAGTTTATCAGCACATTTTTTTTTAAAAAGTCTTAAAGAAACTAGGGAAAACAACTGGTCAGTATATATAGAGTAGTATGGTTAAACAGAACTCCCTCTTAGTTTTACTATTTTGTAAGATGATAAAGTCATTGATATTTCACTCGTTTCATTTTGAAACAAGCTAGTATTGTGACAACAGAAGACAAGGGCTAACAGCCACCTCTCACCACACTCGTCCTCCCGTCAAAGACTTGCGACTGAAGTTGGTTCGGTCTTCTTGGTTCTAGGGGCTTTACTCGTTTGTCTTGCTTTCTGGAATCTCAGCGCTCACTGCTGTTCACATGTTTCTCTTTGTTTGCCATTGCAATTATGTCTGCGTAACCCCATCTCAACGTGACTATATGTGGTCCTTCCCACTTTGGAAACTGTTTTCCTGACCCTGTCGCACATTCGTCAGTATTTCGCCTTACACTTCCATATGCTGCTTTCTCCCGACCTCCCAGCAGCGTCCCAAGTAGCAGCTTCATCGCTGACAGATCTTAAACGCCACTCAACTGCTCAGAAGCATCGAAGTCCTGCCCGAAGATCCATAAGTATCCATCAAAAACTGCAGGGCATAGGCTTTTCATTTGTCGGTAGGCACGGACACCAAATGTAACAACAGAAGAAAAGGGCTAACAGCCAGCTCTCATCACAGTATTAATAATATTCATTTGTTTATTGGCTGTATTATGTAGCGAAAGAGGATTCTTCACTGAAATACATCTGGAACACAGTGTATCGTTCATAGTCATGAGAAAATAAAAGACAAACTCAGAGAAGAGAATTTTCCTTATCGATGAAATCATCTTCACAGGCTGTACAGTCGTATTTATATTTACCATAAATGTATGGAGGTCCATTAATGAGTAATAGCGGGGTGGTGGTGAAATAATTGATATAATTACTTAGAAGTAGCTTCAAAAGTAAAAATAAAAGTTGCAAGTTACGTAACACTCAATGGCACAAAGGAAGAAAGCTTTAGAAATTTAATGAGGTTAAAATTGTTACTGAGTGAGATGGAAGGTAGGTAGTTGATTGTCCATTTAACAATTGTGAAGAGGGTGTAAAACTGTACAAAAGGAACATATGAGAGTGATAATAGTGAATTAATTATTAAAGTAAAGGCAAATCAGCTAGTAACTGTCTTGCATTGTTCTTTATGCTCGATTCTCGAGCACTTGGTGAACTCAAGCAACGCAGCTCCATCAGAGTCGTTTTCCAAGATTGTCTACAAGGTGAAGCCAAATGGTACCAAGGCCATCAGGTTTCGGCTTTTGTGTATGGCAGAGGCGTTGGTAATTGCGTCGGTGACACAGTGGTTAGGACTCTCGCCGACCATGCACATGGTCCGGGGTTCGAGCCCATGCCGGCGCACACCTGATATCTATGGTCGGCCTGCGAAATTTGGGCTACCGATATCCATGCTGAAAATTCCATACTTGTACCAAAAATACAGTGTGGAATCAAGCTGTAAATCAAAAATAAATAAATAAATAAAAATAATACTTCGAACTCTGTATGTAGAAAAAGTTTGTCCAGTCTATTATTCTACCTTGGTCTTAACCTCCTCACTAGTCGTTTCCTGTAAAAAATTTTATTTTTAAATCGCAATTTTATTCTTACTTTAATAATAAGTTCACTATTATCACCCTCATATGTTCCTTTTGTACAGTTTTACACCCTCTTCACAATTGTTAAATGGACAATCAACTACCTACCTTCCATCTCACTCAGTAACAATTTTAACCTCATTAAATTTCTAAAGCTTTCTTCCTTTGTGCCGTTGAGTGTTACGTAACTTGCAACTTTTATTTTTACTTTTGAAGCTACTTCTAAGTAATTATATCAATTATTTCACCACCACCCCGCTATTACTCATTAATGGACCTCCATACATTTATGGTAAATATAAATACGACTGTACAGCCTGTGAAGATGATTTCATCGATAAGGAAAATTCTCTTCGCTGAGTTTGTCTTTTATTTTGTTCATAGTCACATCAATTGCCGTGTTGGCCTACAGAACCAGCATCCAACATCATCAACTACACAGTTCCATGGTCAGTTAATATGGACTTACCAAATGAGTCGGAGATTTGTTACGAACTTCAACTACTGAAACACTGCAAGGTACTCAGCTGAGATAATCTATCCCTCTGGCTCATTTTAAAGATGGTGGCGACACTCTCGTTATGGAAACTGACGGAACTGTTCAAAAAAGCATGGGAAATTGAGAATGTTCCATCTAGAATAC
This sequence comes from Trichobilharzia regenti, assembly GCA_944472135.2. Taxonomy (NCBI): domain Eukaryota; kingdom Metazoa; phylum Platyhelminthes; class Trematoda; order Strigeidida; family Schistosomatidae; genus Trichobilharzia; species Trichobilharzia regenti. Next base: position 67,624,594 of record OX235264.1, on the reverse strand, counting down.
CATCACATGTATCATTGTGTTTCTTAATATCAAGGTTAGTTTCTATTCGTTAGCCAGAATTGCTCTTTGTAACTGTTTGTCAGACAGAGAGAGAGATAGCCGTTAAAATTTTTCTGACATTCTTAAACTCCTATACAGAAACAATTCAGATAAACTGAGGACAGTTGTCACTACTATACACAACCAACAGTGGAGTTAGACAGGGTTGTTGCCCAATCTGTCGATTTTTCTTTATTCTTGGTATCAGTGACGTTCTGGAAGCAGTCGTGAAAGATGTACATGAGGGTGGTGTAGGCACGATTCCCGCAGAAAGATTTTGTGACTAAAATACAGCAATGATCATTTAAAACGTTTATCCACTGTCCACAAATATAATTAAAGTCATATAGGTTATCTAAAAATATATTAGGATGGTGAATAACAAAATAAAAAAGAGTTTGAGAAAACAGAAGACATGTCGAGTGTATAATTCATACAGAAATAAAACTTGTGCACTGTGGTAGATTATAATTCCATTATGGATAAATTTTTGTTTTGATAATGTCTCACAGTGTTATATAGTAATGTTTACTGATGACGTTTCGAGCAAAATTTATTGCTCATAATCATATCAAGGTAATCACACGACCTCCTGACTTCATTTATATAGTTCCATTATTTTTCACTTGATTTGATTGGCAGTAGTATTTTCCATATTCCAGGTATGAGTGATGTGTTTGGTGTAGACTCGATGAACAAGGATTCAGTAATCAACCTCTCTCTCCACCTATTTAGATTACTTTTTAGAATTTTAACCCTCTCCCACCCTATTGTGTGGTTGTGTGTTAATGCATGCATTGGAATTGCTGAGCTTTTTTCTAAGTTACTTATCTTCTCGGGTGGGGTCAACCACTCTTACCTTAGCTAAATTCTTATGTTCCGACAATCTGACTACCCCTGACCTACTAGTTTGACCTATGTAGTTGACTCAACTCACAATCATTGCATGGTATTTTGTAAATTATATTATTTTGTCTAATTAGTTCAACTGGGTCCTTTAACCTACACAGCTTGTCCCTGAGTGAGTTTGTAGGTTTAAATGCCACCCTAATTCCTGCTTTATTTAGAATTCTACGTGGGGTTTCAGATGTCCCCTCTTTATATGGTATAACTGTGGATGACTTATATTCTCTCTTATTTATGTTATTTTTACTAGTTTCACAATTATTTTTATTTTGTTTTTGGCCTTTAATTATCTTCCTAATGAATTTTAAAGGATAGTTATTTGACACCAACGCTTCTTGTTCTATCTGTTTCATTTCATCATTTAGGTCTTTTTTGTGCTACTGCTCGGTTTGTTAAACACTTAACTAAGCCTGCCTTAACAGTCAACGGATGAGATGAATTAAAGTCTAAGTATCTATTAGAATGAGTTGGTTTTCTGTACACACAAGTGTGCAGTTTACCTTCTTCTATTCGTTTTATTTTACAATCTAACATCATAGCTAATTCTCCTTGTTCATTTTCCGATTCAAATGTGAATTTTATTCCCTCCACTAGTGAGTTTATGTGTGTCAAGAAGCTAGAGAAATAGTCGTTCTAGCTGGTGACTTTAACGCTCAAGTAGGGAAATTGTGTCAATCTGAGAAGGATGTCGGTGGCACCTATGGAGTTCCATGCCAGCGAACCAACAACGGTGACCGTCTCCTACAGTTCTGTTTAGATAATCATTTGTTTCTTGTAAGCACTAACTTCAAACACAAGGAGAGACACTGTCTGACTTGGAGACCCCCTTCATCAAACCAACGCTGGACACAAATAGACCACATAGCAATAAGCTATCGTTGGCGTGGGTCGGTAGGAGATTGTCGCCCCTTCTGGAACACGTGTGTAGATACCGACCATGCACTGGTCCGCGCTCGGGTGGGCTTACGACTGAACGGACGTAGGAAACAGCTGGCGGTAAAACCATCACGTCCCCAGCTCGATCAGGAAACTAAATCCGTATTTGAGGAAGAACTAGCTAAACACATATCTGTGTTCGACAGCTGTGCTCACCCTGAAGAAGCTTGGAAAAATATCCAGGCAGCCATAGATACAGCTGTAAAAGCTGTGAATAAGGTAAACCCAAAGGTGAGTAAAAACCACTGGATCTCCACCGCCTCATCCGAACTGATAGATGCTAGAAGACTTATACCGGCGAGCTCCGAATTCAATGAGGAGCGAAAGCTGCACAAGAGGAAACTTACGAAAAGTCTCCACAAGGACCGTGAACAGTGGTGGCTGACAAAAGCCAAAGAGATGGAGAAAGCTTCGAGGATAGGCAACTATTTAGACTCATCAGGGAAACGGGTGGGAGAAGACAAATCATCAGTGAGACAATCTCGGAAAAAAATGGCACTATAATTAGCTCCCAGGATAGACGACTGGATCGTTGGAAAGAGCATTATGAGGAGCAGTTTAGTTGGCCCACAGCCACGCTCAACCTTCCGAGTATCCAACACCTCCCTGAATGGGATATAGACACAGGTCCTCCATCCCTAACTGAGATTACTAAAGCTGTCACCAATCTGAAACTAGGCAAAGCAGCGGGACCTGATGGAATGACTCCAGAGGTATTTAAGTACGGTGGAGACAGCTTACTGTCTGGATTAACTGAGGTACTAGGGAGCGTCTGGGAATCAGAAGAAGTCCCATCGGGTTGGTGTAAGTCACTGATTATCCCCATATACAAGAAGGGAGACAAGTCTTCCTGTGATAATCACAGAGGGATTAGCTTGACTAATATAGTATATATAGTGCGTCGGTGGTATAGCGGTTAGGACGCTCGCCGACCATGCATATGGTCCGGGGTTTAATCCCCGGCCGGCGCACTCCTTAACCACACTGAGCCAGAAATAATGCCGGTAAAGAGGAAAGGTTGGGCATGAGGCTAGCAACCCCATCCTGTAAAATTAAAAATGAACACTGCTACAGAAACTTCAAGCCACTAGCTTGGAGCCCTATGTTCCACTGGGAACGTGAAGGAAAAATTATTATTATTTATTAATATAGTATCTAAAGTCTTAGGCTCAATAATCATGCGTAGACTAAGTGGTGCTCGGGAGGCATAAACACGAGAGAGCCAGGCAGGCTTTAGACCAGGAAGAGGGTGTATTGATCATATCTTCACCCTCCGACAGATTCTAGAACATATATGCATTCCTACCGGCGTCCAACAGTCATCATATTCCTTGACCTAAAGGCAGCATTCGACTCTGTCGATCGAGAAGTTCTCTGGAGATGCTTGGCTGTAAAGGGAATCCCGAGAAAATATATTGCACTGATTAAGGCACTCTACTCGTACTCATACAGCCAGGTGAGGGCTTACGGCGAGCTGTCATCTCAACTGATGACGACCAGTGGTGTCCATCAAGGATGCCCATTATCTCCTTTTCTATTCAAATTCATCATGGATGTGTTAATGGACTTAACCCTAGGTGACTTCAGCGACTCATGGATTGACTTGCTACCGGGGAATAATCTCGTTGACTTGGAATATGCAGACGATATAGTCCTTCTAGGCGAAGATGCTGACGAAATGCAGAGTCTTCTAAACACCTTGAGCTGCAATCTACGAATGTTTGGCATGCGATTCGCTCCCGCCAAATGCAAGATGATGATACAGGACTGGACTACATCGACGCCTAGTTTAAAAATAGGGAGTGAAGTGGTAGAGCACATTGAGCGCTTCACTTATTTGGGAAGTGCCATCAGCCAACGCCAACGGGCTGATCTCTGACGAAATCTCAGCACGAATACAGGGAGCTCGTTTCGCATTTGCCAGCTTACGCCGACTCTGGCGTAGACGAGATGTTCGACTATCGACCAAAGGGCGGGTGTACTGCTCATCAGTCCGCTCCGTCCTCCTTTATGGCTGGCTGTGAGACATGATCATTGAGAGTGGAAGACATGAAAAGACTAACTGTCTTTGATCATAGGTGCCTCCGCTCTATTTCCCGTGTAAAGTGGCATAATAAGGTGAGCAACATTGAGGTTAGGCGTAGAGTTCTAGGTAAACAGGGAAAATCAATCGACGAAGTCGTGAAGCTACAAAGACTGAGATGGTTAGGACATGTGTTACGTATGCCAAGCCATCGCCTCCCTCGACGAGCAATGTTAGCGGATATAGGGTCAGGCTGGAAAAAAGCTAGCGGCGGTCAAACAAAAACTTGGCACCAGTCAATGAAATCCACAACAGTTGGTCTAAGCCATGTAGGAAGGTGTAGACTTCCAGGCTGGGGTCCTCGGGACGGTAAAAATCTATGGTTGGAAACAATTGGTGACATGGCTCAAAATCGTTCTCAGTGGCTAACGCAGATGCATCCACTCCTTGTGACATATGATTTCCAATGAAACTGTTTTGTTTTTCTTTATTACTCCTTTGTCTCACACCTCTGGTCACTGTTTCTATTATGCTTTTCTTGTACTTTCTTCTCTTGCTTCGCGTGCTACACGTGGCGACTTGAACTTCCGCACATTTGTGCAAAGTTCTATGTCGAAAACAGACAGAGACAGACAGACAGAGATATATTCTGTTTTTAACACTGTGAAAGTGTCATCCACATATCTCCACCATATTTTTGGAGCAGGATTAAATGTATTAAGAGCCATATTTTCCCAGCTGTCCATAAATATGTCTGCTACAATAGGGGATATTGGTGATCCCATTGCTACACCTTCTGTTTGTCTATATATATGTTACCTTGGAATTTAAAGATAGTAGATGTGAGGCATAACTGAATCTGTTCAATTCATTCCTAACATAGAAGTAGCGCTAAGCTCAATAGATAAGACAACAGCAGAAGAGGTTCGAGCAGAGTGTGCATTAACCCTCACATCTACTATCTTTAAATTCCAAGGTAACATATATATAGACAAACAGAAGGTGTAGCAATGGGATCACCAATATCCCCTATTGTAGCAGACATATTTATGGACAGCTGGGAAAATATGGCTCTTAATACATTTAATCCTGCTCCAAAAATATGGTGGAGATATGTGGATGACACTTTCACAGTGTTAAAAACAGAACATATCTCTAGCTTCTTGATACACATAAACTCACTAGTGGAGGGAATAAAATTCACATTTGAATCGGAAAATGAACAAGGAGAATTAGCTATGATGTTAGATTGTATTAGATTGAACTAATTAGACAAAATAATATAATTTACAAAATACCATGCAATGATTGTGAGTTGAGTCAACTACATAGGTCAAACTAGTAGGTCAGGGGTAGTCAGATTGTCGGAACATAAGAATTTAGCTAAGGTAAGAGTGGTTGACCCCACCCGAGAAGATAAGTAACTTAGAAAAAAGCTCAGCAATTCCAATGCATGCATTAACACACAACCACACAATAGGGTGGGAGAGGGTTAAAATTCTAAAAAGTAATCTAAATAGGTGGAGAGAGAGGTTGATTACTGAATCCTTGTTCATCGAGTCTACACCAAACACATCACTCATACCTGGAATATGGAAAATACTACTGCCAATCAAATCAAGTGAAAAATAATGGAACTATATAAATGAAGTCAGGAGGTCGTGTGATTACCTTGATATGATTATGAGCAATAAATTTTGCTCGAAACGTCATCAGTAAACATTACTATATAACACTGTGAGACATTATCAAAACAAAAATTTACCCATAATGGAATATCGAGCGTAGACTAGAGAAAATATTAAGCTTCCAAACTAACTGAGGAAATCAAATATAACCTCTCTTATACAGACATAACGTATCTGAGTATTATTCCCCATTCTGATATATTAATAGATTATTGTAGTTACTATTCCTTTTGGGGTTTTTGGTGGAACATAGGGCAGCTCTTGATAAAAGTCTGCAGCTGGCTTTTCGAAATGCTATTCGTAATGCGTTCACTAAGTTTCTGATGCATATAGATGTAGTGACTGACTTAACATTGGTGTTAAAAATCTGAATTTTCTTCTTCGTGCTGAGTTGGTGCAGAAGGTTTCCAAACTGATTTCAGAGTGATGAAGATCTGCCTTGCCTTTCCGATTCTGGTTTTGATATCCTCATCTGTAACACCTGTAGGTGGAACAGTACTGCCTAGGTAAGTGAAGAGAGTTACCTCTTTCAGCTTTGTTCCATTTACAGTGACTGGTGCTTGTTGTTGTTTGGTTGGTCATCTTCATCACTTCTGTCCTCTCTATATTCACTGCCTGGATCTTTCTCCAGACTTCTTGTTTTCCGCCTGTAAGTCTTCGAATCTGTGGGACACTAAACATCAATCACTTGCCAAGTTCAAATCTCCTAGAGTCTTCTTGTCGGTCTAACGTATTCCTATCCTATCGTTTCCCACAGTCCCTAGCATAATCCAGTCTACCACGACTAAGAATATCATCGGCGATAATAGGCAGTCAGCATTGTTTTACTCTTACTTGGAGAATCTCGACTTCGCCGATGATATATGTTTGATTTCCCACAAAATAGAAGATACGCAAATGAAGAGCAACAAGCATCAAAGATAGGACTTCAGGTGAACATAGATAAAACAGAGGTGATGAAGATTCCTGGCCAACATCAACAGACAACAATCAGACAGCATAAATGGGAGGAACCTGAAAGAAACAACCTCCTTTACCCACCTGGGAAGCATCGTCTTAACTACAGGCGGACGGAACTGACGACGATATTAAAGCAAGAATCAGAAAACCAAGACAAGCTTTCATTACTTTCAAGTCTGTGTGGAGGTCAACACCACTCAGCATCAAAAATAAGATCCAGATTTCCAACCCCAATGTGAAGTCAGTGCTACTATACGGATCAGAGACTTAGCGCGTTATAAAGAGCATCTCAAACAAACTACAGACCTTCAATAACAGTTGTCTTCGCTCAATACTCAAGATCAGATGGCCAGAAAAGACCAGCAACAGGGATATCTGGCAATGGGCGAACCAATTCAGCAAGAACCGATTGTAAAACAAATAGGCAGGAAGAAATGGAGATGGATTGGCTGGCCATACTCTGAGGAAACCATCAAGTGACATCACCAGACAAGCCATTACTCGAGTGGAACCCGAAAGGGAGGCGGCGAGTTGGTCATCAGTGCAAGGGTGACTTGGATGAGTCATGCGAGGAGGAGATGAAAACATGTGGACAGACCTGGAGCGGGGTGAAAAAGCTGTCAGAAAACCGAAGGCAATGGAGGTGCGCAGCCGAAGCCCTATGTTCCTCTAGGAATTAAAGGAAATAATAATAGTATTATAATAATGATGTTCACTACATATATATTACTTAACTCTATTTGTTTGAATTCATTTGAGATAGATTTTTATGTACACTACGCTTATTATTGTGTGCAATCGAATGATACTACCGTCAGCCAGGCTGAGATACATAGTGTGGAATTCGAGCCCAGGAACTATTCACTGTATGTGAAGTGATTAAACCAATAAACTACAACTCTATTAATACAACACTGTATTTTTTAGGCCAGCATTTACGGATGTTTCACTCCAAAACTACTATGTCTAAATTCTGTTATACTTATTGACGCTACGAAACATCCATCAAAACAAAATAAATGACTAAACATGATATGTACAGGCTGACTAACGAAGTTATTAAAACGTCAGACTCATTTAAAGTATTATGAGGAAAAAAACTTAATGTATAAATCGCTTAACTGAGAAGATTTATAGTGTCATTGTAGTGTGATACGTAGGCTAACTGTACACTGAGCAACAGTAAGACTGTCTGAATACAAACCGATTAATATTTCTGTGTTAACTTACTTAATGTCTAGTCTGTCATATGCTCTGATGGTGTTCTCATAAATTTTCATTGCCAGATATGCCAAAGGCGATAGGATAGTACGCGACTTAATGGTTATGCGCAAGGTTTGAAAAGGGATGTATGGTATATGCATTTTTTTTAAATTTTACTTCGGCTATCTCCTACGGGAGGATGAGCCGGCTTCATGAACATCTCGAATCATCGCTGCCCAGGCACAGCGATCTGATGCAAGGTTTTGCGACAGGGTTATCCAATTCTTGTTCCACAGACGGAGTCCGTAGACGGTTTGTAGCTCCAGGCACTCCATATCAGCCTTGACTGTACCCAGCCATGTTTTCAGCTGTCCACCCCTGCGACATCGCCAAGATGGAAATGGCGAGGGATTTAGAACTGATTTGACCAGATCGTCATCTGGTCGGCGCAGAACATGGCCAAACCACCGAAGGCGACGTTGTTGGACCAGTACTGGAATTTGGTTGATGTTGTAGCAACGAGAGTTCATGAAGTTTCATGGGAATTAGGTACGAGTGATGTCCCCAGCATCGCTCGGCCTTTTGTTTGAGAGTGCAGCTCTAGCCTTTACACAACCAAGTGTGACCTACAAGGCAGTAGGAGTGGAGTAGGGAGTCCACTATCCATTGGCAGCCGGTGACCGGAGTCCGGTTCGTACGCCTTTTTGAATGGGGCCAGACATCCAGGGTATCCAATAAGCCCTTTGTCCATACGTCTGCCGGTGAGCTTCATACGCCAGTCGTTGGAGGTTTGGAATCAGGGTTTAGCCATCCCCCCTAGACTGTCATCCAATGGACAGTCAACCCGGTGAAGAGCTCCGGGCATCCGCTTTTGCCCTCTCACTTCGGTGAAAAACACCTCCGCCACGTGAAGTCAGTGAGTAGGACTTCCTCAGGAGAGGCTATGTAAGACGCACGGTCATATGGGAGCATTTCAAAAGGTGTACGGAGGGGTGGCCAACCCACAGCGCAAGGCACCCACCCCCGACCATCCTGAGGCTTTGGAGGCTATATGCATGCGTCCTGCCGTGATATAATGTCCAGTTCATCAGTGATTCTCTCGTAGAATATTCACTAACCAGATATGTGGTTCGAGTGATCGATGCACTCCTAAACCTCTCCTAGCTGGTAGTAAGACCAATAAAGAGGGGAGGTTGGGCATGAGGGTAGAAACCTCAAACCTCTACTGACACTTCAAACCTCAAGCCTTACATTTCACCCAGAACGCAAAGGAATTAAATGAAAAAAAATCAATATTAATTCACCACTATAGACAGTAAGTCTGAAAACGATCCGGTATGAAATCATTTGAGTTAATCTACATGAAACCAATTTGAAATATAATGTTTGTACAGCATCACTGACTACTTTTGTTACAAAACCGGTTTAATACGTTGATTGTTCTTCCTCTTCCAGCGTAACGACAGAAGACAAGCGCCAGGCGACAAATCGTTTATTGATGAAATCAAGATATATTTATAGGTTTTCAGTGTACATTATTATTCGTTATTATTAGCAGAGAAGCAACGTCTTCTGATTGGTTGTTTTCTTGTTGAAGGTTATTCCGTCATCTCTTTATGGCTGTTTCTTAGAAAGTCAGGCCATAAATCTGCGAATCGTATTTGCACACGTTATATCTGCTGTAATTGCTTGTTGAGTTCCTTAAAGTTAAGCTTTGTAATTGTTTTCTCACGATCCTGATTGGGGATGTAAACTGTTGTCTACAATTTTGGCTAGCAGACAGCTCTCACCACAGCATTAGTTGTACACGACCAAGCACAAAAAGAATAGTATCTATCTTTTATATAGTCTGTAGTAACTCGAAGCGTATGTATTCATAAATCATTTTCTCAAGTGAAGTCTCCGACAGTTGATGAATCACACAGAAGGGTGTGGAATATCTGGTTTGGGTCCTCTGGATGCTAAGAACTGATGACTTGAGACTGTTGGTGATATGGCTCAGAACAGTCCTCTATATAGCGCACACGCAGTCACTCCATGTAATTCCTCACATCCATTAGATACTCGTGTTTTTCTACGTCACTATTCCTTCCCCCATACATTTATGCTCACTATAATCATTTCTTGAGTTTCTTTTTTCATCACCTTCGTGTGACAACTTGTACTACTACACTTTTGTTCAAATTTCTATGTTTGAACTAAGTCAGTCAGTCATATTTTCCTAAGTAAAATGATTAATTCAACCTACTTATATGTAGAAAATTAACAACAGTAATTAAGGAATTATAAAATAATTGCTATGAAAACAGTTTGAAAGTGTGAATGAATTTATTTTCTAGACAATTCTGTAGCATAACTTAATTTTCCCTGCATTGCTCAACAAATTGAAGTTGTCCTTATTATACTACTGTCATAATACATAGTAGCTTGACTGAATCTACTAAATTTCACCCAGAATCAAAACATACCACTTGAGGTAAGAAATTACCACAGTTTGCCTTGAAAACAAAATATTTCATCTGCTTGATACCATAAGTGCTTGTCAATGAGGCAAGTGAAATGGCCTGATGATAGATACTGTTTCAACGTAGATTTCGTCACTAACCAACATTAGTTGGCGAGATCATTGAAAATCAGAGATTACTGGACAGCTGTTTCATCCTAGTTGGATACTGATCAAAGGAAGTGCTTGAGGATATTGCCGTATCACAGAAGGACAAAGTTAGAATTTAAGGGTCGCTGAACTCCAGTCCAATTGGCTGAATGGTCAGTGAGCTTGATCTCGTAACCTGAAAGTTCTGGATGCCATCCTTGATACGGTTGTGGGTGAACACCGCTGAGAAGTTCCAGGCTACGACGAAAAAGCTATCCAGATCTCCTTGGCCTCTGTAACTGATGTTAGTTCGTTACGAAATCCACATTGAAACCAACTATAATCGCCACAAAATACTGTAATCTAATCATATACTGTTGATCCCGACCGAAAGCTGCTACCTTGACGTGGTGGTCGGGCTTGAACACCGCAATGATCTATTCAAGCTATACTGGCTGAGACTTATGTCTCTTGAGGTTCTACCATGCCAGGCAGGTTGTTTGGATAGCGGTTAAACAAAAAGCAGCTACCCAATCCAACATCATGTCCAATACAAAATCACAAAATTTCATGCCGGATCGGCCGTGGCCCGGATTAACAACGACCGCGCTTCCTGCTGCCGTGTCACAGGGCAGGAGTGATAAATATGCTACTGAGACACACCAAACAAAAAAGAACGAACAAAAACAGGCCGCGTGTGACCGGCCTCAAGCAGTTGTCCCCTGGGCTCTGCGGTCACGCAACCAACTTCCACGGTGTGGGCAGCCGGGAAGTAACAATCGCCCTCACAATCCGAAATGCACACGAAACCTCTCTATTACTCACTCATCTTTGTCTTCATCTTCATCTCTATCATCTTGCCTTCCTTCCACTGATGCAACTCCTCGACTTGATAGCTCTCCACTTCCTCTCCACTCTGCGTCCACTAAAAACGATGGAAGCCAAAAAACCACCACCGACAGCCTCTTAAAGCCGCGCCACCAATTTCATATAGGAGCTCTTAATGTTAGGACACTTTGCCAAATAGGACAACAAGCATCACTAGCCAAGACCCTGGCATCACGAGCCATTGATGTATGCTGTGTTTCAGAAACACGCATACAAGACCCAAGTGTGGTTATTCACCTAACCCCACCTGGCCAACAGGTTGAATCTGCAAAATTCACCTTGAGGGTGTCAGGAGATGCCACAGCTAGTTCACGAGGATTAGCTGGCGTAGGGATAGCTTTGAGTACTAGGGCAGAAAAGACATTGCTTGACTGGATCCCGGTAGATAGCCGAATGTGTGCTGTCCGCCTGAACGGATCAGTAAGAAGGAGGAAGGACTGCACTACTCGCCGATGCCTTTTCGTAATCTCCGCCTACGCCCCCACTGACTGCAGTTCAGATGAAACGAAGGATGAGTTCTACCAAAAGCTGTCTAGTTTGGTGCGAAAGGCTAAACGCTCAGACATAGTCGTTCTAGCTGGTGACTTTAACGCTCAAGTAGGGAAATTGTGTCAATCTGAGAAGGATGTCGGTGGCACCTATGGAGTTCCGTGCCAGCGAACCGACAACGGTGACCGTCTCCTACAGTTCTGCTCTGATAATCATTTGTTTCTTGTAAGCACTAACTTCAAACACAAGGAGAGACACTGTTTGACTTGGAGACCCCCTTCATCAAACCAACGCTGGACACAAATAGACCACATAGCAATAAGCTATCGTTGGCGTGGGTCGGTAGGAGATTGTCGCTCCTTCTGGAACACGTGCGTAGATACCGACCATGCACTGGTCCGCGCTCGGGTGTGCTTACGACTGAACGGACGTAGGAAACAGCTGGCGGTAAAACCATCACGTCCCCAGCTCGATCAGGAAACTAAATCCGTATTTGAGGAAGAACTAGCTAAACACATATCTGTGTTCGACAGCTGTGCTCACCCTGAAGAAGCTTGGAAAAATATCCAGGCAGCCATAGATACAGCTGTAAAAGCTGTGAATAAGGTAAACCCAAAGGTGAGTAAAAACCACTGGATCTCCACCGCCTCATCCGAACTGATAGATGCTAGAAGACTTATTCCGGCGAGCTCCGAATTCAATGAGGAGCGAAAGCTGCACAAGAGGAAACTTACGAAAAGTCTCCGCAAGGACCGTGAACAGTGGTGGGCGACAAAAGCCAAAGAGATGGAGAAAGCTTCGAGGATAGGCAACTCTTTGGACTCATCAGGGAAACGGGTGGGAGAAGACAAATCATCAGTGAGACAATCTCGGAAAAAAATGGCACTATAATTAGCTCCCAGGATAGACGACTGGATCGTTGGAAAGAGCATTATGAGGAGCAGTTTAATTTGCCCACAGCCACGCTCAACCTTCCGAGCATCCAACACCTCCCTGAATGGGATATAGACACAGGTCCTCCGTCACTAACTGAGGTTACTAAAGCTGTCACCAATCTGAAACTAGGCAAAGCAGCGGGACCTGATGGAATGACTCCAGAGGTATTTAAGTACGGTGGAGACAGCTTACTGTCCGGATTAACTGAGGTACTAGGCAGCGTCTGGGAATCAGAAGAAGTCCCATCGGGTTGGTGTAAGTCACTGATTATCCCCATATACAAGAAGGGAGACAAGTCTTCCTGTGATAATCACAGAGGGATTAGCTTGACTAATATAGTATCTAAAGTCTTAGGCTCAATAATCATGCGTAGACTGAGTGGTGCTCGGGAAGCACAAACACGAGAGAGCCAGGCAGGCTTTAGACCAGGAAGAGGGTGTATTGATCATATCTTCACCCTCCGACAGATTCTAGAACATAGGCATTCCTACCGGCGTCCAACAGTCATTATATTTCTTGACCTAAAGGCAGCATTCGACTCTGTCGATCGGGAAGTTCTCTGGAGATGCTTGGCTGTAAAGGGAATTCCGAGAAAATATATTGCACTGATTAAGGCACTCTACTCGTACTCATACAGCCAGGTGAGGGCTTACGGCGAGCTGTCATCTGAACTGATGACGACCAGTGGTGTCCGTCAAGGATGCCCATTATCTCCTTTTCTATTCAACTTCATCATAGATGTGTTAATGGACTTAACCCTAGGTGACTTCAGCGACTCAGGGATTGACTTGCTACCGGGGAATAATCTCGTTGACTTGGAATATGCAGACGATATAGTCCTTCTAGGCGAAGACGCTGACGAAATGCAGAGTCTTCTAAACACCTTGAGCCGCAATCTACGAATGTTTGGCATGCGATTCGCTCCCGCCAAATGCAAGATGATGTTACAGGACTGGACTACATCGACGCCTAGTTTAAAAATAGGAAGTGAAGTGGTAGAGCACGTTGACCGCTTCACTTATTTGGGAAGTACCATCAGCCCCCAACGGGCTGATCTCTGACGAAATCTCAGCACGAATACAAGGGGCTCGTTTCGCATTTGTTAGTTTACGCCGACTCTGGCGTAGACGAGATGTTCGACTATCGACCAAAGGGCGGGTGTACTGCTCATCAGTCCGCTCCGTCCTCCTTTATGGTTGTGAGACCTGGCCACTGAGAGTGGAAGACATGAAAAGACTAGCTGTCTTTGATCATAGGTGCCTGCGTTCTATTTCCCGTGTAAAGTGGCATAATAAGGTGAGCAACATGGAGGTTAGGCGTAGAGTTCTAGGTAAACAGGGGAAATCAATCGACGAAGTCGTGAAGCTACAAAGACTGAGATGGTTAGGACATGTGTTACGTATGCCAAGCCATCGCCTCCCTCGACGAGCTATGTTAGCGGATATAGGGTCAGGCTGGAAAAAAGCTAGCGGCGGTCAAACAAAAACTTGGCATCAGTCAATGAAATCCACAACAGTTGGTCTAAGCCACGTAGGAAGGTGTAGACTTCCAGGCTGGGGTCCTCGGGACGGTAAAAATCTATGGTTGGAAACAATTGGTGACATGGCTCAAAATCGTTCTCAGTGGCGCAGATGCATCCACTCCTGTGACTTATGATTTCCAATGAAACTGTTTTGTTTTTCTTTATTACTCCTTTGTCTCACACCTCTGCTCACTGTTTCTATTATGCTTTTCTTGTACTTTCTTCTCTTGCTTCGCGTGCTACACGTGGCGACTTGAACTTCCGCACATTTGTGCAAAGTTCTATGTCGAAAACAGACAGACAGATATACTGTTGATTGGTATCAGTGGTAGCTTGAGCTGACTGAGCTGAAGCAAATGACAAGCACCAGTGATGAACTTTTTCCAAGACGAGCGAATCAGCTCTCCAGTGTTTAGATAATATCGATCTGGATATCATGTAGTACTGTTTCATCACGTGAGTGATTTCCAAGTAGTAGTCTACACCATCCTATGCAGAGTAAGGCAGCTTGAATTGCTAAACTCCTATACACAGTTCACGTTGAAAAAACAGTTTGGTAGTCATATGCGCAGTATCATCTACTTTCATATGGCATATGAATCCTAAAGAAAGAATGGTTGCGCAACAACAAAGCTTCCCATTAATTTCTGCACTTCCAACCAACTTCAGTTACATAAGGAATTTCATAAATGTGAAGAAACTTGAGCCTCAAACGAATCACTCGATAAGTAGATCATCTTCATTTGCCTAAATAGTACAGCTAGCAGACATGTGATTCCCAACTACTTACGTTAGTCAGTAACAAGCATATCATGTGATTAAGAGCACTCAATTGCATCCGAAATATCATCCGCGAAAACAATTTTCCTATATCTGTCCGTCCTAATAATTAAGCAAACCAAAATGAAGTCAATTGGTTGATGGTGACTAGCAGTGGAATCCAGGATGCACACTTCGTCCTATTCGGGACTCGTCAGTTTGATGTACCTGAATTCCCTAGCGACTGGTTGTGTTCCCACCGGGGCTAGAACCCAATGCCCAGTCTCAAACACCGAAGCGTTATCCACTAGGGCCACGAAAGTCACCTCTTGTGTAACGGGTCTTATTAATTGTTGAATTGTCAACTAATTGGACCGAAGGGCTCGGTGGGAACACCGTCACTCTCACTGGGGAATGTACGTGCATCCAACCCACGAGTCCCAAATAGGACGAAATGCGCATCCTGGACTGCACTGCTAGTCATCATCAACCAAATGACTTCAGGTTATATCACCAGACATCGACGAGGCGTCTGCACAAGGAGCTGACATGTCAACCAGAGTCAGAGCACTTCGGTCAAATCAATCAACGGGAAAATCTAAATTGTATTAAGTTAAACCAACATGAAGTCTTAAATCTAGATTCGTTTGATATTTGGCCTGAATAGTTTGTCAGTTAGTTGCATATGGCCATGATACTGACAAGCGAAGAGTAAAATGAAACCTAGACGAAGTGATCAGAATCTTATGAAGTACTTCAAATCTGGAAATATCCACATATATCATTGGTAAGAGAATGGGAATTTCAAGCAGCACAACAGTAAAAGCCATACCAGAACTTGGTGATAGCTAGGAATAAGTTTTGACCAATAGAGAGCTGCTAAAGATGATTATCTCATTTGACTCTAGATGAACAGCTTTCCCATTTAAGTACCCACCTGTTACTATGAAACTCATCAGGAGTTAGTGGTCAGGACAGTTACTTATTTGACTGTAGGACTAACTGCAATTTCGACTATTAATTAACTTCAATTAGGGGACCACTGGTGGTAAACAAGGAGTACTGGACAGTCATTTCGTCCTTGTTTGAGACTCCACAACAGCCTGCACGCATGAACCGATCAGGGATTGAACCCAGAACATTAAGGTGAGCTCGTTAACTATTCAGCCACTGGGACAGAACCCAATCCTTATTTCTATCAATTTGCAACACATAGAACTACCGCCATTCAGTGTTATCGGTGATTATCTGTCCCCAGATCTAATGTGGTAGATCCCGCTGGTCAAGACTAGTCTTCACATTACATCCGTAACATTGAAGCAGACATCATACAAAGATATCGCTTCTAGTACCGTTTATTTATAATAAGATGACTTAAGCTTTAAGCCTAACAACGTGCAAGGACTTATTGACTCAGATTCAAAGAGGCGGTGTACAGCTTTGATCGCCGACACCAGCTTTCTAATTTCCGCTTACAAACTGCATATCATCATCCATTTGTAGGAATACTATCGTAAATCTCCCATCCCATGAAGTAAAAAAAATTAATGAATATCATGTTCACAAAATCAGCAATTGATACTAAAGTAAACTATGTGATTACAATGTACAGATATGAACAATATTGTAATACATAATAGTTATTTAGATTCTCTTTTGAGTAACTTGATTGTGATTGGACTGAGTGGTGAGACATGATAATCCTCTGGCCTGTAAACAACAATTTCAATAAAAAAAATATATTTTATTATTAAGACACGTATAATGAAAAAAAATTCGCATAGGAAACAAAATATATAGTCATTAGTGATATCATTACTTGTAAAAAGAATGAGGAGGCAAACTTTTTTCCGTAAAACCTGTACATTACGTATTTTTGACACGTCGATAAACCCTCAGATGAAAATCTGCACACAATGCATATGCCTAATTTATAGAAGCAGGCTATGCCAGTAAACAGTTAAGCTTAAAAATCCTATTTATTATTACCGTCTGTACGACTAATAAAGTAGGAAAGACCAACCTAAAGCCATCTTAAACAGACAGGCGGAAAGAGGCGCCAATTAAGCAGCCCATAAAGGTTTTCAAAGTCCGTCGACACTTCACCAGTAGAAAGCTCACCAACTATGTACGTGGTCCAATTTTCGAATCCTGGCCGGCGCACACCTAAACGTCAGTTGACTAGCCCAATAGTAGATCTAGGGAAGAGGGAAACTTGGATGTGAGGCCAGAGACTTCACAACACCACAGTTACTGAGACCTAAAGGCTTCAAAAGCCTGCAGCCCTGTATTCTACTCAGGACACAGGAGTGAAAAAGTAGTTCCTTAACATAAAACAAAGTTTCCAACACAAATATAAGAAAATATTCTAACTATTTTTGCCACTCATATGAGAAAATATTGAGGAATCTTATTAACACAGAGGTGATGCACTGATCCGAACATAATGACAGAGCTTTCAATGATATTCTAGACATCATCTTCACTACAATTTCATAGGATATGGGAATATTTAATTTCTAGTGAGAATTTACACTGCATCACTCCAGAATGTTTCAAATTTATGGGTTAGCGCATTCTCCTTACTCCATGGTCGTTTTATTAGCATTCAGTCATGTGATTCGCGTTGAGGACTGCACTGAAGAAAAAGCTAATCTCTAAATGAAATAAATATCTAAGAAAGGATTGACTGACTGGTTTCTACGTAAAACTTTGCACATATGTGCAGCAGTTTGAGTCGCCACACTTCACTTAGCACACAAAGTAAGAGAAGAAAGTAAGAAGAAATGCAAAACAAAGATAGTAAACAGAGATATGAGGCAAAAAGAACTGTAATATCGAAGAACAATATGGTTTCAGTGGAAATTATAAGTCCCAAGAAGTGGATGCATCTGCACCAGTCATTGAGAACGATTTTGAACCATATCACCAATTGCCTCCAGCCATTGGTGTTTACCGTCCCGATGACCCCAACCAGGAAGTCTACATCTCCCTGTGTGGCTTAAATTAAATGTTGTGGATTTCATTGAGTGATGAGGCCATGTTTTGGTTTGATCAACACTGGCTCTTTTCCAACCTGATCCTATCTCAGTGAACACTGCACGTCGAGGAAGACGATGGCCAGGCATGGCATACGTAACACATGTCCTAACCATCTCAGTCGTTGTAATTTCACAGCCTCGTCTATTGATTTCTCCTCCTTACTTAGCACTCGAAGCCTAACTTCAATATTGCTCACCATATTATACCACTTCACACGGGCGATAGAAGGCAGGCAACTATGATCAAAGACAGCTGGCCTTTTCATGTCTTCCACTCTCAATGATCATGTCTCACAGCCAGCCATAAAGCAGGATGGAGCGAATTGCTGAGCAGTACACTCGCCCTTTGGTCGATAGTTGGTCGGATATCGCGTCTACTTCAGAGACGGCGTAAACTAGCATATGCGAAACGAGCCCTCTGTATCCGTGCTGAGATTTCGTCAGCGACCAACCCATTGATGCTGACTGATGCAACTTTCCAAATAAGGGAAGTGGTCAACGTACTCTACCACTTCACTCCCTATTTCTAAGCTAGGAGTCAATGTAGTCCAGTCCTGTGGAATCATCTTACATTTGGTGGGAGCGAATCGCATGCCAAACGCTAGCAGATTGCAGCTCAATACTCTGCACACAACCACAATTTAATTAGTAAACTGTTACAAATGACATTTTCATAGTAACGAAGACAGAAGTAAAAATTAACTAAAGTGAAACTAAAAACAAAGAGAAAGATATAGATGGACTAACTAAGAGAAATATGATAAATTTTACTAAAAGTATATCAATTTAATTTATTGTACTTCAAAAGAGAAGTGAGAGCAAAGATAGTTGAGTACTACACTTGACAAACATGAAAATCACTGACAAGGGTGATTATATTAAGATAAGAGAAAATGTTCAAGATTTCACAGGTAGACCGAACACACTTCCACAAATGTAAACAGATGATTATCTCAACAAACCTCCAAACAATAATTCTCAAAAATCTTGATAACCTTCAACTGCTTAGACCAACTGGAACTATATCACATTATGGCCAAAAAAACAGTATTTAACATTTGCTTTCTTACATCTTTTCCATTCTAGTCAACTTACCTGCACTTTTGGTCATTTTAAAACATCAGCTTTATAGACACGACGAAGAATTACTGAGGTCTTTTTTCTTTAGAGTATAGTACTACACAGCTTAAATACAAAATGACTTTCCACGGAAAAAAAGAAAGCATAAACTTGAAATATGCATCAGAAGTAGATATAAGAAACCAGGCAAAATAAAGGAGTAAGATACAGTTGTCAAAACACCATTAAAGGTAGAGAATAGAAAGGATGAATACGTAGATGCCAGTATATTCGCTTAAAGTACATCACTTCACATTTTTTTCCAACGAACATTAATTCTAATGTAAACAGACTATTTAAACCCTTAATCAAGGATTAAAGCCACATTTCCATCTGATCACTACTAAGCTTTCATTATAATGCTCTAGTTAACATAGGTGAGACGTAATATAAACATATTGAATGTGCGTTTATCAGTACGCATCATCGAAACGGTAACTTTAGCTATTCACACTCCAAAAGTAATTTTTCACTTTTGATTGTAAAAGTTAAACAATACACCAAAACCAAAAGATACAACATAAAATATACAACTAACCAATCAAAAAGTTTAGGAAATTCATCAAGTTCTTCAGGGGAATATTGATTAAGAGACTTAGGGACTTTCATAACCTGTGGAATTACTCCTGAAACATTCGCGATAATATCCTTAGGCACGGTCTAAATTTCGAAATTAATTCTGATTTATTAGAACTTACTTCAATACCGTCAGGATATATATGAAGACGTTCTAACTGATATTTACGGGATTCTCCATTTCCTAGGTTCGCTTTAGTCTCTAGACGAATAACCTAAACAATGAAAAGTGAAAAACTTTAATAAAACAAGTGAACAAAACCGCAAGACATGCATTATATAAGTCAGGGTTTTTACTGCATGACAATTATTTGACTACCTTTGTCTTCACAACACCACCCATATTTGGTGGCACTAATAAATGCGTCATGTAGACGTTAGGTACATATTACTTTGAAGAACAGGTGTATATCATTTAGTAAAGATACAAACTTCAGTCACCTGAGATGACTGAAATATATGTTAGACATGCTTGACCGGTACCTATGCTCACAGCTTCACGGGGAAATAAGCCAGCTCATATTGGTACAACTCTAAACAGAAAATAACCAAAACGCAACAGTACCAAGATAAATATGATCATTCCTATGCAACCATAAGTACAGACACTACAGGACCAGGCCAGAAAATAAATTTTGTCAATATTCAACTCATCAAAAAAACTTCAGAAACTAAATACAATGTCTAATATCAGAAGCGCTTTATATTAAATGGGATCCGAATTGTTCAAATAAGAATAACAGATTAACACAGAATTTGACCTGGTCCCAACACCTGAAAGGGGGCCCTCTACTTCACCAAAGTAATAAAATCAACACGTGGTAAACGATTTCATTATGTAAATGCATGTCATATATATATATATATATATATATATATATATATATATATATATGTATATATATATATATATGATTTCATGCAGTCATCGAATACAGAAATCCCCCACGTAGCTTGTTATCTTTACCAATACACCCACCTGAACACGCAGAAACTACCTAATTCTGAAGCAATATGATTAAGTTATCGTATATAGACTGAGGTTTTTAAAATCCCGGCTTAACATTACTTCGGTAAGGCTATTAGCATTAAACAGCGAAGCTTTATTAGTAGCAATATCGTTCCCCACTTACACTCATTGGGAAATTCAAAAGACATTTATAAAAAAGAAAGACTTATTCTAATCCACTATCTTGATGACTGTCTTATAGTTTAAACTACAAGTTAGTAATTACCAACATAAACTTACTTCGGTAGGATCACGACGGTGAACTTCTTCCATCGTCTCTTCAACACGGTGGCGTGGAAATCTTAAATTTTTATATTATAGTTACAAACGCTACAAACCTTGTATGTATAGCATAAAGAAATCGCTTCCAATACCGACTGTTGTCTTTCGCAGCGATGTGTCTGGAATTAAAAACAACAACATGACTCCCAAAGTCATCTAGAAATAACAACAAAATACTCTTACTGTAAGGGTCATAATACCGGATATGTTTTCCTTTCAAATATTTGGCTATCCTTTCACCAGAGAGCATAGGGCATTGCATGTAAGCATCATATAACAACCATTCTTTAGCGAAAGCTCTCCACCGCTACAACACACTATTTACAAGAGGAGAGGCACATACCAAAACTCGCCAATGAGACATTAAAAAAGAAGGGATCAAAATGTTGCCCTCCTGCCTGAAGCGAGGTGACCTAGCACAGACAAGGTCAGATCCAGATATTTGATTGAGGGTACAGTGATTCAATCCTTCAAGCCAATTATATCATCTGACAGCTGCTGGAGGAGCCTCGGGCATGTCTAGTCTGCTTAAAGTCCGAAATACAATATCATGGTCTTTGCCGACACAACCAAACCTATTATCTTTGGTGCGTGTCGAGAGCCGATGGTGTAGTAGTTGGCAATACCTATGTGAAGAATACGGAGAAGTATTTTCCCACTGATCAAAATACTTCCTGATTCTCTCTGTCAGCACTCAGGTTGGAAACTTACAGATACGTCTTATTTCTGGATTTCATGTGTAACAATATTTTCCCAGCATTTTCCGCTGCATTCCCAATATCATCCTTGGCTGATGAGTTCCTGAGACAGCTTTTTTCTAAGTGTAATACTCTTTATTCTGCAATCTGAAGTCTCACAGGTGATCAGAAAATCCCACCAATATTTTGCACAGATTCTTCTGTTTATCCATTGTGGCGTTATTTTTAGATCTTTAGGGACAGTCCATGTGATGTACACGTGAGCCGACCGGGACTTAGAATGATGTGAACCAACTGCATCCGGCCTTCACATGAGCTTCTAAACTGATAAACCAGTCCTCCAATCAGGCAGAAGGGGTAACAGGATTTATATTTACTTTTCATGTGTCCTGTCGAAATGGAGTTCCTACACAAGATACTTAAGCGGCTGTAAAACTGGATAAACGCAAAACGTGGTCACTTATTTCCATGAGTGTGGTGATACTCCTTGAAATTCACATCACCATCATCAAAAAACAACGTCGAAAGTCGAAAAAGAATGCTGGGAATTCAAAGGCCCCGGTTTCTTTGAGCAGTAGACAACAACCAATGTGGTGGAAGATTCTACCAACATATGACCGGGGGAATTATTCGGTAGTTCTGCTTTTAGATTTTTCCAACCCAGTGACAGGACCACAACAGAGTGTGTCCAAACAATTTCCCGTCCCTTGCGTTTTAGTGCGAGGCGTATAGATTGGCATGATCCACTTTCGTATGCAAATGTTTCCGTGTCATAATAAGCTAGATTCCTCTTAAGATGGATAAACACCCTGCCCCCCTTAGTTTTCATCGGAGCAACTTGTGTACGGTCAGTTTTTGTGGGTCAACTTTACCGACAACGAATTCATGTAATAGCCATGATTATGAAGTGCAGAAAACCTAAGTCCCACTTGGTACAATCCATTTGTTCAGCAGACTGTAAGTAATAGTATATTATTTTACTTTTTTGATGTCTACGACCTGATTCCACGCAGTATTTTTTGGTGCAACTATAGAATTTTCAGCATGTGATATCAGTAGCCCAAATTTTGCAGGCCGACCATAAATATCAAGTGTGCGTCGGCAAGGAGTCGAACCCCGGCCCATGCGTATGGTCGGCGAGAGTCCTATCCTCTGTGCTACCGACGCACATGTGATATCTCGAAGAAACTTAAACTAAGATGCGTCTAGGATCTACTTGAGAACAGAACTCGGGCACTATGGTGTAGTTCCATCAGCACGCGCGCGATTCCGGACGGACGTTAAAATCTTTTCCCACGGATTTCCGGAATACTGTCATGGGTATTACACAAATTTGCGACCATAATTGACACTGGTTGCTACTTCAGCTTCCAAATATCCAGATGTTACAAGTGATAATTTATTCCTATTTATATAGGAACACAAATTGTAAAGGCGTTATTATTCCCTTGAGTTCTGAGTGGAACACAGGGCTTCGACAACACATCTCCACTACCTCCTATCTGCTGCTGTCCTCTATAGCTTGGACTACAATGGCCCATAATATCTCATCTCCTTTTCACACAATCTTCCACATGTTGCCCTCTCACCGACAACCCACTCGTCGCTTTCCAACGGGATTCCACTTGAGCGATGTCCTACATTAAACGCAAAGTCATTCGACGGCCTCCTCAATGTATGCCCAATCCATATCCATTTTCACCTACAATTTGTTGCGCACTTGGTTCTTGGCTGGTTTGTTCCCGCGGCTTGTAGTTACTAATTCTTTCTGGTGATTTGATGTTCGGTATATAGGCAGCTAAGGCAGCTGTTAATGAAAGTCTGTAACCTGGTTAGAATCCTCTTCGTTACATGCTGCCTAGGTTTCTGACTCGTATAGAAGAACCGACTTGACATTGTTGTTGGAAATGCGAATCTTGTTCCTAATGTTGAGTGCAGAAGATTTCCAAACTGGTTTCAGGTTGATGAAGAAGTGCATATCTTGCCTTTCTGATTCTGACTTTGGCATCTTCGTCCATTCCTGCCGCCTGTAGTTGAAACGATGCCATATGGCCATATAAGTAAAGGGGGCGACCTCTGTTAAAACTCTCCCGTGGATGGTGATCGTTGTTGATTGTTGTTGCTGTTGTTTGGTTATCTTCCTCACCTCCGTTTCCACCTTCTTTCTGTTCGCTCTCAGTCCTGTTTTCGCTGCCTCTTCAGCCAGTTTGTTCGTTTTCTCCCGCAAGTCTTCGAGTTTGTGTGACACCAGGCACATATCGTCTGCAAAATCCAGATCTTCTAGAGTCTCCTCACCAGTGGGCCAGCGTACTACTGTCTTCCCGCTCATCACAATTTGACGCATGATTCAGTGCACCATTATTAAAAGTATCATTGGTTATAATAGATAGCCAGCCTTGTCTTACTCCTGTATTCGCCTCGAACGCCTCTCTGAGTTTTCCGTTGTGGGTCACTTGTCACCTGACATTGTCACATAGCTGTTGAATGAGGTAGACAAAGACTTGAGGTAAGCCGTAGTGTTGAAATAGTTTCCAAACTGCTTCTCGGTCAACGCTGTCTGTCTAAGGCCTTTTCAAACTCCATGAAGGAAGCTGGCTGCCATTCTATGCTTTGTTCTGTGATGACGATGCGTAGAGTTTCAAATAGACTAGAATGTGATTTGACTCTCCTAAATCCGGCTTGTTCTGGGCCGGGTTTCGTATTCAGCGCATCCTCTATTTTCTCCACGACGATGCGACTTAGTATTTTACTTGACGTGAGTGGATGAAGCGTTATTCCACGCTGGTTCTTGCACAGGTCTAGATCGCCCTTCTTTGACAGCTTGACGAGGTAGCCCTTCTTCCAATAAGTATGGGCCTTTCCTTCCTCCAGAACTTTTCGCAGTAATGGAGTGAGGACATCTGCCTTAATCTTTGGGGCGGTTTTCAGTGCTTCGGGAGGAATGCCGTCTGGTCCTGCTGCCTTTCCGGTCGGCCTTCAGTAGCTTGATCACATTAAGGATTTCTTCTTTCGTTTAGGGAGTGATGTCCACTGGCAGGCATTTCCGTGTGTGTTGTCGAAGGTGATGGTATTTCTGGGCGAGTTACCAGTGGTGGTCGATTCAAGAGTCCCTTAAAGTGATCAAAACATTGTTTTATTTGATTATCTCCCTTGTTAATCTAGTCTCCCTGAGAATATTTTATCGGTTCCATCCTTTGGGTCGATCTCTTCTCAGATAGAGTCCTGGTTATTTGATACAATGTCCTTAGACAGGAAAACAAAGCTTGGGTTGCCACCCAACCTTGAAAACGACATTGGTGACGGCTCAACAAATTAACATTTATATTCACCTGTTCTGACTGCTTGCACTACAATTCCAACCGTTTAAACGATTGAAACAGTGCTAACTTGTTGATATTTTGCAATTGTGGTTTATGCCATGCTTGTAAAAATGACAGGCATACATGTAAACTTACCTTTTTATATGAAATATAAATAATAATGTATTTATATTTATTTGGAAAAGGCCCATGGCGTTACGGCACAATTTGCTGGTGAAGTTTCCAGCTCATATCAAGGCTAATGGGTGTAGGATGTAAGTAGGGGGCTGAGGAATAAAACTAAGGGACACGCATCCAGTTTCCATATAGGAAAATGTAATTTATCTTGTGTCAGGTATGTTTTCAAAAGGGGAAGTGGTTCCACACGCCTATTGCATGAAGAGTCATTACCTAAGACTTCCAGTCATCAGCATTTCTTGGCCCCAGTGCCAATGTGGTAATGATTGCTGCTGGACATGAGACAGAAACTGAGGGATGATTCTGCTCAGAAGTTCATACACTTCTCTGAGTGGCTCATCATGATACCTCACGCTGGTGCGCAAGACACAAATGGGTTTACAGAGTCAGTGTACTTATGTGACCTGAGGTGGCCCTGACTGGATGCAATATTGTAGTAAAATGCTGAGAATTCCATTCTGTATCACAAGTACTGATTTGGAATAAAGCTTACCTTATCTTATCTATCTGTTCTGTTACTGTCGGCCTCACGGGGCATATCGCAGTAGATAGGTGAGTTTGTGTTAGCCTGAGGTATGAGGCAACTGAGTGTATATCCCGCTTATTTCCTATTACTACTGTTTCCTTTAGTTCCAATGGGAACATAGGGTTTTATTTGCCCGTCTCCGTTGCGTTCGGTTCCTTGTCAACGTTCTTCACCTGGCTCCATGTCTGCCCACATGCTATCATCTCTTCGCGTGACCTCCTCCAAGTCACACTTGGACAACCAACTCGCCGCTCCCAGTTCAGGTTCCACTCGAGCAATGGCTCGTCGTGTGTTGTCACTTGAGGGTTTTCTCAGGGTATGGCCAGTACACCTCCCTATTTTCCTGCATATTTGTCGCATAATCGGTTCCTAGTTGGTTCGCTCCCAGAGATCTCTGTTGCTGATCTTTTCTGGCCATCTGGTCACGAGTAGTATTGAGCGAAGACAGTTGTCGATAAGGGTGTGTAGTA
This sequence comes from Trichobilharzia regenti, assembly GCA_944472135.2. NCBI lineage: Eukaryota > Metazoa > Platyhelminthes > Trematoda > Strigeidida > Schistosomatidae > Trichobilharzia > Trichobilharzia regenti. Next base: position 67,598,434 of record OX235264.1, on the reverse strand, counting down.
GATACACTGACTTCACATTAGAGTCGAAAATCTGCATCTTATTTTTCATGCTGATTACTGCTGACCTCCAAACAGACTCGAGAGTAAGAAAAACGTGCCTTGTTTTCCCGATCCTTGCTTTGATATCTTCATCAGTTGCGCCTGTAGTTGAAACGATGCCTCCCAGTTAGGTAAAGGAGGTTGCTTCTCTCAGATTCCTCCCATTTATGCTGATTGCTGTCTGTTGTTGTTGCTGTTACTGTTGGTCAGGAACATTTGTCACCTGTGGTTTCTCTATTTTCATCTGAAGGCCTATTTTCTCTGGATGTTTCCTCTGCCGACTTGTTGCTTGTCGCTTGCATATCTTCCAGTTTGTGGGAAATCAGACATTTCGGCGAAGTCCAGATCCTCCAGGTTCTCGTGTGGGTCCATTTTGTGCCTATTTCCTAGTTGCCTGTTGTCTGTCGCATTATCCAGGCTACTGCAGTCAGGAAAATCATTGGAAATAGTAGGCAGCCTGTTTGTCTTACTCCTGTCTTCACTTTGAACGATTCCGTTGTGGATTACTTGGAATTCAGCTTTGTCGTACAACTGTTGGATGAGGTGAATAATTGTTGATGGCACCCCGTGGTAGCGCAGTAGTTGCCACATCACCTATCGATCGGCGCTGTCGAAGGCCTTTTCAAAGTCAATAAAGTTAGGTGAGGTAGAGAGCTGACTACCATTCCAAGCTCTGTCCATTGATGATCCGTGGTGTTACGATTTGATTAATATATGACTTGTTCCTCCTAAATACAGCCTGTTCTGGTCGAAGTTTTCCATCCAGGGCGTGTTTGTTTCTATCTAGGATGATGCGGCTTAATATTTTGCTTGGGATGCACGGGAGCACAATGCCGCACCAGTTTTTGCATTCACTTAAGTCTCCTTTCTTTGGCGATTCTAATCAGTAGCCTTTCTTCCAATCCGCGATTACCTTGCTCTCTTTCCACACCTTCCGCAGTAGTGACATCATCAAGCCCGGCAATGTCTCTGTTTCCATTTTCAATGCCTCTGCTAGGATTCTGCCTGGTTTTCTGCTTTCTCAGTTTTTGGCATCTTTATAACCCTCAGGATTCCTGTTCTTGTCGGAGGGCTGATATCCACTAGTAGTTCTGCTTCCTCTGTTGGCACTGCCGGACGCGTTGTAGGTGGCGGTAGATGAAGTTTTTTGAAGTGTTCAGCCCGGTGTGTTCTTCGTTCCACCACTTTGGTGACTGGCTTTCCATTGTCATCCTTCACTGGCCTGATTTATGTCGAAATTTTCCCCGATAGGAACCTAGTTCTTTAGTCAGCAGCTTGTTTTTTTCACTTGCCATGGCCTCATAATATTTTCTTTTGTATTTCCTGGTGCTCTCCTTTACTCTTTTGTTCACTGTATTGTAGCTGGCATTCAACTCCTGTTTTTGTTGCTTGTCGGTGCACTGGATAATCTTTTGTTTCACCATCCTTCTCTCTTCTATTAGTCTCCAAGTGTCCGTAGTGAGCCACCGTTTACCCTGTCTCTTCTTCCAGCCTAGAACTTCCACTCAGGTTTAACTCCACACTGCTTTCGGGTTGTCCCAGTGCTTTTCAACTCTGGTCTCTTCGCTAGTGTTGATTTGTGTCTCCGCCCTTTTATTTATGATTGCAGTGAAGATATCCTCCCTAGCATGACCCTTCATTTTTTAGTTTTGAACTTGGCCTGCGGTCCATCTGCAGCTCCTGTTTCATTGAAAACTTTCGATTTGATTTGGAGTGTTCCTTGTACGAGATACTGGTCCGAGCCGACTTCCGCTCCTCTTCTTATTTTTGTGTCCAGTAAGCTGTGTCTTCACTCACTTGAGATTGAGATGAAGTCAATTTGGTTTTTGGCTCGACCATCTGGTTACACCCACGTAGCCTTGTGTATATCTTTGTGTTTGTATACGCTGCCACCAATCACCAGTTCATTGAAGGCACAGAAGTCGGAGAAGAGCTCTCCATTTGATTCGTTTCTCCGAGAGCTTCTCTACACATGATGAGTTCCCTCCCTGTATTGTCTGGTCCCAGTTTAGCGTTCATGTCTTCCATTAGTATTTTTATTTCACCGACTAGAGTATTGTCCAGTGTTGCCTGTAGTTGTCTGCAGAATTCCTCTTCCTCTTCGAGGTCTGCCTTGTTGGTGGGTGCATAGCATTGTACAACTGACACTTTCCTACCTTTGGAGTTGAATCTTGCTGTCATTATTCTGGGAGAGATCGCCCCTATTGTATAATGGCGTTCATTACCGTCGGTGACATTACGATAGCCGCACTCTCGGTGTGCATTTGCTTGTTTTCTGGGTGACCGGACTAGATCATCGACTCTCCCATTGACAGCTCGATAAGTCCGCTGCCATTTCGTCTGCTCTCGCATACTCCCAGTACTTGAATTCCGTATCTTTTCATCTTGCTTGCAATCTGGGCAGCTTTGCTAGTCTCATATATGGTGCGGACGTTCCGTGTCCCCATGTAGACTTTTTCTTTTGTCGCAAGAAACTCATCGTGCTGTAGTTTCTTCAGCAACTTTATTTACAGGGTGGGGGTGCTAGCCTCACGCCTGAGAAGAGGGTTGTTACGTGAATTTATAGGTTACAGGAGAGGGAATTTTCGGGCTGCGCCCATTAACATCAGGAAAACTAGGAATAAAGCGATCTGAACAACACCGGCAAAGGGAAAATAAAAAATTTACACCAGGAGGGGAGGCAAAAAAGCAGTAAAAAAACCGCAGCAGTAGTGTCGTTGTCAAAAAACAGTTGACAAAAACGATATCAAAGCCATAGACTCACTGACTTGGGTCAAATTTGGTATGTAACTTCAACAATACATACAATTATAGATATTAGTTAGTGTTAAACAGTCACAAAATGACAAACAGTCATATGTATTATCAGCCAACAAGATTATCCTATCATTTCACTCTCCGTTTAACCCTTGATTTTTGTGGTTTACGTGTTTTCAGTGCCATCCAGGCCAGCGGAAACTGGTTAGCGTCGAAACACTCTTTGCATAGCTTTTCTCCGGGAAGTGCCAGCGGTAAGGAGCACCGAAATTATACACAAAAGTTTTGTTGATACGAATTAGCTGCATTTCGTGCAAGTAAGGATCCATTCGGAGACTATGGTGCTAATTAGTTGAAAGGAAACGAAGGCGATGCAATCCGGACCATAAATCAACTGACATTTGTTCATACAACCGTTCCTTCTGTGCATATATAACCCTGTCATATTGATTTAATTTCGGATGAATAATATATACTCAAGTTATCTACTCGACGTTTACTGTTGTCAGTCATGAAGTTGAGTTGGTTGTCATGCAGTATTCCGGGTGATTAGCTTCCGACAATAACAGAAGCTTCTGATTCTACCACTTGGTTATTTCTGAAACTGATTCATTTACGAGCAGAAATTTTCCATTCATACCTCTGGTGCTTTTTCATCTCAGAAAAACGCTTACTTAGCACCAGGTTAATTGTCATCCATTAAAAGAATTTTGCCGTTTAAAGCTTGCGGGCGCAGTAAGTATTTATCAATCCCACGACGGCATCGCGAAGCACGTAAGCCAGTCGTTGTCCTGTACCTCGATATATCTAGAGTGTTTGACATGGTATCTCACAGCATTCTCTTCGAGAAGCTGTGCTTATGTGGAATTCGCAATCCACTACTCAACTGATTGAAGTCACTTCTAAGCAACGGGGTACAGATAACCAAATTTGGATCCAAATTGTCTCACCCTAAGCAGATCACAAGTGAAGTTGTAAAGGGCACTGTCCTAAGACCGGTTTCATTTACAGCCTACATTAGCGGTGTTTATAACTTCTTCACCTCAGGTAAACTATTACTAAGCCGCTTACACCTGCAACAGTCATGAATTAAACGATATGGTAAAAAAATACACCTTGAACTAAGTGGTCTCGCAACATGGCGAGCTGAATCCTGTCTAAAATTTAGCATTGACAAACGCGGCTCGATTTTTATCGGCAACAGTAAACTTGAGCTAACTCTTGAAGTAAATGGGCGAAAACTAGCCAGGCTCAACTCAGTCATAGATCTTGGTATTAGATAACCTAGTAATTTAACGTTCTCTGACCAAGCTGATTATGCTAGACGCAAGACACGAAGGCTCCCAGGATGCTCAACGCGCAGTTTCTTTTGTTGTGAAACTAGGGTTTTATAACCGGTAAACGTTTAGAAAGTTGAAAGCAGAATAGCAGTAAGACCCTCCTTAATACGGTATTTACTTATGGATATGAGCTGTAATAACTGGTAATCACTCTCAAATGACGGAAACTATTATGAAAGGTTGTCGAATGGTGATGGTGTCTTACCGCTTACTTCAGCTTAACCAGTCAACTTAAACAGTTAAGATCAGTATCCAACGTTTATTTTAGGGATTGAAGTCTGGCAAAGATCCGGAAGATAGCATCAAGAAATTTATAGGCTTATCCAAACTCGTCACAAAAATTTGTGGACATTGGATATTGGAGTTGAATAAGTGCGGCGTTCAAATTCTGAGTTATATCTTGGCGGCATGGCAACTTTTCCAGGAAAGGCACGAGGACAGCTTGCTTTTGATGAATATGGGAGGCCTTTCATAATTTTGAGGGACCAAGAGAAAAAGAAGCGTTTGTGTGGCATAGAGGCTCACAAAGTTAGTTTCTTATGGTTAATATTACAAAATTTAGTCACACATCATGGCTGCAAAAACAGTTGCAGGAACCCTACGAACGTCGTTAGGCCCAAAGGGTTTAGACAAGTTGCTTGTAAGTCCTGATGGAGATGTTACCGTTACAAATGATGGCCGAACCATTCTCGAGAAAATGGATGTAGAACATGAAATAGCGAAGTTACTGGTTCAGCTGAGTAGATCACAAGATGATGAAATAGGCGACGGCACTACAGGTGTCGTTGTCCTAGCTGGTGCACTTTTGGAACAAGCTGAACAGTTACTTGACAAAGGACTCCATCCAATTCGAATAGCAGATGGCTACGAGCTCGCCGCAAAGCATTGCTTATCTGTCCTGGACAGAATCAGTGTTAAGTTCGAGTTTTCTACTGAGGACAGAGAACCTCTTATCAAAACTGCTATGACAACTCTAGGATCAAAAATGTAGGTTGTACCTTAAAAAATATATTGTATTAGTGTCAACCGTTGTCAGAGAATGTTTGCCGAAATGGCTGTTGAGGCTGTCTTATCGGTTGCTGATTTGGAACGTCGTGATGTGGATTTTGAACTCATCAAAGTGGAAGGAAAAGTTGGTGGCCGTCTTGAAGATTCCTTATTGGTCAAAGGCGTGATTGTCGACAAAGATTTCTCCCACCCACAAATGCCCAGGTCGGTGGAAAATGCAAGAATAGCCATTCTTACATGTCCTTTCGAACCACCGAAACCCAAGACAAAGCACAATTTGTTTGTTAGTTCTACTGAGGATTATAACAAGCTGAGAGATTATGAACAAAAGAAATTTGAGGAGATGGTGAAAAGGTCAGTTTCAGGTGATGTTTTGTTGGAATGCTTTACCGCATTGTCTTCGTCGGTATCTTGTAAATTGTTAGTTATTAACCACAAAATTTATGTGGGCACATGCTTGTTTGATATTCCTACCACCAACAGCCACCATGTTGAATAATTATGGAAAACTACTTATGAAATAGTTTGCATCTAGACCACACATTGAATCTATCAGTAATTTCTGATTACAGCTTGATTCCACACTATTTTTGGTACAAGTATGGAATTTTCAGCATGCAATATCGGTAACCCAAATTTTACAGGCCGACCATAGATATCAGGTGTTCGTCGGCAGAGGATCGAACCTCGGACCCCATGTGCATGATCGGCGAGAGTCCTAACCACTGTGAAGGTAGGTAGTGTTTGATTCTTTTGATCAAAGAGTCATTCATTAAGGTTTATAGAGTCTGATAATAGGTAAAGGTAACATGTAGAACAAAACTAGTATCATGTTTAGTAATTTTCTTAAATCAGAAAGTTAGTGATTTTTTATTGAAACTGTTTTCATTTGTCCAAATTTACTGCATGATGGAATAGTACTTTTTGTGAAAAACTTATGTTGATCATTATGATTCGTTTAGCCTTTGGTATTTGACGCCATCTCTAGTGTAGATGTAATATCTGGCTGTCAACCAAAGGACATGTGTGCTGCTCAACAGTCCTCTGCGTGCTCCTTAATGGCTATGAGACATGGTCATTGGAAGTGAAAGGCTTAATAAAGCTAGCTGTCTCTGATCATAAGTGTCTGCGTTCTATCTCCCGTGCTAGGCGGCATAATATGGTGAGTGATATTAAAGTTAGACTTCGAATAATAAGTAAGAAAAATCGATCGACGATTGAGGTGGTCAGGAAATGTGTTACGCATGCCTATTCTAGATACCACCTTCCCCGACCGATGGACAATGCCAGCTGACAGGATGGATCAGGTTGGAAAAGAGCTAGTCAAACCAAAACTTGGCATCAGGAAATGAAATCCATAACACTTAGTTAAGCCATTTACGTAGGGGGGTGTAGACTTACTGGTTAGGATCATCGGAATGGTTATATGGCTCAAAATCGTTCTCAATGGCTGGCGTAGATGCATTCACTCTGTGATTTATTATGTCCAATGAAATGCGATAGTTCTTCCATATTACTATTCTTTTTCCGTCACTCACACTTCTATTTACTACCTCTTTTTTGAACCTCTTTACTGTTCTCTTGCTTTGTGCGCTACAAGGAGGAAGTGTGTCAAGACGAACTGCTGCACTTTTGTGTAAAGTTCTCTGTGGGAATCAGTCAGTCAGTCAGTGATCATTATGTACATCATAAAGTTGATTGGTCCAAATCTGTCTAACTGCAATCTTAGTGTATATGTAAATTGATATTTTCCAAGCTTAAGTAATACCAAAGATGTTAACAAGCTTAGTGATGGAAGTATTCCCAGTCAGATAGTCAATTTTGCAGAAAAGCAAACAATTTTTGTCCTCTTGCTAATCTATATATCTTTAATTTTACGAAGATCTGTGTATGGTCGGGGGTGGGTGCCTTGCGCTGCGGGTTGGCCACCCCTCCGCACACCTCCTGAAATGCTCCCATATGACCGGGCGTCTTACATAGCCTCTCCTGAGGAAGTCCTACTCACTGCCTTCACGTGGCGGAGGTGTTTCTCACCAAAGTGAGAGGGCGTAAGCGGATGCCCGGCGCTCTCCACCGGGTTGACTGTCCATTGGATGACAGTCTAGGGGAGATGGCTAAACCCTGATTCCAAACCTCCAATGACTGGCGTATGAAGCTCACTGGAGCTCACGGGCAGACGTATGGACAAAGGGCAAGTTGGATGTCCTGGATGTCTGGCCCCATTCAAAAAGGCGTATGAACCGAACTCCGGTCACCGGCTGCCAATGGATAGTGGACTCCTTACTCCACTCCTACTGCCTTGTAGGTCACACTTGGCTGTGTAAAGGCTAGAGCTGCACTCTCAAACAAAAGGCCGAGCGATTCTGGGGACATCACTCGTACCAAATTCCCATGAAACTTCATGAACTCTCTTACAAGTTGCCGCGCTTGGGCAGCGATGATTCGAGACGTTCATGAAGCCGGCTCATCCTCCCGTAGGAGATAGCCGAAGTAAAGTAAGTAAAAGTAAGTATGATTATGTCTGTCAGGTGAAAACTAAGTTTTTATTTGGATTTAAAATTATTATAATAATAGTGCTTTTTGCTTCTAAATGAATTAGTAAAGTGATTTTATGTATACGCTCTCATTTATCAGGGTTAAAGATACTGGCGCTAATTTGGTTATTTGTCAATGGGGTTTCGATGATGAAGCCAACCATTTGTTATTGCGTGAGAAACTACCTGCTGTCCGATGGGTTGGTGGTCCTGAAATAGAACTGATTGCAATTGCTACAGGAGGCAGAATAGTACCTCGATTCGAAGAACTGACCAAAGAGAAACTTGGGAAGGCTGGTATAGTGCGTGAGCTATCATTTGGTACCACTAAGGAACGCATGCTCGTGATTGAACAGTGTGAAAACTCAAAAGCAGTAACATGTTTCCTGCGTGGCAGTTCTCGGATGATTGTAGACGAATCAAAACGTTCTTTACATGATGCTCTTTGTGTTGTTCGCAATTTGGTAAGCATTTCTGATGATTTTGTACACTTATGTTGTCTGTTGAATGGCTTAGATTATTTTTGCTTGGATAACCACTTGAATGATATGTTTGTGAGTCATCAGTTCTTCATTAGATTTCACAGAGTGCTTTAATGATGTTCATTGAAAATTGACTTCATAATCGTGATGTTAAATGTCTAGTAAACAGTCGACAAAATGAGTGGCATTCTCACCGATATTTTATGAGGTTACCCACTCCTAAGTGATATCAGTTAATTGAATACGCATCGACCATGCAAATGCCGATTTTATTCAGCATAAGCGTCTATCAATTTTGCGACTTCCGTTGTTGTGTAGAATAACCCAGTTATTTCAATGCGTATTTTCAAGCATATTGGTTGATGTTTTAGAGTTCGCGCTAGATACGGACCTGTTTGAAAGCTTTGAACCGTTTTTCTATTCCTTGGCCAGTAGTACAACCTTTTATATGACTTTAACCTTGAAGCTTGAGACAATTTAACTAAGTTTAATTGGTATATAGTGACTAGCAGTGGAATCCAGAATGTGCATTTCGTCCTAATTGGGACTCATCTGGGTGTACCTGCATTCCTCACTGAAAAATTAATATGACCTGTTGCACAAGAGGTGGCTGACGTGGCCCAAGTCGTCTAGTGGATATCGCTTTGGCGTTTAGAACTATGGGCACTCGGAACATCCTCACTCCTCACTGGGGAATGCAGGTACATCCAGTGACGAGTCTCAAATAGGACGAAATGCTCATCCACTGCTAATCACCATCCACTAATTAAGTTGTAATTACATGCCCAGACATCGTTGAAGCATCTGCACAAGAAGCCGACTTGTCACCTCGAGATCGAGCATTTCGGTCCGAACAATCGACGGGAAATCTCAAATTCAGTTAAATAAGCATTTAACTAAGTATCATGCTAACAAAGTACATCAAGCTAGGGAATTAGTGCTGTTTGCAATTCACTCGTAACTTTACTAGTTGATCTATTTGATACTGTGTATGTTGATAATTCATTCACATCTTTATGAATATTATTATCTCTGTCTCCTTATTTATGCATATCTGTACAAAACATTAGCTGTTACACACTGTAAACTAAAGTTTAAAATGGTATGTCATACAACGGCAGATTACGAACAGATAGAATTTCAAATCGTAAAGTTATTATAACTCGAGGCTAGTCTTTCGAAGATCAATATTATCATTTAATCGACTTTAACTGTCATTCATTGTCCTATTTGATTAAAGCCGCATTGTACAGTTTACGATGATTCAATATCTTGCTTTTTTAGTAATAATAGTAGACGTGTCTTATATACTCCTATGAACGGCTTTTACAAAGTGAGTGTTGTATAGTTTGTGAAATTTACTGAGTCGGCTGGGGCTTTTATTATTCTCTCTGTTAGTTAGACATTATTTATAGCTGGCACATTCTCTGCATATATTCCCCCCAGTGTCAATTTTCACCCTTCATTTATTTTAGTTAAGCTTTTTGAAAGTCATTGGGGGCTAACTAAATGCACAGGTGAACAATAGGATTGATCAATGTTAGTGCCTAATTAGCAAGCTAACCTTGGCAAATCAGATTTGTCTCCTTAGGGATTAATAGTTTCATTCAACCATTCGGACATTCTTAGTTCAAGGCAAAAAAATGAATACAGTGATCTGTCCTTCTTGAGAATTGAGTAATAACTGGTTATTTTGATCCTGGTGGCATAATTAATTTTTTTCGCTCGCCTTTGTTTCATACAGATCACTAGCGATTAAGTTTCATAAATTTTTCGTAATGTTTGATTCAAGCTATGACTTATTCTTCAAAGGTTATACTTACATACATTTTATCAATATTCCTTTACTTTCCCATTATCTGAATAATTGTTTACTTCCTGTTTCTTTATTTTAGGTTCGCGATTCTCGAGTTATCGCCGGTGGTGGCGCCTCTGAAATTGCATGTGCCTTAGCAGTCGCAGCTGAAGCTGATAAAGTCGAAGGTCTTGAACAGTATGCAATGAGAGCGTTCGCTGACGCTTTAGAATCAATCCCAATGGCACTTGCTGAAAATTCAGGCTTATCACCAATTGTTACAGTTGCTGAATTGAAAGCACGACAACTCTCTGAGAATAATTCCCATCTTGGAGTAGATTGTATGAATGTTGGTACATGCGATATGTACAAACAAAATGTTCTCGAAACCTTGAGCTCCAAACGTGCACAAATTATGCTAGCTGTTCAACTGTGTAAGATGATATTGAAAATCGATGATATTCGTGTTTCTGTTGAGGAATTTTAAACAGACCATTCGGATTTTGTTATGAAGTTAATATATGTGAACAACAGAAGAGTGTAAAAATCCGTTTTTGATCAAATATATAGGTCTTGTGCTTCAGTGCTGACTTGTGTTGATTTTGTTATTCAGCACAAAACTGATTTGTCTTCGTGTTCGTTTGTATCGCCAAGATCTAATGAGCATTTCTTGTCTGTTGGTCTTCGAAAATGCCTTGTTATACTACGTTGTCGTCTAAATGCATATTCAGGATGCATTTTTCATTTTACCTGCCTAAATGTTAACAACAGTAAATTATCGACCTTGAACACCTCAGTAGCATGAAAAAATTGTCATCATTATATTTCCCCAATCTATTCTCTTCTTTTGACTCAATTCTTATCTTTGTAGCCTAACTTATGTAGTCTGCGAAATAAAAAAAAATTCAATATTCCTCCATAAATGTGGTAACACATTTACTGTTAGTGATATGTTTACTTCGAATTTTTACCTTTCATTTTTCAAAGAATCTTACCTTCTGAAAGTGTAGCTAATTTCTCTCTCTACGCCAAATCATTCAAGAATTGTTTCACTCACTTCCTTACCCAGGAGTGTGGGTATGTAACTCACTTGGCCTCTAACCATTTGATCTAGGGTTCGAATTCTGCTCCACTTATTTCAACAAGTATCATCAGTCAACACAGCCTTATAACCTGCCTTATGAAAAATTTGTTCTGGATAGCCAAGTACTAACTTAATACCTATCCAGGAGTAAAGATGCTATTCACATACAATCAAGAGAGTTCAAGAAACTGAGATGGCGTTTTACTTTAACGTAGGTTATTTATTATTATTGCTCCCTTGGGTTCCTAGTGGAACATAGGGCTTCAACTGCACGTCTCCATTTGCTTCTGTCTTCTGCTGTACTTTTCGCCTGCATCCATGTTAGTCCATATTCTTTCAACTCCTCTTCACACGATCTCCTCCATGTCACCCTTGGACGTCCCACACGCCGCTTCCCTTTCGGGTTCCACTCGAGGGCTTGACGCGCGATGTCACCCAGCGGTCTCCTCAGCGAGTGTCCGATCCATCTCCACTTTCTCCTGCATATTTGTTGGGCGATTGGTTCTTGCTTTGTTTGTTCCCATAATTCCTTGTTGGTGATTCTTTCCGGCCATCTGATCTTCAGTATTGAGCGAAGACAGTTGTTAATAAAGGTCTGCAGCCTTTTGGAAATATTCTTTGTGACCCGCCTGCCAAGTTTCTGATCCGTATAGAAGAACTGACTTTACGTTTGTATTGAAAATCCGAATTTTGTTGGTGATGCTGAGTGACGAAGATTTCCAGATTGATTTCAGGTTGATGAATGTGTTTCTCGCCTTCCCGATTCTCGCTCGATTTGACATCCTCGTCCGCTCCTCCTGTAGTTGAGACAATGCTCCCTAGATAAGTGAGTGAATGAAGTAACCTCTTTCAAATCCCTCCCGTTGATGGTGATTGACGTTGGATGTTGTTGCTGTTGTTGGTTGGTTATTTTCATAACCTCCGTCTTGTCTATGTTCACCTGGAGTCCTGTCTTCGCCGGCTGCTTCTTCGACCAGTTTGTCGGTTTTCGCTTGTAAGTCTTCGATTGTGTGTGACATCAAACATAAATCATCCACGCGCGAAATCCAGGTCTTCTAGGTTCTTCACGTCGGTCCAGGATATTCCTGTCTTCTCGTTTCCCACTGTCTGACGCATAATCCAGTCCACCACAATTAGGAATATCATTGGTGATAGTAAGCACCCTTGTCTGACTCCTGTGTTTACTCCAAACGCCTCGCTGAGCTTTCCGTTGTGGATCACTTGACATGTGCCGTTGTCGTACAGCTGTTGAATAAGGTTGATGAATATTTGGGGTACGCCATAGTACTCGAGTAATTTCCAAATTACTTCACGATCAACGCTGTCGAAGGCCTTCTCAAAGTCTATAAAGTTGAGGTAGAGGTTTGATTGCCATTCCATGCTTTGTTCTGTGATGATGATGCGTAGAGTTGCAATTTGGTCAGTACATGATTTGCCTTTCCTGAATCCAGCTTGTTCTGGTCGGAGTTCTGTCTCCAGTGCGTCCTTTAATCTCTCCAGGATGATGCGACTCAGGATTTTACTTGGCGTCGATAGGAGCATGATTCCTCGCCAGTTCTTGCAGAGTGAGGCGTAAGTCGCCCTTCTTTGGTAGTTTCACGAGGTAACCTTTCCTCCAGTCAGTAGGCACCTTTCCCTCCTTCCAGACCTTTTGCAATAATGGAGTCAGCATGTCTGCTGTAGTCTCTGGGTCCGCTTTCAGTGCTTCAGGGGGTATTCCATCTGGTCCGGCTGCTTTTCCAGCTTTCAGAAGCTTGATTGCGTTCAAGACTTCAGCTCTCGTTGGAGGATTGGTGTCAACTTGCAGTTGTGTGCGCGCTGTTGTTGGTATTTCTGGACGGGTTGCAGGTGATGGTCGGTTCAAGAGTCCTTTGAAGTGATCCGCCCATTGTTTAATCTGTTTTTCTTCCTTGGTAATTGGGTTCCCTTGGCTGTCTTTTATAGGTTTCGCTTGTGTTGGTCTCTTCCCGGATAGAGATTTGGTTATCTGATATAGTGTCCTCAGGTCCCTTTTGCCTGCTGCCTTTTCAGCTTCAGTAGCTAGATTGTCGTAGAATCGTCTTTTGTCCTTCCTAGCACTTTTCTTCACTTCTTTGTCCAATGCTTTGTAAGTTGAGCTCATCGTCTCCTTCTCCTGTCCGTCCTTGCATTGAATCATTTTCTCTTTCACCATTCTCCTCTCTTCTATTAATTTCCAAGTGTCCGTTGAGAGCCATTCCTTGTCTTGTCTCTTCTTTCTTCCTAGAACCGTTGAACACGTTTCGTTGAGAATCGCCTTCAGAGACTTCCAATGTTCTTCCACGCATGATTCTTCAGTGCTGTCGCGTAGTGTTTCCTGCTTTGCTCTGACAGTTGCAGTGAAGGTGTCTTTTGTGGTTGTGTCCTTCAGTTTCTGAGTGTTGAACTTGCATTGTGGCCTATCCCCAGCTATCCTCGAGGCTTTTAGTTTCACCTTGAAAGTCCCTTGTACTAGATAGTGGTCTGAACCCACATCTGCTCCTCTCCTTGACCTTGTGTCCAGTAGGCTCCGTCTCCACTTTCTTGAAATTGAGATGAAGTCTATTTGGTTTTTGGTGTTTCCATCTGGTGAAATCCATGTCGTCTTGTGTATATCCTTGTGTTTGAACACACTACCACCAATCACCAAATCATTGAAGGCGCAGAAGTCTGAGAAGAGTTCACCATTGTCGTTCATTTCGCCGAGGGCCTCACGACCCATGGTGAGTTCTCTTCCTGTGTTGTCTCCTCCCAGCTTCGCATTCATGTCGCCCATCAGGATTTTGATATCGCCATTTGGGACGTTGTCCATTATTGCTTGTAGTTGTCTGTAGAACGCCTCCTTCTTCTCTTGTTCTGAGACGTTTGTAGGCGCATAGCATTGAATGACTGTAACTTTCCTTCCTTTTGAGTTGAACCTGGCTGTCATTATCCTGGAGGAGATTGGTTCCCACTGCATGAGAGCTTTGGCTGCTGTTGGTGACATCATGATGGCCACTCCCTCGGTGTGCTCATGGTTGTCCTCTAGGTGGCCGGAATAGATTACTGTCTCTCCAGTAGGTAGTTGGCACCTTCCAGTTCCGTTCCATCTGCTTGCGCAGATTCCCAACACTTCTATTCTGTACCTTCTCATTTCAGCGGCTATCTGGGCAGCCTTTCCAGTTTCGTACATTGTGCGAACATTCCAGGTACCCATCCTTACTTTTGCTTTCATCGAAAGAAGGCACATCGGCTGACTGGCTTCCCGAAGGCTTTCACCAGCCTGCGTCATTTCACTTCCCCGATTCCAGCGAAAAGTAAGGCTATTGCTTATGTTTTTAGAATTTTTAATATATTTATTCGTTGAAGTTTCTGTAGCGATTTGGTTGTTTTACAGGGGTGGAGTTGCTAGCACCACGCCCCAACCCTCCCTCTTTACCCGGGTTTGGGACCGGCGAGAAAACTAGTAAGTTAGTATTTTTGGTGTGGTTTTGTTCTCTGAGCTGGATAGTTAGTTTGCGAAGCTTTCATCACCTTACTGGGTGACATCTTCAGCGCATACTTCAAATTGAAGATGTCACCCAGTAAGGTGATGAAAGCTTCGCAAACTAACTATCCAGCTCAGAGAACAAAACCACATCAAAATTATCCACCTGAGCTACAAATCTTCTCTATCATATCTAGTAAGTTAGTAGCCTAGCAAGCTAGTATCTGGCGAGGTTAAGCCGTTAGCAGAGCGTAGGTTACATATCAATATTTAAGTTGGAATAGAAACACTTCAAGAATCAAAAAGTATGTCTTCATGCTTTGATAATATTAACTTAGGAAATCAGCTAAGCACCAAACTACAGCATCGTCCGAGTCATTTAATCATTCTGATACTGAACCAGATTTCAAGAAATTTTATAGACTTCATTGCATAGGATTTATTCACATCATTGTCTTAAACCTTTTTCTCGGATTCCTTCCCTGCATAAGTGCAAGTCTTTCATAAAGATGACAACCTCTGAAACTCCTTTTTTGTATTCTAGTGTGTAAGACATGATTAGCTTGTAGAAGTTGTTTTCGTCATTACTCAATATAAATTATTTCTTCTTCGGATCAAGTTACGAATCACATATAGGAGTGTGTTGCGTACCAGGTGGACGACTACTCAGGTAATTCTTAACTAAGTGATGCGAGTTGAAAAGTAGAGATATTCCACAAAAAAACTACTGTATTTGTAGCAATGATTTTTATGCTACTACATGGTATAGTTGAAGGTGGGTAGACTCTGGTCTTCCTCTCACATGTGACCACTCGTTCATATCCTGCGGTACGCAAGTGCTATTCACGCGGTGGAAGTGTTCCACATAAAAATGAAGGTGCTACTACGAACGTCTGGCGACTGCATTTCGACTGTCAGACATGTTGGTTTACCCCAAACCTATGGTGTACAAGGGGTCCAAAATTTGAACGGATCTAATAGTGTATTAGCCTATTTTGGTCACTGGAAACCACCGGAGCGCTGCCCCATTCATTGTGTTGTTGATCAGACTTCAATTTATAGCCTCAGGAGGCGATCTATTAAGACGGCCAGCTATTTTGTCTGGGCAGCATCTCAGCCTTCTCACAAACTATGAAGTTCTGTGTAACTCATCTCCTAGTGCATATAATGTACAAAGTTTGCGTTTCAGTAATTAATTAAGTTTATATCATTATTATTATTCTCTTGCGTTTCGAGCGACACACAGGGCTTCAACAACACATTTCCACTTTGTTCTATTTTATGCCGTCCTCTTCTGCTGCGTCCACGATAGACCAAGCTCTCTCATTCATTCCTCACACTACCTCCTCCATGTCACCATAGTCGTTTCCCTTTTGGATTCCATTAGAGGGCGTGGCGTGCGATGTCATTTGGCAGCCTCCTCAATGTATACCCGATCTGTCTCCACTTTCTCCTACAGATTTGTTGAGCGTTTGGCTTGTTCCTATAGCTTCCTGTTACTTATTCTTTCTTGCTTGCCATTTAATCTTCAGGATGGAAGCAGCTATTGATGAAAGTCTGAAACCTGTTGGAAATCCTTTTCGTGACACACTGGCCAAGTTTTTGACTCGTATAGAAGAACCGACTTGACATTGTTGTTGGAAATGCGAATCTTGTTCCTAATGTTGAGTGCAGAAGATTTCCAAACTGGTTTCAGGTTGATGAAGAAGTGTATATCTTGCCTTTCCGATTTTGACTTTGATATCTTCATCCATTCCTGCTGCCTGTAGTTGAAACTATGCCTTCTGGCCAGATAAGTAAAGGAGGCAACCTCTGTTATATCTCTCTCGTTGATGGTGATTGGTGCTGGTTGTTGTTGCTGTTGATTGGTTATCTTCATCATCTCCTTCATCTCTATGTCCACCTGCAGTCCTATCTTCTCTGGCTACCTCTTTAGCCAGTTTGTTGGCTTTCTCCTGCAAGTCTTTGAGCAGAAGTCTGCGAATAGTTCTCGTTTTCATTCATTTTTCCAACAGCTTGTCGACCCGTGATGAGTTCTCTTTCTGCATTATCTGCTCCCATTTCGGTTGGCATTCACATCGCCCATGAGGACTTTCATGTCACCATTTGGGATGTTGTCCACTACTGTTTGTTGTTGTTTGCAGAAATCGCCCTTCATCTCTTTTTCTTTGCTTATAGCACTGTGCGTAGCATTGGATAATTGTTACCTTCCTTCTTTTAGAGTTGAATCTTGCTGTCATGATCCTGCGAGATGAAATCGGTTTCCACTGCATTAGGGTTTTGCCTGTGACTGGTGACATGATGATAGCGACTCCCTCAGTGTGTTCGTGGTTGTCGTCTGGGTGACCGGAGTAGATTATTTACTCTCCCGTTGACATTGTTATCAATCCGCATCCATTCCATCTGTGCTCGCAGATGCCTATGCCATATATCATTTCTTTAGCTACATGGTCAGCTTTTGCAGTCTCATACATTTTACAGACATTCCAGGTCCCCACTTTTATGCTTGCTTTCATTGAGAGAAGACACATCGTCTGGCTGACTGGCTTCCCGAAGGCTTTCACCAGCTGCTATCAATTATTATCAGATGACATTCATATTATAATTGATGATATTCGTATTCTTTACGACTGACATGTCTATGTTGATTTTATTCATAATTATATCATCCTGTGGTTCAGGGTTAACTGATTGCAAACCTACTACATCTTCTCAGCTATTTTCTAATTGACTGTACTGGAATTATAATTTTTGTATTTATAAAAAATTCTTTTAATTTTCATAAACTACTCATAAGTAATAACTTACCAAATGGATAAAAGAGTGAGTGTTAGATACTTTCAAGAATTGAGTGTCACTTTTAATAATAATGATAATAATAATAGAAAAGTTTTATTTCAGACAATATGTGACCATATATTAGAGAAATTTTCAATGTATTTAGTTCCAAAATATTTCCTCTTCATAGAGAACTTACACGTAAAGCAATAATTTGAAGTACATCATTTGTCGTAGTGTTGCTGGATATAGAGAGAAAACCAATGCTGTACAGTTTCTCTTCAATTTTCTCAGAAATTGTATATCGGGAAACTAATTAAATATGCGCGCGAGTTCATGTGCTGGTCATCTGAAACAACTGCGCGATTCAAACAATAAGAAGTGCAGAAGAGTTGTTTAAACATTTTGATAGATGAAAATTCAGGTAGCTCAGTGATTTAAGTAGGCTACTGGATATAAATGATAATAAAGTCACTTGTTATATTATGGTCGCGAAATTATTGATAAATTCACATAGAAAATCAATTCACCCACCGAAAATATATATAACTGAATTATGCACAAACATTTCAGTGAATTAAAACAACATTTGTTGCAGATAGTTTAATTCAGAATTGACCAGTAGGTGTTCTTGAGGGATATTCTTATAGGCTTCAATTTTTGCACTATATTAATGCGTGATTTCTATGGCTTATTCATCTAGTTGACCATTGGGGAATAAAGGGTCAATTATGTTTGTTATGATATTCTAATAAGGTCGCAGGATAACACTAAGCAGGCTTGATGTTGCGATCACATTATAAAATATGGAGAAGAAACCCAACAGGAGAATCAAAATGAACCTGAACAAATAATTGATTTCTGTTACATAAGAAGTGGTTGAATGGATAACGCTTTGAAGTTTGAAGTGCTGGATCCGAGTCTCAGTGGAGACACCATTACTTACAGTTGAATAAGGGTACATCCAGATGATGAGTCCCAAGTAGAACGAAATGTACTTTGAATTGAATTCCACTGCTAGTCATCATGTGCCGGAAAAAAGCTCTTGTTTGAAAGTGATTTCAGGTGTGTTTAAGTAACGATGACTGAAAGTGACCAGTGCTTTCTAATTAAGTAATCACAAAAGTTCTTAGTCACCAATGAAGTCATCATTAAAATGAATCTATGGCAAAAGGAAGAATAGCTTCTACAAAAGAATAAATCACATTTTAGTAGAAAAGATCACCCTCCGGTTATTCCTTTGTTCTTATAATCGAGACAGATTGACGCAGTGTCCAACTGAAACTTAAACGCCTACAACTAACATGTAAAGACTGTACCGCAGTAACATCAGGTCAGCATGCCATCTAAGCAATTCATAGTATCAAAAAAGAACACTTTCAACAACTATTAGACAATTTTATTTTTAAAAAGTACTTCTATTCAAAAATTTTATAGGTGAAATTTTAGTGGCAGAATAGTCTCACTTTGTTACAATAAAGTGACAGACAAAATGTCGTTTATAGATGCTGGAATTTTCGTATTTCGAATAAAATAAGTAACTAACCAGGGAAAATAAAATATAAACAAATGAAGCTCTTTTCTCAGTCCATTCTATTTGTCCCGACTGGACAAAAAAAATAGGTGGTTACCTGGGGTTCTAGTGAGAAGTCGTGACCAGTAGGGTGCAGCAGGTCGGGTCTGAGGACAAATACTCGCCGAAGACATTCGCTAGGGGTCGCGCTATGTCGTGAATTGGCAGAAGTTAGAATTCATGAACTGGCCATTGGATCGGGTCCCAGCGGTTCAATGGTCTACGACCTCGCCTTGTGATCAGAAGGACCTGGGTTCGAACCCCGGTAGGTGCGTACTGATGAAGAGTCCCGAAATAGGACGAAACAGGCGTCCAGTACTCTTCGCTCGTTTTTCAATGGTTCTCTAACCAATGTTAGCTCATGATGAAATCCTGTAAACCAATCAAATCCCTACAACCCAACACTTGAAAAAAGATTATGTTTTCACATTTCTGTTTAACTCACTTATTTGTTTGTAATCTTTAATTTATTTTCAAGGGATATCCTTCCCAAAACACGTTAACTTGTCACCACTGTTCGTCGTTCAGTCAATTTTTTACATGGCACTCGTTAAACTAACTGACAGGATATTACAATGTCTATAAAAACAAAATCATTGAGCAAAGAATATTCTTTTCGATAATTTCCTCTTCTAACTCTACAATTGTATATATGTTTATATATATAAAATATTCTAGATTAGTAGTCAGTAACAATATTAGTGTTTCTTAAATAATATCGATTTGTAAATTAAGATCAATGGAATTACAGTTCATTAGAGATGCTTAAATTATAGTAATAATAATAAAGATATAGTAGCGAATAAAATATCAACTATATTAGGGAAATTTCCACAAAAATTGAGGATCATTCAAACCTAGATGGCCAAGGTAAGGAAAATGTTTGAGCTAGCTTCTTTTGGACGCATAAAATAGGCTTCTAAATGTGAATCCCGACGGCCTCACCAGTATTTAGTAATCGAACTCTTAAGGGGAAGTTAAGATTTTTTGGTATGCGGTAAATGCACTTGAAAGCCTGGCTAACATCAGTCTTGTGTTGTGTATCCATAAAATGAGATAGAATAGCGCTACAAATAGATTTTGTTTATCCGTTGCTTAACCACGCAGGGTGATGTTCTGAAATCCGACGCGAAAGACACCTAATTGCACGGACTATGCAAGTAACTGGTTCCACAGGGGGGCGGGTAAATTGGTAGATACCCATGAAAGAGGCGAAATTAGGTAGTTTGTCTTTTACTCCCGAACTCAGAAAAGGAGTGGTTCTAAAGATACAGCGTAATTGAGCAGCAGGAATGCTCTTTTTACCGCATTTCTAAGGCGATGTGTTAGTATCTTGCTGATGTTGTCCCCGGGGAAATGAATTTGTAAGGAAAAGGCGTTTTTAGGAACTGTTGGTAAGTTGGACTGCTTTGGTTTCAGATTCTTATCAGTAAACTTTTCTGGATAACTGTTTTCATGCAGCGACCGTTTAATGCTGTTAAGTTCCTCATCAAGACATTCCTCCGAGCAGATCGCTCTTGCTCTGAGAACCAAATACTTTATCAGAGTGAGTTTGTATTTCAAGGGCACGAAACTGAAAAAATGTGTATACTGACGCGTTGATGTAGGTTTTCTATAAGCACTTCTCATTGTGCCATCCTCTTTTCTGGTGATAAGGACGTCTAGAAATGAAATACTGGAGTCTCTTTGTTTCTCAGTGGTGAAATTTATTGCAGGATAATCCTCATTAAATTTATCCAGGATGTGCTTTGGTTACTTCTCGTTTTTCACAATCAAACATGTATCATCCATGTACCGAAAATAAAATTCGAGTTCATTGATAACATCTTTGAAAGGCCCATTTTCTAGTTTCGCAAGGAAAATGTTGACTAGTGGTGACCCCATTGCCACACTGTCGATTTGGCTATATAGTTCCTTATTAAATAAAAAGTGGACATTCATTGTACATTTCAAGAGAAGCTCTTTCATAAAAGATATAGGAATGCGAACATCGATTTTCGTATTTTGAGTTCTTCGCATACAAAGTCCACTATTTCCATGAGTGGTACATTGGTGAATAAGGAAGATACGTCAAAAATCATATCATGAATTTATTATCAACATTTAAATCTTTTATCCTTTCAACAAATCCAAAAGTATCCTTTACAATGTCGTCTCTTCAGTGTTAAACATTAAGACTTACTAAGTGTTCACTCAGTGATGTATATTTTGTAGAAATCTTTTTTCAAGGATTAGTTTGTAGGGATTCAATATTTTACAGGTTAGACTACAGACTGATATCAGTCAGAGGACCACGCAGCACTGGACACTTGTTTCGTCCTAGACTGAGACTCTTCGGTAGTGCGCACCCACGTGACTTCGAGCTCAGGACCGTCCAGTTACAAGGCAGGTTCGTATACCTTTCAGCTATTGGGGCCCGATTCAATGGCCAGCCGATTGATTCTAACTCCTACCAATTCTTGACTTTTCAGCACGACCAAAAAGCAATGTCATCGGAGGGAACTCCATCCTTACACCTCACTGGTGTTTTATTGTCACAACTTTATAGCGCAAATCGTAAAAAAAACAGAAAATCAGTATCAACTACTGACAAGTAGTCTAATCAAATTATAATATTCTTGGTTTCTGAGTGGGAAATCGGGGCGTCAACACATTTCCATTTCTCCCTGTTCTCGACAATCCTGTTCACCTGGCCCAATGATTCCCAATAAGCTTTCGTCCCCTCTCCACACTATCTCCTCTATGTCACCCTCGGACACGTACATCGTTGTTTCTCGTTTAGGTTCCATTCAAAAGCATGGTGTTTGGTTTCGCTCAGTTGTCTACTCAGTGTGTCCTATCTCCATTTTCATCAACATATTTGCTGAGTGGTAGGTTCTAGATTAGTTCGTTTCGAGAGATTTTCCTGATTGGTTAACTTGATCATTGAGCACAAATGTATCAAGAAGGTAGACACACAAGCGTTAGAATAAGAATCACCCGTCATATGCTCTGATAATGTTCTCCTGACTTTTGTTGCCAGATCCGTTAAGGACGATGGTTGTGTGCAAGGTTTGAAGGAGGCTGTGTGGTGTATACATACGCCTCACCTTGGTAACGTTTCTGCAGCGATGTCACAGGGGTAGAACGCTCACCAAGCACGCATGTGGTTTGGGGTTCGATCCCCGGCCACGGACGCACTCCTTTACCTCTCTAAGCCAGTAATAAAACTGGTAAAGAGGGAAGGTTGGGCATGAGGTGGCTAGCAACCCTATCCCGTAAAAATAAACACTACTGCTACCGAAACTTAAGAGCTGTAGCTTGAAGCCACCTATGTTCCACCTGGAACGTAAATGAATAGAATAAATCAACACTGAAGGAATCACTAATATGAGTCTACAGCGGATAAGTAAATGAAGATTACTCGAAAGTGATAAGAAGTGAATATATATCTGAGAAAAATACCAATTTTTGGATATTAGTCAAACAGCTTAAATTGAGTTATACAGTCTAGATCAATGGGGTAAGTTGTGGATTAAATCGGAAAATGTAAGCGTATGTGAACTCTATCGCAAGTAAATCCATATATAAGCTTCTTAAACTTTATATTTTTTTTTGATTTACAGCTTGATTCCACACTGTATTTTCGGTACAAGTATGGAATTTTCAGCATGGATATCGGTAGCCCAAATTTTGCAGGCCGACCATAGATATCAGATGTGTGTCGGTGCGGGCTCGAACCCCGGACCATGTGCATGGTCGGCGAGAGTCCTAACCACTGTGCCACCGACGCACTATCACCAGTATAATATCGGAATGTTTCTTCGGTTGTTCAGTGATAGAATGCTTGCCAACAATGCATGTAGTTTGAGGTTAGATTCCCGGTAGTACTCCTTGAAAAGAGAAAAGTTCAGCATTGAGGCTAGCAATCTATCGGCATAAAAAAAATGGTAAACACCATCGATACTGGGACTTCAATATTCTAGCATTGAAGTTCTGTCCTGAATGCAAAGGAATGTAAGACAGAAAGTTTTAAGCAGTTGTTGTTACTTAAACTAACTCTCAAAAGAATTATCTGTATAGGTTCATGAGTATTTAGACGAAATGTACAGTTTTGCTTTTAACTTGTGTTTCGTTTAAATGTATATATATATTTGATTTCTTTCTCATGTACCATTTCATATCTTTATCCGTTATCCACTAATCCTCTATCGAACGTCGGTTCAAATCTTGTTTTCCTCTGTCATCTACAAAGTGCATATAAACAATTATACAATCTATTTCATTAAGCTGGATTGGATTATTTGACTGACTGCGAATTGGGAGAGACAAGACAAGAATACGTTAGACCGACAAAAACGAATCCTAGAAGATCTGGACTTTACACACTATTTGTGTCAAATATCACACAAACTACAAGAATCACTGAAGAATACCAGCAAGCTGACCGAAGAAGCAGACGGCGAAGTGATGACTTCAAGTGAACATAGAGAAGACGGAGATGATGAAGATAATCGACCAATCGATCAACCAACCAACAGCAATAACGACAACCAGCACTAATCACATTCAATGGGAACAGTATGAATGAGGTCACTTTCTTCACATATCTGGCTGGCCAGGAAGCATCGTATCAACTACAGCTACATCACACAGCTGAGGATGTGAAGACCGGGGTCGGAAAGACAAGACAGGTCTTCATCATTGTGAAATCAGTTTGGAAATCTTCTTCATTAATTCAGGATAAACAGCGAGATTCGGATGTTTATCGGCGGTACTGTGAAGTTAGTTCTTCTTCTATACGAGGAAGAAACTTGGCGAACGCGTCATGGAAAGTAAGTGCAACGGTTAACTGTAGGCTGTCATCAACAGCTGCTTTGGAACTTAAGGATTCAGCGTCGCATTTCCATTTCATTCTGTTCTCTGAGGTCCTTTTTAGGTGGCTCCACATTCGCCCATAGACTTCAGTTTCTTCCTCGAACGATCTTTACCATGCCTCTCTCGGAAGCGAAACTCATAGTTTCCCAACCAGGGTATCGCCAACGGCTCTGTTCATTCTTTCTGACTAAACCTGTGATTTTTAATATGCCGCGAAGACAGTTATTGATTTTATGATTTCATAATACTTGGCTTGACATAACAAGATCGTTGGGATAAAAGAGGCTTTGAAACTGATTCCATGAAAAATGAGTTTATCACTCATATGTTCCTTCTTGTTTCAAGTGTATGCTAAAATTTTATTCCCCAAAAATGTTATTCATTAAGTGGGTAAGTTTTCTTCACTATATTGTACTAATGTCAACCACTAATAATCTACTATGTGATCAATAAAATACATGATGATTTTGCAGTAAACATCTCAGTCTGCTGGTTATCCAGTGATTTGCACAGTTTAGTCAGGAATATCTTTCAGTATACGCGTCACAAGCTTTTTGTTGCATTCTTTTAGAAGCGGATTTTCTGAAGTCATTATTCTCATTTGGATTTCTCCTGTTTCTATTGAATATGAAGTTACTGTACAGCATCCTAGGAAGTTGACTTTCAGCCAAAAGGTACAGGATTCGAGTCCCACTACCGCTAACTTAAGCCAGCTAAAGCGAGTAGTATAATCAGACCTTATACACTATGGGTGGTAATATCCTAAAACTTTTCGTAAATATTTTTCAATCATTTAAGAGTTCTCCAAACTCCTGATGTATAAGATACAATTTTCAATGGCATTTTAATTCTCATCTTTAAATAGGCAAGTTGAAAGTTGATGGTTTTTCACTGTATAAATTAAATTTTCTAAAAATCAAAGTTCAATGAATACCGAACAATACTTGCAAACATAATGCAAACAAACATTTCAAATTAATTTCAGGCTTTATTGATTGTATATTTTGTAGTTATTCTATTTTATGCGTGACATATGATCACAAATTTTGATTTGCATTTTTATGTCACCATGGAAATGACTTTTCAGTGACCTTAGTCATTTTTAACGTTTGACTAACTATTAGTAATTATCATTGAACAAATGTTCAATTTTCAATGAACTGTAGTATTCTTTAGTAATTCTAATTGTGTTTATTGTTTAGTCTTATTATTAGTATGATTATTAATAGTGTTTCGGATCAATTTAATTTATTCGAACGGCCATTTTATTTGTTAATAATCACACTACTATATGTGGTTTAGTTAATTCTGCTTTCCAAAAGAATCTGCAGTGAAATTTTTTGAACTGAAAAAAATTGCGAATTCGCTCAAGTAGCTAGCTGGAATTCAGGGAATTTCAACCGTTTAGTCCCCCACTCCCATGAGTTGACATAAACCGTGTACATCATTAATGAACTCTGTCTCAGACGAAAAAATGTACTACCCAGTATTCAGATCACTTGGATCTGGCTGTTCAGCAAGTACTACTGGTTGACATGAGTGGTATTCAACTACTTATATCGGTGAATCAGTAGCATATAGCATTATGCATAAGTGCTAGTCTTCTCAATCGTAATTTGTGGTATCAACTAGATCAAATATTGTGATCTGGATCGTTTTTTGGTTTTCAAAGGAAACCATGGTTAAATTTCACTTCAAACTGTGTAATTTGCAAATTACAAATTCTTATTCATTTATAAGTAAAAACACAGGTTTTTTGGTCAGGGAAGAAATTTCTTTTCGACAACTTCATTTTCAAGCTGTACAGTCGTATTTATATTACAGAAAAAGGTTATTAAGTGGCGGTAAATAATTGCTCAGTCAACATACATATATATGTGATAAGAATAACGATAATTAAAATGTCACAAGGGGTAGAGTTGAAGTGGATGAATTACAAAATTATTAAAGATTGTTTTATAAGTGAATTGATACAAAAAATATTTTTTTTTAATGTCAAGCGTTGTTTAAAAATTTTAAAATTAGGAGTACAATTTCGATAAGAATAAAGATGTCAGGTGAAGTGGAAAAAATTCAAGTGGTAAAATAAAATAAAAACTAGAAAGAACATTATTATGACCAAGGTAAAGAAAGGGGTTTGACAAAACGTTTTTGAACACATAATTTAGATTTCTGTTCATGTATAGCTAAAGCTTCAGCTATGCATAAGTGAAGAAAACGTAAACTTTTGGATCGATTCGATTTTGTCATGTAGATAACTTTGAAAGATGAATCACGTGGGGCTAAATGACCAGACTCTAACAGGTGATCACAAATAGACGACTTTGCAGTTCTACGTTCGCCTTTCATTAACCAAACCTGATAGTGTTCAGCTACACGTTTTTGGAGAGTACGCTTATAACGTTTAATATAATCAACTCCACAGGAGCAGATAAAACAGTAAATGCACATAGATGTGGACATAAGCGGTAATCTATCCTTGACGCATTGTCTAGTCATATTTCGGCTGGTAAAAACTAGTTGCAAGTCAGCTGCAGGAAAAGTGCGTTTAACACATTTAGATAAACGATTTTTAATCAATTCAGAAA
Organism: Trichobilharzia regenti; assembly: GCA_944472135.2. Lineage (NCBI taxonomy): Eukaryota > Metazoa > Platyhelminthes > Trematoda > Strigeidida > Schistosomatidae > Trichobilharzia > Trichobilharzia regenti. Next base: position 67,572,136 of record OX235264.1, on the reverse strand, counting down.
TGGTGTCACCTTTGAATGGAAGACTCATAAACAGTTTTTTCTGTGGCACTGTGATTTGTCTAAGCGCGGATTCTTTCTTTATGTTACGTTCAATATACCTTGTTGTAGGATATCCATTGTTAAGGAGATTTAATCGAAGGTTATCTAGTTTACTATTGATTGTTTCTGTAGAGCAGATTTTACGAATTCTGGAGCATAAGGAATGAATAAGATTTCTCTTTCTCCCTAAAGGTACTCAACTGTTGAAATTAGTGTACTGCCCAGTGAATGTTGGCTTTCGGTAAATCGACCTTAACAGCGTGCCATTCTATCTTCTGTCTAGTTTAACATTAAGGAAGTGAAACGAGGAATCCAACTCTTCTTGGATCGTGAAACACAAAGATGGGTGAGAACCATTAAATATCTAAAGATTTTGTAATGCCATTACGCAGTATTGTTTCCATAGCTGCGCATGTCCATTTAACTGGATTCAGTTGAGGTTTATCTTTGTGTATAGATAAATGAAAGCATTATTATGAGTTTCACTTCGTTGGCAATCATATAATGGAATTTCAGACTCCTGAACTTGAAAGTTATAAGTATAGGCTGTTGGAAAGTTTCAAACCAGGATGAAATATCTGTTTGTTTCCTTTTTAGCTTTCAAGAATTTAGTGTCAGATTCGGATTCATGACGTAATACACCCTAATTCATTATTCTGAATCTAAATCTCCATTGGAGACATCATAAAATGAGCTGTCTGGAATTCTAGTCAGAGGAGGTAACCAATGGAGTCTACCAGGTTATTTGTGTGAGGGTAAATAATCACCAATAACACTGGTCGGTAATATCGGTAAAAAGTGTCAATTGACAAAAGACAGAATTCATGGTTAACTGAATTCCCGCCCAGTGACTAAATCGTCAGTGTAATAGTCTGATCATCTGAAAGTTCTGCTTTGGATCTCCCGTGATATTGTAGGTATGCAGAGCTGAAGAGTCTCAAACTGGGACAAAACATCTATCTAATACTCTCTGGCTTCAGTATACTTCACTCCATGATCCAACTTGAAAATTAGTTTTTTCTCCTTTCTAAATGTTTTCAAAAACACCAAGCAGTCCAAATAAAATTATCACTGTTTTATCCTTGTCACTTTGAAATAGCTTTTATTTAATTATCAGCTGAGTGTATAAGTTATCACCAAAACAAAGTTACCTGCCTTTCACATTTCTGTCTACTTGAATGAATAGAATGAAGGAGGTCAATTACTATTCGAATTTCCTCAGACAGTTTGTCTTACATGATTTCGTATTACGTGCTTAGAATAATGCTGTAATCATATTAGATGATAAGTTTGGTTGTTTTAAGGGTGTTATAGCTATTTTTTTTAACCCATTCATACTTTTATTTCGACTGTCTTTATCCTCTGTAGTGAACCATTGTAAGGGTACGGATTTCACTGAATGCATTTAGGCAATTCAGGAAGTTTCTGAGACATGTTACCTTTAGTGTGCACAGCCATTGGTCCTTGACATCTTCGGGATCTCAGGTAGGCAACTTACTCCTATCTACGTGACTCAAAATAACAGTCAGATACTTCACAGTATCGGTGACATATTTTCACTTGACCACTCGTAGCTTTTTTCTCACCGCATCCTATGTCAGTTAACATTGTTCGACGAGGAGGGCATTAACTCAACACGCGTAACACGTATCCTATCCATCTTAACCTATGGAGCTCCATAAGCCCATCGGCTGATTCGATCTCCTTGCCTAACACTCTACGCCCAACTTCAGTATGGCTTATGATATTATACCACTTAACACAGTAGACAGAAGGCAAACGTTTGTGGTCGAAAAAAACTTCATTTCTTCCACTTCCAAAGGCCAAAAAGAATGATGAAACCAACTGGTGCTGGATACCCGTAGCACATGACCGAAAGTCGGATATCACGTCTATGCTAGAGGGGGTGTAAGTTGGCAAGTGTCACACCAGCTTGATATATCCACCTTGAGACTTCGTCAGACCGCTTAGTTAATAATAAAAAAAACTGTTTATTTTAACCTTGAAAAAGGGAATACAGGCATCAGAATAAAATATGGAAATTATACCAACCATTGTAAAGCTGGTGTAATCGGCAATACACAGTAGGAAAAAAAACGCTAGGTAAAACTATCGAACACGGTAACAAGGAGTCCTAACAATACTGAAGTATTACTGTAGAGCTAGAGCATCTTTTTAGCTGGTTTAAAGAGTTTCCTCAAAAAAGAAGTGCTTAATATTCAGAACAAACTTTGCTTAACCTACAGTCTGAAGGGTGGTAAACTACAAAAATGACTTCAGTCCTAAAGTATGATTGCGGGATTTTGTGCAACTTCATAAGAAAAAAAAATAGTTGGAGCATCGATTCTAAGTGTTATATTACTAAGGGAGAGAAGTATTTGTCGTGTGGTTGGGGAACAGTACCAATTTCATGAGACAGGTGACGAAATCAGGAAGGTATTTAATGCTTTCTGTAGATATTATTGTAGAAGTCATATGTCTAGGATTAAGGAGACATACTAGGAGGACTACAGTAAACTATTTTGAGTGCATCCCAAGTTATTGAGTACTAAGCAGTCTTACAAAAAGTGTCGTGCATTTATGTCCTTTATTGAACAGCATTTCACTTAAATAACAATAATATTGCAGTATAGAATTCCAACAACTCGCTAGTTATTTATTTATTTGATCGATAAAATTGGATAGAAATGATACTGTTTTATTTATTCATTATACTGACAGAAGGCATGACTTCGTAAAAACTAAACAAGTGCTCAAATTAACATAAACGAGAATACACCAGAAGGTGGGTTATCAGTTCACCTAATATTTATCTTTTCATTTTTATGCTACTCTTCAATATAACGAAAATATTCATTCAGACATCTATAAAACACAAAATCATTGAGCAAAGAATATTCTTTTCGGTAATTTCCTCTTCTAACTCTACAATTCTATATATGTTTATATATATAGAATATTCTAGATTAGTAGTCAGTAACAATATTAGTGTTTCTTAAATAATATCGATTTGAAAATTAAGATCAATGGAATTACAGTTCATTAGAGATGCTTAAATTATAGAAATAATGATAAAGATATAGTAGGGAATAAAATATCAACTATGTTAGGGAGATTTCCACAAAAATTGAGGATCATTCAAACCTAGATGGCCAAGGTAAGGATAATGTTTGAGCTAGCTTCTTTTGGCCGCATAAAATAGGCTTCTAAATGTGAATCCCAACGGCCTCAGCAGTATTTAGTAATCGAACTCTTAAGGGAAGTTAAGATTTGTTGGTATGCGGTAAATGCACTTGAAAGCCTGGCTAACATCAGTCTTGTGTTCTGTATCCATAAAATGAGATAGAATAGCGCTACAAATAGATTTTGTTTATCCGTTGCTTACCCACGTAGGGTGATGTTGTGAAATCCGACGCGGAAGACACCTAATTGCACGGACTATGCAAGTAACTGGTTCCACAGTGGGGGGGGGCGGGTAAATTGGTGGATACACATGAAAGAGGCGAAATTAGGTCGTTTGTCTTTTACTCCCGAACTCAGAAAAGGAGTGGTTCTAAAGATACAGCGTAATTGAGCAGCAGGAATGCTCTTTTTACCGCATTTCTAAGGCGATGTGTTAGTATCTTGCTGATGTTGTCCCCGGGGAAATGAATTTGTAAGGAAAAGGCGTTTTTAGGAACTGTTGGTAAGTTGGACTGCTTTGGTTTCAGATTCAGATTCTTATCAGTAAACTTTTCTGGATAACTGTTTTAATGTAGCGACCGTTTAATGCTGTTAAGTTCCTCATCAAGACATTCGTCAGAGCAGATCGCTCTTGCTCTGAGAACCAAATACTTTATCAGAGTGAGTTTGTATTTTAAGGGCACGAAGCTGAAAAAATGTGTATACTGACGCGTTGATGTAAGTTTTCTATAAACACTTCTCATTGTGCCATCCTCTTTTCTGGTGATAAGGACGTCTAGAAATGAAATACTGGAGTCTCTTTGTTTCTCAGTGGTAAAATTTATTGCAGGATAATCCTCATTAAATTTATCCAGGATGTTCTTGGTTTCATCCTCATTTTTCATAATCAAACATGTATCATCCATGTACCGACAATAGAATTCAGAGTACATCAGTAACATCTTTGAATGGCCCATTTTCTAGTTTCTCAAAGAACATGTCTGCTAGAATGGGTCCTAGTGCCGACCCATATTGTCACACCATCGATTTGGCTTTATATAGTTCCTTATTAAATAAAAAGTGGACATTCATTGTACATTTCAAGAGAAGTTCTTTTATAAAGGATATAGGAAAGCAAGCAAGGGGGTTGGGAGGTAATACATTAAGGCCTTCATAAACATTAGCACTTTAAATTCCTATCGCAATTGTTTTTGCTTTTCTTCTTTGTTTCATTGACAAACGTTCACTTCTGACCTTTCTTATGATTTCTATTACCTTTGGTTTAAGTAGTGCCGTTGTAACTTGTTTTCAATATTTACAAAATCCTGTTCATTCCACTTCATTATATTCACTATTATTATTATTTGACAATCCTTCACCAAAAGTACTTTTAAGTTAACACCGCGTCACCGTTTTTATTTTACAGTCATTACTATCATCGTTATTTTCAACCTTGAACTTATGTCTAGTCCATTCTATTCGTCGGTTTATTTTCTGTAGTATTCATATTGTCTCACACACCACTTGATTACATTCTCGAAACCTGTATTTTTGTTGACTATATATATATCATTCATGAGCCATTGAATCTGGTCCCAGTGGCTGAATGGTATACGAGCTTGCCTTGTAACCAGAAGGCCCTGGGTTCGAACCCCAGGGGGTGTGTACTGTCGAAGACCCCCTGATTAGGATGAAACACCTTTCCAGTACTCCCTGGTGTTCAATGGTTCTCCAACCGATATCAATCCGTGATCTACTCGTAAAAAAAAAACTAACCCTTGTAAACCAAACCATAGAAAATATATCATTCAATCAGTCATCTCATTTTATCCCATGTTCTCAATAAACACACATATTCAAAACTAACTGACTATCGTTCCATCCCATCTTACTTATACTTGTTCCATAATACACTTTCTGATATGATTCTAATTTGCTTTTACCGGTTGGCGGCTACTGTATGCTTAAATTAATGGATTTATAATTGTAGATTCTGAAGAAGACGGATTTATTGAAACCACAATTGTTCGCTCTAACTATTTTGCTCTGAAATATTTTCTTTTAAATATTTATTTTTATCTGTGAACTGGCTTATTCAGTTTGTGTATTTTTAAATTTCAGATAAAATTAAATATTCTATAGTTTGGTTTGTAAGGGTTAGTTATGTTTTACGAGTTGATCACGGATTGATATCAGTTAGAGAACCATTGAAAACCAGGGAGTACTAGACAGCTGCTGTTTCATCCTAGTTTGGGGATCATCATCAGTGCGCACACACTGGGGCTCGAATCCAGGACCTCCCGTGTGTTTCCTGTCGATGATTCCCAAACTAGGACAACAGAAACAGCTGTCCAGTACTCCCTGGTTTTCAATGGTTCTCTAACTGATATTAATTCGTGATCAACTCATAAAAACAAAACTAACCCTTACAAACCAAAATATAGAAAATTGATCTGATGCTCACTAGTGACTTGCTACAGGATGGAGTTTCCTGGAGTTCTAATGAGAAGTCGTGACCAGTGAGGTCCATGCAGATGTCACGTGTGAGGATGGATGCCCCACCTACAACACTTGCTGGAGTCACACTAAATCACGAATCGGTAGAAGTTAGAATTCATGCACTGGTCATTGAATCGGGTCCCATTGGCTGAATGGTACACGAGGTTGCCTTGTAACCGGAAGGTCCTGGGTTTGAACCCCAGTGGGTGTGTACTGCCGATGACTCCCAAACTAGGATGAAACAGCTGTCTGGCTCTTCTCCCTGGTTTTAAATGTTTCTCTAACTAATATTAAATAGTCGTTATCCTATCCCATCTGACTTTACATGAAATGGCTATAATTATATTCAGAGGTAGGAGGAAACAGGCAGTGGCCTGTATACCCACAATTTCGCACTTACCGGGACCCATCAATAAACGAATGTCTCCTCTTAACTGTCTTTTACCTACAATCTTACTTACGCATTATACGGGTTAGTTTCTCTAAAAAAACTATAGATACATATCCATATTAAAGGCTAAGCTTACAAAGGGTCGTATTTACTTTTTTTTAAAGCGAAGGGAACGATGTGACTAGCATGGCTAAAACATTTGTATGTAAACAATTTTCAATAGATCAATGAAAAAAAGAGAAGGCGGAAAGACAAAAGTAGGTGATAATAAAACCACTTATTGTCTGCAGTGGAATATGAAAACAAAAATCAATCAATGAAGCAACTGTTTATACCTAATGACTCATCAACTTACCTAAGTTGATTATTTTCTGCTAAGTAATATATTTCCCAGGTTGTTTGTTTATTGAATTTTTTCATCTTTCTCTGCTTTCATCCATACATCTTGTGTACCACGGTGTACATGTTTATAAAATCGTTTGATGAATAAGTTACTTACATTTAATCGACTGTTCTTATTATTGTGCTTACTGCGTCGATGGCATAGCGGTTAAGATGCTTGCCGAACATGCACATAATCCGGGGTTCGATCCCCGGCCACAGACGCACTCCTTTACCTTGCTAAGCCAGAAATAAAGCTGGTAAAGAGGAAAGGTTAGGCATGAGGCTAGCAACCCCATCCTGTAAAATAAACTTTGCTACAGAAACTTCAAGCCACTACCTTGAAGCCTGTTGTTCCACTGGGGAATGTGAAGGGAAAAAAATCGACTGTTCTTATTATTGGACATATAATAGATTTTTATTAAGGAAACTGTGAAAAGGATGTCTTTTCTCTGGTGGAATTATTTGTAAAACTTAAAAAGTTTGAGCTTATGCAACAATGAATCGCCATCTGTTTCTGGTGTTTCAACAAAGAATCAACCTCTACAGTGTAGGAATCTGGCAATTAATAACGGTTCATACGATGTGGCTTCGTTTATGCATCTGTAGGCTTTCATTAAGACTAAACAACTGAAAGGTTTTGGGCTCAAATTCCGGTGGGCAAGAACTGCCGAAGATTCCCAAATCAAAACGAAACAGCCCCCACTGTACTCACTGACTCCCTAGACCACTTGAATCTGTGATCAAACTTTAGACTCTATTCTAGAACACCTGATCGACTCCTGTCACTCTGCCAACCTTGGTCATGATTTTAAGATCATCCACAGAATCCACGCTAACTTCCCCTGTTTTCTTCGTTGCAGACTTCTGAAGACAGCGGAGGCCTTGTCAATTCATGACTTTAAGCCAGAATTTTGTGTACAAAAGAAGTATGTACAATCCCCACTTCTGCCTTGGCCGTAGAGGGATAGATATTTATTTGTTTTGTTTATTTAGTTATTCCATGTACCTTTCCCTTATTACTACAATTATCATTATTATTCTCACTCTGAATTGTTCCTGCTTATCCCACTTGTTATTCTAAATCCAAAATTATAATATTTCTTGTTTTTACAAAATTGAATTCTATCGTATTATTATTGCTCCAAGTTTAATGGCTTTTTATCAGAAATCAGCCAGTGGTCCAAGGAAAACGGTCTAACCTTAAATCCCTCTAAATGCTAAACATTTAATTTCACCTTTAGGCATAAATCTAATCTAAACAAACTGGTTAGCTTTCACAAGGTGTGCAATAAAGATGGCACTGAAATAGAAACCAAGTCAGAAATTAAATATCTTGGCGTCATTCTATCTGCTGATCTTTCCTGGTCGTCTCATATCTTGATGATTTCTAAGAAAATATTCCGTCTTACCTTCTACATCAAGAAGTTAAGACATTCTGGAATAACCCAACCCTTACTCCTACAATTTGTTAACTCTCGTATTCTGCCTATTATTCTCTATTGTTCCCTCTTAGTTTTTCCAGGGCTAGTGAAGAAAGACTATACCTTATTACGCAGGATGTTAAAGGTTGTCAGCTTAACCAGCTTGTTAATATTCTGGTTGACAAGCATTGAACTCATGTGAAAAATGGGCTAAATCCATGCTATCTCACTCACAACACCCTCTACATTCACAACTCTCCCCTTGTATCTCATCAGGCAAAACCAGAAGCCTATATAGGAAACTATATGCTCGCACTAGTAAGTGCAAAAACTCAACTATACCCTACTTAGCTCGTGTTCTGTGCGATAAAGAAAGCATTAGGCGTGAAACCTTTAACTTATTGGATAGTCAGTAGAACAACTGGATCTCGTCTTTCCAACTCAAATCACTTATAGATGCAACGTTTTCTTTCTTTCTTTTCCTTTTCTCTATCTCTGATTTTTCTCTGTTATGTGCTGTTTTGTTTCTTTCTCCCTTACAAACTCTATTTTAAAACATTCTTCTTTGTTCTTTCACACTCTGTATATCTCGGCCTTTTTGTTACCGCTTACGCCAGTAAATATGCTAACATCTACTTTTCTAACACCTTCAAACATTCTGTTCATTTTTGGCTTTGCTACCTACATGCCAATATGTTGTTGTCGAAACTAACTGAGATTACCCTTAGTCTATGTAGAATTTTGTTAATGTACAAACTAGATGCAGTACTGTAGTAAAATGCTGAGAATTCCATTCTGTATCACAAGTACTGTTTTGGAATAAAGCAAATTATTATTATTATTATTAAATGGCGTCTGAATTTAGTGACAAAAGGGTTTTTACTGTCATCGAACAGGCAGTCTTATGTTTGACCGCTTCTTTATCACTTTCAGCGTTCTTACAGAAACGGAACAAGATAGTAGCGGTCTTTTGAGAAATTATGCAAACAACCAACTTGAATTTTCACTGATAACATTCTCTGACATGACGTTAAAATATTTACCATCAAACATGAAAGTTGGAAACAAAGTTCTGTTCAAAAATCTCATTCTGAACCACGATTATTTTCACACTTTCAACTATAAAAAGATTTCAAGTGTTGGTTTGTAGGGATTTAGTTGATTGGTTACAGGATTTAATCATGAGCTGACATCAGTTAGAGAACCACTGGAAAACCTGGGAGTGTTGGGCAGCTGCTTCGTCCTAGTTTGAGGCTGTTCAGCAGTACGCACCCATTCACTAACGACTTACCCTATTCAGGTAGGTAGTTACCTGGGGTTCTAGTAAGAAATCGTGACCAGTAGGGTGCAGCAGGTCGAGTGTGAGGACAAATACTCGCCGAAGACATTGGCTAGGGGTCCCGCTATATTGTGAATTGGCAGAAGTTAGAACTTATGGGCCCAAAACTAGGACGAAACAGCTGTCCAATACTCCCAGGTTTTCCAATGGTTCTCTGACTAATGTCAGCTCATGATGCAATCCTATGAAAAGATTTATTATTCGATTAGAAACTACATTCACATTTGGTAAAGTAAACAATAAAATCTACGCTGAAATGAATAAAATTCCCTGTAAGTCCTGAAGTCGAATACTCATTATTATCTGTTCCTGCCCATATAGGAGTGTATGAACGGTTATTGCTTCCTGGCTGCAAATATCACTGAATTGAGTTTCTTCTTGAAGCACCTGAAACAGAGGGAGCATCATGGTTGCATAACTGCAGGTCCTGAATGCTTGAGGATGGTCACAATCTGGACTTATTTCCAAATTAAGATCTCACCTTCGGCTACGGAATGTTACAAGATAACTCAGGATGTACAAATCTTGTGGTTGACAATTTCTAACCTCCCTTCCCCACACCTTACTGCTGTTACATCCTTATTTGTCAACATTACGACTTAATCCCCAGAAACCTAACATTCAAATTATGTTGAGTGAGTTACACTGTGTGTGAAAATCGGTTTATGTTGTCATAGTGACAAGTTGCTAAAGGCAGGTATAACAAAAGTTACAAGATAGTATAACTGACTAACTAAAGAAATGTAACTTTTACTAGCACAACAGAAATACCAAATAAAAATAACTTTATTTAATTGAATTTGAGACTTTCCCGTCGATTGATTGGACCGAAGTGCTCGGTCTCAGGTTGACAAGTCGGGTTCTTGTGCAGGTGCTTCGGGGATGTCTGGGAATTTAGTTAGTATTTAATCGGTGGATGATGATTAGCAGTGGAATGCGCATTTCGTCCTACATGGAACTCGTCAATTAAATTAATATGACCCGCTGCACAAGAGGTGGCTCTCGTGGCCCAATTGTTCTAGGGGATAGAGCTGCGGCTTTTGAAACTATTGGTACTGGGTTCGAGCCTCGAAAGGAACATCATTACTCACTAAGGAATGCAGGTGCATCCAGGTGACGAGTCCCAAATAGGACGAAATGCGCTTTATCCTGGATTCCACCGCTAGTCATCATCCCCCAATTAAATAGAAATAATTCTACCAGAAGTCTCTTATTTTTATTCAGTTATTTATGATGATCATAAAATATCTACTGTAAATTTGTGAATTGAGATCAATGAATATTTTGAAGTGGAATTTTGATGAAAGTTTGTCAAACTTAATAATTTCTCAAGTTAGAAAATGAATTGACTTTACTTAGAAAACCAGTGAAAAACTAAAAATTACTGAACACCATTTTCATTCTAGTTTACAACATTTGATCAGTATTCATCCATGACACCAAAAGGGATTGTACCCAGAACCTTAAGGTTGCTACGTCAAGCCGTTGATTACTCAGACACTAGGACAGAGTTCAATGGCCCAGTAAATTCTGCCGATTCACGATAAGTGTAGCGCAAACGCTGACTAACACCATCAGTGAGATTTTTTTCTCGTACCCAGCCTGGTGAAGCCCACTGGTCTTTATCACCGCTACTCTATTTCTTAGCTTAGAGAAGTGAAACAGACATCATAAAGTACAAATATTATCATTACGAAAGAACTTGCGGTAAAATTAACAGCTGTAATAATTTTAGCGTTTGAAATATTCCTTTACCATAAATAATAAGTTGATTTGAACTATCTTCATGTTCTCAAAGTTATAAAATCAGATTTATTATCATAATAATAATATTTTTTAAGATATTTTGACATTATTTTGTTTATTTTAAGTTTTTTTGGCTGTATTTCTCTGTGCTTCATTACAGTTCTTAAAAGTTGGTAGCAATAATTGGTGCTTGATACCCACAGCGAGGCAGTATGATAGACTAAAGTAGGCGGTAAGTTCCACAGTTAAGCGCATACTTTTGTATTTAACTTTTATGTGAATTATTTGGTCGAAAGATGACCCCATAGCAGAATAAAACTAAATATTTTAAGAAAGTCTACATATATTTAAGCAGATACTTAGATTATAACTTGGCACATTCCTTTATCACAGAGGTAACTGACGGGAACTGTCTCATTGACAGAGCTAAGAGTCTAGTAAACTAAAGAAGAAGAAACTAGCACTAGAATTGGAACTGGTTCAGTTCACTTTTGAATCAAGTAATTATCTAAAAGGCTTTATAAAAAAGTATCTGAAAAGTAAAGTCTAGGAAACATCAAAATCTACTGCTAAGATCTGGGTAACTGTTGTGCTGATTCCTTATCCCCGAGGAAAGTTTGAGGAAATAAAGGGATCCCTTAACAATCATGACATAAGACCATATTTTTGTACAACGAACAACCCGCGCTCATCACTAGTAAATGTTAAGGGTATAACAGAAGAAGACAACCAGCAGGATTGCGTGTGTACCATATAAAATGAAGGGGTCATGATGCTATATATGTAGGCGAAACTTCTAGATAGGTAAATTCAGGAGTTAAAGAACATAAACGGTGTCTAAAGGTACTTCCAAAGACCTCAGTCGATCTGAATAAACTAAAAACGAACCAGCGAATGCACCACACTCGATGAAAAAGTGACACAGGGTCGCTTCTGACTGGACTAAGGTTCTACAGAAAGATTTTGGTTTATACGGAGAAAGATTCATTTCATAGGGCCTATGTAGACGGATGAACTTCAAAAGTCTGAATAGCTGTAACGGTGTGATGTCAGCTGACGTACGGCTAGTCTTGGTTCATATACAAAATAGATATCTATCCCTAAATGTCATGCCTAATTTGTTATCCTGATTATACGCACTTTCAAAAGCAGGGATTTGATTGGTTACAGGAATGATCATTGGAAAACCTGGGAGTAGTGGACAGTTGTTTCGTCCTAGTTTGAGACTCTTCATCAGTACGCCCCCACCGGTGAAACGGCTTTCCAGTACTCTCAGATTTTTGAATGATTCTCTGACTAATATATTTATTTTCCAAGTATTGGTTTTGTAGGGATTTTGTTTGATTGCATGGAGGATTTCATCATGAGCTGACATCAGTTAGAGAACCACAGGAAAACCTGGGAGTACTGAACAGCTGTTTCGCCCTAGTTTGGGACTCTTCAGCAGTACGCACCTGCTACAGCAGGTTGAAGATGAGGCAGTAACTCATCGAAGAAGACATTACGAAGTGGTCGCGCTATATCGTGAGTTGGCAGAAGTTAGAGTTGAAGGACCATTAGATCGGGTCCCAGTGGCTCAATGGTCTACGAGCTCGCTAGCCTTGTAACCAGAAGGTGCTGGGTTCGAACCCCTGTGGGTGCGTACTGCTGAAGAGTCACAAACTAGGACGAAACAGCTGTCCAGTACTCCTAGGTTTTCCAGTGGTTTTCTAACTGATGTCAGCTCATGATGAAATCCTCCATGTAATATATTTATGTTTTTTATTTAAACGACCAGTGTTTTCATTGTGGATGTGGGTAATTAAAAAGACAAACTGATACACAAATGAGTTGACTTTGCTTACAGATGACATGTGATTTTTCAGCACTATGCATTACTGTATATTACCTACATATATTTTCAAATACAGGCTCCGTTGTCACATAGGTGCTCACCATAACCTTTGTTCAAACCTTTTCATTATAGACTGGCATAAAGGTACACACTGTTTACAGTGTATAAGAAAATAACTGTAAACATAGATTTATGTGACTATGCAATCAAGTCATGATCACAGTTCACACACAGTTTTGTTTATTTTGTTTCCCGTGATTATTTATGATTCATAAATGATTGGAGAAGAATTTTCATACAAACGTTTGACTGACTGACTGCTTTCAACGTAGAACTTTGCACAGATGTGCAGTAGTTCGACTTGCCACACTCCATTTACCACATGAAACGAGAGGAGAGAGTAATAAAGGGTAATAAAGAAATATGAGGCAAAAAGTATATGTAATATCAAAGAACAATACACTTTTGTTGGATATGACAAATCACAGGGAATGAATGCATCTGCGCCAGCCGTGGAGAACTATTTCCAGCTATATCCCCACTTGTCTCCACACATTGTTTCTAACCATTCCAATGACTCCAGCCAGGAAGTCTACACCCCCCTAAGCAACTGGCTTAACTAACTGTTATGGATTTCATTTACTGGTACCAATTTTTGGTTTGACCACCACTAGCTCTTTTCCAACCTGATCCATCCTACATCAGCTAACCTTGCCCATCTGTCGAGGAAGGCGATATCTATGATAGGCATGCGTAACACATGTCCTAACCATTTCAATCGATGTAATTTCACAACCTTGTCGATTGGTTTTCCCTCCTTACCTTACATTCGACGCCTAACATCAATATTACTCACCATATTATGCCACCTAACACAGGAGATAGAACGCAAGCACCTTTGATGAAAGACATCTAGCCTTTTCATGTCTTCCACTTTCAGTTGCCATGTCTCACTTAGAGCTATTAAGGAGGACAGAGTGAAATGGTGAGCAATACACGCGCCTTTTGACCGACAGCCAGATATCACGTCTATGCCAGAGATGACGTAATTTGGCATATGCTAAGCGAGCGCTCCGTATACGTGCTGAGATTTCATCAGCGATCAACCCATTGACTTTGGCTGATTCGAATCTCCAAATAAGTGAAGTGGCCAACACGCTCAATCACCACTTCATTCCTGCCTATCTTTAAGCTAGGATTTGACTTAGTCTAGTCCAGTCCTATAGCATCACATTAATTTTGACGGTAGTGAATCGTATGCTTAATATTCGAAGACTCCTGCTTTTCAAGGTGTTCAGAAGACTATATGATCTGCATATTCCAAGTCAACCGGATTATTCCCTGATGGTAACAAGTCAATCCCTGAGTCTCTAAATTCAGTTATTGTCAAGTCCATTAGTACATCTATCGTAAAATTAAACAGAAATGGGGACAGTTGACACCCCTGGTGGATACCACCAGTTGTCCCAAATTCAGATGGTAACCCTCTGTATGCTGTCACCTGGCTGCATGAGTTCGAGTAGAGTGCCCTGGTCGGTGCGATGTATTTTCTCGGTATTCTCCTCACAGCCAAACATCGCCATAGTACCAATAGGTCGGCAGAATCGAATGCCGCTTTCAGGTCAGAGACAAAGAGAGACAATACTTGACCTGGCGACCTGCATCACCAAATCAACGCTGGACTCAGACAGGCCATATAGCTATAGGGTATCATTGTAGAGGGTCAGCAGAAGACTGCCTCTCCTCCTGGAACACGAGTGCCGTCTACGATCACGCTCTGGTCCGCGCACGTTTATACTTACGATTAAATGGACATAAGAAACTGTTGGCAGTGAAGCAGTTACATCCTCAACTAGATCAAGACACCGAGTCTCTATTGAAGGAAGAAACAGAGGAACGAGTATGTGAGGTAGACAGCAAGCCTCTTCTTGAGGAAGCCTGGATCACATACAGTTAGCTGTAGACACAGCTGTAAAGGCTGTTAATAACCTGAAATCAAAAGTTAGTAAGAGCCATTGGATTTCTACTGCCTCATCAGAAATGACTGACGCAAGAGAATTGATCCTGGAGAGCTTCAAATATAATGAGGAGAGAAAGCTACTCAAAAGTAAACTAACATACTTACGTTTGCAATTTTTGTATTGATTACTTCTGTGAAGAAGCTCAAGTGATTATGCTAAACAAAACGCTGGAATTATTTACTTCATTTTCGCTGAAATCGATGAGAATATTATTTTTGCATACAGATATATTCCTGATTTAATATGTGGCCTATTTCATTAGAGATGTTATTGGGATTACTCGTGTTCTAGTGCCGCTAAATCAAACTTAGGTATATAACAGATAATCGCTGAAGTCAGTGACCAAATAAATAGTATTTATATGTCATACATGTTGAGGTGAATACAGCTACAAAACAGTCTGACATGGATGAAGATGACGATTAGTCATTAAAATAAAGGGAAGGAAAACTGATAAGTTACTTCAAGGCTGCAGGATATGTTTGATGAGTGGCTAAAACAAAGGTAGTATGCTAACAAGAAAGCAATGAACAATTCATCACGAAATAATCAATATGTTAAATGAATGTAATGGAACCATATATAGGGAAATAATATCACTGTCACCGAATCAGAATAACCTGGGAAGAAGGTTCATATTGTCTGTAAAATATGATAAAATATTCCTTGTCTGCTAGAATGAAGAACATAAATTATAAAATATTGTGAATAAAACTGTTTGACAAATGGGAAAGAAACACAAATAGGAAGATAGTATTCAGTCGACTGATGGCTTTGGGAACGAAAATATCTGAAGGTATTTCTTGTGAATACAAAGTGCTCGCTCAACTCATCGTATTGTCACAGCTTTAAATACATGAATATGTAGACAGACTGTATAAGGCAGTCTTCGGTATGTAAGGTTTGAGTTTAAAGGATATGTTAGTGTCCACTGGTATGATAGAAATGGGTTTTCTTTACATTTAATTCTGCCGTTTATAAACCAGGCCAGCAAATTCATGGACAAACCTGTCCATTGACATGCTCTTTATAACTTGACCCACAAGAACATTCGAAAGGGTATATACATAAGGATAAGCTAAGTTTACATAAGTTTTCTGTGAGTTTCAGAGAGATACTGAATAATAGATACAGAAATTCTCTTTTTTACTCTGATTAACATTTAAATGGAATTTATATAAGTGTATCTCCTTTGAATTGCAGACACAAAAGTAAGAGCTCTTCTTTCACAGTCACAAATTCATGCATGTAACTGTTGTAAACAATGTTAAGTTTTATGAGCTTCTCCGGATATCCATTTTCGCTAAAAATATCTTAGAAATAGTTTATTTCCTTCTCCACATGATCTCAGCGAACAAATCTTTCTCTAAATTCTACATATATGATCAAATTAGGCTTGTACTTCATTGGTCCAAAGCTAAGAAAATGCGCTTAATGAGCTTTGGTTCCAAAGTTTCGAGGTTTGCTTCGATAGATTCTCTCTTCTCTTCTCTTTAATCCGGTATGTTGGCGACATAGCAAAACATTGTTTTGTTCACCGTCGTAGGAGAAACAAGCACATGGATGAGCGCTGTTGAAGTGGTTCAAAATGTAATTGCCATACGGACATTCATTGCAGACTACAAAAATATCATTTATGTAATGACAGTATAATTAAAAAGATAGTTGCAGCAAAGAAAATTTTCTTTTCGACGAAGTCATCAGCTAGGCTGTTACACTTGTGTGTTTATGATAAATGGGTGGGAAAGTTCCAGAATAATCTCCGGTCAAGGGTCAGATTAATAAAATTACGATTAGGAATTAAAATGCCATAATAAACAGTGGGACAGATAAATTTCAAACAGAGTAGCATCGAAATTACTGAGAAAATTGACATATTGTGCAATCAGGGGTTAGAAATGTAGAAATAACAAAAGCAGACAGGATTTTTGAATAAAAAATCTAGTGGGGTCAAAACTAATGTGACGAATAATTGCTTATGCAGTTAGGGACTAACTATGTGGAATAATTAAATCACAAACCAGACAGGAAGTTCGGATAGGAAAATATGGTAGTGTAAACAGGGATTAAGAAAAACTTAAAAATAACATGAATAAAGCTGAAGTTTGGATAAGAAAGGCAATGGGATAGTCACTATTGAAAGAATTATCTGTTTATGATATCCATGGAAAGGACAAGGGTTGGACGTATTTCTTTTGGATACATAGCGTGGGTTTGGGCTTTTCGAAGACTACTGCTTCAGCTATGCCCAGATGTCTTAATTTTACTCCCTTTGATAGGTTTGATCAGATCTTGTGTATTGTTTTGAAGGATTTTTTGAATGACTCTGAATGTCCTGAATTGACCAGATGTTCTGTCACTGAACTATATACATATTTTCGTTCTCCTTTTACAAGCCAGGCTGGATAGTATTCACGAGCGCGTTTTTCAAGTTGGCGCATGGTACGGCCGACTTACTTGGCTCCGCACAAGCAATTTTACCATCTTCCCCTTGGCATTTTATACTTTCAATATAAATATATCTAAAAGTACAGTACACTTAAAATTTACTCTAAGTTCAACAACATACTACAAAGAGAAAAGAATTAGCGGTAATAAGGCTAACATTTGCTCTTCTGTTTGTAGAATGCTTTGTGGAAAGCTTAGAAAGTAAAATATCATAACCAACGATTGAAATTTCTCAAGTGTAAGAGAGATCCATGATTGACACATTCATCCTATGTGATAAAAATCCTGAAATTATAGTTATATTGAAGGAATTCCGTAGCTGGCTTCATCTGACCAAGTCGACATCAAAGTTTGAGATCAACTCAGAATTCCTTTTTTGGATTTTTTTTTATTAAAGAGGAGACAAGATGGTTTTCTTCAAAGAGTGGTTTGCAGTGAGTCAGTTTGAATTGTTTAATGTACGAACTCTCATTGATGGACTCATTTGGGCCAAAAATAATCCTAATACATTTGTTGTGTTTAATATTTATAAAGATATGCACCTCTGATACAATTTTAACGGAACCCGTAGAACTCCGAAAACTGCTCTTTCCAAATGGATACCCTATAAAGTTTATCAATAGAAACGTTTGGGGACAAAACAACAGTTTGGAAAAAACCACACAACTTCAAAGAAACTGTGGCTTATGAATATTGAGTCCAGTAGAGATAGACATCTGATATTCTGAAGTAGAGTCTGTCAAACTAATGAGGAAAGAATTTTTGTCTGAGCTGAGGATTATTTTTTTCTATGAATAACTGACTACCGGGTGTGTGAAGCAAAAGCTGCTGCTGAGGTATGCTCACAAGTTCCCCTGACCTTATGCACCTAATTATATTGGTCGTACAAGACGCGCATCTCAGAGGGTCATCCAGTGTAGCTATCAAGACGACGCTGTAAGTCAGTCACTGGTTCGGTCGCGGCGTATCTGGTTAATCCAGATAACACAGCTTCATTTCATTCCTTTTTTAAAATCATCTACAAAGTTTGACAGAAATACATAGTTGTTAGATTCTAACACCGGTGTGTGGTGGACTGCACTTTAAAGTGAGTGTGAAAAGTGAATAAACATGATGTAACTTTTTGAAATTGTATTACATATCCTCGCATTTCTTCTGCAATCTGAGTAGTCTTCCCGGCTTCAGACATCATACGAAAGTTTCACACTCCCATATCTATTTTTACTTTCATCGAAAGGAGACAAGTAGGCTAGCCAGTTCCTCAAGCGCTCCCACTAGCAGACATAATTTCTTCTCTACGACTGCTGTGAAGAATAAGTTTATTCAAGTGTTGGTTTGGAGAGATTTGATTTGTTTCAAGATTTCATCATGATTTGACATCGGTAGAGAACCATTAGAAAACCTGGGAGCACTGAAAAGCTATTTCATCCTAGTTTGGAACTCTTCATCAGTACGCCCTCCTGGGGTTCGACCTCAGGACGTTCCAGTTATGAGGCTAGCTCGTGTACCATTAGGCTACTGGGACCCGATCCAATGACCGGCCCATGAATTCCAGCTTCTGTTAATTCACGATATGGTGCAACCACTAGCCAGTGTGATCGGCGTGTATCTGTCCTGACATCCGACCTACTGTATTCCCCTGGCTCAATGGTTTACGAGCTCGCCTTGTAATCGGAAGGCCCTGGGTTCGCACCCCAGTGAATGCGTACTGATGAAGAGTCCCGAGTTGGGGAGAAACAGTTGTCCAGTACTCCCAGGTGGTTTTCCAATGTTTCCCAAACCGATGTCAGCTAATGATGAATCCTGAATAAATTTACTTTTATTTATTCTCTGTGCTGTGAATTTTCCGTAACGATTGGACTGATTTCCTGTGGTAGGGTCGCTATCCCCGTTCCCAATACTCTCTCCTTTTCCGGGCTTAGAATCGAGAATATGCTGTACTCAGAATAAAGAACCGAATCCAGATTCTCAACACAAACGTCAGATTAGAGCTTCTATGTGGTTGAGAAACTTGGTGAAAGTTTCATGCAAAGCATTTCCAACGCCTGCTCCTTTCGTCGCATCCATACTGAAGATCAGATGGCCTGCCAGAAAGAATTAGCAACAGGGAACTGTGGCAACGCAACGAACCTACCACCAACCTATTCCTCAAAACATATGCCGAATACAATGGAGATGGGTAGGACACATGCCAAAAAGACCATTGAGCGACATAGCGCGCCAATCAGGCCCTTGAGTGGGACCTAAATGACGAGAAGAGCATGGTTCTGAGAGTGTGAGAAGAAGATGAAAGTTGATGGAGAGTCATGAAGCTTGCTAAAGGTCTCCAGAGAAGATGAAATGGAGGTGTGACTCTAAAGTACTGTCTTCTCCTCAAGACCCAAAGTCACATTAATAATATAATTATAACCTTCTGAAATAAATATTATTTATGTAATTAAAGGCAAAAAATTGTCATTCCAGTTGAATGAAATACAAGGTACTGAGATGAAGGGAAGGGTGAATCTTCTCTATCTGTGTGGAGTAAATGTCTATCAGTGTGTGTGTTTTCTGTATTTATAATTCTTGTTTTAATCCATTGACTCACTTCATTTGTCTACCAGCTGTTAACACTAACCTAAGCAAGGCATCAATAAATGTTCATGTCAAGTCTACTTCTGTTGGCATGAAAATGCTGTTATTCAGTTCAACAGCTTGAGTAGAAAGTCTATAAATGATGAAGTAGAGTTTATTGAAATTACATGACAAGTTTTGCATTATTACATTTACTTGAACCGAACACTAGAAGCAATGCTTAGGGAGTAAGAATACTTTTGTCTGACAAAAAATTATGACTACGGAATTTCAGAGAAGAAAACCACCAACTTTTTAAGTCTACTCAACAGAAGTAATAATAAATATGTATATGTTTATATATATATGGGATAAAATGGGGATTTATTTCTAATATCGATCAGAAATGACCAAATGACCCTAGTCAGTTCATATACAAAAAAATACAAGTAATAAAAATGGTTATAGAACAACAACAACAATAACAACAGTGGGGAAAATGAAACTAGATGTGAGAAACCTACCAATCGATTGTAAGCAAAGGATGTCAAGGTTGAACTGTGAGATTGAGATAAGACAAACAGACATATATGATATATTAAACAGCCAAGATAAGGAAGGAATGTTTCTCCTTTAGCCTTCTAACAATCCATTTGTTTTTAAACAGTGGAGTAATTTCCTTTAAGACTATATTTTATCATGTATTCATTTACATGCATGTAAGAGACTTGATCTTTGAAGAGGAATGGCGAAGGTCACCTGTAAGAAAATACTTCTAAACGGGGGAAACTGATAAATTCAATACTTTATGTTTTTATATGTTGGTCTTTAGGGATTTGGTTGGTTACAGGATTTCATCATAAGCTGACATTGGTCAGAGAACCATTAAGAAAACCAGCAGAGAGTACTGGAAAGCCGTTTCTTCCCAGCTTGTGGCTCCTCAGAGGGACGCACCCACCACAAGATTTCAAAACCAGGACCTTCTGGTTACAAGGCGAGCCAACTCGTATACCATTAAGCCACTGGGACACGATCCAATGGCCAGTGCATGAACTCTAACTTCTGCCAATTCACGATATAGCGCGACCGTTAGCCAATGTCTTCGGTGGCGAGTGTTTGTTCTCACACCCAACCTGCTGCACCCTAATGGTCACAACATTGGCTAGGGATCGCGTGATGTCATGAATTGGCAGAAGTTAGAATTCATCTGCTGGCCATTGGATCGGGTCTCAGTGGCTGAATGGTATACGAGCTCGCTGGCCTTGTAACCAGAAGGTCGTGGGTTCAAGCCCCGGTGGGTGCGTACTGCCGAAGAGTCCCGAACTAGGAAGAAACGGCTGACTGTCCAGTACTTCCAGGTTTTCCAATGGTTCTCTAACCAATGTCATGTCATGATGAAATCCTGTAACTTTATGTTTTCATCTCAGTTTTGACTTTCTCATTGGTTGATTAGATCGAAATGTCCGACCTCTGTTAACATATCGCCTCCTAGTACGGACTTTTGGACGATTTTTAAGGATTAACTTGACGTAATTTTGTGGACAGTGACTAGCAGGGGAATCCAGGATGTCTGGCACTTCCTATTTAGAACTAATCAGTTTGATATACCTGCATTACCCTGTGGGCAGTGGTGTTTCCACTGAAACTTGAACCCATCGTTTCAAAGGTCAAAATGTTATCTGCTGGATCACTAGCGCCTCCTGGATTTCACTGTTACTCCCCATCCACCAAATTATTTCAAATTAATCCTCAGATATCGTCCAAGTTTCCGACAAGTTAGTGGAAGTCTGAGATGATACTACTGAGTTATTCAGGTTGGCGATTGACCTTTTGTAAGACTATATTGAATACTTTGATTGGACACTTGGTAGCATCTGATGTTGTCTCTAGTCCATTGTTTGGTAGAGACTGGATTCTATCAGTCAACTTCTCCATTTTACCTGTTCCTCTTCTTTATTATCTCTAATTTTACGCTAACCTGTTCCTAGGAGGTTTTGTTATACTGCGGAAAAGTCTAGAGGTTATAAGTTAATAGTGTGTGTAATTCAGTTAATTGACACTATCGTTGACAGACATTCCAGTTGCTTCAAGTTGACCCAGGGATCTACATCAGTTAGAGAACCATTGAAAACCAACCGGAAGCACTGGAGAGTTATTTTGTCCCCCTAGTTTGGGACTCTCCATCAGTACATACCCACCGAGATTTGAAACCAGGACCTTCCCATTATAGTGCGAACTTGTAGACTATTGAGCCATTGGGAACCGACCGAATGCCTGGCCCATCAGTTTTAACTTTTACAAATTTGTGATTTTAGGCTGAATACCAGCCAATGCCAGTGGTGAAGTTGAAATTCATGGGCAACTGAGACGGCTTCTAGTAGATGAGTGTTTTACGAGCTTGCCTTGTAACCTTGAGGTCCTGGGTCCGAATCCCAGTGTCTGCATTCTTCCGATGAGCCTTAATCTAGGATGAAACAGATGTCCAGGACTCTCTTGTTCTCAGTGGTACTTTAACTGATGTCAACTAGTGGTCAAACTTGAAATAAATGAAATCCCCACAAATTAACTCTTGGAGATATTTGAATTCATGCAACCAGATAGTTAATGTCATCCAGTAAGATACCGAAAATCTTTTTCATTCACAGTTTTCTCAAGTTAGTAAACTTTGTTCTGATATAATAATAGATATACTATTACCTTTGATATTTGGTTTGAACGATCTTCATTGTTATTTTGACTTTCAATATGTCCTTTTAAGTTGAACTAAGTCTATATTTTTCTCACCCCCTAACTCTGTTATATATATGCTTAGATTTTGTAAATTCCGGTTTACTTCTCTTATTACCGTTGTGGAAAATTAAGAAGTTACTCCTTGTGATGTTATAATCACACTAACAAATGCTGACACTTATCCAACAAAACTAACACATCACAGTTTTATGTATTATTATCTACAATTGCATGTCTGTTAACTTCGTTTATTTCTTGTACCATATTTGATGAGCATCAAGACGAAATTAGCCAAGAATAAATAGGCATTGATTTCTACTAATTTCTTCTTAAATCTGCGTCGGTGGCACAGTGGTTAGGGCGCTCGCTGACCATGCACATGGTCCAAGGTTCGATTCCTGGCCGACGCAACTCAGGTATCAATGGTTGGCCTGCTAAATTTGGGCTACCGATATCACATGGTGAAAATTCCATACTAGTATCAAAAATACTGTGTGAGATCAGGCTAGAATAGAAAAAAA
Organism: Trichobilharzia regenti; assembly: GCA_944472135.2. Classification (NCBI taxonomy): domain Eukaryota; kingdom Metazoa; phylum Platyhelminthes; class Trematoda; order Strigeidida; family Schistosomatidae; genus Trichobilharzia; species Trichobilharzia regenti. Next base: position 67,549,048 of record OX235264.1, on the reverse strand, counting down.
ATAAGTAAATAACTTTAATTCTTCAAATACATGTGAATAAAAATGTGAATATCCTGAATTCTTGAGATTAACTTTCAACAAATGTTCCTTATGAGTGTCCCACAGGTTTTCCTCATCATTAGCATAAGTACACATGGAGTAACATCATTGTATTCTAACTTGATAATAAAGGTAATGATTAATCAGATGCTTCTTAAAAACATTTTTCAGTACCTTCTTTATTCTTGATTTTAGAAAAGGTATGGATCCATATAATGGTACTGAAATTCCATTTTACTGATTACTATTTCCACAAGTTCCACTGGCTAATTTAGTTGTGAAATAAAACGTTTCCTACTTACATATATAATTAAGTAGGTAGATGAAAATAGTAAAGGGCAAATCTACTATACAGAACATTAATATTTAATTTACCATATTTCAAAACTCTTATTCACTCATATAAAACAAGCATAAATTCATTTCAAGTACTGCATTTTCAACTTTGAAATTAAGTTAATCAGTTCTCCTTAATGCTGTCATCATTCTAAGTTAGATTAAGGATATTTTATATGATTTGATAGTGTGAAATATTCCCATATTATAAATTAAAAGTCAATTTGAACGAAGAATATTCTTTTCAATAATTTCTCTTCAGGTTCTTACAATTATAAAATATAATATTTGTGGTCGTTACAATAAAGATAGCCAGGTATGCGGCGGATACATTTTTAACGTAGAATAGCAGATTAGTTTTGGGGTGTATCCGCCGCATAACTGGCCTTTATTGTAACGACCACAAATATTATATTTTATAATTGTAAGAACCTGAAGAGAAATTATTGAAAAGAATATTCTTCGTTCAAATTGACTTTTGATATTTTATATCTTCGGTAGCAGTTACATTGGAAGAAAAGAAAGGAGGGTATATCTTAGACTTTCCAAACATATATCAAAAAGCTTACATCTCAAGGAAACAAATCCTTTGTACAGTACTATTGGCAGATATATTAGATGGTTGGAAGCAGTAGGCAGGAAGCCTTGGACCTAGGTTTTGTGCTAGTTGGTATTCGTCAGCAAGGATCAGCAATAACGTCTCTGACTGCAGTACTCACTGGGTGACGCTAGTTCGAACCTCAGAAGGGACATGAGTTCCCGCGAGGTTGCAGATATATCCTGCTGACTGGTGATTTCCAACTCCTACGAAACGTAGGTCCAAGGCTTCCTGCTGCCGATCGTCTCCAACTGTCTAATATCATCAAATCAATGTGCACCATGATAGCCACCTAGAATGGTGGCGACATTGCAAACCTGACTGATAGAATTCAGTCTACACTAAAGAAAGGACTAGACACATCACACTAGTTACTAGTGTCTAATCAAACTATTGCCAGATATCTTGTTGATATGCGTCATTAGATGAACACTGCTAAATCCTTCCAGATTATTAATCGATACTATAACTCAACTCTCCCCATATTTGCCGAAGAAATCGCTATCAAAAATTTCAAATATTGATTTGAAAGCTGGTCTTTGCTTAGATAGATTTACTTATCAGTCTTGCATTGCTTTGATTTCTCAGTGTCTAATCTTTACCCCTCATTTAATTACGTAGTCTTTTTCTTTAACCCTTCAGCCATTTTTGCTTTAGCTTCATTTAGTTTGTTTACTATCTTTGTTTCCAATGCCATGACCTGAACTCACTAGACTCTTAAGCAACCAAGTTGTTACTTATCATGAATTTCTCACTTTTTGTCTTGATTGTGTAACTTTTAATGAATTCGAACATTAATTTTGTATGCACGTATCTTGTTTGAACTTTGGCCTCTGCATAAATTATGTGAATGTAACTTCCGAGCACTATATATAAATTTTATGTCTCTGCTAACCGAAAATCATATAGCCATTGGAAATTTGTGAAAATTTGTGTCTATGTATCCATAATCAACTTTTAGTTTATATGTAAATTAAGAGAAGCTAACGAAAGAAGTGGTTACAGGATTTCATCATAAGCTGACATCAGTCAGAGAACCATTGGAAAATCAGCAGAGAGTACTGGAAAGCCGTTTCTTACAAGTTTGTGGCTCCTCAGACGGACGCACCCACCACAAGATTTCGAAACCAGGACCTTCTGGTTACAACGCGAGCCAGCTCGTATACCATTAATTCACTGGGACACGATCCAATGGCCAGTGCATTGACTCTAACTTCTGACAATTCACGATATAGCGAGACCGTTAGCCAATGTCTTCGGTGGCGAGTATTTGTTCTCACACCCAACCTGCTGCATCCTAATGGTCACGACTTCCTACTGGATCCCCAGGCCCAGTCGCCAGTGAGCAAGAAATGGTTATAGCCTGATCTTATTATGTCTTTTTTTTGCTTTATTTAAGAATTTGCACCTGTTATTGTTATACAGAGTAGTTTTTACTGAAACTTGTATCTAAAATCACTGCTTTATTTTGAAGAAATCAAGTCCAATTTACACAGATATTTAAAACAACTATTTTTAGAGAGGAAAAAAGCACATCTGGATTGATACTGTGGTTATAATTCTGTATACACCCAAACAACCGATGTAATCGTTGCTAGGTACCTTACTAACAGAACTGATTGTCTTGTTACTGGAGTGATATGGAGGGAAGATTAAAAGTAAACAGTTAAAAGTGGTAGAATCTATTTTTGAAACAAATGATTAAACTAAAATTTACCGATATATTGCTAGGCTATTGTTAGAACAAATCTAACCTAATACTAGTTCTCTCATAATTCGATATCTTTTGAAGGACTTAACGACATTTCGTGTAGAGTCAGTCAAATAATTATTTTAAAAGCCTTATGAAATTATGGCTGAAAAAAGGAGAGTGAAATTGAAATATCCCATAAAGAGGTTGGTAAACACTGAAGTGATTCAAGCATTGGTTTGTAGGGATTTGAGTGACTGGTTACAGGATTGGATCATGAGCTGACATTGGTTAGAGAACCATTGGAAAATCAGCAGAGAGTACTGGAAAGCCGTTTCTTCCAAGTTTGTGGCTCCTCAGACGGACGCACCCACCACAAAGTTTTGAAACCAGGACTTTCTGGTTACAAGGCTAGCGAGCTCCTGGAACATTGAGGCTCTGGAGCTGATCCAACGGCTAGTGCGCGAATTCCTACTTCTAAAAATTCACGACATAGCACGACCACTAGGTAATGTCTTCGGCGAGTATTTGTCCTCACACTCAGTACATCTTGGTTTTCCAATTGTTCTCTAACCGACGTTAGCTCCTGATGAAATCCTGTAACCAACCAATCAGATACCTACAAACAATACTTGAATATTAATAAGATACTCACTGGTGACTGGCCCTGTTCAGGTAGGTAGTTACCAGGTGTTTTATTGGGGAAGTCGTAATCCGTTGGGTACAGCAGGTCGGGCGTAAGGACAAATACTTACCGAAGACATTAGCTAGTGGTCGTGCCATGTCGTAAATCGGCACAAGTTGGAATTCATGGGCTGGTCGTTGGATCGGGTCCCAGTGGCTTTATGTTCCACTAGCTCGCTAGCCTTGTAACCAGAAGGTACTAGGTTTGATCCTTGGTGGGAGTAAACAGCTTACCAGTACTCACACGTGGTTTTCCAATGATTTTCTAACCATTGTCATCTCATGATGAAGTCTTGTAATCGCAATCACTGTTTATTGTAGTAAGATACTAGAAGGAAGGAAGAAAATATCTCAACAATCATGATATAAAGGTGTATTTCAGTGCAGCGTATGCTTTGCTTTTTGGACTGGTGAAGGAGACAAGAAGAATTCTAAGTACGAAAGGATATGTGATGTTATATTTGTTGGGTTATAATCTATACAGATAGATGAATTATACATACAAAGAAAGACTAACCACAGAAGTAATAAATGTATTGATTAAATGAGAAATTCTCAACAGACTAGAAGATGTGATATTTTCTGGCACTTTACAAATACTGATAATTAAATAAGACAGAATTATATCAATGGCATACTTGTCTAATTATCAACTCAGTAATCTCATCTAGCTTTTGGCCCAAACATTTTTTTATTTGTTTAGGCTTTCTTTGTTAATCATTGATAGAGTAAGTATTTCATATTGCACCCAATATATTAAAGTCACTTTTTCCAAGCCAATGTCATTTTATTTCAACATTCAGGTAACTTTTTTCTGGGCAAATAATTGTTTTCAATAACTTCTCCTTCAAGCTCTAAAGTTAGAAATGTATAAAATTTCAATAAGGCATTAAGAAGACAAATATTACAAGACGATATCATTTTGCAGATTCTTTACGATCACTATTAATGTATGTGTAAAACTTGGACAGTGTGGTAGTAAGTAATTCCATATTATTTTGTTTATTAGATGTATCACACAGTGAAGAAACAGTATTATTTACTGGATGATGAGGTTTCGAACAAAATTTATTATTGTTCATAATCATATCAATTGTAATCACACGACTTTGAAACTTAAGTTTTATAATTTATCTGGAAAATTCTACTACCCCTACGACAAATAGGAGAAGACAAAGAAAACTATGAAACTCAAGTTTCAAAGTCATGTGATTACAACTGATATGATTATGAACAATAAATTTTGTTCGAAAGGTCATCATCCAGTAAATAATACTGTTTCATTGTTTGATATATCTAATAAACAAACTAATACTGAATTTCTTTACGATCACATTACAGACAGCGTGGTTCACAATAATAAAACAAAATGTATGACAATTAGTCAATTGTATAAAATAAAAGTGCATACTAATAATTCATCTTATTTCAGTGGGTCAAGTTGTCTATCGATAGGCAAAGGCTGAAGTCTACTATTTCTTGTACCTATTGTTTTGGCAGTCATACGTGATTAGTCCACAGTCACTTTCCATCACTTTTAATCACCTTGAACTAGAGTTAAGTGAAACAAGTAAGAAACAGTCATTATTACTGATTTTGTGACTAGACGTCAGTAGATGCCTCACAATGGACAATGCTGAACTTCTAATCAGGTTAATTATATTTGGATTTTCTGTGTGACTTAAGAACCACTTAGGAACATGTTTTGTCCGATAACATTGGTACCTTCTATTGGTTCTACATATATATGTGTCCCGATGACTACGGATGGACTTGTAGGTACAGTGTAGACTAGATTCCGATGAATTGCATCCTTCGATCGCACGCAGTGGAATTAATAATGGTGATGTAAAGAAAACGACGTGGCGTAGAATATGCACCTGATAGATGACTGAAGTCTTTGAGATGTTAATCAGTTGATTTGAACACCTCCGAATGATACTTTCATAAAGCCGTCTTCGTTAGAGGCCTTACTGTTGATTGTGATATGCAATGAATCTTCAAAATGTCCATTTGCAAAGAAATTTGAATGCATGCACCGTAGTTTATTCACTAGTGTGTCGTTGATGCAAATTATACAAGACTTTGAAAACAAACATTTCATTAGTGAACGTTTCCATTGGATAGGAACAGAACTGCTGAAATGAAGATGTTATCCACGTAATGTTCGCTTGTGAAATATTAATCACTAATTGTTACGCCATCCCGCCTAATCACTGATATACTAGGAAATCCAGTTTGCTATTCATTTTGAATATTTGGACTATTATAACTGAATAAACTGATGAAGTTGTCAGTCGACTCGTTACTGACACTAATAATGAGTGTATCATCCACGTAACATTTACAGAACGTAGAGCTTGTCAACATACCTCTCATTTCTTTCTCCTAATTCAGCATAAATACATTTGCTAACATGGGACCATGAGGGCTGTTCATTGTAACATCATTAATTAGTTTGTATAACTTTGCCCAAAAGTTAAATCTGATATTTTCTGAACATATCAAGATAATAACTCTGATGTAAATGATTGCTGAAGGTACTTGTATTTCTTTGCTTGCAGTGAAATCGTAAATAAAATTGACAGTCTCAAAGAGTGGGATATCAGTGAACAAAGATTTTATGTCAACTGACCACACACCCTCTTCCTTAATGTTCATGATATGCACAGTAAATTTAACAAGAGTGGATGAACTTTTAGTTGGGTATTTGTATAAGAAGACTATTGCGGGTGTAAGGACCTCCATAATGCATGAATGTTAGAATACAGCAGTCAGTAATGGCAAGTCAGAAATACATGCAAAATTAAACAAGGATGTAAGTATAAAGTGGAATGCCTATAAAATGTACAGTCATTCAAAACATAAAATCAAATATTCAGAAACAAGTAAGTAAGATACTTATGTATTTGTCATCAGCAAAATACAAATTTCAAGAGGTGAGTTATAGTCAGTGTTATGAAAGAAATATGAATAGTACAAAAATACACCCAACTGGATGGGGTACGGTGAATATGATGTCAAGTATTGGTTTAGTAGGGATTTATTTTCATTGGATGGAGGATTTCATCAGCAGGTGACATCAGTTAGAGAACCACTGGAAAACCTGGGAGCACTGGACGGCTGTTTCGTCCTAGTTTGAGACTCTTCAGCAGTACCTGGGGTTCTAGTGAGAAGCCGTGACCAGCAGGGTACAACAGGTTGAAGATAAGGCAGTAACTCATCGGAGGAGACACTGCGAAATGGTCGCGCTTTGTCGTGAATTGGCAGAAGTTAGAATTCAAGAACCATTGAATCGGGTCCCAGTGGCTCAATGGTCTACGAGCTCGCCTTGTAACCAGAAGGTGCTGGGTTCCAACCCCGGTGGGTGCGTAGTGCTGGAGTGTCCCAAACTAGGACGAAACAGCTGTACAGTACTCCCAGGTGGTTTTCCAGTGGTTCTCTAACTGATGTCAGCTCATGATGAAATCCTCCATCCAATCGAATATGATTTAGACGGATGACAAATAACAGATATAATGCAAAATAATATGGTCAAATATTAAACTGTAACGAAATAATAGAGACAAGATAAGCTCAGTGTAAATACGAAGCACGACTGATAAGTGTGAATTAAAATATGTGAAGAGGAGTAAGTAGGACATGATAAGATACGAAAAAATGGGATAATTACTTCCACGATGACCTGGTAGATCTTAGAATACAATAGCCAGTAAAGGTGAATGATGTGAGTGCGCACATTTGTTTTTCTTTAAAAGTACAGCTCCCATGTCTACATAACCATTTACTTAATACAAACAACCTTGATTGCAAATCAGTAAACACTGGACAGGTGTTTCATCCTATTCTGGGACTCCTCAACAGTGCACACCAGTGACCCCAAAATGAATCGGACCAGGGGTTATCGGTTTCCTAGGCGAAACCCATAACTATTCAGTCACTGGAACTGAGTCTAATGACCCATCAATTCTGACCTCTGTCGATCAGCTATTAATAACGCCACCTCCAGGCGGTTTCACTGGCAAGTGTTCGTTTATGCATATCTGTTGTGTAACGATTTCGACACCGTCACTTTACCATATCACTTCTCAAAATGAATATTTCGATATTTCCTCGAATTTTAAACTGTGGTTATTTATTCTTTGGTGGCTAGTAGTGCAATGCGTGATACGCATTTCTTCTCGTTCGGAAGATGGCTTTGGTAATTCATTAACTTCATTGATAACATTTCGGTATTGGAAATGACAAATACGAGGCTGCAATTACAGGATAAATACCACCTCTCATTCAGAAGAAGGTACAATAAGTGGAAGACTTCAAAGCAGAAAGACATGAATGTATTGTAATCCAGTGCTAGCCATTATTAAGAGTAAAATAATACAGTGGAAAACTTTATACATGCATGCAATCAACGAAACAGCTTCTTATTGCCGATATGTCATTGACACATTTGTTGTGTGCAACAATGAAAGTCATGCTTCCTACCTACTCAGATCATACAGCGACGCATATTACAAATACTGAATTTACTACAGAACATGAAAATGATGGGAAGTTCCATTTCCTTGACGCTGCCGTGCAACGCCTAGGAGATGGTAGTCTCCAGAGGTCAGTTCATCAAAAGACTATATAGAATGGACTATATTTATATTTAATGGTTTTTGTCCGAATAGCCTTAAACAAGCACTAGTCAAGACTCTGTGCTATAAAGTTAGGCGAATATGCTCTGCGGAGAAATTAGAGGCAGAATTTCTGATCCTCTCAAACATGTTGAAAAACAACTGGTAGCTTCTGAGATTCAATAACAAATATTGGAGATATCAAAATCACAGTGGGAAAAAGCCTCTCTTCATTCAGCTCGATTTTAAAGGTGACGATATTGCAGTAATGGTCATCAGAAGATTGAGGACGTCACTAGCCGCAGCCTATCATGCAGTTCATTTGGTTCCTGTCTATCGAACGACATCCTCTTTGGTGCAGTCAAAAATCGATAGATACGCTTCTGATCTTAACTCCAACTGTGTATACTAATTTACATGTGTCTATGTGAGCAGTTACATTAGGAGATGATCTACGAGCTAGTTTCATAATCACTCAAAATACCCATTGAGTCATGAAGAAAATAAAAGACAATTTAGAGAAGTGAAATTTTCTTTATCGATGAAATCATCTTCAGAGGCTGCCGTACAGTCGTATTTATATCTACCAAAAATGTATAGTAGTTCACTATTGATGAAGGACAAAATGAATATTAACTATGAATTATCAGAGGAAATACAATCCTTGGGTTCTGTAATTCACTGGTGATATGATCTCCTGAAAATGTACAAAGAGAGCGTGTTACTACGTACAATCTTGGATATGACAAATTCACTATATCATGCTACTGCCAAACGGCTCGTAGATATCCTTCTTCCCATCAGAAATAATATTTATCAGGATAGCATCAGATTCTTTTTAATTCGTCTATTCAGTAAGTGGTGCTAATGTATCCGGAAAGAAATTTTTATTTCTGAATGTTACGTCTCTCTTCGTTAATGTTCCCATCGCTGAAACTATTTGCTTTATATGTAAATTCATTGAGGATACAGGATTTCATCATGAGCTGACATCAGTTAGAGAACCATTGGAAAACCACCTGGGAGTACTGGACAGCTGTTTCGTCCTAGTTTGGGACTCTTCATCAACCCATTGACAAGGTTCGAACCCATGACACTCTGGTTATCAGGTGAGCTTGTGGACCATTCAGCCACTGGGACCCGATCCAATGACCCATGAATTCCAATTTCTGCCAATTCACGATATGGTACAACCACTAGCGAACATTATCAGCTAGAATTCGTCCTCACACCCAACTTGCTGCGCGCCAGTGGTCACGACTTCTGACTAGGACCCAGGTGACTACCTACCTGAAAACATCGGCTAGCGGTTTCGCTATATCGTGAATTGGTAGAGGTTAGAATTCATGGATTGGCTATTGGATCGTGTCCCAGTGGTTTAATGGTATACGAGCTTGCCTTGTAACCAGAAGGTAGTGGGTTCGAGCCTAGGTGGGTGCGTACAGGTGAAGAGTCCCGAACTAGGACGAAAAGGGTGGCTGTTCAGTACTTCCGAGTTTTCCAATGGTTCTCTAAGTGATGTCAGCTGATGATGAAATCCTGTAACCAATCAACCAAATCCCTACAAACCAATACTTAAATATCATTTAGGATAATAATCTAGACGTGGGTATTCCGATCTCCTACTTAGAGGAACTACTATTGAGATGCACTTTCCACGTCCAGTTCAACAACACACTCTATAGACAAAGAGATGGAGTGGCAATAGGTTCACGATTGGTTCCTTTGCTTGCAGACTGCTTCTTGGCAAGTCTAGACAATAGTATGTTACGACTCACTATCGATAATTTTCATATGTACCAAAGATACATGGATGATTCTTTTATCATATATGACGCGAACGCTTACATCGAAATGATAACTAGGGAGTTCAACAACTGCCATCATACTATCCAGTACACGTCAGAATCAAAGATAAACTCGGAATTTCATTTTTTGGATCCTTTACTAAAAAAGAGATCTGACGATTCTCTTCAAAGATCAGTCTACAGGAAATCAACATGAAATGTTCAGTATATGAATTTTTGTAGTTGGGACCGTCAGCCGAAGAAGAAAGAGAAATCTGAAACACTCCTTATCCTCAAGAATAAGAAAAAAATATATCAGTGACGCAGTCGTTGGTAAACTGGAGAGACTCAGACAAATCCTATTGGAAAATGGATATCCTTCAAGGTTTATCCAGAATTACACGAAAGTAAAGCAAAATCCTAAAAGAACTCAGAAAGGGCCTCGAAGAAACTTTTGTTGATGAACGCTGAATTCAAAAGTGATACCGCAGCTGAGATCCTGAAGAACAGTTTATGTAGATCACTGAGAAAAGCCTTCTTTTCGGCTGAGCTACAGATCAATTTCTAAAGCCGACAGATGATCAGTGGATGTGTGAAGGATAAGCTGTCGCTTTTTGTAATTTCAGTGTGTATTTATAAATTCACCTGCTCGTGTGGAGATAGTTATATTGGCCGCCCGCACAAAGCGCACGTTTTCCAAACGCATCTCTGAAGATTATCCGGCATGGCTAGCAAAGGAACAATGCAAGACAATCAATAGCTCACTTCTCGAGTACTTTGTGAACTCAACATACGCAGTTCCACCACAGTCGTCTTTCTAGATTATCTATAAAGTGAGACCAAACAGTAAAAAGGGTGTCAGCTTTCGGAATTTGTGTATGATGGAGTCATTAGAAATTCAACACTACAACATCGAACTCTGCATACAGAGAAAGTTTGTCCATTCTCTTATTCTACCTTAGTCGTAACCTCTTCATTCGTCGTCGCTTGTAAATTTTTTATTTTTCATTTCTAGTGATTAATTTGATTTTACTTTAATTGTCAATTCACTGTTATCACTCTCACATGTTCATTTTGTACGTTTTCTCGCCCTCTTCACACTTCTTAAATGGACACTCAGCTACCTTACTTCTCAGTCAACAACAATTTTCACTTCATTAAATTTCTAACGCTTTCTTCCTTTGTGCCACTGAGTATTACGTAATCTACAGCTTTTGCTTTTACTTTCGAAGCCAGTTCTGAGCAATTATATCAGTTATGTTACCTTTCCTATTGCTCAGTAATAGACAACTATACATTTTTGGTAAATATAAATACGGCTGTACAGCCTGTGAAGATGATTTCTTCAATAAAGGAAACTTTCTTCACTGAATTTTCTAACCTGATAACTTGACGTTCCTGAGTTCGATCCTTGAAGGGGAATTTTACAGATCCACACCATTAAAGGCCTTCAAACTAGGACAATATAGCTGTGTAGTACTAATTAGTTTTCAAAACGTATCTAACTGATATCAATCCGTGAAACCAATCATATCTCTAACACTTGAAAAGCTTTAATAATTCAGAAGTTTAAGCTACCTGTATATATATATATATATATATTTACACAAACAGTTTGTTGTCATAGTAACCCATTTTCTGTATGGTGAATTCGGCTCTTATAACACGGTTACTGCAGTATAAATTACTTCTCTGATCTGTTGATTTTTCACTGTTATGTTAACCTTAATTTATGGCCTTTCAACGTAACCTATTTGTATTTTCTCACGCCCGCAAGTTGTTTAATAACCTTTAATCACTTTTTAAACACTAGAGAGGTTTATTTTTATACTGGTGAGTATGATGGTGCACTAAACACACATATGTATACGTGCATACCTACTCAACAGGTGACTGAGATTTTAATGCCACTGTCAGAAAAACTAACAGGGTATTATCAGGGTCACTATTAACACTTAAATTGACTTTTCTTTTTTAATTGTAATACTAAAGTCAATACTTTCAGTTGATTATCCTTCTAACAAGCAATTCTAGTCGACTTTAGAATACTCACTCTTGTCTTACCATAGTAAATTTTTCTACGTGTTTACTCACAGATTTGGTTATGCGTATGTGTGTAGGTCAAAAGGAGGCTTTTAAACAAAATGAAATTGGTAGTAGTAGTAGTAGTAGTCATCTGATTCTCGTGTTTATAGTTTGGAGGATTTCATCATAAGCTGAGATGAGTTAGAGAACCAGTGGGAAAACTGGCAGTACTGGACAGCCAGCTTTTTCGTCCTAGTTTGGGACGCTTCATCAGTACGCATCTACCTGGGTTCGTTTTATGATTGTTTATAATTAGATTCCATTTGATGAAGAGAAAGATTTTCATAGAATGAGAGCTTCGTGATCTTCTATCATTATTAACAAAGAGTCGAAAAATATAATAATAATAATAATAATAATAATGAATACCAATAAGATGCCCACTGGCGACTGGCCCTATTCAGGTAGGTAGTTACCTGGGTTCCAGGGGGAAGTCGTGACCAGTAGGGTGCAGCTGGTCGGGTGTGAGGACAAATACTCTCCGAAGACATTGGCTAGCGGTTGCGCTATGTCCTGAATTGGCAGAAGTTAGAATTCAAGGACCGTTGGATCGGGTCCCGGTGGCTTAATGGTATACGAGCTCGCCTTGTAACCGGAAGGTCCTGGGTTGGAATCCCGGTGGGTGCGTACTGCTGGAGTGTCCCAAACTAGGACGAAACAGCTGTACAGTACTCCCAGGTTTTCAAATGGTTCTCTAACTGATGTCAGCTCATGATTAAATCCTCCATGCAATCAAACAAAATCCCTACAAAACCAATACTTGAAAAATTAATCTGATGCTCACTAGTGACTGGCCCTATTCAGGCAGTTAACCTGGGGTTCTAGTGGGAAGCCGTGACCAGTAGGGTACAGCAGGTTGAAGATGAGGCAGTAACTCATCGAAGAAGACATTGCGAAGTGGTCGCGCTATGTCGTGAATTGGCAGAAGTTAGAATTCAAGAACCATTGAATCGGGTCCCAGTGGCTCAATGGTCTACGAGCTCGCCTTGTAACCAGAAGGTGCTGGGTTCCAACCCCGGTGGGTGCGTAGTGCTGGAGTGTCCCAAACTAGGACGAAACAGCTGTACAGTACTCCCAGGTGGTTTTCCAGTGGTTCTCTAACTGATGTCAGCTCATGATGGAATCCTGTAACCAATCAAATCTCTACAAACCAACACTTGAATAATGATTTACTTTATTCCAAAAACAGTACTTGTGATACAGGATGGAATTTTCAGCATTCATTACAATATTACTGCATCTAATTTCCTCAAAAATTATAAATAAAAATTAATCACACAGGAAATTTTCCACATTTACAGTAGAGGTAATGTCAAAAACATGCAGTATATAAAATGGAAATAATAATGATAACAGCTAAGGTAATAATAATACAAGTGAAAATTGCCATGGGCTTGTTTCACACAGTATTGTCAATGCGGTATAGAAATCTTAGCTTGTTTGAAAATTATTGAATATAATGTTCTCTTTACTTCATGATATAGTGAGGGGAAAACAAAGATTACAGCACACATAGGGATAAGTTGGTGTTTGCGATTATGAGAGTAAAACAAAGAAGCAACAGGACCATAATATATATAATAGAAATAATGAAAGTAAAATTTGAAGGTATATAAGGATGGATGGATGGAGGAAATTGTTTATTGACTAGATGAGGGAGAAAGGTTAGTTAATTGTTGCCTGACACTATTTTCATCACAAAAAATACGTGCCAAGTATGATATCATAGAATTTTTATACTTAGACGTGCGAGCATACATTTTTCTGAAGTTACTTCTTGTTCTACTTGAGGAGATGCAAGGTGAAAGCTGAGGGTAAAGCGGATGCTTCAAGTCAGACAAAATCCCTCTAGCATATTTATTGCACGAAGTCAAGTGCCTATCGACAACGACGTTAACTATGTGGTCCACTGGGACACCACTCACCCTACTGACAGTCTTCAGCATTCTACGAATTGTGACAAAGTCCTTTTAAAGCAAACCGGGAAAGAATAAGGGTGAACAATTAAGAAGAATAGGTAGGATGCAAGAGTTTATGAACTGTAAGAGTAGGGGTTGAGTTGTACCCGAGTGCCTTAACTTCTTAATGTACAATGTCAGGCGAAATATTATACTGAAGATCGCTAAGATATGGGAAGACCAGGAGAGATCAGAAGAGAAAATAAATCCAAGATACTTAATTTCTGATTTAATTCCTATATCATTATCGTCAATCTTACAACTGTCATGAGAATCGACGACTTCTTTTAACTGTCTTTTACATCCTAAGCTGAAGTTAACAGTTTGACATTTAGAAGGATTCAGTTTAATACCTTTAGACTCAGACCATTTACTGACTCGCGACAGAAAGCTTTTTATTTTGGTGCAATCTAGCTGGGAATTAACAGCCATTGAAACTGTTAAATCATCGGCGTACTTCACAAAGTTTATTTCATCAGAGTGAGGCAAGTCATGTAAGAAGAAAGAAAAAAGAAAAGGAGAAGGGACAGCGCCTTGAGGGACGCCAGCCTCAGTAAGTGGACGACTTTCCCTGACATACAGGGTACTGCTTTCTTCCTAAGAAATAAGGATGCAGCCATTTGACAACCCAACAGTCAGTTTGAGTTTCAGCAAGCTTGTTCAACAAAATGTGCCAAGGTAATGAGTCAAAAGCAGATGTATGGTCAAGGAAGGCAAAACGAGCACATTTAGCCCCCTTGTCTAAACTGGAAGCAGTCTTATGATATAAGACGGCAGCTGCATCTAAAATGCTTCTACTGTGATTATGGGCAAATTGTTTAGGGTCATTAAAGGATTTAAGCGAAGGTACAAGACTAAGTAAAAGTAATTTCTCCATAGTTTCAAAAAAGGAGAGGTAATAGCAATGGGTCTAAATTTGACACATGCTCCAGTAGGTGATTTAGGTATGGGTACAACTTTGATGTCCTTCCAAACGGCAGGCACAATATTACTGGAAAAAGATTTGTTAAATAGATCAGTGAGAGGGTAACACAGAATATCAGAACATTTAAAAAAATAGTACTAGGTACATAATCTAGACCTAAGCTCTGGGAAGCGTTCAGAGACTTAAGGCACTTTTGCACATCATTTGTGTTAAAGGGGGCTATTATTAACACTAGTGATGCTTGGAAGCATGGCATTTGAGGGAGAGTAAATAAAAGATTTATTAAGAGCACATACATCAAAAGAATACAGAATATTGTTTATCTGCTTACCACCAGTGACCTCCTTAAATAGTTTCCACATATTAGAAGAAGTTTTGCAGGATATGGATTTCTGGTTATATATTGCGTTCAACCTCTGCATTTCAGACTTAATTAAGAAGTCAGTTCTTTTTACACCACTTTTATCTTTCATATAACAGCTATTGTGTATGAGGAGTGAGTAAATAGCATACTTCTACTGTTCGGAATAACAATGAACAAGTATGTTTTTATGAATACGAAAAGAGATCATAATACAATCATTTCAGCCGATACTTTATTTATATATTAAAATGAGAAGCTGTAAAATTCAGCAGAAAAGGACAGAAAATAATGAGGAAAACAAGTATCTACCAGTTTACTTGCTCATGTGGAGCGAACGAAATATATAGGTCATTCGATGCGTGTTTTATCCAAAAGAGTCAAAGAACATTATCCTGCTAGGCTACGAAAAGGTAACAGTGGATCAACAAGGAGTGTTATTGTTGAACATATAGTCAACACTGGTCACTCCATATGCACGGAGAATTCACTCAAGGTCATCTACAAAGTCAAAAGAAGCCTCCCGAAAACGGTAAGCTTCCGTGTACTTTGTATTGCCGAGGCCTTAATGATCCGGATAGAAAACCCTTGTTTATGCACACAGAAGAAACTCCTCCACACTCTCCTTCTACCTTGGGTATAATTCCAAGTTCTACGACTTTGTTAATAATGCTCTGTTTCCTGTTTTGTTTTTTGGACTTTTGTATGGCATCTTAGTAACACGTTCGTAACCAACCTCTTATTTACTCTCTCTGCGTATTACATAATTTATTTTTTGACCACGTGTCTCCATTAGAATCTTACTTCATTTTATGCAACCCTTGTCGATATTTACCAATCTCCAGCCCCCTAGTTGTGATTTTATTATTCATCACATTTTAGAAAGATTTTGATGAAGTAATCAGTAACTCCAACCAATTTTTACTTTCAGGTACTGGTTTTCTAGGGATTGTGTTTGATTGGTTGGGGGTTTGGTCATGAACTGACATCACTTAGAGAACCATTGGAAAACCTGGGAGTGCTGGACAGCTGTCTCGTCATAGTTTGGGACTTTTCACCAGTAAGCATCCACCGCAGGGGTGGGAACCTAGGACCTTCTGGTTACAAGGCGAGCTCGTACGCCATTAAGCCACTGTTTGACAATCCTAATGCACACATTCATATAAAACAATTATACATAAATGCGATTGTACAGCTAAGTGAATGAATTCGTCGAAAAGAGACTCTTCGCCGAACTTTGTTGTTCTTATATTCACGTTTGGGTGGGTATTTTCCGTGAAAATAAAAGGAATTGGCTATTTTTTAACTAAATTAAAATAAGTAATAAAACAAAAGATTGAAAAAGCTGATAAGTTCAAGTCTATGAAACAGAATCATAGTTTCGACTGATTATTATTCCATCTCGTTCCAGAATGAACATGAAGCGCTTCAGAGGCAAATCTCCACTTCATCCTTACTGTCTAAGGTCATTTTTAGCCGGTCCGACGATAACCAATAAACTTTCATGTCCTACTCACACAGTCTTCTCTGTGTCATCCTCGGACTCATCTTCAACTCGTCTTTTGCCCTTTATTTCCCACTTGAGGGTCACTCTAGAGAGTAAGGTCACTCAGCAGTCTCCTTGTTGTGTATCCTGTTCGTCTTCATTTCCTTCAGTGTATTTGTTAGCCGACAGGTTCTTGGTTGGTTCGTTACAATGCCAGAATTCCTTGTTGACAATCGTTTCTGGCCACCTAATCATCATCAGTATCGAGCTTCCAAATGCAGATGTTAGTGGAAATCTGCGGTAACTTGTTGGAAATGATCTAGGTGGCGCGTACAACAAGTTCATGAGTCACATATAAGCAGTGACTGATTGATATTAGTGTTGAGAATTTGGATTAGGTCGTTTCCCCTGAGCGTAGTAGATCTTCACGCCGACTTCAGAGTAATAAATATCCTTCTTTCCTTCCGGATCATGGCTGCTTTTGGCATCCTCAGTTGTGTCTGTTGTAGTTGGAATGGTGCAGACTGTGTCTTCTTTCTTAAAACTGTTTTTCTTTGATTGTGACTGAGACTTGTCTCTCTTGATATCTTCATCAACCTTGTTTCCTTTATGCTTTCTCTAAATTCAGTTGGTTCCTGGAGGAGTTTTGCATCCAGAGCAGCTTTTAGGATTTCCAGGATAGCGCGAGCTAATATTTTACTTGGAGTGGACATCGTGGAGACGTTTCACGTCCCCGTGTTAATTTTTGCTTTCATAGAAGGAAGAAATGTCTTTTTTTTGCACACTAGTCAGTAACTAGTGTAATGTGTCAAGTCCTATCTTCGGTGCAGACTGAATTCTATCAGTCAAGCTTGCAATGTGGCCACCATGCTAGGTGGCTCGCCATCACGGTGCACATTGATTTGATGATATTAGCTGGTTGGAGGCAATCGGCTACAGGAAGCCGCCATCCTACGTTTCGTGCATGTTGGCACACACCAGTCACACCAAGGCGTATCTTCAACCTTGAAGGAACTCATATCTCCTCTGAAATTCGAACCCGCGTCACCCAGTGCTGCAGTCAGAGACATTTCCACTGAGCTATTCAGGCTAGCGATTGACTTCCTGTAGGACTCTATTGGATATTTCTGATTGCATGTCGACTGACTTTCTTCCCGAAGGCTTTCACCAACCCACGTCATTTCATCTCCCTGACTGCAGCGATTGGAATGATTTTTTCGGGTAGGGTTGCTAGCCTCACGTTCATTGTTGCCTCTTTCCCCGGGCTTAGGACAGGCCAGTAAACTAGGTGACTGCTATTTTCTCACCGAAGGTTAGAATACACTGCAATAGGCTTAATTTTCGGAAGGGGAAAACCGAGACTGACAGACAGAACTTTTTCAACATAAATGCAACAGTTATTTATTATTATTTCTTTGATTGCATGGAGGATTTCACCATAAGCTGATATCATTTAGAGAACCATTGGAAAACCTGGGAGTAGTGGACAGCCAGCTTTCTCGTCCTAGCTTGGGACTCTTCATCAGTACGCACCTATCGGGGTACGAAACCAGGACCTTCTGGTTACAAGGTGAGCCAGCTCGTATACCACTGAGCCACTTGGACCCGATCCAATGGTCCTTGAATTCTAACTTCCACCAGTTATATATTACGCAGTATCCAATATATTTCTAGTTTCTGTTCGATTTCAGTGTGGTTTAGACAAGATATTCTTCTTCATTTAAATGACTTTGTCTCTTTGTCTTTAGTAAGATGTGTTTTGGAAATCTAGAAGACTTATCGCCTCTCTGAAATTAGAATTCAAATATCTCTATGTCGTAGTCAAAGGATATTCGTTAAAAATAATCATACCACCAGTGATTGGGAAGCTCCAAACTAGTAAGTTACACACTCACTAATACCAATAAAGTGATGGTCTTTTTCAGCAAAGCAAATAGTACAGTCGGTCGCACAATTCCCTGATCTACCATGTTAAACAGAATAACTCTGAAATTTCCACTTTGGACGCCTTTTAAATAATGCCTAAGAGAAGTGTTCTTCCACCTTAAGTGATTCATCAAAACAAAACAAAAACAAAATAAAAAAAACAACCGAAAGATAATGTTATTCAACTTTCAACTGAAACACAAAAATTTGACCTTTTGCCCCAGACATTTATTTCGACTAATCATTCGATAATGAGTATGTCACCAATCGAAATTCACATTCACTTCATATGCCAAATAAACTATACAATCAATCTCATTAAAGAAACAAAATTTCGAACAAAAATCACTCCGAAGTTAAGCGTGATATCACCATATTCGATCAATCATCTTCGAAAGTTGTGTACAAACAAGACAACAACATTAATTCAATAGAGAACAAACACATCAATAAAGTCAGCTCATGTATAGTCTGTCGTTGAAATCGTTTTTATAACAGACAATTTTAACAATCGTGTGCTAGTTTATTTCTAATTTACCTAGTCTGGATATTTGTTCATGTACTGTTAAGAATTATTAAGCATTGTTGAATGCTTGATGAGCTGGGTCTCATCACTCGAAGGTGCAAGGTTCTATCTCTGGTAGGTTGGTCGGTGCGTACTGAAGAGTCCTGAAGCAGGACAAAACACCTGTTCAGTAATCTCCACTGTTTTTCTCTGATCTCTCTGCCTCATGTTGGTTGGTTCATGGCGAAAATCTAACAGTTGGCATTAATCAAAACTCCTGAATAATAAAAGATTTTAATGATGATCTTTTTTCAAAATGGAGACAGCTTTTAGCCTGAAACAAAGTATAGAAATTCACCATTTGATGAGATTTAATCCTTATTATTCCTTCCATAGGTACTTGCTTTTCCCTTTTCCATCTCCTAATGGACATTATCCGTATATTTTAACTGAGTTCTCTAATTATTTAATTCAGTTTAGATTTTTCCCTCAGACCGAAGTGCTCGATCTCAGGTTGACATGTCGGCTCCTTATGCAGATGTTTCGAGGATATCTGATCATGTGATTTAACTGGTGGATAGTGACTAACAGTGGAATCCAGGATGCCCAGTTCGTCCTATTTTAGACTCATCACCTGGATGCACCTGCATCTGAAACTATGGGCACTGGGTTCAAGCCTCGGTGGGAACGCCATCACTCACTGTAGAATGCGGGTACATCCAACTGACGAGCCAGTCCCAAATGGGACGAAATGCACACCCTCCACACCTTCCACTGCTAGTCAACATCCACGAATCGACTTTGAGTTATCTAATACTAAATAAATGATAGTTACAGGGGTTAGTAATTCTAGTTGGTAATCAAGTCTTGAATAAGTTCCTGATATACTGAATAACTTAGTTGCAAAGTGTTCAGTTTCAAGGATTTTCACCTGGAGTTTATAGGTTTCCTTGGGGTTCATGTTTAATGCTACATACCACGAAATTTCGAATATCTAGATATTTACTTCGTATGTATGAAAAGCATTTTGTTCCTTTCCTTTTTATTTACACTTGAGTGGGAGGATTCAGTCCACACTTACACCGAGGATTAGATGCATGACACTAGTTACTACCTGGTATCCAATCAAAGTATCCGTTACAATCCTGCAGGAGGTCAATCACAAGCCTGAATAGATCAGTGGTAACGTCTCTTACTGCAGCATTGAGTGAAATGGCTTCGAATTTCAGAGAGGGATATGACTCCCTTCAAGGTTGCAAATATGCACATGGCTGACGAGTGCCAACAGGCAAGAAACCTACATTCAAGTCTTCCTGGTGATTGCTTTCAACTGTCTAGTAGCAACAACTTACCGTGCACCATGGTGGTGAACCACCTAGAATGGTGGTGGCCACATTGCAAACCTGGCTGATAGAATTCAGTCTGGAAGACCCTAGTTGCTATCTTGGGTCCAATCAAAGCACCAGCAAGTTGACAGAGGAGTATGCGAAGACGGAACTTCAGGTGGACATAGGTGATAAAAATAACCAACCAATATCAACTGGGGAAAAATAAAGGAAACGGCTTCTTTCATCTACCCGCACAGCATCGTTTCAGCTCTACGTGGTGAGATTGAGGATGTGAAATGCAGCCACGACCGGAAAAGTTAAACTATGAAATCAGTTTGGAAATCTTTGGCACTCAGAGTATGAAACAAGATCCAGATTTTCAACACCAATGTCAAGTCAGCGCTTCTAATGCAGTTCAGAGAATCCCCTTACGCTTCACCTTAATCCTTTGCAATAGTTTGCTTCAAAGTTTTAGCAACACCTGCTTTCACTGGATTCCGAAGATCAGATAGTCGACCGGTCAGAAACGATGGACAGCAATGAACTCTAGCAGTCCAGAGGACGAGCCAACAGTCTATTGCCTACTTAAAATAATCTTGATGTGTTTAGAATATCAAAACGAGATTTTTCTGAATGTTTCACTGGGTAAGTCACAGCTTATTTATTAACTATCAAAATACACTGTCAGAAAGTACATAAATTAAAGTGAACTTTTATGGAGGTCACTTGTTGGTAGACATTTGTGTCAACAGAACAAATGTAATTAAACATCTTATGGTAATGTCAAATGGTTAGTGTTAATCCATGTTGTTATCTGTCTGTTATGTATGCGTGCTGTTTATTGTATAGAAACTTGCAAGTTCATCTGTGAAAATCATAATAATTGTTCAGAGGTCAAAAGTAGTAGTGAGTATTTAAAAAAACTGTTTCGTTTCATTAGAGTCTGCCAGTCTGTTACCTAACAAATAAGCATAAAAAAAAAGTGGAGATCGACTGGACCTTCAGTTGATGTCACACGCTATGCCACCGCATGGAGCTTGAATGGAAAGCGACGAATTTGGCAATCAATAGTGACATGGAGGAGATTATATGAAGATAGAACGGAAGTTCCTGGATGATTGTACATTCAGTTAAAAAAAAAGCACTACAGAATAGAGTTGCAGCGGTAAATAATTCCCCAAAATTATTCGTCTTAAGAATTCTTCACTCGGCATTATATGCTGACCTTCACTGTTTAAGTTGGCTTAGGATACGCGGTCAGACATCCACGTCGTTCAGCACGCTGTCCTGTTAATTCCGATCGTTCGTGAACTAACCCTACCTAGTTAAGTGGTCTTCATAACCCTACTTTTCTGAATAGTCTCTTTTCAACAAGTTTATTTACATAACTGTGCAGTCGTATTTATATGCAATTTGGTTCTTTTAGGTAAGTAGTCGGTGGACTACAGCAACAATAAAGGAATCCCTTAGAGTATCATTTTCGACTTAAGTTACTCATCAAATGAAAAGGATAGTTGTCAATAGTGAACACCAATCAAATTGTACAATAAAATATCTATGGAGATTAATAAAGTTATACCAGAGGTTGTGCGTTGGTGGTACAGAGGTTAGCTTGCTCGCCGACCATGCATATGGTCCGTAGTTCGACCCCCGGCTACAGATGCACTCCTTTACCTCGCCAAGTCAGTAATAAAGCCGGTAAAGATTAAAGGTTGGGCATGAAGCTAGTAACTCCATCCTGTAAAAATAAACACTGCTACAGAAATTTCAAGCCTCTAGCTTGAAGCCCTATGTTCCTCTGGGAACGTGAAGGAAAAAAAACAACACCAGAGGTTGTGTATTTATCATGAAGTATGTAGGAACTCAAATGCAATGAGTAAAACGATAGAAAGAAAAATGAATAGATATCATACAAGAAGCGAACAAAATGAAAATGAGTCTGAGAGTTACTAAGGTTGATCAATAACTTTGATTGAACGATGGGAAAGAAGAGAAAAATTGACAGCTAGACGCGAAATTCAGACCAAGACAAAAGGAGTGACTGTACCAGTTTACCTCTAAGTTAATAAAATCACTTTCTCAATGTGGATGGATACTTCCTCGGCAAAAATACACTTGAGGACCAGCTTTAATATAAAGTCACTTTGAAAGAAATTTTTCCTATAAACGAGTGACCAGTGATGAAGACATATATATCCAAATATTTATTTATCGACTATGAAAACACCTGCCATAGTGTTTACCGTTAAACAATTTGAAAATTACTCCAACACTATGGCGTGCACTGCAACAAAACTTTATTAACCTCGGTAAAAAGGTACATGTCAATGTAAAGTATCAAGTGATTCACAACGGTGAAATCGAAGAAGGTTTTGGAGTGAAGACAGGAGTAAGACAGGGTTGACCACAATCACTAATGACATTCCTAATTTTGGTAGGCTGGATTATGCGAAACAGTGCGTCTAGGAAAAGAGAAGATAGGAATAATATGGACCGGCAAGAACACTCCGGCGGAACTGAACCTCGTAGACGATTTGTGTTTAATTTCACAATAACTTTAAGATCTATAGCTGAAAACATCAAATTAACAGAAGAAGTAGACGGAGACAGCCAGACAACGAATCAACAAAAAGAACAACAACCAGCACGAATGGCTGTCAGCAGAAGAAATTTGAAAGAGATCACTGAATTCACTTATCTGACTGTGCAGAATCGTTTCAAATACAACCACATGGCACGGATGACGATGTTAAATCGAACGAGAATAGGGAAAGCAGGCGACATCTTCATCACTCTGAGTTCAGCTCGGAAATCTTCTTCACTCGGCCAAAGAAACAAAATTCATATTTTCAGCGCGAATGTTAATCCAGTCTCTGCTTTTATACGGATCAGAGACTTGATGAATGCATCACGAAAAGCATTTCGAATAGCCACCTGCAGAATTTCATCAACAGCTGCTCAGTTTACCGGCTCCATAGTGAAGGCCAGACTGCCGGCCAGAAAAAATCATCAACAAGAAACTCTGGGAACTTACTAGTCAAGAATGCGTTGCTCAAAACTTTGCTGAATATAATAGAGGTGGATCGGACACACACTGAGGAGACCGTCGAATAATACTGGGCGCCAGGTTAGCCTTGAGTAGAACTCGAATGAGAAACGATGAGTTAGGTGGGTATCACTATGCAGGACGGAGGAGATGGTGGGAGAAGATGATGAGAGACCACAGAGGACACGAAAATATGCAGATGTGTTGCTGAAGCCCTATATTCCACCTGAAACCCAAGAGACCCATTGTTTCTACTTTGCAACCGAAAAGAATAGCATTTTCTACACCATTTTTGATTTGACTTGAATCGAACGACTCATACACCTTGTTCTATAAGAGCTGTTAAATAGGTAGATGGACACAAAATCGTTCATATTTCAGAGGAATTTATCCTCCTAGATGTTGAAGAACAAGACTTACAGGAGAAAACTAATTCGTGCATACAGTTCTTCCAAGAGAGATGGATATCCTCTTTCCTAAAATTTCAGCAAATGAGTCACCTTTAACAGTGTTTATTCATTTTTCATATAAATATGACCTACTGTAATCGACTGAAGTCGATTGTTGGACGTATGATTTATTAATTTGGTTGATTTTTTATACAGATATGAAGAACAAAGGAGAAAAATAAATTGACATTTAATTTTTTCCACTCCTTGTTAGTTGTTTACTTTAGAAAGAGGTCTTGGAGGACATGATTACTTTCTAAGGCAAACAAACAAACAAACCAAAAAAGGGGAGTGTATAGTAACTTTTTCTGTTAAAATTAGACAGACCAACTAAGAAGAAGGTTTATGGTAAGAGTGGAAGGCTAAGGGAATGGACAGTCAGTGAAGTTATACAATACAACTACAGGCGGAACTGACGAGGATATCAAAGCCAGAATCGGAAAACCAAGACAAGCTTTCATTACTCTCAAGTCTGTGTAGTGGTCAGCAGCACTCAGGATGCAAAATAAGATCCGGATCTTCAAACTCCAATGTATAGTCAGTGCTACTATACGGATCAGAGACTTGGTGCGTCATAAAGAGCACCTCAAACAAACTACAGACCTCCATTAACAGTCGTCTTCGCTGAATACAACTCAGGATCAGACAACAGGCATCTCTGGGAGCGAACCAACCAGGAACTAAATATACAAGAAGAAATGGATGTGGATTGGCTGGCCATACTCTGGGGAAACCATCAAGTGACATCACTAGACAAGCCATTGCTCGAGTGGAACCCGAAAGGGAGGCGGCGAGTTGGTCGTCAGTGCAATGGTGACTTGGAGTAGGTCATGTGAAGAGGAGATGAAAGCATGTGGACAGACCTGGAGCGGGGTGAAAATGCTGGCAAAGGACCGAACGCAATGGAAACGTGCGGCTGCAGCCCTATGTTCCCCTAGGAAGTAAAGGAAGTAATAATAATAAATAATTAATAAATTAAAGGGAGACATTAGCATGATTAATCGTTTAAGTGGGATCATGCGGATGATAATATCTAAAATGTTAATGATAAAAATAATGATAAGACTACAGGTTGAAAGAGCAATGCTATGGTCATAATTATACAGGATTAGTGAAAATGTGAGTTTTAAAAGTAGTTTACCTAAGATCTATGATAAATTGAGAACAAGACAAAATACTGTTAGCTGTCCGAAAATGAGTGATGTCGCTGTCTGGCACTCACTTTTCTACATCTGAAGTGGATGGTATCCAGCAACAATTTTCTAATACAATGAGAATCTTTAAATAAACTTACGAAATTACGGACGCGTGTTCATGAAGAATACACGGAATAATGTCTCCTCCACACAACAACAGTTAGACTATTAGACTAAGCTAACAGAAGAGAGAAAGTACTTTTTGATACAATAGAACAAATATCTCATTGATATTTTAGCTGCTACAATATGTTTGAAACTGAAATTCACAACTAATATTCCATTAATGTACTGACAGATAATTAAGAACTTCAAGGGGATGTGCAATTATAGGATTAGTAGGCAAATAAAAAAATGAAAAGTTTACGTAACATTGTGTAAAATTTGACAACATAGAATTTAACGTTGCAGAACAGAAGTCATTTAAAATGATAAAGTGAAAATAGTAATAGTTAGAGAACCACTGGAAAACCTGCGAGTACTGGACAGTCAGCTGTTTCGTCCCAGTTTGGGACCCTTCGTCAGTGCGCACCCACAGCCTGGGTTCGAACCCAGCATCTTCCAGTTACAAGGCGAGCTCTCAGACCATTGAGCCACTGGGACCCAATTCAATGGTTCTTGAATTCTATTTTCTGCCAATTCATGACACAGCGCGACCATTTCACAATGTCTTCTTTGATGAGTTACTGCCTCATCTTTGACCTGTTGCACCCTACTGGTCACGGCTTCCCACTAGAATCCCCGGTTAACTGCCTGAATAGGGCCAGTCGCTAGTGAGCATCAGATTAATTTTCAAGTATTGGTTTCGTAGGGATTTTGTTTGATTGTCTTCCAGTGGTTCTCTAACTGATGTCATCTCATGATGAAATCCTCCATGTAATCAAACAAGATCCCTACAAAACCAGTACTAGAAAACAGTAATAGTGACAATTGACATAATAAAGGTAGAGTATACAAATTGAATAAACAAAACGAAAAAATTGTTAGAGCCAAAATATGATTAGGAATTACCGTATTTTAGCATAGAGGGATTAAGACCATGAAAGTTGTAGGGGTTGAACGAACTTTTTCTGTATGTAGAGATCTGGCTTTTCTGTTTTGATAACCAAAGCTTCAGCAGTTCAGGTGAGTCAAGTACGCAGTGATTCGGGCAGATTACTGTTTCGTCTTGTAGATGACTTTAAAGGCGGAGGTTGTAGAGATAAGGTGATCAGTATCGACCAGAAAACTAAGAGCCAGATGAATGTATGGGTTAGGGATACAATCTACCAAACAATTTTTCGAAGATATCCACTATCTACTAATTTCCTTCACAGGATATTCAATTTCTTATGAATTATATCAATAAAGCAATTCCCGAAATCTTTAGAATATGAGCACAAATATATTGAAGTTCTTTTTGCAGGTTTTTGACAAATAGCTAGTAAACCTAGTGAATTGGTCAAATAAGGTCACCTCTAGATGAACAAATCTCTACAGTTCATATTCAGACAATAAGGCTAGCTACTGAATTCCTACAGAACAGAGTTTCCTGGAGTTCTAGTGAGAAGCCGTGACCAGTGAGATCCATCCAGTCAAGTGTGAGGATGGATGTCCCGCCGATGACATTGGTTGGTGGTCACGCTAAATCACGAATTAGTAGAAGTTAGAATCCATGGATGACCATCCCAGTTGGCTGAATGGTATATGAGCTTGCCTTGTAACGGGTAGGTCGTGAGTTCGAGCCCTGACTGTGGGTGCGTACTGATTCCCAAATTAGGATGAAACAGCTGGCTGCCCAGTACTCCCTGCTTGTTTTCAATGGTTCTCTAAATGATATCAATCTGTGATCAACTCGTAAAAATTATAATATATACTACTTTGAACATAATATCTACAATCTAAATAAAATATAAAATATAAGTTAACCTCGGTTGTCTTAAGTACAACTAATGAATATCTTTGTCTTTCGGTACAATAATCATTTTAATTTATTTTTTTTTTTGTTATTTATGATATCAAAGGGTTAACTTCATCGACTAATCAAAGCAGTGATAATAATGATAATAATAATTGTTATTATTGTGAAAGTCATTAACAAATTAGGTCAAACGGATGTCCCAATGAATCTGTACAGCTAACATTTATTGCAGCACATATATTTAAAAGAATTACTCCCTTTTTTAAATTTGGTTAGCGTTATTAGAAGACAGAGATTATCTGAAAAATGTGATGTATTTTTGCGTGATGCGTTTCGAACAATCTGACCACACTACTTGAATATCGATGAGATGCTCACCGGTGACTTACCTCGTTAAGGTAGGTAGTTATCTGGGGTTCTGGTGAGAAGTCGTGACCAGTAGGGTGCAGCAGGTCGGCTGTGAGGAAAAATACTTGCCGAAGACATTGGCTGGCGATCACGCTATGTCGTGAATTGGCAGAAGTTAGAATTCAAGGACCATTGGATTGGGTCCCAGTGGCCTAATGCTATACGAGCTCGCCTTGTAACCAGAAGGTCCTGGGCTCAAATCCCGGTGGGTGCGTACTGATGAAGAGTCCAAAACTAGGACGAGACTGCTGTATAGTACTCCCAGGTCTTCCAGTGGTTCTGTAACTGATGTCAGCTCATGATGAAATCCTGTAACTTGAATATTCCTTTTCAGTTAATTCCTCATCATCGTCTGGCTCTTCATTGATATGTAGTCTTTTATATCAAAATTTTTTAACCAATCAAGTGAATCAGTTTCAGGCATTGGAGGCTGAAATTAA
Organism: Trichobilharzia regenti; assembly: GCA_944472135.2. Lineage (NCBI taxonomy): Eukaryota > Metazoa > Platyhelminthes > Trematoda > Strigeidida > Schistosomatidae > Trichobilharzia > Trichobilharzia regenti. The sequence continues at coordinate 67,521,282 of OX235264.1, read as the reverse complement.
GAGGTTAAAGGTCATCGAAACAATTGACTAATAGGTGTTAGTAAAAAGATAGCCAAGTTTTTAAAAGGAGTAGTGGAAATTAATTGCGGAACTCAAGATAAGTTGCTTCTTAGTCGCTGACAATATATTGTTATCACATAATCAGAAAACGATGTATTAGTTTGGAGCCAGCCGGTGATGAGGAACTAACTGAAAGAGGAATATATTTCTTTTTTTTCTAAATGCCTCAGTGGGAATTTGCAAATATATGCATATGATTGAAGAGATATTCCCCACTTACAGAGAATTCATTTTCATAGCTGTAAAATTATAAGAACAGTGTTTTTCTTCGTATGCATTTTTGTTGGTACTATTCTAACAAAATATGCAAGTGCAATAATCTAACTAACTAGATCAATAACTTGAAATCGATTTGATTTCGAATCACCTTTACCTTAATTGTTCTGAATCATCTTATGAGATTGAAAACAAAACAAAGCTACATTACTTAGAGAAAGAACATTTTATTCGGTTGGAAAATGTCTTTTTCAATTTTTGGGATTTGTAGGGATTCGACTGATTTCAAGTTCGATCACTAAGTGACTTCAGTAATAGAACCATTGGAAACAAGCGAGGAGGACTAAATGGCTGCTTCATCCTTGTTCAGAACTCTTCATCGGTACATATCAATAATCCCACTAGGTTTCAAACCTTGGATTTTTAGGTTATAAGGCCAACTTGTTGACTGTTGAGCCACAACAATGTAATTCAACGACCTACCAGTTCGTGATCAAGTCAAAAGTGAGTACTGCTGAGAAGTCACAAATATGGATGAAACAGCTGCCTAGTACTCTCTTGTTATCGATTTCAGTTCGTGATCAAATCTAAACAAAGTTTATTCAGCAAACATAACCTGGTCAAAGTGCAAGCGTTGTAGTAATAGATCAACAAAGCTATCTTGGGTAAAAATTAAGATGTCAAGAAACTTTATAAACCTAAACAGGAGCGACCGAGTAAAGGATTCTATAAGTTTTTAAAGGAATGAGGAATAATTCACCAATTTCCTAACAACTAATGGAAAAAGCTGAAATCTCCTATGGTTGATCAACCCTAAGGTCTATTTGAAATTCTTAAACCTTGAATACCACTTTGTCCTCTTTCATATATGAGTGGTCATCCTTATCATTACATTACCAAACAGCTAGTGGCGAACTCTTTCAGTCATCAAGAAGACAATTTCATGAACTATACATTTGAATTGATTAACTGCAATTATAATAACCAGTGATACCAAGAATGCTGTATTTACAATTAATAGTGTTCTCTGAGCTGGTTGGTTTAGTTGTGGAGCTTTCGTCGTCCTTCTGAACAAATTCTTCAGCGTAATATTTAGCAAAAAGTGAAATGATTTAAATTTCTTCATGATTGCGTCTTCCGGTAACCATCTTTACAGGTGTACTGACCATTTTCTGTTGACTTGGATTTTAAACTTTCTAGTCACCTGATTTACTTATTATTAGTTGGTATATGTCGTCTATATTAGCGTGTTTATTAATTGCATATTCATTTGAGTACCAGGCTTCTAGGAATTTTCTGGCACTTATGGTGTTTCCTCTGTCTAAGATTTCGACATTATCCCAATTAAATTCATGTCCATAATTGTCTATATGCATTGATACTAAAGGATATATATCGTGTCTTTTCACGGCTGATTTGTCTTCTTGGATTCTAATTCGAAGGTGACGCCCACTTTGGCCAGTGTAATGCCTGTTACAGTTCACACAATTTATTTTGTAAATGGTATTAATTTTATCCCGTTTCTCTACTGGTTCTTTCGGTTTGCATGATATCGAATTAAGCGATTTGACTGGCTTGTGTGCTATATCTATATCAAACAGTTTCAGTATTCTAACTGTTATTTCAGAGATATTTCTCATGTATGGTAGGATGAATTTTCTTGCGATCTTTGATGATGGTTGGTGTTTTGATTCGACTTTAAACACTTTAGATGGAATTTTGTGGATATCTATTCTTTTTGAAGACCGTTTGTAAGTATTTTTCTTTCATTCTTTTCAATTCTGGTGTGCTACAATGTGTTTGAACTCTTTCAAAACAATGTCTGCACACAGTTTCGTTTGTGAGTAATTGGATTATTGCTAGTATAGTTGAGTATTTGATCTGTGTGCATTGATTTTCTATATACTTGTGTTTCTAAATTTCCTGTGTTGGTTCTCCTGATTAAGACAACTAAAAATGGGATTTTGTTATCTAATTCTTCTTCTCTTGTGAATTTGATGTCTTCAAATGTGTTGTATGTTAATTTATGGATATATTCTAAATCATTTCTCTTAATTATTACAAATGTATCATCAACGTAACTTAACCAGATTTTCGGTTTAATTATAGGTAGAGCTATTAATTCGAATCTTTGCATAACGGCTTCAGCTATTAATCCTGATATGGGCGATCCCACCTGAGCTACAAATCTTTTCTATTATTTGAAAATGCTGTATTTACTCGATGTATCTGCTTACTCTTAAACTATTGGGGATGCAATATTTTTAGCCGTATAAAGTGAACAGGCATCAACGTAGTAGTACTTAAATCATATATGAAAAGACTTCCATTTCAATGCATACTAAATGTCTCCATTGTTTCAAATATCTGACCCATTTTCATTGGTGAGAATTATGCATCAAGAGATGACTATTCTGGTATACAGTCTCCACTAAACCCTTTGTTATAAAGCATTATTATTATTACCTTGGATCCAGAGTGAAACATACGTCTTCAGCAGGACATCTGCACTTTATCCTGTTAACTGTATTCCTCTTCGGTTGTTTCAACGATTTCCCATGAGCTATCATCTACTCCTCACACGATTTCCGTGTCACTTTCAGACTCATACGCAACTCGTCATTCCCATTCAGGTCCCGATCATGGGCCAACCTGACATGTGATATTATTCAACGGTCTCCCCAATCCATCTCCATTTTCTTCAGAATATTTGTTGAGAACCAGGTTTCTGATTGGGTTGTTTTAAGAGTTCCTCATTCTTTCTGGCTGGAAATTTGATCTTCATCATCGAACCAGCAAAGGTAAGTGTTGGTTAAAGTTTGCAGTCAGTTAGAAATGCTTTACGTGACGTTTTCCTCAGTTCTTTGACCTATATAGGATCAGTGACTGACTTAACATTGATGCTGAAAATCAGTAATTGGTTTCTTATGCTGAGTGCAGAATGATGAATACCTCTCTTGCTTTTTCGATTCTGGTTGTATTTGACGTCTACGTCTGTGCCATGTGGTTTTATTTGAGACGATTCTTCACAGTCAGATTGGTGAAGGCGGTGGTCTCTTTCAAATTTCTTCTATCAACAGTGACTGGTTCTTGAATTGAATTTTCGATTTTTCCCGTCGATTGATTGGACCGAAGTGCTCGGTCTCAGGTTGACATGTCGGCTTCTTGTGCAGATGCTTCGACGATGTCTGGGCATTTAATTAGTATACAATTAGTGGATGGTGGCTAGCAGTGGAATCCAGGATGCGCATTTCGTCCTATTTGGGACTCGTCAGCTGGATGTACCTGCATTTCTCAGTGAGTGATGATGTTCCCACCGAGGCTCGATTCAATAATTAATATGACCCGATGCACAAGAGGTGGCTCTCGTGGCCCAAGTGGTCTAGTGGATAACGCTTTGGCGTTTGAAACTATGGGTACTGGGTTCGAGCCTCAGTGGGAACATCATCACTCACTGAGAAATGCAGGTACATCCAGCTGACGAGTCCCAAATAGGACGAAATGCGCATCCTGGATTCCACTGCTAGCCACCATCCACTAATTGTAGTGACTGGTTCTGTTTTCCTCATCACCTTCATCTTCTCTATGCTCACTTGTATTCCTCTCTTCTCCATATGCCTCTTCCGTCAGTTTTCGCATATGCATCTTTAAGTTTATGTGACATTGGATATAAATTATCCACCAAGTTCAGACCTACTAAAATCTTCATATCGGCCTAATGTATTCCTGTGTTCCTGCTTCGCGCACACGGTGTTCCGCATAATCCAGCCTACTACACTTAGGAATACCATCGATGATATTAAGAAGCCATGTCTTAGTGTTGCATTCATTTCAAAAGCTTTACTGAGTTATCCATTGTGGATTATTTAATACATCCCATTGTTTCATATTTTGCTGAATAATACTGATAAAGGTTTGATGTAATTCTTATTGTTGAAGTCATTTCCAAATTACTTTGCAGTCAATCCTGTTGAAGGTCTTTTCAAAGTGAATGAAGCTGAAATAAAGATTCGACTATCATACTATGCTATGTTCGATGATGATGCGTGTTAAACAGTGTAGAAAACCATATATGTTCGTGGCAGCAGTTAATTCTTCAGATCTCAATCTTACTTTATTTGATCTAAAACCTTGAAGTTATTTGCATTTTTTCCAATCGATTCATCATTCATTTATTTCCCATTAGCAGTCATAATATAATTCAACATTTTAACTCATTACCATAATTTTTATTTACTTAAAAACAACATATTTAGTGAAGAAGCACATTCCATTTTAAATTTTTTATATTCATAGTTAAATGTGTGACGATAGGAATTACAGGCTAAGCGATATTATGTAGACAACTTGGAGAGGTATGTAAAACTGCCAATAATAATATGTTTGATCACGAGTTCAGAAAGTTGGAGAATTATTGAGAAACCTGGGAATACTGGACAGCCCTTTTGTCCTAGTTTCGGACTCCTCATCAGTATACACCCACTAGGGTTTGAACCCAAGACCTTCTGGTTATAAGGCGAGCAAGGTCGTAGACAATTAAGCCACTGAGGTCAGATCCAACGGCACATGAATCCCCAACTTCTGCCAATTCATGACAATATATAGCACAACTTCAAGCCAGTGTGAAAGGCGAGTAATGGTTCTCTTGTCAGACAAACAAACAAATCAATAGGCAGCAAGGTCATATAGACAGGCTGATTAAAATAAGTTGAAAGTTTATTATATGCATGAACTGACTACACCATGATTATTTCCTCAAGTATATCAACTTTAGAAATTTGTCAAGAAATATCTGGCTAGTGTGTGAAAAACGGGTTCCTTTTTACACAGCATTAGCTTATTTATTCAAAGTGCCCCTGCAACCCATTTTTATTCTTGTATTTGTAAAATACATAATCTTTTATGTACTACATCTGTTAATTGTTACTCAATATTTTGTGAATCTTTTAGGTGGTTTCTTTTTAGTCATCACACTTTTGACCAGTTTTGTTGACCGCATTAGCCAATGACTTCAAATACTTCAAGTATGTTGAATTTGATAACGAGACTAAGATAGTTATGAGCTGACAGACTGTTCCTGATCAATAGCTGCCAACCTGATGTGGTGGTTGGACTTGCACATGACAGTGATCCAACGATTGGCACTGGTTAGAAATAATGTTCTTGCAGGTCATATAACACCAGAAAGGTTGTTAGGATTGCGATTAGACTAAAAGCAGTTACCGCTATATTGTAAAATGTTACCACTATTCTGGGTTTTGTGGGTAAAGTTGTGCTGCTGGGGAACGGGAATGTAACAGTAGTAATGACCAGTCTAGCAGCTATGTTGCTTCTTCAATCTGGAGAGGGGAGGAGTAGAAAAGGTTGGCCCCAAAACTTTTACATCCCAACTTATCCTACAGTGGTCTGCAGCCTGCCGTCAGCTTCTAATACGGAACCAATTCTAAAATCCAATTTAAACATGCTATGTGTGACGGAACTCAAGCAGTTTTCGGGCTCCACTATCAAGCAACACTAATTCGCTTTCTGTTTCACGTACCCCAAGAAAAAATCAACTTCAATTACATGGGGAACTAGGAAGCAACAACCACCCACATACTTCCAGAAGCACACGAACTTTCCCTGATCATCAGTCAGTCAGTAACAAACTATCACTGATTTAGTAGGTGATAACTGAAGAATGCAAGCCAGTAGTTTCAGAATTACTAGTCTTACACTGAAACCAGGTGAGCTACGAAATCCAACTGTCATTATTTCACTGCAACCATCACGGGTTAATGTCCAGATATCATATGAATGAATGATAATTACTATCCGTTTCTTTTTTGTCACACAATAGTTATCATTAACGTTAAAGTTATCATCTGTAAGTTTTTTGTCAAACTCAGAAGTTTAATACTATTAAGTAATTGCTTCTTCCTTATCAGTAGTATAGTCAGGCATTGTAAATCAAACCACAGCTTGAAATTACTGAGTAGACTATGAGATATAAATTTAGCCACGGTTATATTGTGGATGCTATTCAAATGTAGATCGTATCATGATTGCATATTAGTCTGTCAGAGGATATGAGCGACTTAACAGTGACATTAGTTATGCAAATATAATTTCAGCCCTTTGAGTACTGACTGACAAATATAGAAAATCAAATTTGAAAGATGAAATGTCTACGGATTATTGGACTGCTTAGCAACAATAACATAAATAGCCTTGTTGACACCTAGATACCCTTGTTCACCAAAAAAATCTATAGTAGCTTAGAAGTAACTGCTATTAAAACTTTTCGAATACGAATTCAACAGAGAAAAGTTATATATATATATATATATATATATATATATATATATATATATATATAACTGTTGCATATTGACGATTTAATAGCCAGAAAGAATTAGCAATAAGAAACTCTCAAAACGAGCCAATCAGGAAGCTACTGCACAAAATATATGCCTATGAAAACAGAGGTAGATCGGAAGCATACTGAGGAGACCATCGAATGATATCGTGCGTCAGGACAGCTTCCGAGTGGAAGCCGAACGGGAAACAACTAGTTGGGCGTGTGTCCGGCATTGATAAGGAGAAGATTATGCGAGGAGGAGATGAGAGACCATAGAAAGCCATGTAGGCAGCTAAAGAGGACTGCGAAGAACAGGGTAAGATGTAGACGTGCTTCTGAAGCCTAATGTTCCACTCAGAACCCAAAAGAACAATTATATATATATATGTATAATGATTTATAGTCCAGCAAACACATTTTCACTCCACAGAATATCAAAGCGTACAACCGGGACCTACTCGATATCAGTAAATAATTACTTAACCATTGTATTTTCCTCAAAACTCACTAAACAAAAATGGAAATTCAAAATTTAGATTTCTACATATTTTAAAATTTATTTGAATAAGAATCCAGATGTGAAAACAATGTGACAACCAAAAATGTATGCAGAAATCAACCACAAAAGAAAGAAGATTGGAATTTGATTCCTTAGAGTTGATTTTTAGGGAGGAACAAGAAAAAGATGAAGAAAAGGAAGAATAGAAATTCATAATAAATTAGCTAACTGAACACATTTTATTGTGTCCAATCACCAGCATTCTCAAAAGAAGGTTTTGAGTTTACAACAGACAAAGGATTACCATCAGATGATACTTGAAATATACGCACAGTATTGGTGAAACCACTTCCAGCTTCCTGTCCAGTAACTACAATGATTTGATCACCATTACCGACAAATTTACGTTTCTTAGCAAAATTTAGTGCTGCATTCAATCTTTCATCCATATCATTAGACCATTCTGACAATTTCTCACCTATGCAATAATAATAATAATAAAATATTAGTAAATCATTCAACAGACACTTGTTCAAAAATGATTAAATACCCACTACAAAAGAAAGATAAGAATGATTTACTGATATATGGTTAGGACTTGGCCACTGTCGTAGAGTATAACTATGCCATTATGGATATTGTTATATTATAATGAAATCATACAGTGTTATACAATAATATTTACTGATAATCACGTTTCGAGAACAAATTACTGCCGCTCATAATCATATCGAGGTACTCAATAGTAGGCGAGTGTGTTTTGATGAAGAGTCTGAAACTAGGACGAAAAAGCTGGCTGTCCAGTACTCCCAGGTTTTCCAGTGGTTCTCTAACTGATGTCAGCTCATGATGAAATCCTCCATGCAATCGTACTGAATAGACTATCTTGCTTCACTCATAGACATGTGTAAAAATTGATTAAACATTCAGAAATAATATTAGTGTTATCAATAAAATACAATAAGATAGGAAATAAGATGATTTTATAATAAAATAAATAAGTGACTTGTTAGAATGTGAAGTGAATACATTTCAACATTATTTATTATCCTCTGATTTGACTACTAGTAATAATATCTTCCATATCTCTGGTATTTGCGTTGAGTAACTTCTATTGCATGTGTTGTATGTAGACTCGATGAACCAGCATTCAGTAATCCACCTTCCTCTCTTCTATCTGTTTCATTTTATCATTTAGGTTTTTTGTTGTACCACTTACTGCTATCGCTAGGCTTGTTAGACACTTAACTAAGCCAGACTTTACAGACAACGGATGAGATGAATTAAAGTCTAGATATCTATTTGAACGCGTTGGCTTATTATAAACGTAAGTGTGCAGTTTACATTCTTTTCTTTTTTTATTTTACAATCTAACATGATAGTTAATTCTCCTTGTTCATTTTTCGATTCAAAGGTGAATTTTATTCCCTTTATTAGTGAGTGTAATCAATTTCTACTCATGTATGTAAATGAAGCAAGGAAATTGTGTGAGTGCTTTAATGTGATTATCAGGAATAATTTGTACTCAAAACGTGGTTATCAGTAAATATTACTGTGTAAAACTGTGTGATTTTATCAAAATAAAATTTTATCCATAAGGGATGATTTCCATATTTGAATATTCTTCTGATAAATAAATGATTTTTCGCCATGAATTAGGTATATCCGTTAACTATGAGGTTTGTTTAGGTGAATTTTCTGAGGATAAGAATATTGTTACAGAAAATGATCATGCGAAACCTGTTCTAATGGCTTGGAAATCATTTCAAGTTTTCCCATCCCTAGTGAATTTTATACCTAAGATTATTTCTTATCAACAGAACCACTTGTTATTGTTATTGGCAGTTTACAGATGAAACCTTTTTGGTATAACTGAGGAACAAGTTGCATTTTTATACACTTGAAAACGATTGGGACCTACCAATACTATTAGGCTTTTTTATCTCCGACACATGAAGTGTGGTTCTAAATAGAAAACCATCACTGGAAAGTCGTATTTAATAACTTATGAGCCACAGATTACACAAAACCTCCCAAATAAAGACTGTTTATATCACAGACACGTTTTTTGATCCATGATGTCTGATTTTAGAAGCATCATCCAGGTTTTAGACTAGTGCCAAACCCACCGAAAGATTTTCGAAGACATAATCACGTTCGCAAACTGTTTTCCCCTGTCACACCTTTCTTAAAATCCTCACTTTCTGGCATTGTCTTGCATTGCGGTGTCCATAACTGTGTTACAGGTAGCTAGTTTAAGGGTAACACACGTATCTTACATTTGTCAGGGATAAGTGTATGATTATTGTTGATGAAATCTCAGCACAGATGAGAAAGACTCGTGTGACAGTTATTAACTTACCTAATTTCTGGAGTAGATGTCATATCTAGCTATCGTGGTTCTGAGATGTAGCTGTTTACTGTGGAAGAAATAAAGGAGCTATGTCTTCGACTACAGGTGTTTGCGTTTCTTCTTCCGTGTTAAGTATTATCATATGGGAGGGGTAGTATTGAAGTTAGGAGTAGAGTGTAAACAGAACTGCTATACTTCTGTGGAAAGTCCTACGTTGAAACTCAGCACTCAGTAGCAACATGGTTCATATACAGAACAGTCGCTCAACGCGAAAATTCTGATACCTTATAGCTCATTATTTTTAGAGTTGGGTCACAGTTCCTCTTACAAGAAAATTAAAACTCCTGCTTGATTTCCAATACACAGACTATTTTCATACATGAAAAAGATATTTACTCATATCATCACCTTTGTAATACCATCGGTTTACTGAGATTCCCAGATGCAACTCATTAAACAAAAATAATAAAAGTATTAACAAAAGCGATGAAAAATGCACTGAATTAGAATCCTTTACAGATGCTTACCTGTGAAAACAAATGGATGTATGCCACGTATGGAATGACATTTTCGTGCTACTTCAGGTCGCCTCATAATTGCAATTACCGGACAAGAAGGATGGAATGAAGCTATTGTCAATGCAGAACTAAAAAAGAAATACATTATAAATAAATAACTTGCTCAGCGTATTAACAGATCATTAGTTTGTTAATGGCTAATCGTGTGTTGGTGGTTCATCGACAGAATACTCACCAACCAAACTGTGGTGATTGACAATTTCTATCTCTGTATTGTTTAAATACTTACTGTTGACTGTTAACATGTTTCTTATATGAATTGCAGAATAATTCCGCTAAATACAAATTCCTGAGTTCTGCTCTCTCTGTGTTTTGGTTGGATTCGTGTAATTCGATCATCTTGAAATACTAATATTACGAATACAATAAATTACTACACAAACATATGTCCTGGAGTTTGACTGCCTGCCAACGCACTCCAAAACCTCGTTTAGCTGGTGATAAGCCAGGAAGTGGGAATAAGTTGAGTGTGAGACTAGCAACGTCACTCCGTAGAAGAAATAATAACTGGTTACACGATTTCATGATCAGGTGAAATCGGTTAGAGAACCGTTGGGAAACAGATGTTTCGTCTACGTCTCGAACTCTTTATCAGTACGCACCCATCGACAAGGTTCGAACCCATGACACTCCGGTTGCGAGATGAGCTTATGGACCACTCAGCTACTGAGACCCGATCCAATGACCCATGAATTCCAATTTCTGCCAATTCACGATATCGTACAACCATTAGCGAATATCATCGGCTAGTATTTGTCCTCACACCTAACCTGAAGTGTCCCAATGGTCACGACTTCTCCCTAGGACCCAGGTGACTACCTACCTGAATAGGGCCAGTCGCTAGTGAGCATCAGATGAAGAGTCCGAAACTAGGATGAAACAACTGTCCAGTACTTCCAGGGTTTCCAATGGTTACCTAACCGACATCAGCTCATGATGAAATCCTCTAACCAATCAAATCCTCGCAAATCAACACTTGAGTACCTAGTTAGTTGGTGTGTCGGAATTATGAACACTGAAACTATTGGCTGTTATGTTAAACAATATGACCTGGGCCTGAGTTCATTACAATCATGGATTAACTCTGCAAAATCAAAAGCAAGAATAATGAGTGAATGGTAAATTATTTACTGATCAGTAGTAAGGAATCCCTCACCATAGTAAATCTACGAAATTTGGTCACGATTATATTCATCAGATAAGGTGTATTTATTAGGACTGGAGAGATTTCGAACTACAATTCTAGGAAGGGTAAGAACAACCAGTTAAAGTTACCAGTGTTTCGAAAAAAATGATGGGGACATCAAACCACATATATGATTACTAGTTCTGTTCATTTGCATCCCCGTTTTCCCTTCCTAATGAATAACAGACAGCACTATTCTAACCTTACTTTATTGAGCCATATTTTAAGTTTTAAAAATGTATATTGTTGTGTTCATTCACTATTCCTGTTTGTTTTTTCTGTTGTTGTTAATTTTGTGTCAACAAACCTGCGTGTGTGCGTGTGACTTTCTGGATTAATATAGGACAATGACACATTCTGCATTACAAACTTACTATTCGTAATTTCTGTTACTCTTTTAGATCCTCAGGTAAGTGACAGAAAATAACCATGGTGAAATTGATTTTCAATCAGTGCGACCAGCAAAAGTCTTTAAAGTTCAATATGTTACACGCTAAAGAGATCGGTATTTTCATAATAAAAATTATAGCTTTCCAGACTTGAAAACTGCACAAGATTAATCTTAAAACAATGCACTGTATATATGAATACTATGCATTGAGTTTCAAAACATTTTAATACAGAAGAACTACGATCTGTTTTTCACACGGACAGATCCCAACCGCGCTTTATAGACCTGAATTTTTACAGTCAGGTAATACTGTTAGTTTTCAAACCTTAGTTATAACTACTTGCCAACTGACCGTGAATCTAAGAGGTTATTGGGTAACATTTACCTGCATGACTCAAATCAACAATCAAAAACTTTATGGATAAGTGCTATGTTTTCATCTGCCCACCCCCAACTCTTTTCAAACCTAATCCTATATCAGCTAAGACTGCTTTTAGAAGAACGCGGATGTGTAAAACATATCTAATGACAGACTAAAATTAACCACGTCAAATAATATCTTCATTTCTTGTTCTGCATCTCACTGTTTTGAAAGGACTACGAAATTAAGTGGAGTAATCTAGGAGTATGTTTGATGCTTCCTTCGCTGACACTGAAATAGATTTCTTCTCTAGAAATACTGCTTGGAAAATAGTATGGTTAAATATGTAGAGTGGTTCTTATAAACTATGCGCCACAACTTCATCGTATGCACTTGTATATGGCCTTGGAAAAGTGTTCTTTCCCAGTACTGTGTGAACAACAAGCAAGATCTGACGGTGTAATGCTGCTTTCCTAGTCCTTGTTTTAAATTATGTGTTCTATGGTCAGGTTATATTACACGTCTACAATAGTCAACAGTGAAAATATGTGTAAGATAATGCACTTACCGTCCAGAGGTAGTAATAACAAAAATAGCAGATGCATTTGATGTACTTGAAGCTTCAACAGCAGCCAGCCCTGCAATATATCCTGCATCTATATACGAAAGTCCTCTTATTTCTCTAGCTGCTTTAAGATCTATCCAAAATTTTTCATGAAAAACAGCAGCTTCTGCTTCTCGACAAGTCTAAAAGGCAATATTTTACAGTAAAAGTTAATTAGAGTAGAAAATTTGTTGTGAATGATGATTATATGAAGGGTGAATTTCAAAGAAGAGTATTTTTGAAGAGCAATGTTTGTGTTCAGCTTTACTTTTCATTACAACAACAATTAAGAGAAAAAGAAAGGTCACTGGGAAGAGAAATGTTGTTTCAGAAAGTAATAAAAGGCGAATATCTGTGAAGATATCTTTAGAAATATTCAGTTTTTGCAGCCAGACAATATATACATATATGTAACGGTACTGTTTATGAATGAATCTCTGGAAGAAAATCAGTAGACGAGGCTGTGAAGTTATACCTATCATGATCGTTAGGACATGTGTTACGTATGCCTAGCCATCGCCTTCCTCGACCGATGAGCAAGGCTATCTGGCATAAGATGGTGGTCAAACCAAAACGTGGCATCAGTCAATGAAATTCACACCAGTTAGTTTAAACCACGTAGGGAGGTGTAGATTTCTTAGTTGGGGTCCTCGAGATGGTTAAAAACAAATGAAGACTGCAGACAATTGGTGATATGGCTCAAACGTTTTCTCAGTGGCAGAGATGCACACACTCCTTGTTACTTATAATATCCAATAAAACTAAATTGTTCTTTCATATTACCATTTTTTGCCTCATATCTCGGTTTATCATCTTTCTTTACTCTCTCCTCTTGCTTTGTATGCTACATGGAGTATGAAAAGACACGGCAAAACACCAAGATTGATCGTTCAAATTACGAAGTATATTTCGGGACCAAATCGGAGTGCGAGGCGATTGCTTAGCTTGCTAGGGATCGTGCATGAGCTAACGAAGGAATATAACACGACTGCGTGACGAATGGCGTGGGTGCTTGACTGTAAGCCTTCAGCTGAACAAATTGACTAAAACAGTGAGTGTCAGCCTCCAGTGTTCGATGATGAATGCTGTGGCCGATAATTCTTGAGAATTACCTACCTCTACTGAAGTCTTCATTTATATATGTGTCGAACCTGAAACCAATTAACTCTTACTGTATATAACTGTTAGTTGCGTGATGGTCAAAAGAGTTGTGGTTATATGCTGTCTGGTCACCAGCTGGCAACCATTACAGATGTCTAATCATAATTGGATGAACTTATTGACTCCCATAATGTGTATGATAGCATCATTAAATGAACTGACACAGTTCTTCAGTGAACTTTATTGCACTGTAATCTGACCATCATATATGGAGACAGACAACCGACAGGAAGCCCTGGACATAAGTTCACGGTGTTTAATACTCATGAGAAAGGCTTATGTGCAACTTTCAGGAAACTTACACTCCCTCTTGTATTACTTGGCATCACAGAACAGTAACTTTACTAATAATCTAACCGAATGTAGGACTGATTGATGGAAAGGTTAATTTTTAATACAATGCTTGATCTGATATTAAGTTCCTACTGATTAGATATGAGATTTTTACATTTTCGGTGAGCTACTTTGTACCGGAAAACTTCGGTGTACATTTTTTAAATAAAATTAACTTAATTATTCAAAGTACACACCACCACTGATCCTTAATTTGAGCCAAAACTGATAACATCGCGTGGTCTCTTGAACCCATATAAAGAAGACTTTTATGAATCAACAAATGGTCATTCAGTCCGTTTTACTGGTAATAATTCAAGTTCAAAACCATCAAAGGTTTTTTTCCTTCACGTTCCCAGTGGAACATAGGGTCTCAAGCTAGTGGCTAGAAGCTTCTGTAGCAGTGTTTAATTTTACAGGATGGGGTTGCCAGCTACATGCCAAATCTTTCCTCTTTACCAGCATTATTTCTGGCTTAGCGAGGTAAAGGAGTGCGTCTGTGGCCGGGGATCGAACCCCGGAACATGTGAATTATTGGCGAGCGTGCTAACCGCCCGTGCCACCGACGCACAAACTGGAAGTTAAATAAGTACATTCAACGACCATTCTTTAGTGAAATAATTATGACCGTTGACTTTGTATAACTAGTGTAAACAAGATGACGCGGGACGGATATTTATTCACCTTCCTCTTGAATGTAGTTTGCTATTACTGTACAGTGAATGTTGTTTATATAAATTCAAACTACATACTACAGTACCATAGTATGTCTGAAACTTTTAAATTGACTCTGGTCTATATGCATAACTCATACAAGTTGCAGTCTGTTGCATGAAAATATGGTCCTTTAATCTATCAATACAGAAAAAAGTAATGTACGGATAATAGTGGGAACATAATGCTTTCTATAATAACCCTTGGATTAATTAATAGATAAAAAGCACAAAGTAACTTATGGAACTCAGCAAGTATAGTTGGGTGTCAGTTTGACACAACTATGTTAACAGCCAAATTACACTTTCTGACTACTTCTGTCCAAATGAATGAAGCGAATTTTGGAGTCATGGACCAACGTTTAAAGATATTGGAAAGAAAACCAGTAGTTCAATGAAGAGTGTGTTTTCAGTGAGTTCTCCGAAAACAGACTCTTGACTGAACTACTGGTCTTCTCTCTATTAAAAACGTTCGAATGGGGATTTTTCATGAGTGGAAAGATAAATCTAGATTTTCTCCTGACCTTGTTTACTAAGTGTAGTTCTTAACTGTAAAGTATGGAAATTTATTGATTGACTCATTCTGTAAGAATAACAAAATGTAGTCAAGATTATGTGCATATATAAATAATTCAATTTAAGAATAATAATAATGACATAAGTGATAACTTAGAATACCTTGTGTAAAACTGTTAATGATTCCTTCGGAAACATTCCCCGTGAAGTTTCTACAGTTAATATAAGTCCATCAGCACCATCCAAAACAGCATTAGCAATATCACTTATCTCTGCTCGAGTGGCTCGCGGTTTAAATCTCATTGATTCAAGTAAATGGGTTATAACAAATACAGGTTTATGGAGTATATTGCAAGCAGCAATTATTTGTTTTTGTATCTGAAAAACCTTTTCATTTGGATAGCATAAACTGAGAGGACCACGCCCAATAATAATACCATCGGAATATAACATTATATCATTCAAACTGAAAATAAAAGATATATTCAGGGAGCTAATTAAAATCGAGATCACACTCACTCGTAATATCATCTTAACATTTTTAAGTATTTAGGTAGGCAAAAAGTGACTTCTTTTTATTCTAAAATCTACTACAGTAATAATTATACAGAGTAGACTTTTTAGTGTTTTTATACATATTAAAACAATTTAGCTGCCTTTATAAATATGTACATGCATAAAATTTAAAATGATAATAATAATATTAATAATGGGACCACTATAAACAGAATGTTGGTGGAAACATAATGAAGTATAAATAGATATCATATATAATACATGTAATAATAATCTTTACTTATGCTTTGCAGTTCATTTACTGATTTAAAAGGTTAATATGTTTTTTTCTGACATCTGACTCTCTCTTTATACAAAACCCGTGCTAAATACGGTGTGGTAGAATATCTATGTTCAGATGTACGAGCATAAATTCTTATGAAGTTTCTTCTGGTTTTACCCGAAGATATACAAGGCAAAAGTTGAGAATAAAAAGGATGTGAAATGTCATAAAAGATAACCTTGGCCAAGTACTTGCAAGAATTGAAATACTTACTGAAAATAATGTAATTTGATGAAGTCAAAGACACTGCTAGCCCTAGTTACAGCCTTCAGCATTCTACCTAGTATATAATCTTTTTTGGGAAATCCAGGGAAGGATGAGGGTGATCAAAAAGGAAGGATGGGGGGAATACATGAATTAATAGATTGCAAGAGAAGATGTCGAGACATTCAGAAAGTCTCATCTTCTCTATGTAGTAAGTCAGACAAAATTTCTCTTAGAAATCAACAGACTCGAAGCAAAATTGATGCCGAGATAAGCAATATTCCATTAACTGTCTTTCACACTGCCGTCAATATTACAGGAATCATGAGAATGAATCAGTTCACGCAAGTCTTTTTCGCACCTGAAACTAAAATCAACAATATGAAATTTAGGTGGATTCAGTTTAAGACTATTTCGGTGAAAACACCTGTTGACTTCAGATCACAATTGACTCATATAAGAACAATGTAATTACAAAACTGCTGGGACAGAAATGGTCAGATCGTCAGCATATTTGATGAAATTAGCCCTGGGAGAATACGAAAGGTCTTTCTAAAAATAATAAAAAAAGGAATGCAGAGAGTATAGCTCCTTGAGGCACACAAGTTTGCATTAGCAAAGAAGGAGGACACTTTCCATAAAAAACAGTATGTTGTTTAATACCAAAAATTAAGAAGACAGCCACCTTATGATCCATGACTCAGTACGTGTTGAAATAAGCTTGCTTAGTAACACTTCCCTAAGAATTGAGTTCAAAGTAGCATTTTAGCCTAAAATGCAGACTTGACCAAACATTTTGCCTTTATCAAGACTTGAAACAATATTGTGGTGGAGCACAACTACGGTATCTAAAGTGTTTCTACTGCGGTGGTAAGCAAACTACTTCGGGCCATTAAAAGATGCCAAAGAAAGCTTAAGAACATGCAAAAGAAGTTTCTGCATAGTTTTCAGAAATGAAAACGTGGTGACGATTCGCCTAAATTTTAAACCTGATTCAGAAGATGATTCTGGTGCAGATACCAGCTTTATTTCCCTACGAAATGAAACATTAAAGATTTGTGTAAGAGGCACACTTTGAAGTAAAATGCTTGGTACACCAACAGTCAAATCTAAGGAAACTTTCATACGGTTTTGAGGGTACAGTTTCAGTATAGTGAATCAGTGCAATCAAAGTGAACCGGAAATGATCTGCCTAGTCAACGCTGACTATACAGTAATGATAAGTAGCACAAAAAAGACTTACTTTTTTATTGATTCTTTAGTCTCTATTTTAGAAAACAGAAGAATGTCCTTCCCTAGAATGTTCTTAGCCTGTGCAACCTGATTCGCATTTGAGGCATAACCAGTGAATACGTAATCAACCTATTCAGACAATTATCAAATATTTAACAGAACAACCTGACATTGAACAGCAAACTCCAGGTCACTTTTATACGTGGTGTCGAATGTCTTTTCATATAGCCTCTCACTTGGTAGCTGAACACGTTTATAGCTCCCAACCTCACCTGCAGTGTAAATATTATAATACTCATGACGTACCTCCTTGTTCAACTAAACAAGTTATGCCGTCTATCTTGATATCTCTAACAATCAAGGATATCATTCCCTCATCGATGTAAATGCGATCACCAATAGCTACGCACTGTATAAGTGTTGGGAAATAATTTGAGCTTATCCAGATGACAGAATTTGATGACTTGTCTTCATATTCGTCAGAAATGCTTAACTGGATTATCTGGCCTGTTTGAACTACAACAAAGTTGTCAACACTCTGCCGAATAAATAAAGAAAATACAGCATACCCCATTTATAAGACCTGTACGCACAGGAGGAGCTGAAAGATCGAGTGCGATCCCAACAGCTGGATTATGGCCGTATGATTTTTCCAACTGACGGACGCGACGTATGACTTCTGCATACTTTTCTTTTGAACCCATACTCAGATTCAAACGGAGGATGTTCATGCCACTTTTTATCATCTGGTCAATTTTCTCATCCGTATCCCACAAATCACCTATTTTTAAACTATGAAAGAAAAGGGAAAATTACCCAGAGTACAAACTAGGTTAGTTTGCCTGACAAAAGATGGAGCATGATCAATATCCAGATTACTAATATGTTCTATCCATGTGTTAGCACGATCTCCATGTTGCTGTTTCTGATACTGTACGAAATATGCGTCGGACTTAGCTCGCGTTTCCATAACACAGTGTTAACAGCGGTAAATTGAAGTGGGTGAAACTTGTTTTTAACCCCGTTACACAACTGTTAAGGTGACCTAGTGGAAAACTAATCTGACAACTGAAACTGGCGCAAAAACCAGGATAGGTCATAGGTCCAATGTCCAATATCCTGATGACGAGCTAGTATAAACCAGTGATTTCTTTGAGCTCGCTTCTTGATTGTGAGGTAGAGGTTCCAGATCTTCGGTGAGCTTCTGCGTAGTAAGTCCCGACACTCGACTGCTTTAGCTCTGGTAGACTCCAGGAGGAGTGGTGCGGGGATTGGTCGAGATGTGGTTTGTAGTATGCAGTATGTTAGGACTGTATTGCTGCCGTGAATGGAGTTTGACCTAACTCCCCTTGGTCATTCGGTGTAGTCATAAAAGCAGAATAGTATAATAATAATAATAGGTTGTAGTGTAGATAATATAGGTTGAGATAAGTGGAATAATAAAGGTGACCTAAGGAAAAGATAGAGTGAGAGAAGGCAGAATAGGTCGTGGGGATTTAGTTAGTACGCTTATTCATTGACAGTTTGGTTTCAAATTTTATGAGGATAAGCCATTGAGACACAAACCTTGCATTTCTGCATGATTGTCTAGCTTCCGCTTAAAAATCTCCAGAGATGGCGCTGTAGTCACGGCCGCCGGTAAAGCGTTCCAGAGACGGCAAACACGAAGCGAAAAGAAATGTGATCGCACTCGAGTCTTTGGTCTCTGGTGTGCTATCCTTAGCGGGTTACCTCGTGGAAGCCTATAATCGCTTAATGGCAGGATGCTTTTATTTGGGTGGGCCTGGTCATTTAGGATCTTGTAGACGGTGATGAGGTCTCCCCTGTGCCTACGGTAACTGAGTGTGAAAAGACCTAATTTCTTTAGTCTTTCCTCATATG
Organism: Trichobilharzia regenti; assembly: GCA_944472135.2. Lineage (NCBI taxonomy): Eukaryota > Metazoa > Platyhelminthes > Trematoda > Strigeidida > Schistosomatidae > Trichobilharzia > Trichobilharzia regenti. The sequence continues at coordinate 67,501,815 of OX235264.1, read as the reverse complement.
ATTTGTTGCGGAGGCCGATCACCCATTTTGTCGCTCGTCTCTGGACACTTTCTAGAATGTTAGCATCCCTTTTGAGTAGCGGAGGTGCAATGATATTATGCACCTCAAGGTGTGGCCTCACATATGCCTTGTATAGCCTTAAGAACAGTTCGGGAGTGAGAGCTCCCAGCTGCCTGTGCATAAAGTGTAATGTTGCGTAGGCTTTGGCGACGTCCCTCGAGTAATTTCCACTGGTGTCTAGCTTTTCTGTTAGAATAAGACCTAGATCACGCTCTGATGGAACACAACTCAAGTTCTGGCCACCAAGGGTGTAATTTACACTCTGTGACCTGCCGGAATGAAGCTGCACTACTTTGCACTTCTTTAGATTGAAAGGCATTCCGTTAGCCAAAGCCCAATTTCCCAGAGTTTGCAGGTCAGCCTGCAATCTATCTGAGTCTTCCGATGAGTTTATTGCTCTCCAAATCTTTACGTCGTCAGCGTAAAGAAGCGCAGAGCAGTTTAGTTGGGGGGGCAGGTCATTGATAAAAATCAAAAACATCAACGGCCCTAGGATAGAACCCTGAGGAACCCCTGATGCCGAGGTGTGCCAAGATGATCGGATGCGGTTGACTTTGGTGCAGAATTCTCTCTCGCCTAAGTAATCTGTCAGCCATGCGAGAAGTGCTCCAGAAACTCCCGCCTTGCCTATTTTGTGAAGGAGCAGACCATGGTGAACTGTGTCGAATGCTTTCGCAAAGTCGAGAAAGATCACGTGGGCTGGTACCTTTTTGTCCCAGGATAGTGTCCAATCGTTCCAGGCTAGTAGAAGATTCGTCACGCAGGATCTTCCCCTCCTGAAACCGTGCTGTGCTTCGTGAAGAAGGTTAGTCCCATCGAAGTATTTTCTCATGTGGTCGTCAATGAGACTTTCCAATATCTTCGATACCACTGGAAGTAGAGCAACTGGTCTGTAACTGGTCACATTCTGCCGGTCACCACCCTTGAAGATAGGGGATAGGATTGCACGTTTCCATTCACATGGAAGTTTCCCTACATCAAGGGAGTGTTGGAACAGATCACTTAGGGGTTGACAGAGACTTTCTGAACACTGCTTCAGGACAGATGGTCTGATGCCATCACAACCTGGAGACTTTCCCGAAGCCAACCTTCCCAATTTTGCAAGTACCATAGCCGGGGTAATTTGAAATGTCCCCAGCAGGTTTTCGTGTGTTGGTTCTGCGATGTAATCTGGATGTTCTGTAGGGGTAATATCCTCGTTACTATTTAGTTGCCTGTGAAAGGCTAGGCTGAATGTCTCTGCCATTTCAAGACTAGTAAGAGATTTCCCATCAGAACCCACTAGATTGCATGCTCCCTGGTTGGTCGGTTTTCTTTCGGCCATAAACCTGTATAGGCTTTTGGGGTTCACGAGAAGCTTATTGGCGAGGTCTCCCTGAAATGTCCTTCTATCGCTCCGGACTCGTATGTTACATCGATTCCTGAGTTCAAGGTACACTTCATATTCGGGTTGACTCTTCGATCGTCGCCACGCGAACCAGGCTTTACGCTTTGCCTGCAGAAGGCGTTGTGTCCCCTTTTCAGCCATGATCGTTGCTTCCTAGCTTTTGGTGAGACTAAAGGAACAGTGTCTGAGACCGCCTGGTGAATGATCTCCTTTACCACTCTCCAGTGTTCTTCTACTGTTAGCTCTGTCCATTTTTTAGGCCAGTTTGCTTCAGACAGAAGTCTTCGCATTTTGGTAAAGTTGGCTTTGTTATAACACAGATAGGGCTGTGTATTGTCCCACTGTAAGCGCTCGCGGAGGACTATGTCGAATACTATGACCGCGTGGTCACTACTACCTATGGGAGTCGTGATCTGAACGTTTTCCACTAGTAGCTGGTCACTAGTGAGCACGTAATCCAGTCTAGAAGACTTCCCATCAGGGCCCCATCTAGTATCCATCTTGACATTTTCAGTGAATCCAGCCTTCCTGATGGTATGCAGCAGATTTCGATCAAATCTATCATGGGCTTTTCCCGACACCAAGTTAAGAGATGGGGCATTGAAGTCACCAGCTATGACAATTTGATCATAACCCATGTCTTGAGTCGCTGAAATTGTATTTAGCAGTACCTGGTTATGGTCTGCTCCACATGAAGGTGATCGATAAATGCTGCCCACTAGATATTTGCAGTACCCAACGGTGAAGTGGCACCATATGGAGTCAGGGAGCTCTGTGAGGGGAGGGTCCGTCGCGTGAACACATCTGAGCTGTTTGTCGACGTATATGGCGACTCCACCTCCTTCTTTCAGGTCCCTATCTCGCCTGACTAGGACCATATCATTTATACTGACTTCGCTGTCTGCCACCGTAGGGGTTAGCCAGGTTTCCGTCAGTATTATGATTTTGGAGTTTAGTTGTGATTGTAGGTGTCTAAGTTCAGCTATTTTGCCTCTTAGCCCTCTCACATTACTATACAGGCAACTGGTAGTCAGTCTCACCACTTCCCCGTATTGGGGGGTAGTTGACTTGATATTGGCTATCGGTTGAGGAGTTATCCTACGAACTAGTTGGCCGATTCCCCAGGAACCGGCCTGTTGGCGTTTTTTTCTTCTAGTTCAGTTGGAGCACTCGGATGACACTGGCTATCATCGTCCGTGCTGCACCGCTGTAGTGTGACTAGGGGTTGAGGATTTTCTTTTACTACGCTTTGTTCTCTCCTTTGAGTGCGAGGCCGGCTCTCGCAGCAGCGAATGTGTTTGCTGACCTTGTCCTTGGTCTCGTACCATCTATGGAGAGCGGTATTCAACTGGTCTTGGGAGCTGAACTTGACAGCTAACAGACGTGGCGAGTTAATTGACATAAGATGAGTGGGTCGAGGCAGTCTATAAATAGAGACAGCCCCTGAACTTCCCAGGGCCATCTGGGATGCTAACCATCTCCATTGTTGTACATCATGACAATGCTTTTCGCAGGCGTTCCCAGTTACCAGTTCGGGAATGCCATGCACAACCATGGAGGCAGAAGGAATGAGCTCTGGCGACTCCCTCGCCATTTGTCTTTCCTTCCACGGCCTGTCTGGCTTAACACGTATGTTACAGGCCCTCCCTATAGAAAGGACTTGAGAAGCCAGTAACACTTTTTCAACATCCTCGGTAGAGCTCAATGTTACCCTCAGTGGGGATGGTTTGCCTTCAGGTGCAGCAGTGCCCCTATACAATCTGCATAGATTTACTGGTTGGATGTCCAAACCCAGTGTGCTACTTAAGATGGACCACTGTTCCTGATCAAATAGGGCCCTATCTTTCAGCAGACTACTGCTACAGTCTGGTACATTAAAGAGGATTACACAATTTGATCTGCTAACCGTGGGCTTGGGCTCGGTCCTCGCACGTTTGTGATCACCTTTAAGACCGTTTTGGTTTGACTGGTGCGACTGGGTATTTTTATGTGTCTCAGTGCTATAGCCAGCATTACTGATAGACGGTTGGGGTCTTTTTCCAACGACGGAAACCCGTGGTTCTCCAGCCTCTGTGTCTGGAGCGGTTATGGCAAGAGTTACAAGTTTAACCGGTGAGGATTTTGGTATCCCCGGTTTACGCGCGTTTGTACTAACTTCCGGATTGGTGGGGGTCGAGCTTTTCACCTTTTTCCCCGCTACTTCTGTGCCATCTTTAGTTTTCAAAGGACTACGCGAGGCTACATCAGGACGGCAACTCGGGCATATGTACCAGAACCATTGGCATGGGTTTTTACGCATAAAGTCATAATATGCTTTTGGTACCCCACTGTCGCATCTGCAATGCACCCATCGGTTGCAAAAGTTACATTCGAAAGCAGAGTCTGCTTGTTCGACAACAGAAGCACAGACCTTGCAGTCGTCTGTCTTCTTGGGGAGCGTTCTTGTCGTCTTGCGACGTCGTGAACGTTTCTTTTTGGCCTTCCTATTTGTTTCATGGTCTACCATGGGGATGGGTGTTATGAAGTTCTCACTTAGTGCAATTTTCCCACTCGGATCTGTTAACCTAGTCGTGTTAACAGGGGTGGAGCCACATCCACTTGGCTGACTTTGCACAGCTTCACTGTAGGACTGTGGCGACATGGGTAATCTGTACGAGCTGGGAATATTAGCCCTGGTCTTCAGGACCGGTATGCGTGAGTCCATCACCTTCTCCTGTTTGCCTAGTTTGGCTGAAGCCCTGGTAACTACAGAGTATGATGTCCCATTACTTATTTTAGGTTGAGAATCTATTGTCATTTTACTCCTAAATTAATACTGGTGATTAAATAATAAGAGACTGTTATTTTGTCCAATAGACTTACAGCAAAAGACAATAGAGAGCGCAGAAAAGAAGGATAAAGTATGTAAGTAAAAGCTTTAGACTTTACCTGTAACTTTCGGGTTATTCGGTTTCACAGCAATCACGTAACAGACCCACAAGTCCTGTATATTTGAAAGAGTGAGGAGGGTGTTGCTACAGAAGTAGCACCTGAAGCTTTGGCAGTAGTTCGAGACAGCGGGAAGTACCACACACAGGCTCGGTGAGGAAGAAATGGTTGAATAAAAATTCGCCGGATAGGAAGATCAGGTTTCCCAAACGAATAATTCACAAAATTGGATATTTCCGGTTAGGGAGGAAAAGCACGTCTTATTCAAGGAGCGCTTAATAAGTGATACATTTTAATGCAGATATATTGATCAAATCTCCATTATTTCCAAAGACAACTGTTTATCTGCCGAATTTCTTGAAAAATTTATTGCTTCCCACTCATCGACACTTTCCATTGTCAAAGAAAAGTTAAATTCCACATTTCAGTTCTAAGATGTGATGTTAGATGGTAGGGATGATGGCACGTTGAAAAGATCGTTTTATCGAAAGCCAGGATTTACAGGGAGTACACTTACTTAAACATTTGGGTGTATCTAGGTAGGAAGAGAAATTTTATCCGTTCTTTATATTCCAAAATTTGGAAAACCGGCTCTGTAGTTACGGCCGACAAAATACCAGAAATCTTTTCTCAGCTGTCTTAAATAATGGATGTCCTTGAAGGTTGATTGGCAGAAACATTAACAAAGAAACCGTCCCCAGCTAAACCATAGTGCCAAAGAAGACACTGCTTATGAGTTTGGTGTTATAAAGTGACTGTTACTGAAGTCATTGGAAGTTGTTTATCTAAATGCATTTAATATTCTTTTCATACCAGACGAAATATGATTTGACAATGCGATAAAAATAAACCACCGCTTACGCTCACCTCTTTGTCCATATACCTATTCACTTGCTCATGTAGAGCTTGTAGAGGTATACGATTACCCAAAATTATTGGCCACAGCGTTCATCACCGAACACTGGAGGCTGACACTCACTGTTTTAGTCAGTTTGTTCAGCCGAAGGCTTACAGTCAAGCACCCACGCCATTCGTCACGCAGTCGTGTTATATTCCTTCATTAGTTCATGCACGATCCCTAGCTAGCTGAGCAATCGCCTCGCACTCCGATTTGGTCCCGAAATATACTTTGTAATTCGAGCAATCAATCTTGGTGTTTTGCTATGTCTTTGTTCTGTGCGGAACGAATACTGTGGAAGTTGTGGACATTAGATCCCACGTTAGTATACTTCTCACCATCTGTGAACGTCAATACCATCAGCCTCTAAACTGGTGGCCCCTACCACGAACTTCATCTTTGTTAAATACACAGATAAATCAAGTGATTTCGTTCCATTTTGTGTTTGTCCTCGTGCTATTTTCGAACAATATATATTTCGTGGTGAGTGATCATACTCTTAAGGCCATTCCTTTCCACTCATCTGCCGAAAATATTCAGCTCATACCATTTTGGCCAGATAATGCTGAAACACGGTTTCAGATATCTGAGTCTGATTTTAGTGAACATGCGTTAACTGATCACCATTCATAGTTTTTACGGTTGTTCACGCGCTACCACTGGTATTCAGCAAGTGCATAACTGTGCAAGCGTCGAGCTCAAATGTAAGTAACTCGTATGAGTTGCTTAAGGCAACCCTCCTAAACAGAAAAGTTTTCACGGATTGACAATGTCTTGATGAACCATTTCACAACGTGGAGTTAGGTGATCAGTCAGCCGTGAGCATGCTAACACAAATGAGGGAAGTTACTGGCTGACGTCATTACGATGGAGTACTTTTCGCAGAACTTTTCTCATCCAAACTGCTACAGTCAGTATTGGCTGTTCTGGTGACTCTTCAGGGTGTTATTTTAGACGACTTAACTGTTTCTGCAGATATAATTCTATAAATAACAAAACGGCCAGTTACCGAAATGTGCTCATTTGCTGAACAGATCTCGAGTAGAGACCCTGCAGTGATAGAGTTATGCAACTCCTCCCAGCAGCTGCTTAGGCCAAATATATTTTGAAATTTCTCCTGTCGTCGTCCGAACTCTCCTGATTTGTGAAACTCACTCGGTCGATCTAAATCCAACCACGTCCATTAAAAAACCCTGACTGACTATATATATGGCCAGGAAGCGAAATGCTGCTGAAAAGCTGCTTACATTGGATATTGTTGAAGTAACCTCTGTAAACGCCTATCCGAACACTACGCGGTTCGGTTAATAAAGGGTGGGCAAAGGTAAAAAGGTCTTCAATTTGTGAACAACTTCAGAGGCCAGGTTATTCAGCCAACGAGAATAATCCTTTAAAATCAGGACCAAATCCAATCATTCCAAAAGCTTATGTTCTGTCCACTCAGACAAAGTCGAAGTTCTAGCAAAACATGGACAAAAGCGTCAATTATCTGTTCGAAAACGTTTTGTCGAAGCGCTTACTCTACCTTGATCATAGTGATGTTGTTTTTATTTTATGCTATTTCACCATTTGAATTCCTTTCACTTCACTTTACCTTAGACTTCTCGATTGCTATCACTATGGTACTCCTATTTTTTTCAGAAGACAATTCCCCTACAGTTTTAAAATTTTTACAGCAGTTCACTTATTTGGTAATCTTTAAAAGTTTCGTATATCATCCACTTCGACTCCACCCCTAAAAGACATATTTAGTTGTTTTTATTCTTATCACATGTTCAGAGGCTGAGGCTGTTGACGATAATGTACAATACAATTATTACTAACGCAAGGTCTAATATCCACAACTTCCACAGTATTCGTTCCGCACAGAACAAAGACATAGCAAAACACCAAGATTGATTGCTCGAATTACAAAGTATATTTCGGGACCAAATCGGAGTGCGAGGCGATTGCTCAGCTAGCTAGGGATCGTGCATGAACTAATGAAGGAATATAACACGACTGCGTGACGAATGGCGTGGGTGCTTGACTGTAAGCCTTCGGCTGAACAAACTGACTAAAACAGTGAGTGTCAGCCTCCAGTGTTCGGTGATGAACGCTGTGGCCAATAATTTTGGGGAATTACCAATAGCCACATTTGTATATTGACTGGGCGATAACTGGTGTCTCTTAATACTTTTACCCCTTGAGAAATAGGAATGTACAGCTTGAAAATGAAATCTTCGCTGAAAAAATACGTGTTTTATCTGATAAACTAATGGGTTTATTTCAAAATATCACATTACCTCAAGCAACTTAATGGCAAATGGTTTACAATCAACTTCATCTGACTTCGGCTTTGAGAATGAAGACATTAAAGTTAAGTTTGTTGGAGGTACATCACTTGTAATATCCAGTTTTCTACTGGGAGACGATGGGTATCTTCAAAGCTGAGTTATGACTGAGGTAGCGCATCTTTTCCTCTGGTGTATTTGTTTATGATTGCAGCTTCTAAGTTAACTGGCTGTCAGTTTGGTTGGAAGTTGGCTGAATTCTCCTCCTATTTTTTCAAATACTGAAGTGTTTTTGACCCTGGTCCCTACAGACTTTCCTATGACTATGAGACGTAATCGCCAAACTTTAGGCAGATGTTTAGGCTTGGCTTAAGTAGTTATAATTCACCATTTATATCGATCGATAGTGTTCGTACAGAATTACACTTATGTTTAATATCGAGTTCATGTCCTAGAGAGTACCGGTCTAGCATGCCGTGCTTCCACCCCAGGCAGAACAAATAGAACACAAGAATATTAGATGGAAAATTTCATTTCACCGCAATGAAGTTTATTTACATGTATTAACTGAACAAAGTCCAAGATGAATATCTTCCTTTGGAAAGTATCTCCCATTATTCGACGGAAACTACCCAGTGTCCGAATCGTGTCACATTGAAATTCTTCCGCAATTCAAGTAAACTGAACTCTGTGCCCACATCCGAAGCTATCACAAACTGCAAAACAGAATATCTGTATAGTTATATATAAACGAGTGAAATTAGCTTAACTTGTTGTTGGATGTAGAATCAATTCCTACAACTGATTATGCAAATGTTTCTGGATATAAGTCGTAAAACGCTCATCAATGTTTTTCGGATGTCTTTTTCCGAATGAGGCTACATCTGCTTCCACTGAGTTTATTTGACTGAAAGACCTCATTGCGACCCATCATTCCTAAAAGCGATACAGACTAAATTCACTTACATAAATTAAGCATTTACATAATTAACATGCATGATCATATGTGACTTAAGTATAAGTAAAGTTAAGTAGTCCTAATTTACACTCCTTTTGAAATGTGAAGCATGTTAATGGTGCAGAAAATATCATGAACATTACGCATACATAATATTATTAACTGCCAGTAATTGTGCCATCGAATCATACTACAAGAATACGTTTGACAATAACTTGTTAGTGGTCTGAGGGACAAAAATACTAGAGCGAGACATACAGGCTGGATGAAAGTTCCAAAAAGCTGTCTCACTACTATACAATGTTTGATTCGTGGATTTTCCCTCCACATGTGAACGTATCCACATACTGGTATGTGGAAAAGTTCATCACTGTTAGCAATATATCAGGTCCACGCCTTTTGAAAGTCTTCTAATGCGTTCGTAGCTTCTTACATATGTGCTGCTTTCGCTCGTACCTGCGATGAGATTCTAGAAAAGGAGCTCGTTAACGAAGCACATCATTGCCACAGCTTGTCACAGTTAATTCGCAAGAAACACAGGATACCAGACTATGTGAGTTAGAAATATCGAAGTTGAAAATAGTGTACGTATAACCACAACTCAAGAAATGCATTGGCACCCACCGGATGGTAGTCACTGATAGCCACTATAATGGCTGACCATTTTCAAGGGAGTTTATGACAAGAAGATCACTGTATCTGTATGAAAAACAGTGAAGCAGTGTTAGAATAGTCAAATGTTACATCTATATTCGTCAAAGTTGCTTGCAAACGACGCATAACAACACCATACAAAACCGCATACGATAGCACCTAACAAGGACAAATTGAAAATCTGATTGACTGCCACTGTTCTAGCCAATGAAAGACGAGAAAACCTGAAGCGCGGTAAATTCAACACGCAGTAACGTATGTCCTCACCCCTAAGTTTTGGAGGGTTTTCGTCTTACGAAAAGATTTGGTCTTGCTACTATCACTGGTTAATCATGTGCCTTGTTGTTGTACAAACAATCAGAACAGGTCCTTATAAACGCTAAATTGTTTATCCTTTCACCAAGGTCACCATCGAAGTTGAGCGACAACACAAACCTCATTCCGTTTCACTCTGATAGTTAGGGTCAACCAGTGAACAGCGTATATTTGTGTAAGCGATGTGCCCTGCTGTGACTAAGAGCTATTCCAAAAAGATAAGAACGTCCTGGAAACTGCGATGTGGTATAAAATACAATCGTGCATAGTACGTCATTGGAAGCACATTAACAAGACACATAGTACAAGAGTCCTTGAAATAATAGTACACATTTGCAGTGTTTAATGCTAACCGTATCGGTCTTACCATAGAAAATATAGCGCTATCCGTGAAAAATATCTTTGTTGAAACATTGGTGCTGTTGTTGCGTTTTTCCCATAAGAGCAATGAGTATTTACGGGAGTGAATAATACGCATATCAGAGTCAATTTTTGGTTTTATAAAATGCCCAGGTGGTTAAGATTAAATAGGGACATTGATTTGTTAATGATTTAGTTTTGATTGGTTAGATTAATGTCAAGTATCGAAATTTAATCTGATGATCACTGGCGACTTGCCCAATTCAAGAAATTAACATCGGGTTCTATAAGGAAGCCCTGTTCAGTAAGGTGCAGCGAGTTGAATGTGAGACATGACCTCGTCAAAGAGGACATTGCGAATTGGGCCCATTGTGATAAGTTGGCGAATTAAGAATTCATAAGACATTGTATCAAGTCTAAGTAGATAAATTAATTTAATTTAATTTAATTTTTTTTAATTTTAATTTTTTTTTTTTTTAATTTTTTATTTACAGCTTGATTTCACACTGTATTTTCGGTACAAGTATGGAATTTTCAGCATGGATATCGGTAGCCCAAATTTTGCAGGCCGACCATAGATATCAGATGTGCGCCGGTGCGGGCTCGAACCCCGGACCATGTGCATGGTCGGCGAGAGTCCTAACCACTGTGCCACCGACGCACGAGGTCGCTCTTAATACCCTGGACTTCACATTGTCCCTCGAAGAATCTCAGAAACATTTTTATTAGCCAACGCGAAAACAAGAACACAGACTGGCGACTCGAGAATCCTTTATTCTTACGCCAATATATGACCAACAATAAGGTGATTATATAAAAGGTCTAAGAATAAGTGTTACACAATAAACCGCGATATTAATTCTGACAGTTTTTTCTAGGTTCTTTCTGAACAGCGACCGATGAGACGATGACTGGCAGATGGATCACGCGAGAAAGTTATGGGGAAGTTGGGTTTGAGCAAAAAACCATGAATTGATCGTTCAATCTTCAACTCCATTGACACTCCCCGGCAAAGAAGGGATACATCCATTTTTTCCATCACGACCAATACACGTTGACTTGGATGCCAGTGCGAGAACCTGGGTCACACGGACAAAGCTGAAATAGAAAACAAACAGAAAAGCAAACACACCACAGGCATGCCCACAGCACAATCTCACTCATCGATGACGACCTACGCCTTCCAGTTAAAGGCATCCTCTTGACATCTCGCAACACAATCGCCACTTTCTAGAATGACTCTTGCAGAACGCAACGTGACCATAGCACCACCTCATAATACTCTTCTCACATCCTCTTATCTACTCACCACCAATTACCACTGAAATCGCTTGTCACTCATTCTGCCTCAGTTCTAGTAACGGTGATGTATGCGAGCCTCAGCCGTTTACACTATTTCTCCCCGGCGTGTCGGACCGCAGCTAACAATTATCTCCGTGTGCATTTTATTCTCAGCAATAGCCTCCCCGGCGTATACGACCCATCTGCTGTCCTTAACATCAATCAATTCATTCATGGATGTAGAAGACTCGAAACAACTTCAGAAGTAATCACGATGAAAATTTTAACAAAATTATGCAATAGCAACAAGATACGAAAACAACAAGTAAACACAATGAATCCAAAAACCCCGATTGATATGACACACCACACGTATATACAAACAGTACAAATAACCTCGCCGATCGTGTCTCGATGTAATTCCTTTGAAGAATTGCAGGACTTACACCAGTAAGCCTGTAATCCTTCTCAGCTTGATGATCCAAGTGGAAGTTGTCCGGACACAAACAAAGTTACGAACAGATAGACGGAAGATGATAAAAATTAAGCATATACAACATGGACATATGAAAAGAAAGCACACGCCAAGCACGTTGTGCTAATCATTGATGCGCTACCCTTTGAAAATTGTAGGACTTACAGCAGTACGCCTACAACCATTCTCAGGTTGATGCCTTAGGTTGGAAATTCGTCGCAGAGTTCATTTGCTGATCCCCTTCTGTCATCTATATCCACAACTCTGAGCGGTAACAACTAACAACTAAACACACACCTAAGAGTTCCCAGGTTTTCTATCAATATAGGGACTATCGAAATGCCGACTGGGAATTCCTACCAATGCTCTTGAGAAGCTCAGACTGGGGTGAATTCTTCACCAATAATAACTTAGAGGTAATACTAAATACCTTCTACAAGACAATCAGTTCGGTAAGAGACACAATCGCACCCCTGAAATCTGCCCTAAAGACACCAACTCTGTTCATAGATCGCAAAACGCGAATAAAACTAAGGAAACTAAAAAGGAGATTTTATTTATACAAAGAATTTAATGCATTACACCTGATACACGAAATATTTAAAAATTTAGATGAGAGACATAAAATGAAAGCACAAGTCGAGGAAAATAAAGCCCTAGAGGGCACCTCTAAAACCCAGGAACTCTGCAAAATCTTGCAAAAACGGCTGAAGAAGGGTGAAGAAAACAATATCAGTCATTTAGAACACGAAGATATAATTTATGATGATCCCCAGATCATTAGTGAACTATTGAGTGAGTGGTTCTCCAATAACACCAAAGCACATCCGTCCCCAATTCTCGACATAACCTGCAAAAATAACTACAAGTTAGGTGAAATAAACTTTAATATACAAAATATAGCATCGGCGGTAAGGACATTAAAAGCTAACAGTAGTTGTGGGATAGACGATATACCATCCGTCATATACAAAAACGGTGGTACGGATATGATTGTATTATTACTTAGAATATTTAATATCTCACTAGTGACCGAAACCTACCCTGAAACTTGGAAAAACACATATATATTACCTAAGCATAAAGGAGGGGCCAAAACTAGTGCATGTAATTATAGGCCTATCAATATAACACCAGTCATATCAAGGATCATGGAGAAAGTAATCAAAGACCAAATGTCAGACTACTTTCTAAAACATAAACTCATCAACCTGTCACAACACGGATTCCTCAAGAAAAGATCTTGCGTCACTTGCCATATAGACTTTTTCAACGAAGTCACCTATAGAAGAGATAGGAGAGAGCTAGTGATTATCCTCTATTTCGATATAAGGAAAGCCTTCGACAGAGTCCCACATAGTCTGTTAGTCGGTAGGCTATGCTCACTAGGGATACGCAACCCCCTCTACAATTGGATAAAATCATTTCTGTATGACAGGAATCAGACAACTAAAGTTGGCTCAATGACCTCCAGACCTAGACCAATCAGCAGTGGTGTCATCCAGGGGAGTGTATTGGGACCCCTTCTTTTCATTATATACATAAACAGTATATGTGAATGTTTTAGTATAGGCAAGCCAATACTGTATGCAGATGACTTGAAGGTGACATATACCTGCACAAATACAGATATCGGCCCAACTATGAACTCCATACATGAAGAATTAGCAAAAATGGATAGATGGTGTGACACGTGGAGACTTGAGTTTAATGTTGAAAAGTGTGGATGGCTCTGCATAGGCTGTTCCAACCTTGACCTCAACCTAGCAATTCAGGGCCACAAAATCCCCAGACTCAAATCTGTACTAGACCTAGGACTGAAATATTCACACAATCTATCATTTTCAGAGCATATCTCGAATCAAGTGTCGAAATCACGAAGGCTTATTGGTTTCCTACTCAGGAACTTCTACAGAAACGAGTCCAGAATACTACTGTACAAGGTATGTGTGCGCCCACTCCTAGATTACTGCTCATTCATATTCAGCAGTACACGCATAGAAGACAAACTGAAAGTAGAAGGAGTACAGAGGTACTTCACGCGAAAAGTACTCGGAACCGATAACGGCACAAACTACTCTACCAGATGTGAAATCCTGGGACTAGAAACATTATGGTTAAGGCGACTGCGACTAAATCTGTTACTCTTCTATAAGCTTCTTAACCAAATAGTGTATACCCCTGCTAACTATACTCGGTCCTCAGGTAACACAGGATACAACCTTAGGCACACTAAAGGTACAGTGGCTATAGAACCATGTAAAACAGCCACCAGGCAAAAGTTTTTCTTGATTAGGTATGCCCAAATATGGAACAAACTACCTGAGAAAATACGACTAGCAAGCACATTGGCCTCCTTTGAAAAGGCACTTAATGACACACTAAGTGAGTTTGTAATTGATACCAATGGTAATTCCCATGTAAGAGTTTCAGAAATCATAGGCCCATTTAATGTATGAACTCAGAGACTACACCTGTTGTTTGTTTTGTCTCTATTTATAATTCCAGACAAAAAAGCAGCAGTCATGACAATAACACCCATTCAACCAAGAGTCGATCAAACTATGTCTACCTGATACAAAGGGCGAACCATAATCAACATACGAATGAAATATGAGAAAACAAGGTAGAAACTTACCGCAACACCACATGAAAAGATAAAAGTTACTTGGATATCATTTATAATCCACCAACTGGTCTCCTACCCAAAAAGAATGCGGCGATGTTTTATCCAAAAAGGCGAGGAAATACATAAACCCACAGCAGCTGTTGTTAACACTCAGTGGGGGTAGGAGCCAACAAAGTAATCCTTTCAAAGCACATGTATACTTCAAATGGGCACGGAGACTTTGTAGAATACGTCATAATCCAAATCACTGCCTCTACAGCGCCAATAAACCTGGATATCTATGATATAACGAAAACATGCTGAAAGCTGCATCTCAGATCAAGTTGACTCATTCCATGGTAATGATCTCCTCCTGCGTGCCTTATTCGACATATTGAATGGAATGGTTCGCAGTTATTCTGGTACTAGATCGAAAAGAATAAAAAATTCACCGGTTGCTGAATCAAAAGTACTTCTCTGCATGTTTAACTGTATTCTAACTGCTATGATTAATTCCAAACCATTTATCCCATAATCACTCAAATTCCAGGAACGATCCAATTCTACCATTTAAAGAAGCTGGCGGACACGATGTAAATGAGTATTCATGATCTGAAATAAAGAAGCAACTGGTTTTCAACATTTTACTCAACTTACGAGTACAGTCCGCCATGCAGACACAAATGGCGCAAATGGGGAATTCTGGAATCGACCTCGGGACCATTTGATGCAGTAAAACAACTTAACATGACCTTATCTAATTTTCGCCTCCACGATCAAATTTCTTTCCTGTTATGAAACTACGATAAGACTGCTGAAAAATGGAATAAATATATCACTGATCTCAACAGAATACATCAATAATCTTTAAGCCAAGGGTGCTGTTCACAACAAAGTTATATAAGAGAATTGACTTCAAGCTTTATTTTTCCCATATATCTGTATTACATTCATGTGATGTCTGGGTTTTTTGTTAATGCGAAGACAATATTTCTATATTTCTTTATGTGCTACACAAACAGACTTTATAGCAGACTGTTCCGACTGACTCTAATGTCAGAAAGAACAACCAAACTGTAAGTCCATTATACATCAAATTATGTGTAATTTATATAATAACTTATCCATGCCTGTACAATAGGTATGTTCCTGCATAAACAGGAAGGAATATATTATTATTATTAAAACAATATTTATGCATACCTATACAATTAGTGTACCCTACATAGCAAGCGAAAAAAATGTACTTTATTATATTATCTTTACTAAATATGCATATTAATATTATGTGTAAATTATCGAATTGATGATGCCTGTAAACTGGCGTCCCTCATGTAAAAAATGAGATTATATATTATTATTATTTCTTAATGATTTAGTTTTGATTGGTTAGATTAATGTCAAGTATCGAAATTTAATCTGATGATCACTGGCGACTTGCCCAATTCAAGAAATTAACATCGGGTTCTATAAGGAAGCCCTGTTCAGTAAGGTGCAGCGAGTTGAATGTGAGACATGACCTCGTCAAAGAGGACATTGCGAATTGGGCCCATTGTGATAAGTTGGCGAATTAAGAATTCATAAGACATTGTATCAAGTCTAAGTAGATAAATGGTCACCGAGGTCGCCCTTAATACCCTGGACTTCACATTGTCCCTCGAAGAATCTCAGAAACATTTTTATTAGCCAACGCGAAAACAAGAACACAGACTGGCGACTCGAGAATCCTTTATTCTTACGCCAATATATGACCAACAATAAGGTGATTATATAAAAGGTCTAAGAATAAGTGTTACACAATAAACCGCGATATTAATTCTGACAGTTTTTTCTAGGTTCTTTCTGAACAGCGACCGATGAGACGATGACTGGCAGATGGATCACGCGAGAAAGTTATGGGGAAGTTGGGTTTGAGCAAAAAACCATGAATTGATCGTTCAATCTTCAACTCCATTGACACTCCCCGGCAAAGAAGGGATACATCCATTTTTTCCATCACGACCAATACACGTTGACTTGGATGCCAGTGCGAGAACCTGGGTCACACGGACAAAGCTGAAATAGAAAACAAACAGAAAAGCAAACACACCACAGGCATGCCCACAGCACAATCTCACTCATCGATGACGACCTACGCCTTCCAGTTAAAGGCATCCTCTTGACATCTCGCAACACAATCGCCACTTTCTAGAATGACTCTTGCAGAACGCAACGTGACCATAGCACCACCTCATAATACTCTTCTCACATCCTCTTATCTACCCACCACCAATTACCACTGAAATCGCTTGTCACTCATTCTGCCTCAGTTCTAGTAACGGTGATGTATGCGAGCCTCAGCCGTTTACACTATTTCTCCCCGGCGTGTCGGACCGCAGCTAACAATTATCTCCGTGTGCATTTTATTCTCAGCAATAGCCTCCCCGGCGTATACGACCCATCTGCTGTCCTTAACATCAATCAATTCATTCATGGATGTAGAAGACTCGAAACAACTTCAGAAGTAATCACGATGAAAATTTTAACAAAATTATGCAATAGCAACAAGATACGAAAACAACAAGTAAACACAATGAATCCAAAAACCCCGATTGATATGACACACCACACGTATATACAAACAGTACAAATAACCTCGCCGATCGTGTCTCGATGTAATTCCTTTGAAGAATTGCAGGACTTACACCAGTAAGCCTGTAATCCTTCTCAGCTTGATGATCCAAGTGGAAGTTGTCCGGACACAAACAAAGTTACGAACAGATAGACGGAAGATGATAAAAATTAAGCATATACAACATGGACATATGAAAAGAAAGCACACGCCAAGCACGTTGTGCTAATCATTGATGCGCTACCCTTTGAAAATTGTAGGACTTACAGCAGTACGCCTACAACCATTCTCAGGTTGATGCCTTAGGTTGGAAATTCGTCGCAGAGTTCATTTGCTGATCCCCTTCTGTCATCTATATCCACAACTCTGAGCGGTAACACGCTCATGTCATTGTGTTGTAGAACATAGATGACTAACAAACACACGACGTATCTGATCAACCAAGCGTAGCGACAGATATTTTACACCAAAGATAATAGCATTCAAATAGTAACTTGGAACATGAAAGGCTTTTTTTCGTGCAAGTCAATTTAACAATTACCCTCTCATACACGGTTGACTTATCCTCACTAAACTGAGCAATATCTTTCGTCTTTTCAAATGCACCAATACTATCAAAATCATTGCACAAGATACCTGAGTTGATGGGCGTCTTTTTCATTGTGGATGACAACACCAACGACGACTGAGTGATACAAGTTGATGAAGTTGGCGGTGGATCAGAGGCTGTTGTTGTTCGGCTTTCAGAAATTTGTCTAACTGCAAGACTACCACCACTGCTGTCTCTTACTATCAGCTCCGGTTTAGCACTAGCATCTGATGATAGGTGGGCTACACGCTGGTCAATTACACTGACGGTCTCACAAGTGTCCATACCTTCTGCAACTGCATCTGCATTTAATTCTACTTCACGTTCAAGTTGTACAGAACCTTTATTCAACTTAGCAGTAGTAGGCATTCCCCTCATCTCATCATTATCAACCAAAGACAAATGTGCACTATCATGATCATTATCACGAATATTCACTTTGCTGTCGTCTATCCGGTCGACTTCATTTTCAACCTCTTTAATAACAGTAGTAGACAACTTGGGTTCTTCCTCACAAATCCTTAGAGGTTTTATACCTTCACTCTGATTACTAATACCTTGAAAACTTGTGGAGTCACAACTGCACTCTGAGACTGTAACTCTCTTCTCCTGCAGAAACTGCAGTGTCGTCTGTGACACTCTATTGAACAATGGCTTACCAGTTGCAGCTACAGACTTCTTCACCGTACCATTATCGTCACACAATTCGTATTCAGAACTTGATGACTCTGATTTCACATCTAGCTCAACACTAAACTTTTCAGTTCTTTTTTGCATGCACTTCTTGCAAACGTGTAAAACACAACCGTGTTTGTCTCGCAACTTGTAACCTATCTGTCGGGGATGTCCCACGAGCGCTGTCGCGCTCACTAAGCTCATATGGATTACTAGACACCATAAAGCTTTCTCGACAGCCGCTTCTCTGAGACCCTTTAGTCCTAAATGATTGCATTTTGTGGAGCGAGTTTGTTGCATATCCTCTCAATGACGCTTGTTGCTATGTTGCTATTTGTTTCAATTGGCCCTGGTTTTGGGGAAAGATTTAACTAATGTAATATTGCAATGTCATAGACATAACTCAGGCTCGTAGGTGAAAGAATGTTATAATTCTGGAATAATGGCAAATTGTTCAGAAGTTAGGGAGGACATTATTTCTCAGTTTATTAGTATATATACTATTGTGTGTCGAGTTGCACCGAGCTCTAAGTGCGACTGTATGTAACTGCATTAACATAAAGTAAAAAATTATGAATGCTCCTGTTTTTAGAATAAAAAGTATGATTCTTTTCATTCAGTTTAGTGATGAAGAATGGAATTTCTTCCACGTCAGTGTTATTTAATCGAAGCTTTAATCTCTGAAGACCGTTAAAGGAATAAATTCGGCACGGAGAACTCTTATGGAGACCGGCAGTACTTTTAGTTTACTGAACCTCACTGACTTCCTGTATAAATTTGATATCTGTCAAGTGTTTATGTAAAGTCTTTTGCAGTATTCAGTAAAGTAAAAGTTTTAGTGCATAATTCCCAGACTTGCTGTAGTCATTGGTATTGCCAGGATACCACTTACTCGTTTTACGCAGCCGAAATATCCGATTCTCAGTTTACTGAGGAAACACTATGTTGCCTGCAAAAGTAGTGCGTCAGTTTATGAGTTTCATTGCAAGAGTTTGCAAACGATAGTAGTTCTAGTTCCTATCTCAGAGCCTCCGAAATTATAGGTTCATTTAATGTATAGGCTTAAATACTACACCTCTTGTTTTTTGCCTATATTTATAATTTTAGATAAATATATACCATTCGCCCAGCCTATTGTTGAGATGCGACCATGTGGGATCTGCACAGATTTATGGGGCATCTTATAAATTAACTTGCTACCCATTGTCGGATCTTTGAATACCACTTCTCAATGTCTCATCTCATTTATTTTCTAATAACGTCTTTACTTGATCCGCATTTTACTCCACTAAAACTAACATTTTATAGCTCATTATGACTTATTCTATTCCTATTCTCTGAAGGGTACGCTTGTGCACTAAATGCATAAAAAGTTATGAAATAAAAATAATTGGCATGAGGGTAAATGTATTAAAACCAAAAGTGGACATCATGATAGTACGAGCTATATGCGTAGCATAATACATTGCAAATGAACGTTGTCAGCCTAGGGAGTTTCCTCATTAATGCATTTATTAATGATAATTGCACTAACCTATTTCATTACAATTTAATCATCCACCGTAGCACTTTAATTTTTCTAAAACAGCTTCCAACTCCTTGTAACGTTGTACTTACCCCAATATTGGTTGGTTATCGTATGCCTACAACAACGGGATGAAAACGAAACGAAGTCGATTTTCCCGCTCAACCTGGAGGACAACTGTACAATTGGATAACTATACGGCCTAGTTCAGAAAATGAGTGCACCATATGTGTCAAATATTTAACAGTTGAAATATTATTAACTTGTAGACAATCTACGATTTGAGACTATATCATACTCGATCGTGCCTGTAAAATTGGCATGCATTTTCATGTAAATTTGTAAATTTATATGAAATACATTATTATAAATCAACGATTAAGATACTTACCCTCAAAAAGACAAAAATTTCGTTTGTAAAACTTCTGCCCAACACAATAAGTGGAATAAAATGGACATAAACCGACAACATGAAAAAAGTATAAATTACCGCAACATCACATGGACAGATATACGCTCGTCGGGCATCATATATGCCTCACCAACTACAACCCAACTTTTCCAACTTTAAAACGCTTCCTGTTAAAATATATATAACTCCCGTGTACAATTGAAAATACACTTTGCTGTTGGGGACTTCGCCTTCTCTATGGTTACTTCTGCTTACTTGCTCAACTCATACCGTGTTGTATACTTCGGATTTATTGTAGGAGTCTACTACTCTCAACCGAAAACGATTCTACAACCGGAACACAGCAGCTAAAGCAGACGCAACCCAAACAATTAACGTTCCCGTGGATTATATAAATAACTTGTGGCAGAGGACTTAAACTTTATATCCAAGTAATCCTTTTTGTTGATATAACTCGTCACTGCATTTTTCGTAATATATTGTTATTTAACGTTTCATTGACTCGGATTATTATTCTCATATTTGTAATATTAGTGAACTCTAGTATTAGTCACCCACAAATTAACTGGTGAGCCCGTATGGAAGACGGATTATTTTGATATATTCATATTCTTATTTTTGCCATTTTGTATATTCATTGTGATTTTGTGCGTGGTTTTATATTTGTATCCTATTTCGTACCAACAACCTCATATCTATAATGTCGTCACCTCAGTCCGGTACATCAACCGAGCAGACAACTAATAGCGAGACAAATGCCACAATAAATGCCATCACTGATTTCGGCTTACCGCACTACGGTTTCGCAGAACCCAGGATTTGGTCTGCAGTAATTGAGCCGCTGCTAGAAGCACGGGGCATTAAGTCCCAGATAGCCAAGTATGGTGTAGTGCTGGCAGAACCCCTTCCGTCAGTATTGACAGAAATCAACGACTTCATCGAAAATCCCCCGACGGAAAACCAATTTGATAAACTTAAAGCCCTCCTCATACAACGCACCAGTTTGTCAGATGAGAAAAGAATCCAACAATTACTCACGGACTGTGAACTAGTCCCACGTAAACCATCCCAACTCCTCAGGCACATGCCCCAGTTAATCGGACACCATAAAGTAGACGAGGTAGTGCTGAAACAGATGTGGTTGCAACGTTTACCTAGAAATGTCCAGCAAATTTTAATCATCTCAGGAAAGTCGTATGACTTGGACCCACTAAGTGACGTGGCAGATAGTATTATGGATGTTTTATCTGATAACACCATAAGTCACGTAGCATCTGATAGTGCCACACAGTGTCATTCCACAACCACGGCAGACACACCGATACTCGCCGCCATTGCAGACTTAGTGGCAAGGATTGACAAGTTAGAAACTAATAGGTCTGATCGACGAGTACGGAGATGGAGTTCACAAAGAAGGTCACCACCACGACGACGATCTCTCTCACGACAGCGTTCTCACACGTCTTCTCGGGACAGTAATATATGCTGGTATCACTGGAAGTTTGGACGTCATGCCCTGAAATGTGTAAAACCGTGCAGCTTTAGCGAAGCCAACCAGGCTCAGGGAAACGTCTCAGCCAGACAGTGATGGCGACAGCTGTTACTGGCAAGCAAACAAGTCGCCTTTTCTATGTGAAGGACAAAACTTCAGACACTTTATTCCTGGTAGACACAGGAGCAGAAGTTAGCGTGATTCCTCCTTTACTATCCAGGCGATCTACACGGACACCCGGAAAACTGTCTCTCCGGGCAGCCAACCACACAAGCATACAGACATATGGAGAACAATCCTCTATACTGGATTTAGGTTTACGTCGGCGTTTCACATGGATTTTCATAGCAGCTGACGTCAGTCACGCCATCCTCGGAGCTGATTTCTTAAATAATTTCAACCCGTCAGTTGACGTCAACAATAAAAAACTGATTGATAACGACATCCAACTAAAGATCCATGGAATTATCTCCAATTATTCTGTCTATAATATCAGCGTCGAAAGACCAGCGGATTGCACTTTTTCGCCCTACTTCATCGTTCCCCTTAAATACTTAAGCCGTCGTACAACATCGAGGACGTCTCTCAAACAGTCACTCACAAGACTGTTACTACGGGTCAACCAGTTCGTGCTCGTCCTCGTAGATTACCTTCGGACAAATTAGCAGCCAGGGCAGAATTTGAACACATGATGCAGCTCGGCATCATCAGACCCTCCAATAGTCCTTGGTCTTCGCCCTTACACATGGTGCCTAAAGCTGATCATGATTGGAGGCCATGTGGGGATTACCGACATTTAAACAATGCCACAGTTCCCGACCGTTATCCTATTCCCCATCTTCATGATTTCTCCCTGACATTACACGGAAAAACCATTTTTTCTAAAGTAGACTTGGTCAGGGCCTATCACCAAATACCAGTTGCCCCAGAGGATATCGAAAAAACGGCCATCATCACACCTTTCGGTTTGTTCGAATTTCTCCGCATGCCATTTGGCCTAAAGAACGCCGCACAATCCTTCCAACGTTTCATGGATCAGGTCACACAAGGTTTGTATTTGTATATATCGATGACGTTTTAATTGCTAGCTCGTCACCCGAAGAACATACTGATCACCTCACCATCTTATTTCAACGATTTGAGCAATATGGAGTCGTCATTAACCCCAAAAAGTGCATATTCGGTGTCTCCTCTATACAGTTTCTGGGACACCACATAACCGCGAATGGTATTACGCCTACGGAGGAAAAGATAGAGTCCATCAAAAACTTCCCCGAACCAGATTCACTCAAGAAGGTCAGACGTTTTTTGGGGATGTTTAATTTCTATCGGCGTTTCATTCCTTCGTGTGCCTCCATCGTCCAGCCGTTAACCGACCTCCTTAAAAATGATCCTAAAAAGTTTCAGTGGTCAACGCAAGCACACGAATCTTTTTGCAACGCAAAAGATGCCTTATCCAAAGTCACTATGCTATCCCATATCAACCCCGAAGCGTCGCTTATTTTGTGCACAGATGCCTCCCAAGTAGCTGTAGGGGCAGTATTACAACAAAAGATGAAGGGCGAAGTCACCCCACTCGCATTCTTTTCTAAGAAGTTGGAACCGGCTCAGACACGATACAGCACTTTTGGGAGAGAATTGCTGGCCATATATCTTGCAGTGAAGCATTTCAGTTACTTACTACAGGGCCGGCATTTCACTATTTTTACTGACCACAAGCCCCTGTGTCATGCTTTCACTACTTCACTCGATAAACACTCCCCTAGAGAAGCCAGACAGTTGGATTATATCTCCCAATTTTCAACCGACATTCAGTACATCAAAGGGGATGCGAACGTGGTAGCCGATTCTCTTTCAAGAAGTGACATTAACCAGCTTCAAACGTCGGTAGACATCAGTCTTGATCGTATGGCTCAATTACAAAGAGATGACGTTGAACTCCAAACCTGCCGCAGAAACTCTTCCTTACAGCTCAAAGATGTGCCTATCCCCTTATCAGATGCAACCATAGTCTGCGATGTATCTACCGGCACTAATCGTCCATTTGTCCCTCTCAGTTGCCGAAAAGCATTGTTCGAACATTTACATTCGCTTTCTCACCCTGGAGTACGCGCCACGGTCAGACTGATCAGCGAACGCTTCGTGTGGCCTAAAATGAACTCTGACATTCGGAGATGGGCACGAGAATGTCTCCAATGCCAATGCTCCAAAGTACACCGCCACACTATTACAACCCCGAAGACGTTTGAATTACCCGAAAGGAGATTTCAGCATATCCATATAGATATCGTGGGACCATTGCCAACATCAAGGGATATACACATATCCTGACAGCGATTGATAGATTTACTCGTTGGGCTATTGCATGCCCCTTAAACGACATATCTGCTGAAAACGTTGCTTTAGTTTTTCTCGACCGTTGGGTGTCAAACTACGGTGTACCAACTACTATTACATCCGACCGCGGTCCTCAATTCCAATCGACACTCTTTCGCGAACTGACGAGACTTCTGGGAGTGAAACATATCTCCACAACAGCCTATCATCCGGCAGCGAATGGTCTAGTGGAAAGATTCCACAGACAACTGAAAAGCTCCCTGATGGCGCAGAATGATACATCTAAGTGGAGTGAATACTTACCTTTGATTTTACTTGGTATCCGATCTACTATCAAAGAAGATTTAGGATGTACACCGGCTCAACTTGTCTATGGCACCAACCTAACCTTGCCTGGACAGCTAGTCCCCTCAGCCGATTCCACAGACGTGAACATTGCCGACTTCACCAACCGATTAACTAGACAAATGCTTCAACTTCAACCAACAGCACCTCGACAATCTCCCCGACGAGATCAGATCAACAAACATCTACAAACTTGCAAATTCGTCTTCATTCGAGTCGACGCCATCAGAAAAGGATTGCAACCTCCATACGAAGGACCCTTTCAAGTTATTAAACGTTCAGACAAACACTTTACAGTGAACAAGAATGGAAAACGAGAGACTTTTCATTGATCGAATCAAACCCGCATACACCGACAACGACTTCGAATCTACATCGGCAACTGCGCAATCAAATAATCAAACATCCGATTCCACTCCACCGGCACCAAGTCTTATCCTCCCTCCATATCAAACACGTAGTGGTCGGCAAATCAGTAAACCGGCTCGCTACGTTCATTTTGAGGACTGATAAAAAAATTAAAAATTATTATTATCTTTTTCGTTTAGACATTATTATCATGACTGTTAGTATTTCTTCGTAAACACTGATGTTACTTTCACTATTATTTATTTATGTGTACCTCACCTACAAAACAGGTATTGTCCTTTTGAGAAACTACTGATTTTCAATCCATATTTTTTAAATTTTTCTTTCCCTTCCCTAATTACTTTGTATATATAATATATATAATATAATAATATATATTTTCACATAAATTAAGCATTTACATGATTCACATACCGTTTGTACAGGCATGATCATATTAGACAAGTGCAGTCTGAAATTGAACACTTTTATGAAATTAAAATTTGGAAAATGGATAGAAAACTTTACAAGAATAGAATATAAGGTTTTGGTTTAAGTCTAAATTATAATATTTAATACAGTCATAGTGAGTTAGATTCATGCGGGGATTATGAAATTTTGCGTTAATGGAATGTAAGAAGAGAGGTGATATACATGTGCTGGAGCAAGCCATACTGGATCCAGACCGTTATTTTTATCATTTTATCAATCAATAAGAGTTCGAAAGTTTATAAAAATCCACATTAGATGGTAAGTACAGCATTATATTGGTATTAGCAGATAGAAGGGACAAATTGGTCGCAAAGTTAACTTTGCGATGTTGAACAGAATTCAGAATGGAATTTGTTCCGTTGTTCATCGTAAGTGCTAACAATATTCTGGATACCGCTCAAGTAATACAAATGTAGAAAGCAGGATTACTGTTCATTAGCAGTGCTTCAGTGCAATACCTTCGAGAAGTGAAGAAAACAGAAGCAGCCAGAAGATAATGATAATTTAAGTAAACAATATGCGATAACCGCAGTGTTTATTCTCCTTTTTTATTACTAGGAATTTCTAGTCATTGAGTTTTATATTGTTACATACCAACGGTTAGTTTAAGTTTATAGTAGTAAACAACAATTGAAGTATAGAATAACAATAAAATATAAGTAAAAATTAGGGCGAAACGAATTATGGTTTTCACCCTTATATAGGGTAATGTTGGGAATAGTAACTGAAGAAGTGAAATCCAAATGCCAAAGTACATAAGTTATTTAAAAGAAAAGAGGAAGTATATTAATACTGATTTATGCTGTTGTTCTGATTTATACAGTCAGATGTCCTCCTGAAGTAGAGAAATCGTACCATGAGCCATTTTTTCAAAGAGTTTGTACGCAAGCTGTGACATACAGGCAGCATTTATTTTTTATTTTATTTATTAATAATTTTTTTTGAAGTAATTCGTCCTCAGGAGCCTTAGCAGTATAGTGCATTTCCACAGATAAGGGTGGTTCTCTTAGGTCCCCACCATCATATCCGCTGAATAGCAGTCACCACCCTCCCACCTTTGAATCTGCTAGGCCCTGGCGAAATACTCCTTTTTTGTTTTTAGAAAAAAAATCTTTTATTATTGCTACGTGTCATATGGACAGTTTTTGCATTCACAAGCTTACTCAACGATACTCATGGTATGAACGACTACTTTCAGTCAGTCATTTTGTATGCATCGTCACTAACAGCATTTTAAAAATGTTTACGTACAATGAAAAAGTAAGGGAATCAGAGATTTGCAGGCTACTTTCAAGATTTTAGTTGTAAGCATGGCAACGAAGAGGAAATATGAAATGTTACGAAGGAGAAAAATACATAGAGTTACATAGTTATGTATATATCTACATAGAAAGAAAGTAGTCAGTCATAAAAGATACTTCAGAGGAATACGACAACAGTGTTGTGATAGCATAACAGTAAAATAAAATCCGTTGATACTTAGGATTCACAGTGTAGTTAAGAGACAGTAGTTAGTTATAATAGATAGTTATGATAGCAGAACAGTAAAATAAAATCCGTTAATACTTGAGACTCACAGTGTAGTTAAGCTGAATTTTTAGACGATCCTGTGTAGAGCTTCGATTTCTGTGAACGCATATCGTAATGTAATTTTATATACTATAATTTTTGAATAATGTGGCAGTTAGCAGCTGGGATTAAATGCATTTGAATGACTGAAAATGTGTCAGGATAGTTCATTTAGGTTCAGTGCAACTTTCGTGGGGAGTATGACAGGCTGTGTATTTCACTCCAGCTGTGATTGAAAAGATTGCGGATGTTTTGAGTTGATGCTTGCAAAACAAATAATTGAATCAAAGTGTATTTAAGCTGATTTTATTTTAAACGATCGAACACTGACATTCGCTTTCTCACCCTCGAGCACGCGCCACGGTAAGACCTATCAGCGAACGCTTCGTGTGGCCTAGAATGAACTCTGACATTCGGAGATGAGCACGAGAATGTCTCCAATGCCAATGCTCCAAAGTACACCGCCACACTATTACAACCCCTAAGACGTTTGAATTACCGGAAAGGAGATTTCAGCACATCCATATAGATATTGTGGGACCGTTGCCAACATCAAGAGGATATACACATATCCTGACAGCGATTGATAGATTTACTCGTTGGGCTATTGCATGCCCCCTAAACGACATATCTGATAAAAACGTTGCTTTGGTTTTTCTCGACCGTTGGGTGTCAAACTGCGGTGTACCAACTACTATTACATCCGACCGCGGTCCTCAATTCCAGTCGACACTTTCGCGAACTGACGAGACTTCTGGGGGTGAAACACATCTCCACAACAGCCTATCACCCGGCAGCGAATGGTCTAGTGGAAAGATTCCACAGACAACTGAAAAGCTCCCTGATGGCGCAGAATGATATATCTAAGTGGAGTGAATACTTACCTTTGATTTTACTTGGTATCCGATCTACTATCAAAGAAGATTTAGGATGTACATCGGCTCAACTTGTTTATGGTATTGACCTAACTTTGTCTGGACAGCTAGTCCCCTCAGGCGATTCAACAGACGTGAACATTGCCGACTTCACCAACCGATTAACTAGAGAAATGCTTCAACTTCAACAAACAGCACCTCGACAATTTCCCCGACGAGATCAGATCAACAAACATCTACAAACTTGCAAATTCGTCTTCGTTCGAGTCGACGCCATCAGAAAAGGATTGCAACCGCCATACGAAGGACCCTTTCAAGTTATTAGACGTTCAAACAAACATTTGGCAGTGAACAAGAATGGAAAACGAGAGACCATTTTCATTGATGGAATCAAACCCGCATGCACAGACAACGACTTTGAATCTACATTGGCAACTGCACAATCAAATAATCAAACATCCGATTCCATTCCACCGGCACCAAGTCTTATCCTCCCTCCATATCAAACACGTAGTGGTCGGCAAATCAGTAAACCGGCCCGCTACGTTCATTTTCGGGACTGATAAAAAAATTAAAAATTATTATTATCTTTTTCGTTTAGACATTATTATCATGACTGTTAGTATTTCTTCGTAAACACTGATGTTACTTTCACTATTATTTATTTATGTGTACCTCACCTACAAAACAGGTATTGTCCTTTTGAGAAACTACTGATTTTCAATCCATATTTTTTAAATTTTTCTTTCCCTTCCCTAATTACTGTGTATATACATATTTTTCTTTATACATTAAAAATCTATGTTCATGGTTTTTGTAGATTTAAGTGACATGACTTTCCATTTCAGTTTTTATTGCTGAACTATTTGTATATGCTTTCAGACTTTACATGATTCTGATTTTTATGAGGGCTTAGATCTTTATCTTGAAAAAGATAATAATGAACGCCTTGACAGATCATGCTTCTGCCTTTAAATATATACCATTCGCCCAGCCTATTGTTGAGATGCGACCATGTGGGATCTGCACAGATTTATGGGGCAGCTTATAAATTAACTACCTATCCATTGTCAGATCTTTACACAATGTCTCATCTCATTTATTTTCTAATAACGTCTTTACTCGAACCTCATTACATTACATTAAACCTAACATTTTATAGCTCTTTATGAATTTGATTCGACTTGTTCTGTTCCTATTCTCTGTAGGGTACGGTTATACACCAAATAGACAAAAAGGCATGAAATAAAAACAACTGGCTTATAAATAATTGTATTAAAGCCAAAAGTGGACATCATGATAGTACGAAGTATATGGGTGTTTTTATACATTGCAAATGAACGTTGTCGGCCTAAGGATTAATTACTTCCCCATTCTGTTTTCTATATAAGTGTATTTATTAATGATATATTGCACTTACTTAATTTATTACACTTTAATGATTCACCTTAGCACTTTAATTTTTCTAAAACAGCTTCCAATCCCTTGTAAACGTTGTACTTACCCCAATATTGGTTGGTTATCGTATGCCTACAACCACGGGATGAAAACGAAACGAAGTCGGTTTTCCCGCTCAACCTGGAGGACAACTGTACAATTCAATAACTATGCGGGCTGGTTCAGACAATGAGTGTAATTATATATATATATATCAAATATTTAACAGTTGAAACATTATTAACTTGTAAACAACCTAAGATTTGACATTAAATCATACTTGATCGTGCCTGTAGAAATGGTATGCATTTGCATGCACATTTATGTTTATATGAAAATATAAATTATTATTATTATAAATACCTTCTCGCGTTTATGCATCTTATTATGTATCCCTATTTTTATCCAAAAATTGTTATTACTATTATTATTTACTTCACAGTTTTACTTAACCTTTTCCGCTAGTCTCTCCGGACCTCTAGGGGGGGGGAGAGCCGTGTGGAGTACGCAACAATATGATTGTACACTTTTTGGTTACTTGTACAAATTAAAAATATTGTGCATGAGTTTTTTTAAAAAGCTTCTTGTCAGCCACGTCTCGTAAACCGTAAATGCCCGGCTCTTGCTACACTGGGACTCACGCTGTTCATTGAATTTTCTCAGAAACGCTTAGTAATAACGGACGCAAAACCAAAACACCGATTGGCTACTAGAGAATTCTTTATTGTAACACCAACATATAGGCAGCTTTAAATTAAGTTTTAACTAAGGTCTATGAACAAATATTACAATAATAAATCACAATATTACTTCTGACAGTTTTGGCCTGACTTCTTTCTGAACAGCGACCGATGAGACGATGACTGTCGTATTGATGCCTCCGCGAAAATTGGAAAAGTTGGTTTAGAGCAAACAACCATGAATTGATCGTTCAATCTTCAACTTCATCGACACTTCTTGTTAAAATATATATTACTTCCGTGCACAATTGAAAATACACTTTGCTGTTGGGGACTTCGCCTTCTCTATGGTTACTTCTGCTTACTTGCTCAACTCATACCGTGTTGTATACTTCGGATTTATTGTAGGAGTCTACTACTCTCAACCGAAAACGATTCTACAACCAGAACACAGCAGCTAAAGCAGACGCAACCCAAACAATTAACGTTCCCGTGGATTATATAAATAACTTGTGGCAGAGGACTTAAACTTTATATCCAAGTAATCCTTTTTGTTGATATAACTCGTCACTGCATTTTTCGTAATATATTGTTATTTAACATTTCATTGACTTGTATTATTATTCTCATATTTGGAATGTTAGTGAACTCTAGTATTAGTTCCCTACACAGGTGCTGGCACACCAAGCCATCGCCTTCCTCCGGGGACAATGCTAGCCAGCACATGTTAAGGTTTAAAGTGTGTTTGTGTCGGCCAAATGAAAAACTGGTATTGGTTCATAAAATCGTTGACAGTCAGCTGGGAGAACTACTAGAGATATAACTGCAAATCTTTGTTACTGGCACAGATGCATTCACTCTGTGTAATCTCACTTATCTATTCAATTCATCTTTTTCCTTGTCACAATTCATTCTCCCTCACATTTTCGCTCGTTAAACTTCCATTTAGTTTTATGTCCCTACCTACGTGTGCTACATGGAATGTGGTAAATTGAACTGCAAACTTATACTGAGAACTAGTCAGAATGACACAATCTAGGCATAACTAAATGCGAAACATTGATAAATGATCTCCAAAACTTCAACAAATAATAAGTGTAGTTCTTAATCTTGTTCTTTGGTAAATGAAAAATAGGTACCTTTCAGTAATCCCTTCTTCCACCCGGGTCTCTTCTTCTACTTTGCAAGTGATTTTTTGTGCTTTGTCCCTTTTCCGCTAAGCTTTCAGTCAGCATATGTCATTGTTGTTGACTCAGGACCTAGATGACTTTAGTTGAATAAGGTTTCGGTCGTGCAAACACGGGTCCTGGACAGTTGACTGGTTGCATTATCATTTCTCAAATGGAATGCGGCATACTGTATATTAGGGTAAATCTTCCACCTCGCTTGCTGAAGCTGGTGTTCTTCAGCGTATTGTTATCTTTTCTTTCTCGTCTTACATGACTTTTCTGTCAAATACGCTGGTGATCTGACCGTCTCACTTCCTGTCATGTTACAACGTGACTGCAGCAAACTTAACTGCTTTCTGTCTGTAATCTAAGGTACATGGTCATACGTTAAATCTCTCTAAATGTCAGGCAGTTAACTTTCCCTTCACTCATAAGTGTGAAATTCAAGAAATGTGTCGTTCACAAGATGCTCGTATCGAAGAGTGCACTGAAACAGGCCCTCAGACTGCTCTATTCTAGAGGTGAGATGCAATATGCTGGCAAACTTGCTCATAGATTGATTGATTGACCCTACCGTTTACCAGTTCCAGAATATCACCAAACTTTGGCTTAATACCTTGATCCTCTATATGGGAGCTTATCTTCATCCACTTCCTTTGCATTCGAGTAGGTAAGCGTCTCGCTATTACTTCTAGGACTGAACTTGAGTTCAGATTACTCATGCGATTCATCGAAATCAATGCCTTCTTGTAAGTCAATAGATTATCCAAAAACTAAGAGAGTGCGTTTAATTAATCTCGTAATTGACCACCATTACCTTTAACATCCTTGAATACGTTCCTTACAATCATCAAAGGTCTTCCTAATCTTTGACGCAGGATACGAATCGCCTCAGCATATCCTTCGTTTGGGGGCATCAACTTTCAGCATTGCATAACTCATGCAGCAACTCCAGTGAAGTGACTCAACAAATACATCAGCTTCATTTCATCATGTATTGCAAGCCCACCCAACATGACTTCAAACTCCCTTACAAACTGTGAATAGTCAGCTGGGGCTCCGTCGAAACACCGAGGCTCAAATTTAGGTAGTTTGGAGTTCCTATTGTCCCTAGACGGCGAAACATTAACAAAAACCACATCATGCTTAACATCACACAAATCATTAAATGAAACAGACAACTCAACATTACTTACTTTCCTGCTTGCTTCCAAGACGTTTCGTCCCTTCCTTGATCCAGGCATCACTGAACTTGACCGAAAATTCCAGAAAAGTTCCAGATAATACTTGTCCGAAGAAGACTTGGCCGGCAGCATGAAAGACAAACAGAAACCATCAGAAACTGTCAGCCAACACTCATAAACTGTCAATGTCCAGCTCTTACTACGCTGGACTTCACACTGTCCCTCGAAGAATCTCAGAAACACTTTGTATTAGCCAACGCGAAAACCAGAACACAGACTGGCGACTCGAGAATCCTTTAATCTTACGCCAATATGTAACCAACAATAAGGTTATTATACACAACGTCTAAGAATAAGTGTTACAAAATAAATCACGATATTAATTCTGACAGGTTTTTCTAGGTTCTTTCCTAACAGCGACCGATGAGACGATGACTGGCAGATGGATCACGTGCGAAAATTACGGGGAAGTTGGGTTTGAGCAAACAACCAAGAATTGATCGTT
Organism: Trichobilharzia regenti; assembly: GCA_944472135.2. Classification (NCBI taxonomy): domain Eukaryota; kingdom Metazoa; phylum Platyhelminthes; class Trematoda; order Strigeidida; family Schistosomatidae; genus Trichobilharzia; species Trichobilharzia regenti. The sequence continues at coordinate 67,469,373 of OX235264.1, read as the reverse complement.
CAATCTTCAACCGCATTGTCAACAGGTGTCCAACACTCCCAGATTGTTTTCCCATGGTTCTATAACTGGTGTCAGGTCATGATTAAATTCTCCAGCCAATTAAGTAGTGTATAATAGTTCGCAGATAAACAGACATCGTGTGATATATAAGTGACATTACAGTGGGAAGCGGCTTCAGTGATCTGAAGGATTAGAACCCGCAGAGTAAGATGAGGCTTTAAAGTTATTTGGAAGTCATCATAGTGGGTAAGTGAGGTGGAAGCCTAATCAAGTACACGGGGGCTCATTCATCCTTCGGCAGATAAAGCAAGCCTGTCAGTGTAGTTGAAGATTGAACGATCAATTCATGGTCGTTTGCCCAAATCCAACTTCCCCATACTTTTCGCGCGTGATCCATCTGCCAGTCATCTTCTCATTGGTCGCTTTTCAGAAAGAACCTGGAAAAAACTTTCAGAAGTATCATCGTGATTTATTTTTGTAATATTTGTGCTTAAACCTTAGTTTATTATGCTGCTTCTATTTTGGTGTTGGAATAGAGAATTCTCTAGTCGCCAATCGGTGTATGTGTGTGGTTTGCGTCCGTTAGTACTAAGCTTTTCTGAAAGTCTTTGAGGGACAGCGAGAGGCCCGGCGTAGCAGGAGCTGGGTGTCAACAGTTTTTGAGACGTGATTGACAAAGCCTTACGGATCATAAATAAAACATAGTTGTTACTTGTTTATTCGTCTCATTCGTCTATATTTCTTACTCACCAACTTGATCTGAGTTACCAAAGCATATTTGACGTAAGTGCCCCACAATCTTATTATTTTCACGGGCTCGGAGCCTTTCTTACTCTTCCTGTACTCAGAGTGAAGCAGATTTTCGACAAAATAACCGTTCCACTCAGACAGTGTACCTCAGATATCCGTCACGTACCTGAGGCAGACAACGCCGTCAAAATTTCCTTATTCTATATATGCTTAGTCCTCACAAGGCCCAGTGAACCCTGCTTGTCTTCAGAAAGTCAAAAATGAGCTTCAATATGAGTTGGATCTGTTAGGGGAAAACTTTGGGTAAAGGTAAAGGGATTATCATTTTTGTTGTGTAAATAGATGCTTCCCATCCTGTTTGTCTAAAAATAACTAGCGTGTAGTCCACAACTGGTTACAAGTTTTGTCTCGCCCAGGTGTATAAGCTGTTCCCTAGCACATTACCAGTCGGCCTTCCACAGTAGGCATAAAAGAGGGATTTTTTGAGCAGGAAGGTGGCCTGCTTTTCACATATTCAGGGTAATGAGGCATACAAAATGCCTCCATAATAATGTTCTAGGGAGCCAGATAGTTGCGCTCCTTGAACGACAAGCAGTTTGTTTCCCGGTTGGTTTCTTTCATAAATTATTCTGATGGCAGCTTAGTAGCAATCTATCCTGCTAGATCTGTTTCCTGGCCAAACTCCTCGCCGAATCTTTACCCAGAAATAATCCATATTAGGCTAAGTCACTGCCGTTACTCATTTTTAGTATATGGAATGCGTTGGCAACTGATACGGGGAATACAAAGCGCTCAACCATTAAGTGAAACAACAGTACAACTAGCAGGATTGCTCACTTCACCCATCAAATTTTCACCTGACGTAGATCGTTGAGTGTATGGTGGTAGTCTCACAAACTCAGTGCGTTCAGCTAAGCCAGTTCCCTTCCCTAAATGCACTTTTATTCCCCTAGGTTTTAAAATGTCTTCGGAGGCACTTATTTATCATGGGTCTGTACGTCAGTGACAAGAAATCCCACAACAGACTGTATACAGTAATTTTTCTAGACAATACTTTATTTGTGCAAACAGTGCGACAACCCTATTTCAGAATGATAACTGTTTGTTCTTAGTGGACTTCGAATGAATGACAAACTTAAACTAGAAGGAGTGTGACGATATTTCACTTTAGGAGCTCTTGGCTCAGATTGCAGCCTTGACTACTCTGTGCGTTGCAGTTGACTGCAGGTGAAACTAATCTGGTGAAGACGGTTTAGGCTAAACCCTAAATTTTACTGTAATTTGACTAAACTTTTGTACTCCTCTGGCTTAGGTGTTAAATTTATCAACGGAGTTAGTCAGGATATTCGAAATGATGGGAACCTGTTTGCCACAGGGCATTTTCAAACCGGTATGCGGGCCAACCTCTTCTTAATTAGCTTTTCAGTCAGCTAATATGCGTGACCAAGCACACTGTCAGTTTTCATTGCCTCCATCATTAGACTTCCCAAAGATTATCTTAGTCTGCTTCATTTAACTCTTCCAGCTTTCTCATTCCTCCTCGGTATACATGGTCGAGTAAATGTGTGAATAAAATTATGCTACGCCAGTTAATCTGAACATAAGTTGAAGATTATGTGACATTTTTAGGTAGCACATACGTATCAGCGCGTTCATGCAGTATGGTGGTTAACATAAAATTGGTTCCAGGATTTTATCATGAGCTGACATTAGTTAGAGAACCATTGGAAAACCAGCAGAGAGTACTGGACAGCTGTTTCGTCCTAGTTTGGGATTCTTCATCAGTACGCAACCACTGCCATGATTCGAACCCAGGACCTTCCGGTTACAAGACGAGCTCGTATACCATTAAGCCACTGGGACCCGATCCAACGGTCCTTGAATTCTAACTTCTGCCGATTCACAACATAGCGCAACCGCTAGCCAATGTTTACGGCGAGTATTTGTCCTCACACCTGACCAGCTGCAGCCTACTGGTCACGACTTCCCACTGGAACCCAGGTAACTACCTACCTGAATAGGGCAAGTCAGCTTATGATGAAATCCTGAAACCAATCAAATCCCTACAAATCATCACTAGAATAAAATTGGTTATTGTATCAATATATTTCACGATATCTATACAAACTCTATACACATATTTATGTATCACTACCAGACAAGTTATTGAGCTCCTTTCTGCTCACCTGTCCCTCGTTATTTATCTAAGTGCCAAATTATCTTGTCAATCACGTCTCATAAACCGTTAATGCCCAGCTCTCGCTACGCTCGGGCCCACGCTGTTCCTTGAAGATTTCAGAAGCGCTTAGTTATAACGGACGAAAAAACCAAAACACCGATCTGCCGCTTGATATTTCTTTATTGTTACACCAACATATGAAAAGAATAAGTGAACTAAGGTCTGAAAACAAATATTACAATAATAAATCATTATACTACTTCTGACGATGTTTCACTCTTCTTTCTGAACAGCGACCGATGAGACGATGACTGTCGTATTGATGCCTCCGCGAAAATTGGGGAAGTTGATTTTGAGCAAACAATCAAGAATTGATCGTTCAATCTTCAACTCCATTGACACTCCCCGGCAAAAAAGGGATCCAACCCTTTTTTCCTTCACGACCAATACACGTTGACTTGGATGCCATTGCGAGAACCTGGGTCACACGGACAGAGCTGAAATGGAAAACAAACAGAAAAGCCAACACACCACGAGCATACCCACAGCACAATCTCACACATCGCTGACGACCTGCGCCTCCAGACAGAGACCTCCTCTTGACATCTTGCAACACAATCGCCACTTCCTAGAATGACTCTTGCAGAGTGCAACGCGACCATGGCTGCACCTCACGATACTCTACTCACATCCTCTTATCTACCCACCACCAATTACCACTGAAATCGCTTGTCACTCATTCTGCCTCAGTTCTAGTAACGGTGATGTATGCGAGCCTCAGCCGTTTACACTATTTCTCCCCGGCGTGTCGGACCGCAGCTAACAATTATCTCCGTGTGCATTTTATTCTCAGCAATAGCCTCCCCGGCGTATACGACCCATCTGCTGTCCTTAACATCAATCAATTCATTCATGGATGTAGAAGACTCGAAACAACTTCAGAAGTAATCACGACGAAAATTTTAACAAAATTACGCAATAACAACAAGATACGAAAACAACAAGTAAACACAATGAATCCAAAAACACCAATTGATATGACACACCACACGTATATACAAATTGTACAAACAACCTCGCCGATTATGTCTTGGTGGAATTCCTTTGAAGAATTGCAGGACTTACACCAGTACGCCTACAACCCTTCTCACGTTGACGATTGTAAGTTGTGGAATGTCCGGACACAAACAGAGTTACCAACGGCTAGATGACAGATGATATCAATTCAGTATATACAACATGAACATATGTACAAAATCACACACCGAGCGCATTGGACTGCTCATTGATGCGCTACCCTTTGAAGAATTGTAGGACTTACAGAGCCTTTATTTAACTTAGCAGTAGTAGGCATATCCCTCATCTCATAATGATCAACCAAAGACAAATCTGCACTATCATGATCATTACCACAAATATTCAATTTACCGTCAAGTTCATCATTTTCAAACTCTTTAATAACAGAAGTAGACAATTTTGGTTCCTCCTCAAAAATCATTAAAGGTTTTATATCTTCACTCTGACTAGTTATACTTTGTAAACTTGTAGGGTCAGAACTGTACTCTGAAGCAGTAACTTTATTCTGTGACACTCTATTCAACAATGGCTTAGCAGTTGCAACTACAGACTTCTTGACCAAACCGTTATCGTCACACAATTCGGAGTCAGACCTGAAGTTTACATTTAGCTTATCACTGAACTTGCTCACTGGTTCACAGTTCACTTCTGTATGCACTTCTTGCAAACGTGTGAAACACAACGGTGTTTGTCTTGCATCTTGCAACTTATCTGTTGGGCATGTACTACGAAACCTGTTGCACTCACTAAGTTTATATGCATTACTAGACATCATGGAGCCTTCTCGATATCCACCTCTCTGAGGCTTATTCGTCATCAATGAGTGCGTTTTACCCTCAGACTGCTCTATTCTAGGGGTGAGATCTAATAGACTGGAAAACTTGCTCATAGATTGATTGACGCTATCTTTTACCAGTTTCAGGATATCATCAAACGTTGGCTCGATACCCTCATCCTCCATACGGGAGCTCATCTTCACCCACTTCCTTTGCAGTCAAGTAGGTAGACGTCTTGCTGTTACTTCTAGTATAAAACTCGAGTTGAGGTCACTCACGCGATTCATCGAAATCATTCCATTCTTGTAAATTAGCAAATTATCTAAAAACTCAGTGAGTGCCTGGGAGTCATCCTGTAATTGACCACCATTACCCTTAACAGCCTCGAATAATTTCCCTGCAATCATCGAAGGTCTTCCAAACCTTTGACGTAATATGCTCATAGCCTCATCGTAGCCCTCTTTTGGCTTCATAAACTTACAAAACTGTATAGCTCTTGAAGCCTCTCCAGTGCAATATCTCATCAAATACATTAACTTCAATTCATCACTTGATAGAAAACTACTCAACATGATCTCAAACTCCTTCACAAATTGTAAATAATCAGCCGGGTTTCCATCAAAACACCGTGGTTCAAATTTAGGGAGTTTGATGTTCCTATTATCCCTGAACGGCGAAACAATAACATCAACCATGTCATGCTTAACATCAGACACATCGTTACAATTAACAGACAAGTCACCATGACTTACTTTCCTGTTTGCATCCAAGACACTCTGTCCCTTCTTTGACCCAGGCATTGTTGAACTTGACCCAATTCCAAAAAAGTTCCAGATATTGCTTGTTCAAAGAGGACTTGACCGGCACCAGGAAAGATGAACGGTGACTATCCAGACTTTCACCAACTGTTTGAATCCGCCAGATCTGTTTCTATCGTCAGAAACTGTCAATCACGTCTCATAAACCGTTAATGCCCAGCTCTCGCTACGCTCGGGCCCACGCTGTTCCTTGAAGATTTCAGAAGCGCTTAGTTATAACGGACGAAAAAACCAAAACACCGATCTGCCGCTTGATATTTCTTTATTGTTACACCAACATATGAAAAGAATAAGTGAACTAAGGTCTGAAAACAAATATTACAATAATAAATCATTATACTACTTCTGACGATGTTTCACTCTTCTTTCTGAACAGCGACCGATGAGACGATGACTGTCGTATTGATGCCTCCGCGAAAATTGGGGAAGTTGATTTTGAGCAAACAATCAAGAATTGATCGTTCAATCTTCAACTCCATTGACACTCCCCGGCAAAAAAGGGATCCAACCCTTTTTTCCTTCACGACCAATACACGTTGACTTGGATGCCATTGCGAGAACCTGGGTCACACGGACAGAGCTGAAATGGAAAACAAACAGAAAAGCCAACACACCACGAGCATACCCACAGCACAATCTCACACATCGCTGACGACCTGCGCCTCCAGACAGAGACCTCCTCTTGACATCTTGCAACACAATCGCCACTTCCTAGAATGACTCTTGCAGAGTGCAACGCGACCATGGCTGCACCTCACGATACTCTACTCACATCCTCTTATCTACCCACCACCAATTACCACTGAAATCGCTTGTCACTCATTCTGCCTCAGTTCTAGTAACGGTGATGTATGCGAGCCTCAGCCGTTTACACTATTTCTCCCCGGCGTGTCGGACCGCAGCTAACAATTATCTCCGTGTGCATTTTATTCTCAGCAATAGCCTCCCCGGCGTATACGACCCATCTGCTGTCCTTAACATCAATCAATTCATTCATGGATGTAGAAGACTCGAAACAACTTCAGAAGTAATCACGACGAAAATTTTAACAAAATTACGCAATAACAACAAGATACGAAAACAACAAGTAAACACAATGAATCCAAAAACACCAATTGATATGACACACCACACGTATATACAAATTGTACAAACAACCTCGCCGATTATGTCTTGGTGGAATTCCTTTGAAGAATTGCAGGACTTACACCAGTACGCCTACAACCCTTCTCACGTTGACGATTGTAAGTTGTGGAATGTCCGGACACAAACAGAGTTACCAACGGCTAGATGACAGATGATATCAATTCAGTATATACAACATGAACATATGTACAAAATCACACACCGAGCGCATTGGACTGCTCATTGATGCGCTACCCTTTGAAGAATTGTAGGACTTACAGAGCCTTTATTTAACTTAGCAGTAGTAGGCATATCCCTCATCTCATAATGATCAACCAAAGACAAATCTGCACTATCATGATCATTACCACAAATATTCAATTTACCGTCAAGTTCATCATTTTCAAACTCTTTAATAACAGAAGTAGACAATTTTGGTTCCTCCTCAAAAATCATTAAAGGTTTTATATCTTCACTCTGACTAGTTATACTTTGTAAACTTGTAGGGTCAGAACTGTACTCTGAAGCAGTAACTTTATTCTGTGACACTCTATTCAACAATGGCTTAGCAGTTGCAACTACAGACTTCTTGACCAAACCGTTATCGTCACACAATTCGGAGTCAGACCTGAAGTTTACATTTAGCTTATCACTGAACTTGCTCACTGGTTCACAGTTCACTTCTGTATGCACTTCTTGCAAACGTGTGAAACACAACGGTGTTTGTCTTGCATCTTGCAACTTATCTGTTGGGCATGTACTACGAAACCTGTTGCACTCACTAAGTTTATATGCATTACTAGACATCATGGAGCCTTCTCGATATCCACCTCTCTGAGGCTTATTCGTCATCAATGAGTGCGTTTTACCCTCAGACTGCTCTATTCTAGGGGTGAGATCTAATAGACTGGAAAACTTGCTCATAGATTGATTGACGCTATCTTTTACCAGTTTCAGGATATCATCAAACGTTGGCTCGATACCCTCATCCTCCATACGGGAGCTCATCTTCACCCACTTCCTTTGCAGTCAAGTAGGTAGACGTCTTGCTGTTACTTCTAGTATAAAACTCGAGTTGAGGTCACTCACGCGATTCATCGAAATCATTCCATTCTTGTAAATTAGCAAATTATCTAAAAACTCAGTGAGTGCCTGGGAGTCATCCTGTAATTGACCACCATTACCCTTAACAGCCTCGAATAATTTCCCTGCAATCATCGAAGGTCTTCCAAACCTTTGACGTAATATGCTCATAGCCTCATCGTAGCCCTCTTTTGGCTTCATAAACTTACAAAACTGTATAGCTCTTGAAGCCTCTCCAGTGCAATATCTCATCAAATACATTAACTTCAATTCATCACTTGATAGAAAACTACTCAACATGATCTCAAACTCCTTCACAAATTGTAAATAATCAGCCGGGTTTCCATCAAAACACCGTGGTTCAAATTTAGGGAGTTTGATGTTCCTATTATCCCTGAACGGCGAAACAATAACATCAACCATGTCATGCTTAACATCAGACACATCGTTACAATTAACAGACAAGTCACCATGACTTACTTTCCTGTTTGCATCCAAGACACTCTGTCCCTTCTTTGACCCAGGCATTGTTGAACTTGACCCAATTCCAAAAAAGTTCCAGATATTGCTTGTTCAAAGAGGACTTGACCGGCACCAGGAAAGATGAACGGTGACTATCCAGACTTTCACCAACTGTTTGAATCCGCCAGATCTGTTTCTATCGTCAGAAACTGTCAATCACGTCTCATAAACCGTTAATGCCCAGCTCTCGCTACGCTCGGGCCCACGCTGTTCCTTGAAGATTTCAGAAACGCTTAGTTATAACGGACGAAAAAACCAAAACACCGATCTGCCGCTTGATATTTCTTTATTGTTACACCAACATATGAAAAGAATAAGTGAACTAAGGTCTGAAAACAAATATTACAATGATAAATCATTATACTACTTCTGACGATGTTTCACTCTTCTTTCTGAACAGCGACCGATGAGACGATGACTGTCGTATTGATGCCTCCGCGAAAATTGGGGAAGTTGATTTTGAGCAAACAATCAAGAATTGATCGTTCAATCTTCAACTCCATTGACACTCCCCGGCAAAAAAGGGATCCAACCCTTTTTTCCTTCACGACCAATACACGTTGACTTGGATGCCATTGCGAGAACCTGGGTCACACGGACAGAGCTGAAATGGAAAACAAACAGAAAAGCCAACACACCACGAGCATACCCACAGCACAATCTCACACATCGCTGACGACCTGCGCCTCCAGACAGAGACCTCCTCTTGACATCTTGCAACACAATCGCCACTTCCTAGAATGACTCTTGCAGAATGCAACGTGACCATGGCAGCACCTCATAATACTCTTCTCACATCCTCTTATCTACCCACCACCAATTACCACTGAAATCGCTTGTCACTCATTCTGCCTCAGTTCTAGTAACGGTGATGTATGCGAGCCTCAGCCGTTTACACTATTTCTCCCCGGCGTGTCGGACCGCAGCTAACAATTATCTCCGTGTGCATTTTATTCTCAGCAATAGCCTCCCCGGCGTATACGACCCATCTGCTGTCCTTAACATCAATCAATTCATTCATGGATGTAGAAGACTCGAAACAACTTCAGAAGTAATCACGACGAAAATTTTAACAAAATTACGCAATAACAACAAGATACGAAAACAACAAGTAAACACAATGAATCCAAAAACACCAATTGATATGACACACCACACGTATATACAAATTGTACAAACAACCTCGCCGATTATGTCTTGGTGGAATTCCTTTGAAGAATTGCAGGACTTACACCAGTACGCCTACAACCCTTCTCACGTTGACGATTGTAAGTTGTGGAATGTCCGGACACAAACAGAGTTACCAACGGCTAGATGACAGATGATATCAATTCAGTATATACAACATGAACATATGTACAAAATCACACACCGAGCACATTGGACTGCTCATTGATGCGCTACCCTTTGAAGAATTGTAGGACTTACAGAGCCTTTATTTAACTTAGCAGTAGTAGGCATATCCCTCATCTCATAATGATCAACCAAAGACAAATCTGCACTATCATGATCATTACCACAAATATTCAATTTACCGTCAAGTTCATCATTTTCAAACTCTTTAATAACAGAAGTAGACAATTTTGGTTCCTCCTCAAAAATCATTAAAGGTTTTATATCTTCACTCTGACTAGTTATACTTTGTAAACTTGTAGGGTCAGAACTGCACTCTGAAGCAGTAACTCTATTCTGTGACACTCTATTCAACAATGGCTTAGCAGTTGCAACTACAGACTTCTTGACCAAACCGTTATCGTCACACAATTCGGAGTCAGACCTGGAGTTTACATTTAGCTTATCACTGAACTTGCTCACTGGTTCACAGTTCACTTCTGTATGCACTTCTTGCAAACGTGTGAAACACAACGGTGTTTGTCTTGCATCTTGCAACTTATCTGTTGAGCATGTACTACGAAACCTGTTGCACTCACTAAGTTTATATGCATTACTAGACATCATGGAGCCTTCTCGATATCCACCTCTCTGAGGCTTATTCGTCATCAATGAGTGCGTTTTACCCTCAGACTGCTCTATTCTAGGGGTGAGATCTAATAGACTGGAAAACTTGCTCATAGATTGATTGACGCTATCTTTTACCAGTTTCAGGATATCATCAAACGTTGGCTCGATACCCTCATCCTCCATACGGGAGCTCATCTTCACCCACTTCCTTTGCAGTCAAGTAGGTAGACGTCTTGCTGTTACTTCTAGTATAAAACTCGAGTTGAGGTCACTCACGCGATTCATCGAAATCATTCCATTCTTGTAAATTAGCAAATTATCTAAAAACTCAGTGAGTGCCTGGGAGTCATCCTGTAATTGACCACCATTACCCTTAACAGCCTCGAATAATTTCCCTGCAATCATCGAAGGTCTTCCAAACCTTTGACGTAATATGCTCATAGCCTCATCGTAGCCCTCTTTTGGCTTCATAAACTTACAAAACTGTATAGCTCTTGAAGCCTCTCCAGTGCAATATCTCATCAAATACATTAACTTCAATTCATCACTTGATAGAAAACTACTCAACATGATCTCAAACTCCTTCACAAATTGTAAATAATCAGCCGGGTTTCCATCAAAACACCGTGGTTCAAATTTAGGGAGTTTGATGTTCCTATTATCCCTGAACGGCGAAACAATAACATCAACCATGTCATGCTTAACATCAGACACATCGTTACAATTAACAGACAAGTCACCATGACTTACTTTCCTGTTTGCATCCAAGACACTCTGTCCCTTCTTTGACCCAGGCATTGTTGAACTTGACCCAATTCCAAAAAAGTTCCAGATATTGCTTGTTCAAAGAGGACTTGACCGGCACCAGGAAAGATGAACGGTGACTATCCAGACTTTCACCAACTGTTTGAATCCGCCAGATCTGTTTCTATCGTCAGAAACTGTCAATCACGTCTCATAAACCGTTAATGCCCAGCTCTCGCTACGCTCGGGCCCACGCTGTTCCTTGAAGATTTCAGAAACGCTTAGTTATAACGGACGAAAAAACCAAAACACCGATCTGCCGCTTGATATTTCTTTATTGTTACACCAACATATGAAAAGAATAAGTGAACTAAGGTCTGAAAACAAATATTACAATGATAAATCATTATACTACTTCTGACGATGTTTCACTCTTCTTTCTGAACAGCGACCGATGAGACGATGACTGTCGTATTGATGCCTCCGCGAAAATTGGGGAAGTTGATTTTGAGCAAACAATCAAGAATTGATCGTTCAATCTTCAACTCCATTGACACTCCCCGGCAAAAAAGGGATCCAACCCTTTTTTCCTTCACGACCAATACACGTTGACTTGGATGCCATTGCGAGAACCTGGGTCACACGGACAGAGCTGAAATGGAAAACAAACAGAAAAGCCAACACACCACGAGCATACCCACAGCACAATCTCACACATCGCTGACGACCTGCGCCTCCAGACAGAGACCTCCTCTTGACATCTTGCAACACAATCGCCACTTCCTAGAATGACTCTTGCAGAATGCAACGTGACCATGGCTGCACCTCATAATACTCTACTCACATCCTCTTATCTACCCACCACCAATTACCACTGAAATCGCTTGTCACTCATTCTGCCTCAGTTCTAGTAACGGTGATGTATGCGAGCCTCAGCCGTTTACACTATTTCTCCCCGGCGTGTCGGACCGCAGCTAACAATTATCTCCGTGTGCATTTTATTCTCAGCAATAGCCTCCCCGGCGTATACGACCCATCTGCTGTCCTTAACATCAATCAATTCATTCATGGATGTAGAAGACTCGAAACAACTTCAGAAGTAATCACGACGAAAATTTTAACAAAATTACGCAATAACAACAAGATACGAAAACAACAAGTAAACACAATGAATCCAAAAACACCAATTGATATGACACACCACACGTATATACAAATTGTACAAACAACCTCGCCGATTATGTCTTGGTGGAATTCCTTTGAAGAATTGCAGGACTTACACCAGTACGCCTACAACCCTTCTCACGTTGACGATTGTAAGTTGTGGAATGTCCGGACACAAACAGAGTTACCAACGGCTAGATGACAGATGATATCAATTCAGTATATACAACATGAACATATGTACAAAATCACACACCGAGCACATTGGACTGCTCATTGATGCGCTACCCTTTGAAGAATTGTAGGACTTACAGAGCCTTTATTTAACTTAGCAGTAGTAGGCATATCCCTCATCTCATAATGATCAACCAAAGACAAATCTGCACTATCATGATCATTACCACAAATATTCAATTTACCGTCAAGTTCATCATTTTCAAACTCTTTAATAACAGAAGTAGACAATTTTGGTTCCTCCTCAAAAATCATTAAAGGTTTTATATCTTCACTCTGACTAGTTATACTTTGTAAACTTGTAGGGTCAGAACTGCACTCTGAAGCAGTAACTCTATTCTGTGACACTCTATTCAACAATGGCTTAGCAGTTGCAACTACAGACTTCTTGACCAAACCGTTATCGTCACACAATTCGGAGTCAGACCTGGAGTTTACATTTAGCTTATCACTGAACTTGCTCACTGGTTCACAGTTCACTTCTGTATGCACTTCTTGCAAACGTGTGAAACACAACGGTGTTTGTCTTGCATCTTGCAACTTATCTGTTGAGCATGTACTACGAAACCTGTTGCACTCACTAAGTTTATATGCATTACTAGACATCATGGAGCCTTCTCGATATCCACCTCTCTGAGGCTTATTCGTCATCAATGAGTGCGTTTTACCCTCAGACTGCTCTATTCTAGGGGTGAGATCTAATAGACTGGAAAACTTGCTCATAGATTGATTGACGCTATCTTTTACCAGTTTCAGGATATCATCAAACGTTGGCTCGATACCCTCATCCTCCATACGGGAGCTCATCTTCACCCACTTCCTTTGCAGTCAAGTAGGTAGACGTCTTGCTGTTACTTCTAGTATAAAACTCGAGTTGAGGTCACTCACGCGATTCATCGAAATCATTCCATTCTTGTAAATTAGCAAATTATCTAAAAACTCAGTGAGTGCCTGGGAGTCATCCTGTAATTGACCACCATTACCCTTAACAGCCTCGAATAATTTCCCTGCAATCATCGAAGGTCTTCCAAACCTTTGACGTAATATGCTCATAGCCTCATCGTAGCCCTCTTTTGGCTTCATAAACTTACAAAACTGTATAGCTCTTGAAGCCTCTCCAGTGCAATATCTCATCAAATACATTAACTTCAATTCATCACTTGATAGAAAACTACTCAACATGATCTCAAACTCCTTCACAAATTGTAAATAATCAGCCGGGTTTCCATCAAAACACCGTGGTTCAAATTTAGGGAGTTTGATGTTCCTATTATCCCTGAACGGCGAAACAATAACATCAACCATGTCATGCTTAACATCAGACACATCGTTACAATTAACAGACAAGTCACCATGACTTACTTTCCTGTTTGCATCCAAGACACTCTGTCCCTTCTTTGACCCAGGCATTGTTGAACTTGACCCAATTCCAAAAAAGTTCCAGATATTGCTTGTTCAAAGAGGACTTGACCGGCACCAGGAAAGATGAACGGTGACTATCCAGACTTTCACCAACTGTTTGAATCCGCCAGATCTGTTTCTATCGTCAGAAACTGTCAATCACGTCTCATAAACCGTTAATGCCCAGCTCTCGCTACGCTCGGGCCCACGCTGTTCCTTGAAGATTTCAGAAACGCTTAGTTATAACGGACGAAAAAACCAAAACACCGATCTGCCGCTTGATATTTCTTTATTGTTACACCAACATATGAAAAGAATAAGTGAACTAAGGTCTGAAAACAAATATTACAATGATAAATCATTATACTACTTCTGACGATGTTTCACTCTTCTTTCTGAACAGCGACCGATGAGACGATGACTGTCGTATTGATGCCTCCGCGAAAATTGGGGAAGTTGATTTTGAGCAAACAATCAAGAATTGATCGTTCAATCTTCAACTCCATTGACACTCCCCGGCAAAAAAGGGATCCAACCCTTTTTTCCTTCACGACCAATACACGTTGACTTGGATGCCATTGCGAGAACCTGGGTCACACGGACAGAGCTGAAATGGAAAACAAACAGAAAAGCCAACACACCACGAGCATACCCACAGCACAATCTCACACATCGCTGACGACCTGCGCCTCCAGACAGAGACCTCCTCTTGACATCTTGCAACACAATCGCCACTTCCTAGAATGACTCTTGCAGAGTGCAACGCGACCATGGCTGCACCTCACGATACTCTACTCACATCCTCTTATCTACCCACCACCAATTACCACTGAAATCGCTTGTCACTCATTCTGCCTCAGTTCTAGTAACGGTGATGTATGCGAGCCTCAGCCGTTTACACTATTTCTCCCCGGCGTGTCGGACCGCAGCTAACAATTATCTCCGTGTGCATTTTATTCTCAGCAATAGCCTCCCCGGCGTATACGACCCATCTGCTGTCCTTAACATCAATCAATTCATTCATGGATGTAGAAGACTCGAAACAACTTCAGAAGTAATCACGACGAAAATTTTAACAAAATTACGCAATAACAACAAGATACGAAAACAACAAGTAAACACAATGAATCCAAAAACACCAATTGATATGACACACCACACGTATATACAAATTGTACAAACAACCTCGCCGATTATGTCTTGGTGGAATTCCTTTGAAGAATTGCAGGACTTACACCAGTACGCCTACAACCCTTCTCACGTTGACGATTGTAAGTTGTGGAATGTCCGGACACAAACAGAGTTACCAACGGCTAGATGACAGATGATATCAATTCAGTATATACAACATGAACATATGTACAAAATCACACACCGAGCACATTGGACTGCTCATTGATGCGCTACCCTTTGAAGAATTGTAGGACTTACAGAGCCTTTATTTAACTTAGCAGTAGTAGGCATATCCCTCATCTCATAATGATCAACCAAAGACAAATCTGCACTATCATGATCATTACCACAAATATTCAATTTACCGTCAAGTTCATCATTTTCAAACTCTTTAATAACAGAAGTAGACAATTTTGGTTCCTCCTCAAAAATCATTAAAGGTTTTATATCTTCACTCTGACTAGTTATACTTTGTAAACTTGTAGGGTCAGAACTGCACTCTGAAGCAGTAACTCTATTCTGTGACACTCTATTCAACAATGGCTTAGCAGTTGCAACTACAGACTTCTTGACCAAACCGTTATCGTCACACAATTCGGAGTCAGACCTGGAGTTTACATTTAGCTTATCACTGAACTTGCTCACTGGTTCACAGTTCACTTCTGTATGCACTTCTTGCAAACGTGTGAAACACAACGGTGTTTGTCTTGCATCTTGCAACTTATCTGTTGAGCATGTACTACGAAACCTGTTGCACTCACTAAGTTTATATGCATTACTAGACATCATGGAGCCTTCTCGATATCCACCTCTCTGAGGCTTATTCGTCATCAATGAGTGCGTTTTACCCTCAGACTGCTCTATTCTAGGGGTGAGATCTAATAGACTGGAAAACTTGCTCATAGATTGATTGACGCTATCTTTTACCAGTTTCAGGATATCATCAAACGTTGGCTCGATACCCTCATCCTCCATACGGGAGCTCATCTTCACCCACTTCCTTTGCAGTCAAGTAGGTAGACGTCTTGCTGTTACTTCTAGTATAAAACTCGAGTTGAGGTCACTCACGCGATTCATCGAAATCATTCCATTCTTGTAAATTAGCAAATTATCTAAAAACTCAGTGAGTGCCTGGGAGTCATCCTGTAATTGACCACCATTACCCTTAACAGCCTCGAATAATTTCCCTGCAATCATCGAAGGTCTTCCAAACCTTTGACGTAATATGCTCATAGCCTCATCGTAGCCCTCTTTTGGCTTCATAAACTTACAAAACTGTATAGCTCTTGAAGCCTCTCCAGTGCAATATCTCATCAAATACATTAACTTCAATTCATCACTTGATAGAAAACTACTCAACATGATCTCAAACTCCTTCACAAATTGTAAATAATCAGCCGGGTTTCCATCAAAACACCGTGGTTCAAATTTAGGGAGTTTGATGTTCCTATTATCCCTGAACGGCGAAACAATAACATCAACCATGTCATGCTTAACATCAGACACATCGTTACAATTAACAGACAAGTCACCATGACTTACTTTCCTGTTTGCATCCAAGACACTCTGTCCCTTCTTTGACCCAGGCATTGTTGAACTTGACCCAATTCCAAAAAAGTTCCAGATATTGCTTGTTCAAAGAGGACTTGACCGGCACCAGGAAAGATGAACGGTGACTATCCAGACTTTCACCAACTGTTTGAATCCGCCAGATCTGTTTCTATCGTCAGAAACTGTCAATCACGTCTCATAAACCGTTAATGCCCAGCTCTCGCTACGCTCGGGCCCACGCTGTTCCTTGAAGATTTCAGAAACGCTTAGTTATAACGGACGAAAAAACCAAAACACCGATCTGCCGCTTGATATTTCTTTATTGTTACACCAACATATGAAAAGAATAAGTGAACTAAGGTCTGAAAACAAATATTACAATGATAAATCATTATACTACTTCTGACGATGTTTCACTCTTCTTTCTGAACAGCGACCGATGAGACGATGACTGTCGTATTGATGCCTCCGCGAAAATTGGGGAAGTTGATTTTGAGCAAACAATCAAGAATTGATCGTTCAATCTTCAACTCCATTGACACTCCCCGGCAAAAAAGGGATCCAACCCTTTTTTCCTTCACGACCAATACACGTTGACTTGGATGCCATTGCGAGAACCTGGGTCACACGGACAGAGCTGAAATGGAAAACAAACAGAAAAGCCAACACACCACGAGCATACCCACAGCACAATCTCACACATCGCTGACGACCTGCGCCTCCAGACAGAGACCTCCTCTTGACATCTTGCAACACAATCGCCACTTCCTAGAATGACTCTTGCAGAGTGCAACGTGACCATGGCTGCACCTCACGATACTCTACTCACATCCTCTTATCTACCCACCACCAATTACCACTGAAATCGCTTGTCACTCATTCTGCCTCAGTTCTAGTAACGGTGATGTATGCGAGCCTCAGCCGTTTACACTATTTCTCCCCGGCGTGTCGGACCGCAGCTAACAATTATCTCCGTGTGCATTTTATTCTCAGCAATAGCCTCCCCGGCGTATACGACCCATCTGCTGTCCTTAACATCAATCAATTCATTCATGGATGTAGAAGACTCGAAACAACTTCAGAAGTAATCACGACGAAAATTTTAACAAAATTACGCAATAACAACAAGATACGAAAACAACAAGTAAACACAATGAATCCAAAAACACCAATTGATATGACACACCACACGTATATACAAATTGTACAAACAACCTCGCCGATTATGTCTTGGTGGAATTCCTTTGAAGAATTGCAGGACTTACACCAGTACGCCTACAACCCTTCTCACGTTGACGATTGTAAGTTGTGGAATGTCCGGACACAAACAGAGTTACCAACGGCTAGATGACAGATGATATCAATTCAGTATATACAACATGAACATATGTACAAAATCACACACCGAGCACATTGGACTGCTCATTGATGCGCTACCCTTTGAAGAATTGTAGGACTTACAGAGCCTTTATTTAACTTAGCAGTAGTAGGCATATCCCTCATCTCATAATGATCAACCAAAGACAAATCTGCACTATCATGATCATTACCACAAATATTCAATTTACCGTCAAGTTCATCATTTTCAAACTCTTTAATAACAGAAGTAGACAATTTTGGTTCCTCCTCAAAAATCATTAAAGGTTTTATATCTTCACTCTGACTAGTTATACTTTGTAAACTTGTAGGGTCAGAAATGCACTCTGAAGCAGTAACTCTATTCTGTGACACTCTATTCAACAATGGCTTAGCAGTTGCAACTACAGACTTCTTGACCAAACCGTTATCGTCACACAATTCGGAGTCATGCCTGGAGTTTACATTTAGCTTATCACTGAACTTGCTCACTGGTTCACAGTTCACTTCTGTATGCACTTCTTGCAAACGTGTGAAACACAACGGTGTTTGTCTTGCATCTTGCAACTTATCTGTTGAGCATGTACTACGAAACCTGTTGCACTCACTAAGTTTATATGCATTACTAGACATCATGGAGCCTTCTCGATATCCACCTCTCTGAGGCTTATTCGTCATCAATGAGTGCGTTTTACCCTCAGACTGCTCTATTCTAGGGGTGAGATCTAATAGACTGGAAAACTTGCTCATAGATTGATTGACGCTATCTTTTACCAGTTTCAGGATATCATCAAACGTTGGCTCGATACCCTCATCCTCCATACGGGAGCTCATCTTCACCCACTTCCTTTGCAGTCAAGTAGGTAGACGTCTTGCTGTTACTTCTAGTATAAAACTCGAGTTGAGGTCACTCACGCGATTCATCGAAATCATTCCATTCTTGTAAATTAGCAAATTATCTAAAAACTCAGTGAGTGCCTGGGAGTCATCCTGTAATTGACCACCATTACCCTTAACAGCCTCGAATAATTTCCCTGCAATCATCGAAGGTCTTCCAAACCTTTGACGTAATATGCTCATAGCCTCATCGTAGCCCTCTTTTGGCTTCATAAACTTACAAAACTGTATAGCTCTTGAAGCCTCTCCAGTGCAATATCTCATCAAATACATTAACTTCAATTCATCACTTGATAGAAAACTACTCAACATGATCTCAAACTCCTTCACAAATTGTAAATAATCAGCCGGGTTTCCATCAAAACACCGTGGTTCAAATTTAGGGAGTTTGATGTTCCTATTATCCCTGAACGGCGAAACAATAACATCAACCATGTCATGCTTAACATCAGACACATCGTTACAATTAACAGACAAGTCACCATGACTTACTTTCCTGTTTGCATCCAAGACACTCTGTCCCTTCTTTGACCCAGGCATTGTTGAACTTGACCCAATTCCAAAAAAGTTCCAGATATTGCTTGTTCAAAGAGGACTTGACCGGCACCAGGAAAGATGAACGGTGACTATCCAGACTTTCACCAACTGTTTGAATCCGCCAGATCTGTTTCTATCGTCAGAAACTGTCAATCACGTCTCATAAACCGTTAATGCCCAGCTCTCGCTACGCTCGGGCCCACGCTGTTCCTTGAAGATTTCAGAAACGCTTAGTTATAACGGACGAAAAAACCAAAACACCGATCTGCCGCTTGATATTTCTTTATTGTTACACCAACATATGAAAAGAATAAGTGAACTAAGGTCTGAAAACAAATATTACAATGATAAATCATTATACTACTTCTGACGATGTTTCACTCTTCTTTCTGAACAGCGACCGATGAGACGATGACTGTCGTATTGATGCCTCCGCGAAAATTGGGGAAGTTGATTTTGAGCAAACAATCAAGAATTGATCGTTCAATCTTCAACTCCATTGACACTCCCCGGCAAAAAAGGGATCCAACCCTTTTTTCCTTCACGACCAATACACGTTGACTTGGATGCCATTGCGAGAACCTGGGTCACACGGACAGAGCTGAAATGGAAAACAAACAGAAAAGCCAACACACCACGAGCATACCCACAGCACAATCTCACACATCGCTGACGACCTGCGCCTCCAGACAGAGACCTCCTCTTGACATCTTGCAACACAATCGCCACTTCCTAGAATGACTCTTGCAGAGTGCAACGTGACCATGGCTGCACCTCACGATACTCTACTCACATCCTCTTATCTACCCACCACCAATTACCACTGAAATCGCTTGTCACTTATTCTGCCTCAGTTCTAGTAACGGTGATGTATGCGAGCCTCAGCCGTTTACACTATTTCTCCCCGGCGTGTCGGACCGCAGCTAACAATTATCTCCGTGTGCATTTTATTCTCAGCAATAGCCTCCCCGGCGTATACGACCCATCTGCTGTCCTTAACATCAATCAATTCATTCATGGATGTAGAAGACTCGAAACAACTTCAGAAGTAATCACGACGAAAATTTTAACAAAATTACGCAATAACAACAAGATACGAAAACAACAAGTAAACACAATGAATCCAAAAACACCAATTGATATGACACACCACACGTATATACAAATTGTACAAACAACCTCGCCGATTATGTCTTGGTGGAATTCCTTTGAAGAATTGCAGGACTTACACCAGTACGCCTACAACCCTTCTCACGTTGACGATTGTAAGTTGTGGAATGTCCGGACACAAACAGAGTTACCAACGGCTAGATGACAGATGATATCAATTCAGTATATACAACATGAACATATGTACAAAATCACACACCGAGCACATTGGACTGCTCATTGATGCGCTACCCTTTGAAGAATTGTAGGACTTACAGAGCCTTTATTTAACTTAGCAGTAGTAGGCATATCCCTCATCTCATAATGATCAACCAAAGACAAATCTGCACTATCATGATCATTACCACAAATATTCAATTTACCGTCAAGTTCATCATTTTCAAACTCTTTAATAACAGAAGTAGACAATTTTGGTTCCTCCTCAAAAATCATTAAAGGTTTTATATCTTCACTCTGACTAGTTATACTTTGTAAACTTGTAGGGTCAGAAATGCACTCTGAAGCAGTAACTCTATTCTGTGACACTCTATTCAACAATGGCTTAGCAGTTGCAACTACAGACTTCTTGACCAAACCGTTATCGTCACACAATTCGGAGTCATGCCTGGAGTTTACATTTAGCTTATCACTGAACTTGCTCACTGGTTCACAGTTCACTTCTGTATGCACTTCTTGCAAACGTGTGAAACACAACGGTGTTTGTCTTGCATCTTGCAACTTATCTGTTGAGCATGTACTACGAAACCTGTTGCACTCACTAAGTTTATATGCATTACTAGACATCATGGAGCCTTCTCGATATCCACCTCTCTGAGGCTTATTCGTCATCAATGAGTGCGTTTTACCCTCAGACTGCTCTATTCTAGGGGTGAGATCTAATAGACTGGAAAACTTGCTCATAGATTGATTGACGCTATCTTTTACCAGTTTCAGGATATCATCAAACGTTGGCTCGATACCCTCATCCTCCATACGGGAGCTCATCTTCACCCACTTCCTTTGCAGTCAAGTAGGTAGACGTCTTGCTGTTACTTCTAGTATAAAACTCGAGTTGAGGTCACTCACGCGATTCATCGAAATCATTCCATTCTTGTAAATTAGCAAATTATCTAAAAACTCAGTGAGTGCCTGGGAGTCATCCTGTAATTGACCACCATTACCCTTAACAGCCTCGAATAATTTCCCTGCAATCATCGAAGGTCTTCCAAACCTTTGACGTAATATGCTCATAGCCTCATCGTAGCCCTCTTTTGGCTTCATAAACTTACAAAACTGTATAGCTCTTGAAGCCTCTCCAGTGCAATATCTCATCAAATACATTAACTTCAATTCATCACTTGATAGAAAACTACTCAACATGATCTCAAACTCCTTCACAAATTGTAAATAATCAGCCGGGTTTCCATCAAAACACCGTGGTTCAAATTTAGGGAGTTTGATGTTCCTATTATCCCTGAACGGCGAAACAATAACATCAACCATGTCATGCTTAACATCAGACACATCGTTACAATTAACAGACAAGTCACC
This sequence comes from Trichobilharzia regenti, assembly GCA_944472135.2. Classification (NCBI taxonomy): domain Eukaryota; kingdom Metazoa; phylum Platyhelminthes; class Trematoda; order Strigeidida; family Schistosomatidae; genus Trichobilharzia; species Trichobilharzia regenti. The sequence continues at coordinate 67,447,324 of OX235264.1, read as the reverse complement.
ATGACTTACTTTCCTGTTTGCATCCAAGACACTCTGTCCCTTCTTTGACCCAGGCATTGTTGAACTTGACCCAATTCCAAAAAAGTTCCAGATATTGCTTGTTCAAAGAGGACTTGACCGGCACCAGGAAAGATGAACGGTGACTATCCAGACTTTCACCAACTGTTTGAATCCGCCAGATCTGTTTCTATCGTCAGAAACTGTCAATCACGTCTCATAAACCGTTAATGCCCAGCTCTCGCTACGCTCGGGCCCACGCTGTTCCTTGAAGATTTCAGAAACGCTTAGTTATAACGGACGAAAAAACCAAAACACCGATCTGCCGCTTGATATTTCTTTATTGTTACACCAACATATGAAAAGAATAAGTGAACTAAGGTCTGAAAACAAATATTACAATGATAAATCATTATACTACTTCTGACGATGTTTCACTCTTCTTTCTGAACAGCGACCGATGAGACGATGACTGTCGTATTGATGCCTCCGCGAAAATTGGGGAAGTTGATTTTGAGCAAACAATCAAGAATTGATCGTTCAATCTTCAACTCCATTGACATATCTTACTTTTTTAATGATAACAAAGAATGCAATTTTTGGGGCACTTTCAATAACACTAGGAACATTTACGAATACGTTCCACAAAATTCCACAGATTTTCTCCTGTGACGCGTTCGTTATGACAGTTTTAGACCGGCGAAGAACGAAACAACTAGGGAGTAGGCGTATGATTGTGGAGAGAGTCATTCCAAATAACACCTCAGTGACATGGTAACCACTGGGAAATTAAGAGGTGGCCAACACCAGAAAGGCGACTGAAGAACCGATGTCGCAGCTCATTCTGTCAACTAAATGACCTTAGTCCAGCTGATCAGGACGAGGGGAATTAGTTCAAGTATAAGCTGATCAGCGTCGTAATTCAATACCTTATCCTACCAACATCATATTCCACTATAATTTCACAAAGGTATCAGAAAGCGTTGCATTAACTGAAACATAATGACGAAGCCTGCCTATCGCGACCTGAAAAAGGCCTACGGATGCTACTGACGGGTAAAGATAACTACATTGAAAGGACGGAAAATGTACCAAATGACTCAGGGAGGATTGTGGTTGAAGATTGCCAGAAGGACAATTTGTATCAGTTGACGTGTATCTTAGATTCTTTATATTGTCATAAGAGTAACATCTAAGTTGCGTTTTCTTATCAAGGTTCAAGGAGGCCATTTTGCAGCTTTCTATATATTTTGGGCAATATACATTTGATAAAATGAAAAGAATTAAGTAGTGGGGCTATTTTCTGAGCCTCGAATATACCGAAGTCATATTGAAACCACAGCGTGTCGCAATAAACAACATACTTGCGTCAACTCAAAGACTTATTGTTATAATTAATTGTAATAGTAGTATTACTCAGTGACCAAATTACAGGAAATCAACCAAGAACATAGAGAGGCATGAATTTAGGAATTTGTATTTGGCGGGATTATTTGTAATTCAGACAATAAATATATTAACAAACAACAGTAAGTATTTAAACAATACAGTGATAGAAATTGTCATTCGCTTATACTTATGATATTAAAAAGCAGGAAAGTTTATAAAACATTTATTTACTTCCCATGCAAAATGTCTTTAAGCTGTTTGAACACATATAAATAACCAGAAGTATTCAGCCATGTAATTTCTGCACACCGTAAGTTCTCCTTTTTGCGATCAACAGTGATCTGAAAAAATGTGAAATGGCAAATCCAGACATACCAATGGGGAACGTCGTCGTTCCCTTATTGTTGCTTTCAATCTCTCACGACTGTTGTGAAACCACCGTTGAATGAACACCATGACGGCTTCCACTGTTGTCTGTCTATCAGCACTGCTTTGCTGGTAGAAACTCTTAATAGTTGCAGAAAACTACAGGGAAACAGAATTCACTTACGAATTATAAGGATACAAGTCCTCGTGTTCGTGAATGATCTCTTCTCGTTAGTCGTCGATGGGAATTGAATGCTGTACGTTGGCTCCAGAAAAATATTCATCACACGAACAGCTGAGCTATGGACACTCCAGTCCATCAAAGTACCAAGTTCGGCGTATACGACACGATGGTATTCCTCGTTGGGTAGCTTCGTCTCAAAGGGAGATATGGCGGCGTTGCTGTCATTATAATGATGCAGTGAAACTGTAGCCACAGGAATTGAATTTGCTAGTAACCATTGACAGGGGTTTCCAAGAGAGGTGGCAGCAGAGCAAGCAAAATTTCTGAGAGAATACAGCCAGGTAAAATATAAATCTTTGAAATGTACATGTACACACATATAACTGTAGTTATATTTGGACGGGTGTTTCAGTCGACATTCAAAAGTGAGGTAGTCAGTTCTGTCACCACAGAATCTCAAGCATGCATTGTTTGAAGCACATCATCTAGAATTGGTGAAAGTCGCGATGATGACCTCCACTACATTTCTTATTAGAGCTTATAAAATCTTGTCTGAATAATTTGAAGCCATAACGACAGACTCATATAGCTCATGGAGTCAGGTTTCTTGACGAGTGATAATACTTGAATTGCGATGTAAATTGGAGGACACTAGGGAATGCAGAGAGTTAATTTTGCATAGCGAGGAACGAAAGTTTGTGCTAACAGTCTCCGTAACATTCATTTCATATATTGGAATTTGTTTTAAACCGAGCTGACATCCGGAATGATGCGTTATCTTCAGTTTTGTACAAATTCGAAAATCCTCAGGTTTCAAGCACTTTAGAAATTTGCGAGTGTAAGCAATGCATTTGAAACTCATCTTCTTAATAGATTGATAAGTTAAAACGAATTGAATTCGAGAAATTAGATGCAACATCATGATAGAAGTATTTCGGCAGAACAAGACTTAACCAAGCAGCCTAATATCAATCTTTTCCCCTTCTCAGGTACTGATCAATAAACAGTGCTACTAACACAGTGAGCTAGTTCGAGAGAAAACAAAAGTCTCTCTCAGCAATATTATTCCTAGGTTGAAAATATTAGCTTGATCACTTACGATGAAATAAACATCAAACTATCAAAGTAAAACAGACTCGAACTCTCTTAATTCTCAAACAAGGGAATGGAGACCTTTTTGTTCATCGAAGTAGAGACTTTGTGAATGATGCAGTGTATATTGTCAAGTATCTACGGAAAATATTGGTGAATGCGACCACAGACAGCTATACTGTTGTCTTCTATTCATCCTCTGCATTCCGAGTAGAACACAGGGCTTCAAACCTTGAAGCTTCAGTTAGCAGTGGCATGGTTTCTCAGGTGTTTGGTGACTAACCTCGTATCCAACATTGCCCCTCTGCTAGGCTCACTATCGGCTAGTAAACTGAGTGGGTGTAGAGGCACGCCAAACGGGAATGTAACCCCCAACTCCCCAGTGGTTGACAAGCGACTAAACTGTTACTCAGCTGCAATTATCTTAAGAAAAATATAGTCAGTAAGTGGATAAAAATAATTAGAAGGAATTACACCACTGGTCATAAAACCTCAGTGAACAAACAATCAGGTTAAAGATGATCAGGAAAGTCAGACTACATGCCGGTTGGTGGCAAGTTCCAAAGACTCATTACACTCTGATAATACCACTGGAAATATTGTCTAGAAGGAGAATTTCGGCCTCACATTTGAGCCACTCAACTCAAGGAGAAAGGCAACGCAAAACTCAGTCCGTGTAATCGAAACACAGACGTCTCATGAAACATATCTTCCAGTGACAGATAGAGAAGAGTGCGATCAACCCCTTCTCATGTGAAAGCATACAAGTAACTCCAAATGAGTCTCAGAAAAATCTCATCTCTACACCACAAGATGTGAAGTTGAGGCATAATCGTTGTTAAGAGTGGAAGTTTAGAGATTCCTCACAGAATTCCCATCCAGACGTTCATTGATGAAATAGTAAGTACTTGGAGAGACCGATTATTTGTCTAGTGTGGATACAGGTCCATGATGGATTTGGATATGCGAGATTTGTGGTGGAATCCTTTGATATTCTATGACTTCTTATTCATAAAAATAATGAGTTGCAATGTTTGTTTGTAGGCCTTTATTTCGAAATCGATTGTCCGGTGGAGATTTTCTATGTACTAGCATCTGCACTATACTTATAAGGTGACAGCTAACGACCTAACAACAGTCGCAGAACACCTGAAGTCTACAGACGTTTCGTCCTACTGTGCGACCCTCGGCAGTTCGCACACATTACCTCACCAGATATGGAAACCAAGACCTCAATGGCATGGGACACACACGTTGCCCTTCAGTAAGTGAGATAAGGCCAAATGGCTCATGCGTAACTTACGAATTCCACTGGTTCGTTATATACTTTCACCAACAGTCAATGTTATCCGATAGATTCCGTCTTCACACTCAACTTGTTTGACGCTGCCGGACAAAACTCCTCATTATAACTCCTCCAAGTCTATCTTATTATCAGCTACTAGTTAGCAGTTAATAATAACAGTAATAATACTGACAATTCATAATCGAGCGCGGATAAATTGAGTCAACTTCATGTAATTCAGTAAGGAGCACACCTCAGAAATTCTCCTCAAAGCGCAACACTTATTCATGAATATTTTATCTACGGTATTATTTCTCGATAAACTTCATGAGTCACCGTCTGCTGCTACAAAGTCGAGTGAATTTGTATGATAATAAGCGATGTGTGAATAATGACGAATTAACCTGCGTAATTGGGTAAAGTTGACAGCTAATTATTTTTGTGAATATTTGTTACCTCGTTTTAAATGATATGCAGCGAAGCCATAAATTCTTGATCTTTGATTACATCAAAGAGATACAGATAGGCTTTAGTTCTCAAGAAATCAAGAAAACACAATTTTCGAATTAGTTTGCAAGCGCCAATGCACAGACATCGAAGGGTGAAAATTTAGCCACAATCGTCACTGCAAACCAAATCATTGAGATCACAGTATTTAATCTGCGTTGTGCCATAAATAGTAGTCGACAAAGCAGGCGTACGCACACGGAACGATCCTGTACTGATTGACTGAGATGGGCAGTTGAATACCGTTCATATCAGGCAATAATGTTTGATAGCCATATTGGCATGATATATAAAGGGAACTGACATTTCTATAGTTTGGGGCAGAGATAATCATCAGTGCTGCCATCTAAACTCAGCTCAGAGAGTCCAATCAGTCGAAACCACCAGATTTCTAGCGACCTGGCTACTTCTGCTAGCTGATAACACAGTAAATAGATTCGAAAATTTGCACCACTGCTTGATATGAGTGGCACACAAGCAGTCATCTCAATCAGTCAGTGGTAAAGTATGGTAAGAAGATGGCCTGTATAAATACCGCTTTATTCCTCGGTCATCGCAGATGCTTCAGTTGGCTTGATTGGATGTATGCAAAGGAAGTTTCACAACAGTGGCTTCACCTCATTTGAAATAGTCTTCAATTGAAGTCTGGGCTGACGCTCCATCAGCAGAAATAGAAATATGCTACGGGAAACATAAGTAGCGGTGTCCAAGTCAGTCAGCACTAGAAATTCAAGATAGACATTCGTTGACCTGAAATCAGTGTGGAAATCGGCTGTACCCAGCACAACAAGGAACAAGTGTCGGATTCTCATCATTAATGTCAATTCAGACAGTGCTATAAAATATAGTTCTTCGATTGGCGCCTGGATAGTGAAAACCATTTTCAACGGGCCACTGTAGATTCCCGTCAGAAACTGTCCTCGGTTCATAGTGAAAATCAGATCACCTGTCGGAGGGAATAAGCATCAAGCAATATAACAGTGCAAAGAACCAACCAGAAAACTATCGCTTAACAAATATGTGGAAGGTTATGCAGATGGACTGAATATACGACGTCGGGAGGCCGTCGGGTGACACACTGTACGAGGCGGGTTCTCAAATAGAATCCGAATGGCAAACAACGAGCCAGGTGTGAGCCTGAGGACGGCATGAATAAGGCAGTATGGTGAGGAGATGACAGCGCATAAGCAGTCTTGGGCCCCGCTGAAGAAAAGTGCAGAGAAAACAATGAAATGGAGGCGTGTTCATGAAGTCTGATTTCCCGCTATTTAAACTCAAAGGAATAATGACAATAGTAGAATCCAAGCCAATCATTGTTCCAATAAAATGAGTTAATTAATACAGCCTTTGTATAAATACAAAATAGATTGACACTTCTAATTCTTCGGTTATTCACACTGAACTTTAGATCATTCTCGTGATTCTATTCACGAATATTTAGGTGACACCACAGAATATAGAACAAAAATCTTCGCCTATTGCCTTAATAATAGAAATTCATCGAAACGAGTATCAGGAATAAATCGCTTGTTTTTTTAAATACGATTTGTAAAAACTAGTGTATTTTTGAGCGTTTGTGTTTTATTCTTTACTTTACTGATTTCAGTCAAAAGGACAGTGATAGCAAACCTCGCACCACATAATTTTGCCATACATACTTCATTTTCAACTTTGGTCTTGAAAAACAACCAAACAATTTATTTTTGTCACAGTAAAAATAACTCATTAATTTTCATTACTATTTTGAATATTACTGTTGATATTATAACCATTAGGTGAAGTTAGAACTGATGACCTGTTTAATGCCTATACAGAGCTACCTAACGACATTGTTGAAGTAATTTTGAGTTCTAGTTTTTATTACTGTTGTGTAAAAACACATAGATCTAGCCGCCAGTAATAATCTTTTTGTTGCCTTTGGAGCGTTTTGTGACTTTGAATGTCTTTGAGAAGTTTTATCAGTCATACAGTAGGACGCAGAAATCGGTTCAAACTACATCGAGTTGGCTTTTTTTTCGTAACAGTGAACACATTCTCCTCACTACACTACTCCTCAGATCGTTTAGCCACTGAGTGAGTCATTCTACTACATTCTACTGGTTCAATGGTCAAAATGACACTTTCTAACGCGGAGCTAGTAAATTCGAACTGTGATGAAGGCGCGAGATTTGCACTATTGTGAAGTGTCACATTGGGATAAAAAACAATTACTTGGTGTTTCGAGGTTTCCGATCATTCCCCCAGCTGACAACTTTTTATCATGAAATCTAGGCTGAAATTCACATGAAAAAGGGTGACTTCGAGGAGGTCATGTGAAGAGGAGATGAGAGTATGTGGGCAGACTTGGAGCCAGGTGAAAACTCTAGCAGAGAACCGAAAGCATTGGAGACGGGCGCCTGAAGCCCTATGTTCCTCTAGGAATTAAAGGAAATAGTAATAATAATAACATGATACACATGAAAAATGTACACATACAAAACTTAGAATTACTTGAATATATATTCTTATATTTGTTTTATTTATTCATGTTGTTTTGGAGCAAATAAATTTCCCCTTAATATCTCGACTAAATTATATTCTGACAATAACATTGCAAATATAACATCGATTAAAGTAACTAATAATAGCACACTCAATGGCCAATAATCCCAAAGGCTAACATGACCTTTTTTGAAAACTATCTGTCAAATAATAATTGTCAGCTACAAATAAAAAAAATGAATAACATTTACCGATGAGCCTCAAGCAAAAATAATAAATTACAAGTGCAGACGTTAAATAATGAATATGTATAATTTGTATATGGATGGGTGAAATGGCTATTTTTTTATCTTTTCAAAAATTTAACTAACACTCTTGAAACGAGTGTAAAAAGAGATTAATATCCTGACTTATTAACTTTAAAACAATTAGATTAAGTTAGTTATCATAAATATTGCTGAGTTACAAGAATAATATGCATTTTTAGCGGGATAATTGGTCCTGAAACACCTAAACAATCTACTTGCAATAGGGACGTTTATTCGAATATTTTGGACTGATTGTGTCGTTATTGTTATACCTTTTTCTTTGACCTGTGCTACCAACAATTATACATCTTCAAGTATTGGTTTTTAGGGATATTGTTTGATTGCATGGAGGATTTAATCATGAGCAGATATCAGTTAGAGAACCACTGGAAAACCTGGGGGTACTGGACAGCTGTTTCGTCCTCGTCTGGGACTCTACGGGCTCGCCTTGTAACCAGAAGGTCCTGGGTTCGAATCCCGGTGGGCGCGTACTGATGAAGAGTCGCAGACGAGGACAAAACAGCTGCCCAGTACTCCCAGGTTTTCCAGTGGTTCTCTGACTGATGTCAGCTCATGATTAAATTATACATCTCGTTCAACATTTGTACGACAGTGATACATGCCGAATAATCCACAACGGAAAGACTATGGAAACCTTCAAAGTGAGGACAGAAGTGAGGTAAGGCTGTCTACTATTGCCAACGATCTTCCTGATTGCAGTAGGTTGGATAATGCGACAGACAACGGCAACCAACGAGGGAACAGGCATAAAATGGACTCACACAAAAACAAACTTGGAGGATCTGGACTTCGCAGATGATGACATATGTCTGATTTCTCACAAACTGGGAGATATGCAAGTGGAAAGCAACAAGTCGCCAGAAGAAGCGTCAAAGATAGGACTTCAGGTGAAGGTAGAGAAAACAGAGGTGATGAAGATTCCTGGTCAACAGCAACAGCAACAACGACAGAGAACAATCAGCTAGCAGGAACAGGAGGAACCTGAAATAAACAACCTCCCTTACCTACCTGGGAAGCGTCGTTTTAATTACAGGCGGAACTGACGAGGACATCAAAGAGAGGATCGGGAAAGCAACTCAAGCTTCCATCACGCTCAAGTCTGTGTGGAGATCAACAGCAATCAGCATGAAAAATAAGATCTAGATTTCCACCTCCAACATGAAGTCAGTGCTACTACTACATACCTTCATCAACAACTGTCTTCGCTCAATCCTACTCAGGATCAGATGGCCAGAAAAGGTCAGCAATAGGGATCTCTGGCATCATTCGGACCAACCAGGAACCGACTGTGCAACAAATATGCAGGAAGCAATGTAGGTGGATTGGCCATACTCTGAGAAAACCATCAAGTGAATGACGTCACACGCCAGGCCATTGTTTGAGTGGAACTCAAATTGGGAAGTGGCTAGTTGGTCGTCCCAGGGTGACGTGGATGAGGTCATGCAAACAGGAGATGAAAGCATGTGGGCAGACATGGCGGAGAACCGAATGCAATGAAGACGTGAGGCAGAAGCCCTATGATACTTTAGGAACTAAACGGAACAATAATAATACTTTCTTTGACCTGTGTGTCGCAATTTCAACCTGTATATAGTTTCTTCCGGTTTAGCTCTTATTGTTGTTCTTTATGTGTGGTTGATTCCTATTCTTAAAATTTGACTTTACTATTGAGTGGTGGTAGACTTTTGAAGATAAGGTGTCGTTTATTTAATTTCTGTGATTTTGTTTCAATCAACTCAGGGTTACACTGTAGAGATTTTATTTCACTTTGAATTTTCATATAGAAACGTATTTTGGTGTGTTTAACTTTTACCGATCACCTTGTTTGGAATATTCCATTTGACTCTCAGTACTTATTTTCTATCTGACAAACAGCCTTAAAATTTCTCGACTATCTAACAGTATTATTAGGTTTGACAAATTTTACCACATCTAACAGATTTTGTGCCTATCATCGGGACAATTTTAGAACTGTGATTCCCTCACGGAAGTTTCGTTCGCTATACTGAAGTACGCATCGATAAGTTTCTCGTATTCACTTATTCCATGAATCTTTGAATTAGATTTGTTATTTTGTAAATTACATAGTTCTGAATGAAAATACATTAGGGTTTCACGATTTCATCATGAGCTGACATCAGTTAGAGAACCATTGGAAAACCACCTGAAAGTACTGGACAGCCAGATATTTCGTCCTAGTTTGAGACTCTTCATCAGTACGCATCCACCAGTCTTGGGTTCGAATCCCGGTGGATGCCTACTGATGAAGAGTCTCATACTAGGACGAAACAGCTATACAGTACTCCCAGGTGGTTTTCCAATGGTTCTCTAACTGATGTCAGCTCATGATGAAATCCTGTAAAGAATTAAATCCCTACAAACCAACATTTGAACATTAGGGTTTCCTTTGAAAAAGGAAAATAGTCAGATCATAACACATAATCTGTTTCATGAAACTATCAACATAGATGAAGAACAATGAAATGAGTACATGGAAACTGTTCTTCATGTCAACAAGTAATGGTTGTGTTATCGAATGGAATTTTATGAATACATCAGACAGCTAATAACTTAATTACAGATTTTGATCTGAAAAGCTATTAACTTCTAAAAAACACTGCATAGAATGTTTTATAGTAAATTCTAGAAGTATTTAACTCACTGAGAGTAGAACTATGAGTATTGCAATTCCCATAAGAAAATAACCTTGCTAGAATTTAAAAAAAAAGATAGAAAGAAACAATGAGTATACTCATGGTATACGATAAAGGAGATTGAATTTAAAAATGAAATGGGGAATATTACTAAAATGGAAGGCAAAATTTATTTGTGATCGATTTTCGCACATCTTGAAATTTAGAATAACCCATATAGGCGAACAATATGCCTTTCAATCAGATCCCATCAAGCCTTTTTTTTGACTTCCTTTACATTCCCAGTGGCTCCTTCAAGCTAGAGGCTTGAAGTTTCTGTAGCACTGGTGATTATTTTTACGGAATAGGGTTGCTAACCTCCTCATGTCCAACCTTCCCTTTTTACTAGTCTGGCTACTGGATTAACGAGGTAAAAGGGTGTGTCAGTGGTCGGAGATCGAGCTCCGAACCACATGAGGCGTGGTCGGCGAGCCCTCCACCGTTGTTCCACCGATACACCAAGCTTTACTCAAATGTACATAACTTTACAAATGAATATTAAATATGAATCAGTCATGTTTATTTGTCAATAGGATCACAAGATTGTGCATATAATACTTAGAACTCACAAGAATACTCACAAAAACAATAATAATAATAATAATAGGAATACGTCTATCATTACTACTATTGTGGTGGTGTGATACAGACAATGTGTGTTCCAACGTAATATTATTCTCACATATTCGCACAGTTCAATACTGCATTGGCAACAGAATATGATATATTGTATTTGAACATTCGATTTCATATCGTTTAATGCAAGCCAAAATCACACGCTCAGAGATTGGTTAAAGAATATAGACTGTACAGATATAAATAGCGGTTTGATCAATGGCAGATACGCCTTGGCTTCTGCTGTTACACCATTATGTCTATCTAAACATTTTCTTTGCATAATCGATCAAGCCACCTGTCTTTATCCCTCTTTGTTATAATTGTCATAATAAAATATAACAATTATGGTTATTATTGATTAATGACACAATTTACATGCATTTACATGTTATCGTTCTTTTGATAGATAAATCACCATGATTGGTTTATATATATTTAAACATTCACTTGTAAAGCTGTGTATATTTTTACAGGAAAGCTTGGTAAGATCTAATTGAAGAGGAATACTGTTCGCTTATCTGTGTTCGCCTCTATTCTACAATGGGTATCTTCAACATTCAAAAACATTTCATAAATAGTTTACCAAAAAAAAATCTTTAATGAGTTGATGAGTTTGTAGAGGTATCTATCATTTGTCAAAGAAATAATATTTTGTAACTTTCTGTTATTTTATTGTGAAATTTATTAATAAATTTAAGGAGAGGTAAAATATTAAGAATGCTTTGGTGGCATAGCGGTTAGGACGCTCGCCGACCATGCACATGATCCAGAGTTCGATCCCCGGCCGATGCATTCGTTTACCTCGCTAAGACAGAAATAATGCTGGTGAAGAGGAAAGGTTGGGCATGAGGCTAGCAACTCCATCCTGTAAAATAAACACTGCTACAAAAACTTCAAGCCACTAGCTTGAAGGAGCCCTATGTTCCACTGGGAACGTCAAGGAAAAAAAAATATTAGGAAAGATTATTCTTCCAATTATAGTGGATATATAATGATGACTTTCATTACTTTCAATTCTGTGTGGAGATCAACAGCACTCAGAATCAAAAATAATATCCGGATTTTCAACTCAAATGTAAAGTGAGTCAGTGCTACTATACGGATCAGAGACTTGCACTGCGCGTCATAAAGAGCATCTCAAACAAACTACAGACCTTCATTAACAGTTGTCTTCTCTCAATACTAAACGGGATCAGATGGCCAGTCAGAAAAGATCAGCAACAGGGCTCTCTGGCAATGAGCAGACCAACCAGGAACTGATTGTGAAACAAATAGGCAGGAAGAAATCGAGGTGGATTGGATTGGCCATACTCTGAGGAAACCATCAAGTGATATCACTAGACAAGCCATAGCTCAAGTGGAACCCGAAAGGGAAGCGGAGAGTTGGTCGTCAGTGCAAGGGTGACTTGGATGAAGTCATGTGAAGAAGAGATGAAAGCGTGTGGGCAGACTTAGAGCGGGGTGAAAAAATTGGCAAAAAACCGAAGGCAATGGAGACTCGCGGCCGAAGCCTTTTGTTCCTCTAGGAATTGAAGGATATAATAATATAATGATGACAGGAGTGATGAAGACAATTCAGATGCTAGTGTAACAACAGAAGGTAAGACACGAAAGCCAAGGTATATATATTTTTCATTGATCAAACGCTATTTATATCTACACAGTTTATATTCTTTAACCAATCTCTGAGCGTGTGATTTTGGCTTACATTAAAACGACATGAAATAGAATGTCCAAATACAATATATCATATTCTGTTGCCAATGCAGTATTGAACTTTGGAAATGAATATGTGAGCATGATATTTCGTTGGTTCACATTGTCTACATCACACCACTACACTATTACTGGAACCGCCGCCTTTGCTACAGATGGTGATTCTGTCAGTATTGATAACAGCATTTATCATTATTTCAGGATTTCATCATGAGCTGACATTAGTTAGAGAATCATTGGAAAACCTGGGGGTTTTCCATTGAATCATTCCGATGACATGTATTTGCAGTTGATTCGATAACACAAAGCTTCTGTTATCGATCTCTCCCTCCACCCTGTGGTTACATTGTATTTTCAAAACTGTCACCTTATCCTATCATCATACATTATCTGGTTACGTGAAATTGCATTTAGTGAGTGGTATAGCTGAACTATTCTCTAGATCTCTTATCTTATTCGCGTTAACTAATCTAGATTTTGCTAGATTTTTATGTTCGGCTGGTCTGACTCACTGCCCCTGTTCTACTAGTTTGACCTATGTGTTTGACCTGGCAATCATTCCAGGAGGGAGGGTATTCGATAAACTAGATTGTTTTGTTTTAAAGGCTCCACAGGATCCTGTGAACACTAGTGTTTCGAACAGATATTTGGACTTTCGATCATCCCATCCTAAGTCAGTAAAAATAGGATTAGTGAAATGTTTAAGTGACAGAGCACAAAAACTAAGTAGTACCAAGGAGAATTTAAGACAGGAAGTGACACACATAAAAGAAGCCTTGAAACTTAATAATTACCCGGATAAATTAGTCAGGAAATATGTAAGGAAATGTAAAAATAAAATAATGATAGTAGCGGTAGTGATAATAATAATAATAATAATAATAATGAAAAGAGTCATAATGATAATAATAATAACAATACTGGTAATGATACTAATATTAATGACGACGCCAACAATAAGGGATCTAAATCATTAGTAGTAATTCCATACAAGGAAGGAACCTCGAAAACCTCACGCAGAATTCTTAATAAGGCAGGAATAAAAGTGGCTGGAATTCAAACCCACAAACTCAATTAGAAACAAACTTTGTTGGTTAAAGGATCCTGTGGAGCCTTTAAAACAAAACAATCTAGTTTATTCAATAGCCTCCCTCCTGGAATGATTGCCAGGTCAAACACATAGGTCAAACTAGTAGAACAGGGGCAGTGAGTCAGACCAGCCGAACATAAAAATCTAGCAAAATCTAGATTAGTTGACGCGAATAAGATAAGAGATCTAGAGAATAGTTCAGCTATACCACTCACTAAATGCAATTTCACGTAACCAGATAATGTATGATGATAGGATAAGGTGACAGTTTTAAAATCTAATGTAATAGCAGGGTGGAGGGAGAGATCGATAACAGAAGCTTTGTGTTATCGAATCAACTGCAAATACATGTCATCGGAATGATTCAACACCTGTCCACCCAGATATCTGGAAAATTCTACTACCTCAACGACGACAAATAGGAGAGAATAAAGAAAACTATAAACCTCAAGTTTCAAAGTCGTGTGATTATAATTGATAAAATGATTATGAACAATAATAAATTTCGTTCGAAACCTCGTCATCCAGCAAATAATAATACTGTTTCATCACTGTGTGATACATCTAATAAACAAACTAATATGGAATTACTTACTACCAGACTGCTCAAGTTTTACACGTATATGGATAAAACACTCAAAAATTCAAACTCAAATGAAAAAAGAAAACATCCGATCTAGCCAGCTAGCAAAATTTGCTGCTCAGCTTGATCAGTTCACAAGTTATGCATATCAATCAGCGGCTTAAGCCTCCTTCACTGCAACTCATAGTATCAAGCAGATCATATATACATACATTGTTATTTGAATATTCTTGATTTTCCTAGCAAAACTTTGGTTGATTCTCCCTTCGAAGTATTTGAGCAAAGAATGAAATGAATGTAATCAAACTGAAGGCATGATCAATAATGGATGTGTAGTATACCAGAAAAAACCAGTGCCCAAATCGATCTACTGCTGACAAATAACTAGGCGGAATGAATGTTTGTAGTGTTTCTGTCGGTAATCTTTAGTGAATATCTTGGAAGGATATCAAAAACACAACTTCATTGATTTCTTGTCCAACATTCATACAAATAAATACATTTATAATATAGTTCAATAAATGAATAGAATAATTTATCATTTCTGTGAAACCTACGTAAAACCTACCACTCATAGGATTGCAGATTTTATTATCACCTTTTGATGAAAAATAAAAATACAAATCAATATTACTTTTAAAGTATTTTAGTATGCTTACAAGAATACGCCAATTATTACAAGGATTACAGTCAGTATAACCAATATGAGAGTAAATACAATGACCTGATGTAAATATATATAGAGATATAGATAAATATATATTTTAACGTCTACTTCACATACACGCAGGTAGTATTTTGAGTCACTAATTAATTTTGGCTTTCTTCTTCTCACAATATTACTTGTTAAAAGCTCATTATTATCATTATAATAACAAATTTTTTTCATTTATAAGAACAGTGAAACATTTTTGAGTTGACTATGCTAAAAATTATCAATATTATAAATAAAAATCATGAGTATCATTATGGAAATTATGAATTATATTTATCTGTAATATACATGCATATATATATATATATATGTATATATTTACAAATCTAATCATGATTGATGTTGATAAGAATACCAGAATTGTTCGTAGTAGTTTTCGAATCAATCGCCTAGGAATAACTTGCTTGAAAATCTATCACTAGAGCTGTTCATCCCAACTTCAATCCCCTTTTTTTTAACCGTTTTTATTATTTCACATTTTCAATCATCACACTGTGTAATCATCATTGTCTATCCATCTAACTGTCTTTGTCTAATAGTCAGACAAAAACACAACCAATCAAATTTCCTAGAGAATTCAACCCATTTTGTGTTCAATGATTAACTGTTATGTGCTAATATTCAAAATGTCAGCTAAATATTAGAATTTCTGTTGATGAACATAATTTTTTTTTTTAAATAAATAAATAAAGTCATTGAAATGTATCTCTGAAATTGAGATATACAAATAAATTTAAAAAAAAGGCTATGCCTAATTTTCGATATTGTGAACAAAAAAATGTATAAAGTACATATTGAACGTTAATGTTTATATACACTCAGAATGTATGCATATAGTTAATCTGATTGACAGACATATTTCAGGGATACATTGTGACTGAAACTACATTTTCGTGTTTTATAAATACTTCGTAATGCAATTATACCGTCAATCAGTAGAAATTCATGAATACATAATTGTATGGAGGATTTCATCATGAGCCGACATCAGTTAGAGATCCACTGGAAAGCCTTGAAGTAATGGACAGCTAGCTGTTTCGCCCTAGTTTAGGACACTTCACAGTACGCACCCATCGATATGATTCAGATATGTAACCACATGATGTGTGTTTTGTTTTTGAAAGCCTATTATATTTTGTTGTGTGTATATGGATCGATATTACATTATAACTGACAATATGCTTTTGTCTGTCCACTAACTAAATAAACATGTGTGACCTTGTTGTCACATGACATTACGACCAACCATGTTAAGACTGTCTATTCATTGGTTCATGTGTATTAGTCATTTTCATATATACTTTTGTACTGTACACTTGTTCCCACGTTTCGTACACTACGTACCATTTCACTCACACTCTTGTGTGACATTTATTTTCCTTGTCTGGAAAATGCAAGTATCATCGTAAACCTGGTGGTCTTCTGATTTTCCTCTTTCCGCGTCAGGACTATTAACTGCTCGTAGAGTACCTAACAGAATAGTTTCCACGACCTTCTTCTTACAACGCAAGCAACCTCGGAGATCATTGTGTCACTATGTCCCGATCCAGTGGTTCTTGATATCTAACTTCTGCCAATTCACGACAGAGCGCAACCATTTTGTAATGTCTTCTTCGATGAATTACTGCCTCATCTTCGACGTGCTGTTCCCTACTGGTCACGTCTTCCCACTAGAACCTTATGTTGACTGCCTAGATAGAGCCAGTCGCTAGTGACCAGAAACACCTGGGTTTGAACCGTGGTGGTTGAGAACTAATGAAGAGTCCCAAGCTAGGACGTAACAGCTGTCCAGTACTCCTTGTTGGTTTTCTAGTGGTTCTCTAACTGATGTCAGCTCATGATGAAATCCTCCATGCAATCAAAAAAATCCCTACCAAGATATTTTTGAAAACTCAATGTATGTTGTTAGTGCTGAGTAATAAATGCATAGATATACGAAAGACAATTCACCACATGACACCAAATATTGAGTAGGTGCATTGTAATGACCGATATCAGTGCTGTATCTGTGACAGCTTTCACAGTAGCTGTTAAACTGTGCAACAAAATGAATGGTGACTGAAGATTGTGAAAAGAATATTATAGTGTATTATTATTCTCTTGGGTTCCAAATGCCATATAGGGCTTCAACAAAACATACACACATTCTTCTATCTTCTGTCATCTTATTCAGCCAGATACACAATACCCAAGAATCTCTCACCTCCTCCCCGACACACCGTCTACTCCATGTCACTCACACTCTGACGACCCACTCTTCACTTCCCGTTTCAATTCCACTCGAGCGATGGCCTGCACTCTGCATGGTGTCATTCGACAATCTCCTCAATGTGTGCCCCATCCATCTCCATTCTACCCGAAAAATATTTGTTGAGCAATCGACTCTAGCTTGGTTGGTTAGCCTGTTCCACTGCAGAGTTTCTTGCTAATAAATATTTCTGGCTGGCCAACCGGCCATTTGATCTCCAGTATGGAGCCAGCCAGTGAAGTGGGCAGCTGTCAATGAAAGTCGTCATCAGCCTGTTGGAAATACTTTTCGTGACTCACATGCAGTGCAAGTTTCTGACCCGTATAGAAGCACTGAACGACTTGACATTGGTGTTGAAAATCCGAATCTTGCTCCTCATATTAGCTGATGGCAGTTCAGGAGATTCCTAAACTGGTTTCAGATTGATGAAGGTGTATCTTCATCCGTTCCGAATGCCTGTAGTTAAAACGATGCTTCCTGGCCAGATAAGTGAGGGAGATAACCTCTGTGAAATCTATCCCGTTGATGGTGACTGGTGCTGGTTGTTGTTGTTGTTGTTGCAGTTTGTCGGTTATCTTCGTCACGTCTGTTTTCACCTTCTCTGTGTTCACCTGCAGTCCTGTCTTCGCCGCTAGCCAGCCTCTTCAGCCAGTTTGTTGATTTTCACCTGCCAGTAATTCTTCGAGTTTGTGTGACATTACACATATATCATCTGTGAAATCCAGATCTTCTAGAGTCTTCTTATTGGTCAGTGCAGCGTATTCCTTTCTTTTCACTTCCTTTGCACTGTCTTCAGCATAATCCAGTCCATCACACTTGAGAATATCATCGATGATAATAGGCAGGGAGCCTTATCTTCCTTCTGTATTAACTTCGAACGCCTCTTTGAGTTCTCCGTTGGGGATCATTTGACACGTTGCACTGTCATATAGCTGCTGAATGAGGTTGATAAAGAGTTGCTCATTTTTTGGCGTAGTGTTGCAGTAGTTTCTTAAATAACTTCCCAGTCAACACTTTTCGAAGTCGATGAAGTTGAGGTACAGGTTCAACTGTCATTCTATGCTTTGTTCGATAATTATTGGATGTCAAACAATGTTTTGCTTAAGTAATCCGGAAACCTAGACTTTTACTGTAAGCTACTTAGGTACACTACATGAGTTGTAGCTATTGTTTAACAGGGTTGAAGGTTTTTTCAGATGATGATAATGGGAGTGATGATAATAAAAATGATTACTGTACTCTTTTTTTATTCCACACTAATATTCATGCAACATATGCATTGCGTAATTACTTACTTTCTTCTAAATGATAAGTCTTTATAAATTTATTATAACAGTTTATTCCGAAACACCATTATATCAATGATCTTTCTATAATTTTGACGTGTACTACTGAAAAATCTTCGTAAGTATTATATTGTATATAATGTCTTCTGTAGGAACATTCACTATCGGAGGGACGAGTATAATGATAAATGGGGGAAATTCTAAGACCTTTGGGAAACAACATAGAATACTTGAAAGGAAAACAAAACAAGCACAATACAGTAGACATGTACAAATGGTGATTTTGATATAAAGTATATAAATTTTAGCATATTTTTTTGTTGGAGGCTAATCGCGAGCCTGAATAACTCAGTGGTAATGTCTCTGACTGCAGCACAGGGTGAAGCGAGTTTGAATATAAGTTCCTTCAAGGTTGAAGATATGCCTTGCTGACTAGTGAGTGCCAACTAGCACGGGACCCATATCCAAGGCTTCCTACCGACTGTTTTCAACCATTAATTTTGTCAGAAACCATAGTTATCCTACTCAGACGTTAACCTCGTATTAATTTTGCTTAATAAGTATAGACGTATACTTCAAGAAATGTTGAAGTAGAAATGCAATTGTTTTTATTAATAGATAACACAAATCAAAATTACTATAACAATTCTCTGGTATTTCGTAAATTTAATAACAAAACAATTAATAAATGGAATATAACTCTATCTCACTTCAAAACTAAATTTATAATTCGCAGAATAATTTGAAATTGCACATTATTCAAATCAAAATATGTGGTCTGCTTGATACCGTGAACTGTAAATTAATAAACCAAGCATAACTGCATGACACCATTTACTATTGATTGGTTGCTTGAGATGAGTAGTTGTCCACCACTCATATGAAATAGTAGTGCTTGCTAGACTATTGTGAATTCGATTCATAACGCCACCAGTTAACCCAAATAGCTGACTGGTAATTGGGTGAAGACAGGAATACGCTGCCCTGACCAATAAGAAGACTCTAGAAGATCTGGATTTCACAGATGATATATGTGTAATATCACACAAACTCGAAGAATTACTGGCAGGTGAAAATCAACAAACTGGCTGAAGAGGCTGGCTAGCGGCGAAGACAGGACTGCAGGTGAACACAGAGAAGGTGAAAACAGACGTGATGAAGATAACCGACAAACCGCAGCAACAACAACAACAACAACCAGCACCAGTCACCATCAAAGGGAGAGATTCCACAGAGGTTATCTCCTTCACTTATCTGGCCAGAAAGCATCGTTTTAACTACAGGCATTCGGAACGGATGAAGATACACCTTCATCAATCTGAAACCAGTTTAGGAATCTCCTGAACTGCCATCAGCTAATATGAGGAGCAAGATTCGGATTTTCAACACCAATGTCAAGTCGTTCAGTGCTTCTATACGGGTCAGAAACTTGTACTGCGTGTGAGTCACGAAAAGGATTTCCAACAGGCTGATGACGACTTTCATTGACAGCTGCCCACTTCACTGGCTGGCTGCATACTGGAGATCAAATGGCCGGTTGGCCAGCCAGAAACAATTATTAGCAAGAAACTCTGCAGTGGAACAGGCTAACCAACCAAGCTAGAGTCGATTGCTCAACAAATATTTTTCGGGTAGAATGGAGATGGATGGGGCACACATTGAAGAGATTGTCGAATGACACCATGCAGAGTGCAGGCCATCACTCGAGTGGAATTGAAACGGGAAGTGAAGAGTGGGTTGTCAGAGTGTGAGTGACATGGAGTAGACGGTGTGTCGGGGAGGAGGTGAGAGATTCTTGGGTATCGTGGATCTGGCTGAATAAGATGACAGAAGATAGAAGAATGTGTATATGTGTTGTTGAAGCCCTCTATTCCATTCGGAACCTAAGGGAGTAATGGAAGTATTTTGGCTTTTTGCGCCTATTGAATGCAGGTACACCATTGTGGATCAAATTGGTTGCAAGCTCCATCTAGTCTTTAGATCACTTCGATGTGGTTAACAGGCATTACCGTTTGATATGAGTGATATTCAAGTAGTCATCTCAATCATTCAGTAGTATATATTTATAGTCTATAATTCTATCCACCCCTCATAGTATATTATCCTGGTAGTTACGGGTGAATTCATCAGCCTAGTACAATGAAATAATATATTCATTTCGGATATAACATACATTACTTTTATTTATATATATCATTGATGTCAATTCTGGCTTTATCATGTTATTTCATAATGTTGATCTATCAAAAAATTAAATCAGTAATTTGTCTGTAGCTCTGTATAATCATCTGGTAATTAGGACTTCTTGAAATTGCGAAGTACAGAAGTACTCTCGTCAGCAGAAATTGTTATGACCCATAATATGACTCAGAAAACTATTCACAGCGATAACGTCCACAACTAAAACAGCGTCTCCGCATGAGAAATAAAACAGAAGATGAACTGTTGGTGATGACTTTTACTGGGAAACAGTAAAGAATAGGCACCACAGTCAAAATAACCTCAAACTAACCAATCAGATTCTTGCGAGTAGGAAGTGGCGTTTATTTACAAGATATATATACATAATAAAAATGAATTACACAGGATATATACCTCTAGTATGCTGCAGTTTTTTTTATAAGAGTGTTTAAAGCCATTGATATAAGAATAAAACTTGTGCACTGTGGTAGAGTATAATTCCATTATGGGTAAATTTTTATTTTGATAAAGTCTCACAGTGTTATACAGTAATGTTTACTGATGACGTTTCGAGCACAATTTATTGCTCATAATCATATCAAGGTGTTTAAAGCCATATTAAACGAGTGTCGATACAAAATATCATCTAAGCGATAGTATATCATATTATTTCGGGAACCATATACCATTCTAATACGATTTTTTCTAGATAGGCCCGGGAATCCTTCAATAGAATTTGTATGAGTTCCACTTATAGGATCCACCGATTCGGAAGAATGATTAACTTTAGGGTGAATATAGTCTAATGATGAAAGTTTCAAATAACTTTTCCACTCGTGTGTATGAATAGTAGTGCCTAGGAGGACTAGTCATTGTTTTACTGGTATTAAAACATGGGTACTTCTGTTTGGGAAACGTACTACTCACGTTTTTCGAAGATTAGTAACATACAGTCTCGGCACCCAAAAATGGCTTGCTCTTCTCCTACCGCGATTCACTTTTCGTTTAATAATGACTTTTTCATCAATGTGAACGACGACACCAAGTACACAAGTAATCCCATTGATCTCTTGTGATGCAATATCTCGACAGTGCTGATATCACTGAACTGTTGACATTTTAGTATTCTCTGTTTCTGCAGCTATAGCAGATACTGATTGTTTTAGTAGACATTTGTAGCATGTAAACAATATTTTATTGAGGGAGAGTTTCAATTTTGAGAATTATCTAAATAATCACCACAATGTACAAATTACTAACCGTTATAGACTTCCTGCTATGACAGTCATCGCAATAGTAGCTTGAGGACATCCGGTAAGATTTCCAGAACTGTTTTCGTTGCTTTTATTTCAATCCAAATATTGAAAATTCTGCATTCAATTAACAGGCGATTGGTGTAGATACTTAGTGGGTTGGTGAAGAAACGTTTGAAGAATATTTTGTTCAACCATAGGAAGATTATAACTACAGACTCAACAGAATACAAGTACGTTGAATGAGATAAATTCTAATGGAAACCAATAATTTTTTTATGGAGTAAAGATATGATGAATGCGTTTTAAGCTCATACCACTTACTAGTAATAAGTAGCATAAAGTTGTAAACGCAAAAAGAGTGAAGACTAGCAGATAAGAAAAGGTCTTATTGTATTCATTCCTTTGCTTCTCAGGTGGAACACAGGACTGCAGGCTTGGGCTTTGAGGTCCCAGTGGACGTGATGTTTCTTTTTAGGGTGTGGGGTTATTAGCCTCACTCCAAACCTCCCCTCTTTGGAGATCTTTCAAGGGTATAAGTGAGGTTTAGGAGTGAGTCGGCTGAGAAATGAACTCCAGGTATGGTTGGTGACTGTACTACCACTGAACCACGGGTGAAGGTATGTGTAATCAATATAAAGAACTGAACACGAGCACATTGGAAGAGTGATTTTATTTTCAATCATTCATCCTTCGTTCTGTCTTTTCGCCTATTTCCTTTTTCGGAATCAAAGGTGGGATGACTTTACTTCTTCGAAGTAATCACTGTCACAATTATTATAATTCTTTATTTAAATTATTTTTGTTGTTTCCTTTAATTCCTAGAGGAACATAGGGCTTCAGCCGCGCGTATCCGTTGCGTTCGGTTCTGTGCTAGAGTTTTCACCTAGCTTCACGTCTGCCCACATGCTTTCATCTTCTCTTCACATAACCTCCTCCATATCACTCGAGCGATGGCCTGGCGTGTGATGTCACTTGACGGTTTGTTTCCTCAGCGTATGGCCAATAAATCTCCATTTCTTTCTGATTATTTGTTGCACAATCAGTTCCTGGTTGGTTTGCTCATTGCCAGAGAGCCCTGTTGCTGATCTTTTCTGACTGGCCATCTGATCCCGTTTAGTATTGAGCGAAGACAACTGTTAATGAAGGTCTGTAGTTTGTTTGAGATGCTCTTTATGACGCGCAGTGCAAGTCTCTGATCCGTATAGTAGCACTGACTCACTTTACATTTGAGTTGAAAATCCGGGTATTATTTTTGATTCTGAGTGCTGTTGATCTCCACACAGAATTGAGAGTAATAAATTATTGATTTGCGAGAAATTTAAAAGCTTACTCTCCCTTATTTAATTCAGAAAGAGCACTTTGGTTCAAAATCGGTTGACGGGAAAATCTGAAATTGAATTAAATAATTAATAAGGCCCGTTGCACAAGAGATGGCTGTCGTGGCCCAAGTGGTTTAGTGAAAAACGCTTTGGTGTTTGAAATTATGGCCACTGGGCTGGATTCTCAGTGGGAGCACCATCACTCATTGATGATTCCCGAATGGGACGAAATGAGCATCCACTAATTTACCCTCCTTTAGTCTGTTAAAACCAATATTAGTAATAATTGCAATTATAATGATAATACTAATAATTAAAACTATTTTAGGAAATAAAATTATAAAGTTTAATCAGGAGAGTTGACCTAACTTGAAGGAATTTTTTAGCAATAGTTATATTATTAATTTTTATTATGATTGCCATATAACATACACATGGTTAAGACGATGTCGGCGAGCAAGGCCATCTATAGTTCAGCTCCAGATTATTGTTATTATTCTTTTGGGTTCCAGATGTCACATAGGGCTTCAGCAGCGCATTCTTTGAAGTCCTCTTTAGTTGAATTGACGATTATCCACAAATTCTCATCTCCTTCATTCCATCCTCCGGCACCCGCCAAACTCGTTATTTCCTTTTCAGGTTCTATTCAAGGGCCTTACTAGGACGTGTGTCCGCGCAGTGTATCCGATCCGTCTCCATTTTCTTCGGCATATTTGTTGTGTCGTAGGTTCTTGGTTGTTCCTTTTCACTGTCACAAACGCTTGTTGCTTATGCTTTCTCGCCGGTCATCTGATTTTAGTAGCGACGGTAGCTACTGATAACCTGCAGCAGTATGTTTGAAATGTTTTGGTGGCTCGCCGTGCCTTTAAACCATGTAGAAAAACTGACTTGAAATCCTTGTTGAAAGTTCGAATCTTGTTCTTTGTGAATAATTCAGCTGATTGACACTGTGATTTGAGATTAATGAAGGTCATTCATGCTTTACCAATCCCAACTTGTTTAAACACTGCACTACCTTTATTTGAAACACTAATGCTCAGATAGTTGAAAATGGTAACTTCCTTCAAATTTTTCCCTCTGATAATGATTGGTGCTTGCTGTTGTTGATCGCTGTGTTTCTTCCTCACCACTGTCTTCTCCATATCAACTTGAATTCCTGTCTTCACTACTTAGTCTGCCAACTTGTTGGTTTTTGTCTATATATCTTTGAGTTTATGTGACACTAAAAACAGAAATTGTCTGTGAAAACTAAATCTTCTAGATTCGTCTTGTTGGCCTAAAGTATTCCCGTTTTCTCACTCTCGACAATTTCCTGCATGATGGCGTCCACAACAAGCAGTAATATCATTATTGCTAGTAGGCAGATTTGTCTTACTTCTATATTCACTGCAAACGCTTCGCTGATTTTTCTGTTGTGAATCTGTTGTGACATCTGATAAATTCATGTAACTGCTGAATGAGGTTTATGAAGGTTTCGGGCACTCTGTAGTCTTCAACCAATTCTCATAAGCGTCAGATACACACATACAACAATAATCATCATCAAAAGACAGGGATGTATTTACAATAACATAGAGTTTTGTACAACAAATTATGGCACTAACCTGATAGTCAACCTTAACTTTAGAATATTTTTACATCTAACTGTAAAATAAACAATAAAAATGAGTCTCCATCCAGTTTTTACAAACAGATTTTTAGTCAGATAATTTTTTTTATTACATAATGTCATTTTTCATCACTGAAATATTCAGGTTACACTTAGCAACGTTTCCAAAACTCACTGAAGCAGAAGCTATGAGATTTTGCGAAGTTAAACTATAAAATCTCAGATAGAAAAGCGCATCGATGACTGTGAACCCCGATGAATCACATCGAAACGGTATATTTGGGTTAAGAAATATAGCATACTTATACACTACAAGCAAAAAAGACAAAGCAGAGACACAAATCAACACTAGCGAAGAACTCAGACTCGAAAAGCATTGGGACAACTTGAAAACGGTGTGGAGTCAAACCTGCATGGAAGTTCTAGGCTGGAAGAAGAGACAGGCTCACTACAGACACTTGGAGACTAACAGAAGAGAGAAGGATGGTGAAACAAAAGATTATCCAGTGCACCGACGAGCAACAAAAACAGGAGTTGAATGCGAGGCACAATACGCTGAACAAAAGAGTGAAGAAGAGTGCCAGGGAAGACAAAAGAAAATCTTATGAAGTCATGACAAGTGAAGCAGAACAAGCTGCAGGCAAAGGAGACCTCGCGACATTCTACCAAACAACTAGGTACCTATTGGGCAAAAGTTCGACACAGATTAGGCCAGTAAAGAATGACAATGGAAAGCCAATCACCAAAGAGGTGAAGCAAAGAAAAAACACTTCAAAAGACTTCTAAATCGACCGCCACCTACAACGCGCCCAACAGTGCCAACAACGGAAGCAGAACTACCTGTGGACATCAACCCCGCGATGAGAACAGAAGTCCTAAATGCAATCAAGATGCTAAAAGCTGTAAAAGCAGCAGGAACAGATGGAATCTCAGCAGAAGCATTGAAAATGGGCCCAGAGACAACAGAGGACTTGATGACGCCATTACTGGAGAAAGTGTGGAAAGAGGGCAAAGTACCCGAGAATTGCAAGAAAGGATGCTTGTTCAGACTATCAAAGAAAGGAGACTTAAGTCAATGGAAGAACTGGCGCGGAATTATCCTCCTGTCCATCCCAAGCAAAATACTAAGTCTCATCATCCTGGAGAGAATCAAACTTCATCCTGGATGAAAAACTTCGACCGGAACAGGCTGGATTAAGAGAAACAAGTCATGTATTGATCAAATCGCTACACTACGGATCATCGCTGAACAACATTTGGAATGGCAGTCACTTCTCTATCTCAACTCCATCGACTTTGAAAAGGCCTTCGACAGCGTCGACCGAGAGGTGATTTAGCAACTACTTCGCCACTACAGGGTCCCACCGACAATTATACATCTCATACAACAGTTCCACGACAAAGGAAAGCCTACGGAATCCTTCGATGTGAGGACAAGAGTGAGGCAAAGCTGTCGCCAATGATTTTCCTGATTGCAGTAGTTTGGCAGAGAAGTGAACGAAGTGGAGAATCTTGATTGAAGCCCTATGTTCCTCTAGGAATTAAAGGAAATGATAATAATGATGAGGAAAGTGTTTGATAAAGTATGAAAAATAATAAAGTGGATATCGTTCTCTGGAATATGATAAGAATACTTCTCATTTCCGCATAAGACTTTTGATTGTAAAGTTGAATCATACTCTTCGCATTTAACCGGCTGAAAATGATGCCTTTTTAAAACCGTTTTAGTGTTCCAGAACTGTTTTTCAGTTTCACTTGAAATTTATCTATGGAGCTTGTGCGACTTCTTTTGTCTAGGTCTGCGAAGTCAATAGATTAGTTGACATTGTGGTGAATAATTCTCAAGAGAAGCAAGCATTTCGTCAGAATGCATGGTTATTTAGGGATTCATCAATAGCTTTTTTATGAGTATTACGGTTAAAGTCATACAATTTGGTATTCTTTCTTTCAATGAATGCTTTCTGTGAACTTGTGTAGAATGATCTCTTAAACTGAACAATTAGCTCTTCTGTTTTCTCAGTTATACTTCCTTTTTACTGAAATTTTACCAATATGTACAGCTACACTTACTTGTTAGCATGACTACCTTAAATCAGTTATTTTCCACGAAAATATATCATAGTAGTTTTAATTTTACTGCACTGCTGAAACGGGAGGATGTTCTATCTCTGCCACTACGACTCATACCACATCTTTTGATGTTCAGTAAATGCATAGACATAGAGTACGCGTTAACAAAAGTTTTGACTTGGAAAAGAAGGTTTAGTTTGATGGAGTACTAGATGGGAACTAGTGTAATGTGTCAAGTCGTTTGTTTGGTGCAGACCGAATTCTCTCAGGCAAATTTGCAATGTGGTCAGCATTCTAGGTGGCTAGCTATCATGGTGCACTTTGAATTGTTGATATTAGACCGTTGGAGGCAGTCGGTAGGGAGCCCTGGATCTAGGTCCCATGCTGGTCAGTAAGATGCGTCTGTAGCCTTGAAATAACTGATATCCCCTCTGGGGTTGGAACCCATGTCACCTAGTGAGTACTGCAGTCAGAGACGCTACCACTGAGCTATTCGGGTTCGCAACTGACTTCCTGAATGAAAAATATTGATTTAAAATATCCAATACAGTCCTACAGGAGGTCAATCGCGAGTCCGAATGGCTCAGTGGTAACGTCTCTGACTGCAGTACTAACAAGGTGACGTCGCTTCGAATGTCGGAAGGGATATGAGTTCCTTCAAGATTGCAGATACGCCTTACTGACTGGTGAATGCCAGCTACCATGACACCTAGATCCAGGGCTTCCTTCCGATTGCCTCCAGCCATTTAATATCAATAAAAGGAAGCTTGTGAAAATTTAAATATAGTCCGTTCTACAACAGAGTAGATCAACTCCCTTGAATTCCAGAGAGATCGACGCTAGGAGTTTCAGTTTTGAAGTAAATATGGTGCTGTTTAACGACTAATATTGGAAAGAAACTGTTCATGACTTTCAGCTTCTGTTTTCTTGCAATATGGAATCACTGCCATTCACTTTACATCGTCAAGCATGCTCTCAAACTCGGTGAGTCAATTCGATATAAATTTCTCATTAGAACATCAGGAGCATTATCTTTAAGTAAGTTATTAATAAACTAAATTCGCACTGATATTTACATGAAATAAGAAGATAAATTCCTTTTTACATGCTTCTTTAACGAATCACTTGGGTTTTTTATTTGAAAACAGAAAGATTGAGCGAAGAAACATTTACTTTTCGATTAGATCCTCATCTTTGGCTCTACTCTAATATATGTATAGCATTTTAATTACAATACAACAGTTTGCCAATCAGGTGGCGATAAGTTTGTTAACAGTAATTAAACAGTGTCAAAGGGTTATTAGTTAACGAAGAAAATCAATACAAATTTAAAACGTGGAAATGGATAGAATAAATTAATTTTACAAGGATAACACGTAAATTAAAGATAAAGTGGTCAAAATAAATAAAATGAAATAAATAATTTAGACAAATATAATTTTATAGGTTTAGGGGGAGGGGGGTGACGCAGTCCTGTTTATGCATTCTTGTGACGATGGCCATGGTAGGGAAAGTGGCTGTACAAATTTTTTCTGTACACATAGGCTTGGCTTCTTCAGATGAATGCCAATCGCCTCAGCCGTCTGTAGAAGACGAACTCGCAGAGCAAAATTAAGATAAGTTGGAATGCGATAAATAATTTTAAATGCTGTATTAACATCAATCTTATGCTCACTATCTACAAGGTGGGCTAAAATAGAGCTACGAATAGATCTTGTTCGTCCCTTGCTTAACCATGTTGGATGGTGTTCGGAAATACGATGATGAACTTGCCTAATTGTGCGCCCGATGTAGCTGGCTTCGCAGCAGCAATTCAACTGGTAGATACACATAGAGGAGGCGAATTTAGGTAGTTTATCCTTATTTCTCGAACATAAAATAGGGGTGGTTGTGAAGAGACAACGTGCCTCTGCTGCATAATAAGTTCTTTTAACTCCATTCTTCAGGCGCTGTGTTATTAATTCGCTGATGTTGTCACCGAGGAACTGCAATTTTATGAACATTGGTTTTTTCGGGAAATAAAAAATTCACATCTACAATACATATTAGTTCGTTACCTTTCCTGATTATTATGACCCTCAAGGTACAAAATTAGTGATTAGAGATGCTTATATTTCTTGGCTGCAGTTCACTTTGTTACTGAATGATCTTGCACTTAAGGTTCTTATTGTACCATGCCTTACCACTTTTGAACCTTGAAATCCTAACTGCTTTAGTCCACTTTTTTATCATTAGTGATATTGGCTAAGTTAACTTACAGTAATTTGATGAATGTCGACTAACAGTGGAATTCATTGGGTGGACACTTCGTCCTACCGAAACTCGAACCCATTCCCCATCATTTCAAACATCAAAGTGTTATCCATTAAACCACTTGTGCCTCGACAGCTGTCTCTTGTGGAAACAGGCAGTTGATGCCCATAGCTTTTGAAACGATTGCTGCTGGGTTCAATTCCCAGTGAAATCAACATCACTCACTGAGTTATGCAGGCACATCCGGATGATGAATCCCTGATGGGATGAAATGCTCATCCTGGATTCCAGCACGACTGACCATCCATTAAATTACTTCAAGTTAATCATGAGACACAGTCGAAGCGTCCGTACTAGGAGCCAAACTGTTAACAGAAGCTGAACATTTTAGTTCAATCAGTTAACAGGAAAACCAAAATTGAATTTGGAAAAATAACAAGTGAACTTATACTCCATACGGCTTAAAGGTACAGTAAACAGACTGTTGGACTACTAGTAATTAAATTACCCATAAAGAGGACACAACTGTTAAAGCGATTACTTCATGCACAAGATCATACCGAAAAATGAGATTATTCAAAATTAGACATATGAGCCAAACGTTGGTAAGAAGTTTAATACGTAGAAGTAATGCACAAATTTAGAAGGCCAAACAAAAAGTACAGGAAACCTACTACAACAAATCAGTACACTCATTTTATGAGTTTTGTACCTTTGAAATATAAACGTAACCTGGTAAAGTGTCTGGTTCATAGGGCCAGGTTAATCTGTTCAGATGATTGCTTGAATGAGGAGCTCAAGTTTATTAGAGAATTACTTCGAAAAAAAGGTTATCCAGATAAGTTCATTGAGGAAAACTTGAATTCATCACCTAGGACAGTCAGTATGGCAAAAGTTCCGAAAAAACCACTGTTCATTAAATTGCAATTCCTCGGTGACAACATCAGCGAAATAATAACACAACGACTGAAGAATGCAGTTAAAAGAGCTAATTATGCATCAGAGATTCGTTGTCTCTTCACAACCACTCCTATTCTACGTTCGAGGAATAAGGATAAACTACCTAAATTCGCCTCCTCTATGTGTATCTACCAGTTGAATTGCTGCTGCGAAGCCAGCTACATCGGGCGCACAATTAGGCAAGTTCATCATCGTATTTCCGAACATCATTCAACATGGTTAAGTAAGGGACAAAAAAGATCTATTCGTAGCTCTATTTTAGCACACCTTGTAGATAGTGAGCATAAGATTGATGTTAATACAGCATTTAAAATTATTTATCGCATTCCTACTAATCTTAATTTTGCTCTACGAGTTCGTCTTCTAGAGACAGCTGAAGCAATAGGAATAGAAGCCAAACCTGAGTGTTTAGAAGAAATTTGTACAGCCACTTTCCTTGCCCTGGCCATCGTTACATGATTGTATAAACCGGACTACTTCACCCCTCCACCTAAACTTTTTAAAAATGATAAATATTATAATTGTCCAAATTATTTTATTTTACTGACTACTTCATCTTTAATTACGTGTTATCTTTGTGAAAGTATTTTATTCTTATGACCATTTCAATCTTCGTTACAAATTATCAATGTCCAATTCGTTTTATTTTCTTTAACAATCTGTTACGTAATCAACCTGTGCATATGCTTATTCCTTAATTGTTCTTTATTTTACGAAAATTATGCATTATGCAATCCACTTGTTGTAACCATTTCCACCTTTTAATTGTGTATATTAAATTTTCTTTGTTAATTATCACCCCATTGACATTTTGACACTGACTAAGTTGAATAAGTAAAGTCAAAAGAAAGCTGATACATAATAATTGAAGCATAATGTAGATCAGTGCTTCAGTGGTAAAGTGATAACCAGTCACACACATGACCTGGGTTCGATTCCTAGGCGACGCACTCCTAAACCTGACCTTGCTGACAGTAATCTCAGGAAAGAAGGAAGGCTGGACGTGATTCGAGCAATCCTACCCTAATAATCAAAGGGAAAGCATTACCGCTTCTAAAATTTCATATCTCAAGCTTGAAGACCTATGTTCCAATGGAATTCTCAGAGAAATGAAAGAAAAGTGACCTATATTAACTATTCCAAAATGCCTGTTATAAAATCCAAAACACTGATTATAGTATAAAGAATATTCTTCAATGATAAGAATAATATTCAATAACATTTTTCTGTAGGTTCTACAGTTATATATGGATATTAGTTAACTGTTGTTAACATTCTTGAGGTTTTTTAATAATAATGCTCACTAGTGATTGACCCTATTCAGGCAGTTACCTGGAGTTCTAGTGAGAAGCCGTGACCAGTAGGGTACAGCAGGCTGAAGATGAGGCAGTAACTCATCGTGGAAGACATTGCAAAGTGGTCGCGGTACGTCATGAATTGGCAGTAGTTAGAATTCATGCACTGTCCACTAAATCCGATCCCAGTGGTTTCATGGTCTACGAGCTCGCTGGCCTTGTAATCAGAAGGCTGTTGGTTCGGACCCTGGTCGTGGGTAAGTTCGAAGAGCCCGAAACTAGGACGGAACAGCTGTCCATTACTCCTTGGTAGTTTTCCAACGGTTCTCTAACTGATGCCAACTCATGATGAAATCCTCCAACCAATCAAACTAAATCCCTACAAAATCAATACTTGATGATAATTATTCATAAAGATCAATAGATGCGAGAAATGGGTGTTAGTGTGTCGTGTGCTACTGATAGGATTTATCAGTAGTATAAATGTAAGGAGATGTTCATCAGCATAAAAGCATAAATTAGCAGGGAGATAGATTTCATTTCAGAGAAAGCGAATGATCCAGTGTTGCGGAGATACATGGGAGACGTGAAAGAAACACAAAGAAACACAAAATGAAGCAATGCCAGAAGTAGCACAGCACGGAAGATCTGTGCAGATGATACGTTGAAGATAAGATGTAAATTTTTTCGCTATATAGTGGTATAATATTGCAAATAAGCATTTCTTACCAAGTTTCTTGCCTTCTACAGTTACATAAGTAGATCTTTACAAGATTACAATTCAAAACATATGTCCATAATGGTATACATAGACATCAGATATTAAAGTAAGTGGTTGTGAACAACAATTAATATATATTACTGATAGATACTTGTGCTTTATGTTGAAATCGAAGTTCATTCCATGCGATTATAAACTACATATGAATTAATGTCATCATCGAAAATAGGGAATGTTTTGTGTGTATTAGTTTGTAAGCTAATAGACACAGCTGAATTCAGAAAA
The DNA here is from genome assembly GCA_944472135.2 of Trichobilharzia regenti. Taxonomy (NCBI): domain Eukaryota; kingdom Metazoa; phylum Platyhelminthes; class Trematoda; order Strigeidida; family Schistosomatidae; genus Trichobilharzia; species Trichobilharzia regenti. The sequence continues at coordinate 67,414,796 of OX235264.1, read as the reverse complement.
TGAAAAGTTCGTATATGTATATACATATATGAACAAAGCAAAAAATACAGTTTTTGTAAAATAAAGTGGTACTATCATTTATTTCGTTGCCTTCTCGTCAGCTACTTACAGGCCAAAAACTTTATTAAATATATCTACAAAAACAATTTTGACATACTTACCCACACAGAGTTCATTTTAAACAAAAATCAATCGATCAATATATGCATACAGTAATAATATATATATATATATATATATATATATATATATATATATGTAATATTAAACACTAATCCGAACAATAATAATCATACACAATGGAAACTTTTCAGAATTTCGTATTCAGATGAAAGCGATATAAAAATATCCAGTTACTAGGGTTCATCAAGTATGGAAGACTTGAAGTCACAAATGCAAAACAAATCACAGTGGGTAAAAAGCCAATCTACATTCAGCTTGATTATAAAGGTGAAAACATTGCAGCGATGATCAACAGAAGTCTGAGTACATCACTAGCCATAGCCTATCCTGTAGCAAAGCTCGTCCCCCCCCCCTATCGAACAACTTGCTCTTTGGTGCAATCAAAAATTGGTAGATATCCTTCAACTCCAACTGTATATACCAATTTACATGTATCTGCGGGAGCAGTTACATTGGCAGGACATAAAGAAGGGCATATCTACGATTTTCTGAACATATGCCGAAAAGCTTATGTCTAAGGGGGAACAAATGCTTTAAACAGTGCCATCGCCAGGTATCTGCTTGACACGGGTCATGAGGCGGACGTCGAAAAGTCGTTCAAAATTATCAATAGGCAAAAGAGCTCAATTCTCCTTAAGTTTGCTGAAGCCATTTCCATCAAACGCCTGAAACCTGATTTACGCGTCCAAAAAGAAAGGGTTATCAGTCTTTCTTTGCCCTGGTAACTGGATATTTTCATCTCTCTTTCATCTGAATGCGTAATGCTGAAAAGTTTCCATTGTGTATGATTATTATTGTTTGGAATGGTGTTTAATATTACATATATATTTGTGAATATTATTACTGTATGCATATACTGATCGATTGATTTTTGTTTAAAATGAACTCTGTGCAAGTATGTTAAAACTATTTTTGTAAATATATTTAATAATGTCTTTGGCCTGTAAGCAGCTGATGAGAAGCTAACGAAATAAAAGATGGTACCAATTTATTCTACTAAAACTGTATTTCTTGCTTTGTTCAAATATATATATATATATATATATATATATATGAGGGGAATGAAAACCTACAAGACGAAAAGTCACATCTGGGCGTATTTGTGATTTTGCGGATTCCACAGTAGACTACGGTAGCAATAGCCTTATGTAAATTTCTGGCCACTTTGACCGAACTTCTGTGGTTTTTTCTATTTGGAGTTTCCCTATCTGGTAGCATTTGAGAATTTATGAAATATACTGTAGATAGTACGAAAGAATCCTGAATTCTTGCTTAATGATCTGTTTAGATCATGTATGCTAATGTTGAACTGTTAATATTTCTGATGCACCTTCATTTAGCTATACTGGTAAGTACTGTTGAGCACGGAAAAGTAAGTTGTTAGATCAACGGTGGCACAGTGGTTAGGACTCTCACCGACCATGCATATGGTCCGAGGTTCAACCCCCTGCCGACGTATACCTGATATCTATGGTCGGCCTGAAAAATTTGGGCTACCGATATTCATCCTGAAAATTCCATACTTGTACCGAAAATACAGTGTGGAATCAAGCTGTAATCAAAAAAAAAATATATATATATAAATATAATTTCATGTATAAAATAATGAAAGGGTAATGCAAAAATTGAATTACTGTAAGGTAAGTATTCTCTTCTCTGTTCAACACGATCTACCCTAGCGATTCAAATGAAATGACCTCAGTGTTTCAGGATAATAATAAACTTTATAACTTCATTCCGATCTAGTACAAAAGGAATTTGACAAAGACCCTCAGCTTTAGGATTAGAGTTATATGTTCAGAAGATATTCCAGAAAGATATTTTATTTAAGAATGGATATCCTGAGAAGTTCATTAATAAATACTCTAAAGAAATGAGCCTCATTAAAACCATCTAAACAGTTCCAAAGAAATCTACACGTATCAATTTTCCATTCAGAGGAGATGACGTGCAAGAAGTAGTCAGAAGAAGACACGATAAAGCTATGAAGAGAACTTATTATGGTGCAAAACTCGTCTTCCTTAACACCACCAAGCGGGTGTTTCTACAATCTGGGTTTCTAATGAATTTCCAAAAGCACCCAGGCACCGCATACTACAAACATCAAAGGCTACCGCGATTCGCCTGAAATAACTGGTGCCGTGTGTATGCTGAAGAAACAGGTTCAATCACTACTACTGCCCTGGTGAGCCTTCAGTGAAGACTATAAATTCATGAATTTGTATTATTATCATTATCTTTCCTAAATTACCTGTCTGATATTCAGTTTGTATTGTTATATTGATGCTATCGAACTGTAATCCAATGATATTATTCTTGATTCGATGTTATTTAAACAACACTAATGTTGGTAATAACACTAATTCATTCACTGTTATGCGTATATATAACTGTAGAACCTAATGAATAGCAGGTTATTGAAAAGAATATTCTTCGTTCAGTAACTATTCTTTTGAAAGTCTGGGAAAGACCAGTCCCTAATTTTCGACACTTCAAACTGAGTATATCACTTCGCATGTGTTTATGGGAGCCAATACATAGGTCGCATATAAAGGTGATTATCTACTCTTATGATGGAGCATTTGCCAAGGAAGTTAAAGATAGCTGAAACGAAATTGCCTAAAAGTTCAATAGCAAGCAGATATGCTACTGACACTACCAAGTCATTCATTGTTGTCAGTGGAGAAATAAACAGGAAGATGCTAGCAATTGCGAAGGCTTGTTCACTTAAAGATTATAAACCAGGTCTCTGTGCACAAAAGGAAATGGTAGTCATTCTGGATCTACCGTGGTAAAATGCTTTGTTTATTAACTGTTATTATTATTATTTTACTCTACATCTTATTATTACTACTTATGATTCCCTTAAAACTATATTGTTACTATTATTATCAATATTATTTAGTTCGAAATTCTTGATAACTTGTTGGTTTTATATGTCCCAATGTAATTCTAATGATATATAAATGTGTATCCCTTTATGTAGAGTATCGAGTTGAAGAGGTCTACCGAAATTGGATGATTTATTAACTTTTGCTGCCTGTTTTAGACTACCAGAAGCCTCTAAGCACCGGATACTCAAGATAGCCGAGGCTTTTGCAATTTGCCTTAAAATAGTTTGGTCTCTGTATGCAAACAAAGCAAGCCTAACTTCTATCATTACCCTGGACTGCTGTAGGACTTATAAATTCCTAAAATCCGTATCTCATTATTCTTCTTAATTTGTCTGATATTCAGTTTAATATTACCTTTTTATGCACATTATTGCTAACAGATACTTTCGAAATGTAATTTTGTGCATACTATTAAATCAGTGTAATTTAAAACATTAATTTTTGTTAATAACAATAAATCTTTTGATTATTTTGGACATATAATGGCAGAATCTCATGAAGAATAAGAAGAAGAGGTCATCGCGAAGAAGCATCAAAGATAGGACTTCAAGTGAAGGTAGAGAAAGCAGAGGTGATGAAGATTCCTGGTCAACAGCAACAGCAACAACGACAGAGAACAATCAGCCAGCAGGAACAGGAGGAACCTGAAAGAAACAACCTCCCTTACCTACCTGGGAAGCGTCGTTTTAATTACAGGTGGAACTGACGAGGACATCAAAGTCGGAATCGGAAAAGCAAGACAAGCTTTCACTACACTTAAGTGTGTGTGGCAATCAACAGCACTCAGAATCAAAAATAATATCGGGATTTTCAACTCAAATGTAAAGTGAGTCAGTGCTACTATACGGATCAGAGACTTGCACTGCGCGTCATAAAGAGCATCTCAAACAAACTACAGACCTTCATTAACAGTTGTCTTCTCTCAATACTAAACGGGATCAGATGGCCAGTCAGAAAAGATCAGCAACAGAGCTCTCTGGCAATGAGCGAACTAACCAGGAACTGATTGTGAAACAAATAGGCAGGAAGGAAACGAGGTGGATTGGATTGGCCATACTCTGAGGAAACCATCAAGTGATATCACTAGACAAGCCATAGCTCGAGTGAAACCCGAAAGGGAAGCGGCGAGTTGGTCGTCAGTGCAAGAGTGACTTGGAGGAGGTCATGCGAGGAGGAGATGAATACATATGGACAGACCTGGAGCGGAGTGAAAAAGTTGGCAGAAAACCGAAGGCGATGGAGACGCGTGGCTGAAGCCCTATGTTCCTCTAGGAACTAAAGGATACAATAATAATAATATTTTATACCCTTGCTTTCTGCGTGAAACACAGGGCTGAAAGCCTGAGCTTTGAAATTTCAGTAGCAGTGAAGTTTGGTTTACAGGGTGAGGTTTCTAGCTTCACGTGGGGACCTCCCACTTTGTCGGGCTCACAACCGGCTAGGAGAGGTAAAGATGTGCACCGGCGAGGAATCAAACCTCGGACAACATGGATGGTTGGTAAGCAGATTATTGCTGAACCACTGACGCACTTAGCGTATTAGTTACTTAGATTTAAAGGGTAACAAATAAGGTTAACTGATCTGTATATTAGTGTCTCAGCGTTATAGTTGATTTGCAGGTTTCCATTACCATTTAGGGAGTCAGTTAGTTTATCTGCCATCTGATGAACAGTTAAGAAGCACAATATAATCTAACAAGTGTCAGTAATAGTGTGAATTATTCAACAACAACAAAAAAATCACCACTAGAATACCCATAGTTCAAACCTGAAGTATATCACTTGGATTGATAACAATAATTACAAAAACGTCATTCCAAAATAGTGTAATAGGTAACTTATGACATCTGGTGACAGTATGTCAAATAAAGAGTAAGTGAAATATATTAGGTCTTTTATTTTTCTTGCTTTCCACCTAATATCAGGAAAAGATGTTAGTCGCTCATTACTTTCAGGTGTATAACTGAAGAAACTTTCTGAAACAAATTTTATCATTGTGTCAAGGAACTTAAACCTAAGTTCCTATTGCTACGAAGACGCTTCAAACCAATAATTACTATGTACTTTCCTCGAATTTAATTCCAAAACACCAGTATTCCTTTTTTAAAGTTATATTGTTTGGCAATTAAAGGAAAGACTAATACAGATCTATAAACAAATGTTTTATACAAAATTAGTATGTACTTTTATTTATTTTTGTTCGTCTTCTTCGAACTTGAACACGATCAAACCATTCGTGCCTTCGAGTTGCCCACCAATGGCTACCAGTTCCAATAAAGAAACGTTCAATGTTCACATCCATTGACACATTGCATCGTGTACATAGAAGGGCAACGAATTTGCATGAACTTTGACTATAAAAATCCATCATAATGATTCTTGAAAATAGCGTTTCATGCGAGTGAAATTCGTGTTAACTTCAAAAATCATGCAGTAGTATGCTTAGTAATGTGTACTCTAAGCAAATTATAATGTAAGCGGGTATTATTTTGTTTGTTGAGACTTTAGAAGATGAAGAATGTTGACGGTTACTGAGGACATATGCTGCACATAAACGCGACTGCTTATCCTCTAATTCTCAAAATACGTGTTCTGCTGACACTAGAGACAAATCCAAATAACAAATCGATCACTCGAATACGAAATATATTTTAGGATGGATAACATAGACCTAAGGAGATTGCTTAACTAGTTCGGGGTTGGTAAACGAAAAAGAATCTGTCAGGTGGCTCAGACGCTTGACCATATACCTTTTTAACTTAACACATCGAATTAAACAGTGAAGGTCAGCATCCAGTGTTGAATAAAGAATGATGTACACCAATAATTATTGACTGCAACAGAATTTTTAATTTATCACTAGTGAAGTGTTTTATCTCTTTTGATATAACAGTTCTAAGTAGTAGTGAATTCAAATCAACTATATGCCATTTGTGTCGGTGGCATAGAGGTAAGGACGCTTGTCGACCATGCAGATCTTCCGGGGTTCGATCCCCGGGCACAGACGCACTCCTTTACCTCGCTAAGCCAGAAATAATGCTGGTAAAGAGGAAAGGTTGGGCATGAGGCTAGCAACCCCATCCTGTAAAATAAACGCTGCTACAGAAACTTCAAGCCACTAGCTTGAAGCCCTGTGTTCCACTGGGGGAAGTGAAGGAAAAAATATGCCATTTGAATTTTGGTCATGAATTGACTTCACTCAGAGAGCCACTGAACACAAGGAAGTGCTTGAGGGTTGTTTCACCCTTGTTCGATACTCTTTACAGGAATCGCTCACGCTCCAATCACTGATGAAACTCAAGATATTGAAGGTTCCGGTGGCAAGTCAGGGACACTGGAGGCCACCAGTTTGGGCTTGAGGACAGATACTTATTGGTGACACTGGATGGCCATTCCGTTACATATTGCGTATTAACAGAGCTGAAAGTAACAGGTAGTTGGATTCTGTCTCAGTATTTGAATGGTATATTAGTTCGCCTAGTAACCTGGTCTTGAATTCGATCCCTAGTGAGGTCATAGAAGTGTATTACTGAAGAGTCCCAAACTAGGACAAATCGGTTGTTCGTGATCAAAATTGAAATCAATCAAATCTTCTTAAACCAATACTTCAAAAATTGTCATTTGACTACTAATGTTCAGCAGTGGAATCCAGGCTACAATATATGGAAACAAGCACCCATTGTTTTGAACGTCAAAGCGTTATCCACCAGGCTAAGGAACCACTGAAATCGCCTCTTATTCAACGGGCATTAACTGTTATCTACTAGAAATTTCAAATTTTCAGCTGTTTGTAAGCTACTGAACTGAAATGTTTGGTCTATGTTAACCGAAATGCGCTTGAGAATAGTTTTTTATGAGATTCTGTCAGTCACTCTAACCTCAGTCAAGAATATGTGATGATTATGGTGACAATAATAGTTGTCAACTCTGAACATCGAATACCCCACATGAGTGCTTCACAGTGTTACACAGAGTCCCTCAATATCATACGAAAAGACTAGGAATAAGCCATCTGGAGACAGCCGAATCATTGGCTAATGGGGATCTGAAACTGGACCTCTGCATTCAAAAGCACCACATACATTCACTCGCCCTACCGTGGCCAGAGTAAAGTTCTTACTATAACTTTGCTTCTTTTTTATTATGTAAGTTTACTACTATTGATATTATTATTATTTTACTGTCATTATTATTCCCACCATCTATGTTTTATTATCACTGTACTAATGTTTATTAGTAACATTGAGTTTTCCTGCAGATTTTATAAAAAAAAACACCTTATCGTCTTTCCACTAGTTCCTGTCCATTCTACACAGTTATATATTGATTAACCATTTTCCCACACTTCTTACGTCATCCCAACTTCTGCTCGTTTTCTAACTTTCAGTTAATTAATCACCCCATTCTAGATTTCATCTTACGTTAAATTAAACGTTTTTTCGAGGATGAATTTTACCAGTATCTGATTGGTGTTATAAAATTCTTTGTTAAATATAAAAAAAAAACGATTGTACATCTGCCTATGAAAGTGAATCGTTGAAAAGAAAATTTCCTACTTCACTGTTTACGTCTTATCCTCATAGCTCAATATGGGAAGATTTCGTTCATTGAAGGACTAACATAATCTCTGAATGTTCACATAACGCTGTTTCTGGATTTCCGCAATTTTAGGGTAAAGAATGGTGAATATTATTCTTGTATCCAGTCAAATATCCAGCCGAAGTAATTTATCAGTAACAGTGATGATTATTTCAACAAGAAAAGAATTCGATAATTATTCGAAAATATCTAGACTGGACAGCTTAACAAACGCATTAATGCGCATCTTCCTTCATGGTGCGAAAAAGGCCGAATCAAATCTACAAGAAGTTCTATTTTGACTCATTTGATTGATAGCGGTCACCAAATGGATAGAAATAGTGCCTCTAAAGTTATCTATCGCATTCTATTGAGCCTTTCTAAGGGAATTCGAATCTGCCTTTTACACATAGCCGAAGCTATGGGAATTAATTCGAGAGAACACTCCTTGTCTTTGCATACAACAAAAGAAGTTTGTTCTACCTTTGTCTCTACCTTCGCCTAGGCAAAGCCTATTTGACCCCAACCCACCCCCGTCGCCACCCTTTCTTATTCTCGATTTCTTTCGTACTCTTATGATATTTATTTAAACTCTGATTATCTGTCCACTTCACCTTTAGTGTAACGTAACTTTTGAGATTTGACCTAATCATTTATTTATTGAATTGTCTACATATACGCATATTACTTGCTACCTTCGTTATTTTTATCGCTACGTGCATAAACCTTGTTATCATTATAATCATCGTTAATAATGACGTTCAGAGCATTTACTACATTATTATTACTATTATTATCAATTGATCCAAAAATCACGATCACTAGTTAGAAATTTTTATATATAAATCCACGTAAATTAGAGTAAAGCCTCAATAAGATCTGATTGAAAACAACAATATTGTTCGCGTATATGTCTTTTTCTAATAAAAGGGAGTATAATACGCAATAATTCATTATTGTAAACAGAAAAATGTACGTCCCAATCAATTGGCTGAATAGTAGCCTTGCTCACTTCATCCTATAGCCATACATTCAAGCCATGAAATATCATCTGTTCAGCATCTGTTGGGTTTTAGTGATTGTCGGTTTGTAGCGTAGTCTTTCCTCATGAACCTACATCAGTTACAAGATAGTTGAAAGCCAGGGAGCACTGGATGACTGTTTAGTGTAGGCTTTTTAGGACTCTTCCGTGGTGCTCACGCACAAATCTTACAGGGTTCGAACTCGAGACTATTAGATTACTAGGGGATGTTGTTTTACCATTCAACCATTTAGGCTGGAATTCATCGACTCACGAATTCTGATAAATGTCAATTTCCAGCTGATTGGTTACTACTGGATGCACGTCCCAAAGTCATGGTCAATGGAGTGTACCATGTCAGGAAGAAGTGGATGACCATCGAGAGCATGATTACCTGTAACAGTATATCATGAATTTACAAAGTTAGGATTCAAGGGTCATAGAATTTCTGTCCAAGTAATCGAACAGTTGATGAGTTTGGCCTCGTAATCTTCAGGTTGCGACTTCCATCCTTATCATGACCATAGTTGCACACTTCTGTTAAATCCTCCAAAAAAAGTAAACTAGGAGGGAACCGCTAATCAATTCTCCTTAATTTCCAATAATTCTCCAACCGACATTGGTTTGTAACAAAATCAAACAATTGAAATTCAAATCCAAATCCCTACAAAAATTCTTATAATTTAAACAAGAATTTATATTCAAGTGTTGGTTTGTAGGGATTTGATTGGTTTCAGGATTTCATCATGAGCTGACATTAGTTAGAGAATCATTGGAAAACCAGCAGAGAGTACTGGACGGCTGTTTCGTCCTAGTTTGGGGCTCTTCATCAGTACGCACCCACCGCCAGGTTTCGAATCCAGGACCTTGTGGTTATAAGGCGAGCCAGTTCGTAAATCATTAAGCCACTGGGACCCGATCCAATGGTCCTTGAATTCTAACTTATGCCAATTCACGACATAGCGCGACTGCTAGCCAATGTCTTCGGCGAGTATTTGTCCTCACACCCGACCAGCTGCACTCTAGTGGTCACGATTTCCCACTGGAACCTCAGGTAACTACCTACCTGAATAGGGCCAGTCGCCAGTGAGTATCTCATTGGTATTCAAGTGTTGGTTTGTAGGGATTTGATTGGTTTCAGGATTTCATCATGAGCTGACATTAGTTAGAATTCAAGGACCATTGGATCGGGTCCCAGTGGCTCGCCTTGTAACCGGAAGGTCCTGGGTTCGAATCCTGGCGGTGGGTGCGTACTGCTGAAGAGTCCCAAACTAGGATGAAACAGCTGTCCAGTACTCTCTGCTGGTTTTCCAATGGTTCTCTAACTAATATCAGCTCATGATGAAATCCTGAAAAAATTTATATATTTCTTCAGAAATTCCAATACTTCCTATATTTTAATAAGGTAAATTTTTATTTAAATTAACTTTCACTTATGTTTTTATTCTTTGTTTTCTAATAGAATAATCAAAGTTTTTAAGGCATTTTTTTATCAAAGTTAAGTTAGACGTTAGATGTTTGAGTGTGGTAACTGTGTCCGAGTGTGATTGTGCGTGTATGTGTGTGTGTGTGATAGAGAGAGAGATTTGTGTATTTGTCTCAGTTTAACAGTGATTTCATTTCTATACGCATACACAAAGGCATACAAACGAACTATTAGGTAACAGTTTTTAAATCTTGACTTTTGGCTGACCAAAAATGATGGATGACTTAATACACAACAATTATATAGTATGTGTGTTTGTGTGTGTATAATATCATAGAGGCGGAGAATTAAAATTTATCAGTGACAAATTGTTTTGATATCGCTGAATGCTTATATTCATTTATATAAGAGTAAGAGGCGGGGATAGAGGTGGGGGTTGGGGGTTGGTGGTGGTGGTGGAATAAAAGAGTGCAGTTTGCCGGGATTACGGGGGGCGGGGTGTGTGTGTGTGTGTAGGAGAAAAAGGAAACTAAAATAATAAAGCATTCACAAAAGGAATTATCTTTGAAAGGTTTTTATTTTAGGGACAATGGTAGTGTTAGTGGTAGCAGTCGTAGAAGAAGAAGAAGAAGAACTCTTCAAATGAAATATCCATCAGATTAGGCTAAGTTCCGACACGTTGTGAGGGGAAAGAGTAGGAGTAGTAGTAATAGTAATAGTAGAAATTACTGTCACAATTCTTTAGAAATTGGGATAAACTGCATCAATGCGTCTACTATGTACCTATGAACGTGTGTGGGTATGAGACTTCAGTGTGTGTTTATTAGACAAAATAGGGATAAAAACAGAGAAACGAAAAATAAATTAAATAAATTAAAAGTCAAAATTACTCTCAAATAATGAAGGGAAAGAGAGAGAGAGAGAGAGGGGAAAAATGAGAGAGAAAAGTGTTTCAGTCTTTCAACTTTAATTTTATTTTGTTAGGGAAGATTTAAAAAGTTTATTATTAAAATCTGTGAGTAGATTAGTTTAACTTCCTGAGAGAAAACAACAAGAAAAAAAGGTTAAATGAAATTAATTTATGAATTTTTATTTTAATTAAAGTAATTATAATCAAAAGCTGAACAATGAGGACAACTATTTCAGAAGGATCTCCATGGTTACGGAGTAAGTAAAAGACAGATATTCAGCGAAGAAAATTTTCTTTATCGAGATGAAATCATCTTCAGAGGCTGTACAGTCGTATTTATACTTCTTTATGGCTGAGCTACGTATCAATCTCTACAGCCGACAAATGATCAATGGATGTGTGAAGGATAAACTGCTGCTTTGGACGGGCCACTTCAATGTGTGTTTATAAATTCACTTGCTTGTGTGGAGCTAGTTGTATTGGCCGCCCGAAAAAAAGCGCACACTTTCCAAACGCATCTCTGAATATTATCCAGCATGGATAGTAAAGGGACAATGTAAGACAATTACTAGCTCAATTCTCCAGAATTGAGTGAACTCAGACCACGCAGCTCCACCAGAGTCGTCTTTCAAGATAATCTACAAAGTAAAGCCAAATGGTACAAAGGGCGTCGGGTTTCGGCATTTGTGTAGGGCGGAGGCACTAGAAATTCGTCAATACAACCCTGAACTCTGTATACAGAAAAAGTTTGTCCAGTCTCTTATTCTACCTCGGTCTTCACCTCTTCACTAGTCGGTCCCTGTAAAAACATTTTGGTTTTATTTTTCTTTTTTAACTTTTAATTTTACTTTTAGTTTACTTTTGCTTCAATAAATAATTCACTATTATCACTCTCATATGCTCTTTCTGTACATTTCACACCCTCATCACACTTGTTAAACTGACACTGAAATTCCTTTATTCACACTCAGTAGCAATTTTAACCTTATCAAATTTCTATCTTTGTGCCGTTGAGCAACACGTAATTTACAACTTTTAATTTTCACTTCTAAAGCCACTTATGAGTAATTATATCAATTATGTCACCCCTTGTTACTAAATAATAGACCACTATACATTTTTTGTAAGTATAAATACGACTGTACAGCCAGACTCTGAAGATGATTTCGTCGATAAACAAAATTTTCTTCGCTGAATCCGTCTTTTATTGTCTTCATGACTCAATGGGTATTTTCGGTGATTACTGAGTATTAAGTGTACGGTCAAGTTTGATTATGAACTGACAGTATTTAGAGAACCATTGGAAAGCCAAGGGGTACTAGACAGCTGTTTCATCCTAGTTTGGTAGAAGTTGGATATCATGGCCTATTGGATGGAGTCCCAATGGCTGACAGGGTCTATCAGCTTGTCTTATAAGCGGAAGGCCCTGGGTTAGTACCTTGGTAGGTGCATACTGCCAAAGAGTTGCAAACTATCCGTAGTTCCTGTGGTTGCTGATAGCCTGGTATTGAAGAATAAAATAACTTTCTTGTGAATACCTTCTCTTAGATAGTATGTTTTCAAACAGGTAATGGAGATGTTATAACACTATATAAAATAACCAGATCACTATCCGAGAAGAAATCAATGGAGACAATGAAGGGGACGAATTAACCAAAAGAGCTGAGCAAAGAAAACACTGAGCTGATCACTTTAAAAACTCTTGAATCTATCACCACCTGCAGCTCATCTAGATATACTGTCAGCAGGTGGTGAAATACCAGGAAGCAATCACTCTCCAATGGAGACAGAATTCTTTAAGACCGTAAGGTTACTAGAATCCGGAAAAAAACAAAAGGACTAGAAGGAATCACCCAGAAGCACTGAAAATAGGTCCAGAATTCGTGGTAAGAAGGAAGGTTACAAGTTGACTGAAGAGGAGTCACATTGTGAAAGTGCCAAAGTATAGTTACTTAAGCTTTTGCAAGAACTACCGCAAAATCTGACTCCTGGTCAGTCCAAATGGAAATGCATTACTGTATCATTCTGGACGGAAGAAAAGATACCGTTGATGAAAGGCTTTTCCCAGAATAGAATTGATTCAGCAGAAGAAAGACATCTGCGGACCGAATTGCAACGCTACACATGATCATCAAACAGAGGCCAGAATGGTGGTCAGCTATCTGTCTTAACTTTATCAACTTTGAAAACGCAATTCATAGTATCAACGGTGAAGTAATCTGGAGACTACTTCAACATTATAACCCTCATTCGACAGATCTATTATGAATCCTCTCATCGAAGGCAAGAGGATGTAGGAAAAAACATAATAAACTTAGAAAATTTAGATTTGTCAGATGATTTATGTCATACATCCCATGAACTCGAAGACCTCTAGGTAAAACCCAAAAATTAAGCAGTGGAGTTAGCGAAGACATCCGAACAAATACTCAGAAAGAAACTAAAATGGTTTAGGCATACGCTGAGAATATCTTGAAACAGCATCACACACACACACACACCAGGCTATTAAGTAGAATATTAATGGGAAATGACAAGTGGATTGACAAAGATAAGATTATGTGAGGAGTGAATGATGGCTCGTGGGTAGTCGTGGAACCAGATAAAAACGACGCCAGAGGACAGGAAACAATTCACGACTTATAAAGAGTTAACTTAAAAGTCAAATAAGCAGCCAATCAGTTTCTTTGCCACCTTTTTATTTAGTTCAAGTCGATAAACATCAAAGCAATAAGTATAGAAAAGCTAGAATGTAGATAATATGGACAGCTAGTTATCTATTTCCCAGTTAATAGTGGCCAACACAATAGAAACCAGGACGTGTGTTTCGTCCTATTTCGGACTCGTCACTGAACAGACCTGCTAGTGATGATGTTTCCGGGGAGAACTGAGCTCAGAACCCATCCTTTTGAACTATAAAAAAGTTATTAGTAGTGATTGAACAGATTGCCGAACAAAACGCTGGAATTAATCATTTCAATTTCGCTGAGATCTTACAAATATAACTTTATAAATGTCTACTTCTCACTCAGCGCTCAATTATTTTGCAACTATCCGGTCAAATCTGGATCACAGTTCATATGAATTGAACATTTTAGTCCAAAAATCAAAATAACTAATTATTAAAATGAGCTAATTATTATCTACATTTAATCAGTGGGAAATATAATTAAGATACGACCTGAGTAGTATAAAAAGTAAGATTCTACTTCCATTTCAGCTTGGCTAAGAAATTCAAATCAGTTGTTCCTCACAACATTTTTCTCATTCATTTATATTTCGGCTTTAAAATTCCACTAGTGGTCATGATTTCTGGGAGAGTTTGTTCGCTAGCCCCACACCCAAACTCTCCTCCTTTCTAGGGGTATGCTTGTAATGGGAGAAGCACAAGAGACATGGTGACAAAGTGTTCACTTACAATTTGATGTACACATAGGGAAACTATGTGTACCATATACTAAAGTAGTCATTTGCACACATCTTTTTTGTGCTACTTCTGTCCTTCTTTTTGTGTCACCCATGTTTCTCCGCAATATTGGTTCTTTTCTTTCCTTTGACGTCAAATGTATCTCTCCGCTATTCCATATTTTTGTATCGATGAAAATCTTTTTGTATACGGCTCATTAATCTCGTCAGTAGCACAAGTAGACTAGGTGAGATTTAGCAGTTGGTTGTCTGGATCTCAGATTAACATGCATGCACTGATACACTGACGCAACATACCACAGAGTGCTAAAAAGACAGTTACTTGCGATAAAATTTGTTATATCTCCAGATAATACACCAAATTCCTAATGCGATGAACTGCTCATTTTATGAGTTCTTCCGAAAAGTCGCATGATGCACTATCTTCAATGGCCTCCTCTGCCTTACCTTTACGATAATACAACAAGTATAAAAGAGACGCTTACAATCATCTTTCGCCTCAGAGACCACATAAAGAAGTTCATAATCTCTGACAAATTACAAATGCTTGGCTGGTTGTCAGTCAAAAGAACACAGTTCCACTTTTGGCAACTCTAGGCCAATATTGAGGGGTGATACTATTACGTCTCTCTTCTATTTACAATTATCAAACATATCAACTACGTCAGAGATACGCTTAGTTTCCGCTTTAATATTTGAGCTAACAAAGTTATGTGAATATTCACCATTATCACTCAGGGAAACTCCGTTAATATTATCCTTCAGTCTTAGCAAGCCTTGTTCCTCTTCTAAGCCCTCCAATTCTGATGTCTGTGTAGCTTGAAACTTATAGAATTCTAATTCCTATTTTTGTCTACACACAGCTAAAGTTACCCTATATTTTGTCCTAACATGATCAGTAAATAAAGTCAAAGGATGGCCATGACATGAAAATGTATCAAGAGGGAATCGCCATGTCTGCGGATTTACATTTGAGGACGCCACATTCTTCTTCTCCACGGTGTTTTCTTAACCGTCTTCCTTGTGTGTTATCCAGGTATATTGCTTCAGTATGCTGAGCACTCTAGCTTCGATTTCAAACATATCGAGGATCTCAAGTATCAGTAGTAAAAGTGATATCGTTGGTTGATAACCTGAGATGGTTATTCTGGAACAGTGGTTAAAGATAGGGTAGGTTTTTTCAGAAAATCGTGTACCGGTCATATGGTAATTCTACACATCATCATCGAACGGAGCTTAAAATAACAGTCAATCCTCTAAATCAACTTCATCGACTTCAAAAAAGCCTCCAACAATGCTGACTGTGAAGCTACTTGGAAACAGCCTCAACATTACTGAGTGCCGCAAATATTTCAACAGCCATTTGCTGATACCATATAGCAAGTGATATATATAATGGAAAACCCAGCCTTCCATTGTGGTGGACTGAATCATGCGTCAGACTGTTGAGGAACAAGAAAACAGTAATATACTTCAGTGACCGTTAAGAAAACTCTAGAAAACCTGGATTTTGCTTGTGAATGATTTATGTCTAGTATCACAAAACTCAAACATTTACAAATGAAAAGCAAAAAACTGATTAAAGAAGCAGTCAGAGGCGATAGGACTCTAGGTGAACATAGAGAAGACGGAGTTGATGAGGACAACCAGCCAATAACAACAGCAAACTTCAATCACCATCAAAGGGAGAGATTCCGCACAGGTTACTTCCTTCACTTATCCAGGAAGCCTGGTTTCAACTACAGGTGTGGTGAGAGCAGGCCGTGAGAAAATATGAGCAAGGCTGATTCAACAACCAATCACAGCAAAGTTAACGTGGCAAAATATGATTCGCAGATAGAGAACTCTATTTGTCGAGGAATCCCGAAACAACCAATCAGATGACTGCGTTTGTCTGCCTAACTTCTGATAAACAGCCAATCAGATAACTGCGCTTGTCTACTTGCATAAGCTATAATAATGTATGTGAAATATGTATAAATACGTGTTGATTTTCATAATAAAAAGGATCTGTTGCCTGGCCCTTGTCTTCGGTTGTTACACAGGCAGCCAGCAGGAATGACAATGTGAAAACCGGAATCGGAAAGGCAAGGCAAACCTTAAATCACTCTGAAACAGTTTGGAAAACTACTACACTCAGCACACACAATAAAATTTGGATTTCCAACGCCAATATTAGGTCAGTCAATGTTTCTGTGTGGATCAGGAGTTTGGTGCGTCATGGGAAGCCTTTTCAAAAGGTTATATACTTGAATTATTTTAAGTTATAGAAATTTTCTCATGAGAAGCATCTTTTGAAACATAGGATTTTCATAAGCTAACAGATATACGTTAAAACACTTTACTAACCGGTAAAGGGAGGAAGAGATATCAGTGCTTAGTTTTTCTTATTTCTTAGTAGTTCGACTTCGTAAAGTAATTTGTTGTGAACTAGTTTGTAATAAGAATGGCTACTTCTGTTCTGGGGCATAAACTGTATATTTATGTACGCTAGTTCTGTAGATTACTGTCCAAAAGCTTTATACTCAAACCCTTCTTTGGCCTCACTCTGAAGTAGTTTACCTTCGTTTTTGCCAAGACTCAAGTCTTCTTTCTTAAATATTAGATTCAAATTTCAATTTCGTCTTAAGAATGGACTGTGTGCCAGAATTAGACCCATCAATCAAACTAGGAAGCTGATTACTACACAGCATACTGGATGAACACCAGATGGTTAAAGTCAATCACTGGACCATGCTGGATTAATCTAAGCATCAGTTATTTTCCAGTAACTAATCGCTGCTGAACAGAGCTATTCAGTGGGTTAGTCCCCTTTCCAGTGGCCAAAATTGTGTAATAGGCAGCCGGAACACTAAGAGGGGATTAGTTTGATCAAGATTACTAAAGTTACTCTCTGTTGAAAGTCATCAAAATCATGAAATCTAGGTTCTTTAATTTCTGTTAACCAAGTTGAATTATCTAGATTAAATCATCATCTTTATAATCTACTTCAAAAAGAATTAATTACATGTCACAGTAAAAATGAATGGTTCGATACTGTTCTAGTCCTACATTATTACCTCATGTTTTTAGAATTAATCGATATGATGCTTTAATTTTACAATAGGAATAACCTTATCCTGATGTGATTGATATGAGTTCTGATATCCCCGTTGACTGATCATACGGAAACGTTTGTTGAGATGTTGGACGCTTCAGTGACTTCTCAGGATTAACTTGAAGTAATTTAGTAGATGATGATCAGCTGAGGGGAATGCAGGATGTGCATTTTAGCCTATTAGGGACTCGTCACTAGATGCATATGCATTCCCCTGTGAGTGATGGTGATCTCATTGAAACTTGAAGCCAGCACCCATCTTTTAAAACGCCAAACCGTTGACTGTTAAGCCACTAGGGCCACGAGAACCACCACCTCTTTTGTATTTTTTTGAAAATTTTTTTATATTCTTGATTACAGCTTGATTACACACCGTTATTTTGGTACATGTATGGGATTTTCAGCATGGATATCGGTAGCCCAAATTTTGCAGACCGACCATAGATATCAGATGTGAGTCGGCAGGGGATCGAACCTCGGACCATGTGCATGGTCGGCGCGACTCCTAACCACTGTTCCATCGACTCACCGAAGGTCATCAGTTATTGTTCTTTTTTTAAGTGAGTTTTAATCTTCCCGTTGACTGACTGGGTGGAAATGTTTGCCATCTGTTGACATATCGGCTCCCAGTACGGATGCTTTAGCGATGTCTGACGACTAACTTGGAACAATTGTTCTAGTAGATAATGCTTTGTTGTTTGAACCTCTGGGTACTGGGTTTCAAGACTCACTGGGATGAACACTACTCGCTTCAAAATGCAGTTACATCCAGTTGACAGGTTTCAAACAGGACAGAATGCGCATTCTGGATTCAACCGCTAGTCACCATCCCGAAAGTGATTTTTATTAGGATGTCATTATCCAAAATTAGTGTATATTCATGAGAATAACATGAGAAACAGTGAAGTAATGATATAAATAACTAGGGGCAACTAATGCACACGCATAGTGAATTCGAACCACGTAAATATTCAGTGAGTCAGGCCTC
The DNA here is from genome assembly GCA_944472135.2 of Trichobilharzia regenti. NCBI lineage: Eukaryota > Metazoa > Platyhelminthes > Trematoda > Strigeidida > Schistosomatidae > Trichobilharzia > Trichobilharzia regenti. The sequence goes on along the minus strand of OX235264.1, from coordinate 67,396,274 downwards.
AAATGAGAGAAATGACCGTGCAATGTCAATAATCAGTTCGATCTAGCTAGCAAGTGTCAGTGTTCAACGTGAGCGGTATTCAGCTACTTATATCATTTAATCAGTAGTGAATGGCTTTATGCATAAGTGACATACGGATATAGTTTTCTAGAGTCACTATTACTGTACAGCATAGTTATGCAGAGTATTTCTACAACACATGTACTGATAAGTCACGAGGATAGCTAGTAGTTTGCATCATCCAAAGCGTGGTATTTATAGTTTTGTTTTGTGGAAATAAATCTTTCAGTGTATTCTGATATTTAAGAATCTCAATAATCAGGGATTAAATTTACTGTTCATCTTTTTTTTACGAATGCATAATTTAGCTTTAGAAATAAGTGGATTATCTTTCATTTGACATCTTGGATTTTTTTTTAATGTGTATAAGTGGTTTTATTAGGCAAATAAAATTGTGTGTAGGAAAAATAAAATGCCTAGCTTTTAATAACTCTTGGTGATGATTGATGATGACGATTTGTCACAGCATGAAAAATATGTTAGTTCAACTTATTGTGTTTTTAAATTGTTTAGAATATTTTTTTATGACGATGAAAAAAAAGGGGAATTTAAAGTCAAAATTAGTGCTTTTACAGAGCAATCTGAGGTGGATTAATTATACAGAATTATGAACAATATGTATAGTTGGGTGTCAAGCTATCAAGCGTACTCCACAGTAGTAGATACTGTTTTGACAGATCAGTCATTGATTAGGGAAATAAAGCCTAGGTCCTTGATCCACTTGCTGAAGAAGCTGAGGTATTGTTAGTCTGCTCTTTTCAGGCTTTTAGTTTTCACACTTTGTGAGTTTTACAACCATAATTTTCCCAACTATAATAAAATTGAGTGAACACGAGCTCTATCAGGTAAGAAGATTACTACTTAAAAGAAGATTTATAGCTAATCTTTAGGTATTACAACTTGTCACTTTGGAAAACCAGGGAGTGATAGATAGCTGTTTCATCCCTGATAACTTTGATTGTTATTATTTTTTTGTTTTTCACTATGAACAGTTCTTGGTATTGCTTCAAGTGTCTTATACAGTATTTTAAATTAATCAGAACTCATTAAAATTCTCATCATGTTATGTGATGTGTTAATTGCCTCCTAAACCTGTTAATTCTATTGGTTTCACATCTTTTTCCATTATCTACACAATCTATAAACTACTTTACATATGACACGGTTTTCCAATGGTTCTCTAACTGATGTCACCTTGTGAAAGAAACCTCCAACCAATCAAACAAAACCGATACTTTAAAAGTGATCTGATGCTCACTAGCGACTGGCCGTATTCAGGCAGTCATCTGGGATTCTAGTGGGAAGCCGTGACCAGTAGGATATAGCAAGTTGAAGGTGAGGCATTAACTCATCGAAGAAGACATTACGAAGTGGTCGCGCTATTTCATAAAATTGGCAGAAGCTAGAATTCATAGGCTGCCCATTAGATTGGCGTATCCCAGTGGCTTAATGGTCTACAAACTCACTGACCTTGTAGCCAGAAGGTTGTGGGTTCGAACAACAGTGGGGTGGGTGTGTACTGATATAGATTTCCAAAGTAGTAAGTACGAAACCGCCGGCTATCCAGTACTCCTTGATGGTTTTCCAATGGTTCTCTAAATGATATCAGCTCATGATGAAATCCTCCAACCGATATGACACGGTTTGTTTTATCACTCGATATTGAACTGTGATTGCAACCACGAACGTTTTAATCGCATTCGACATCATTATTTAAATCCTTGCATAGATTTCTTCACAGGACATAGTTCCTCGAAATTCATATAGATATATGTATTACTGTTCATTAGTTGAAAGGAGTCATTTCCCTGACCTTTTGGGTTCGACCTCATACAGATTTTTCGGCTCTGAAAGGTAGCTTAACCGATAAAAACAACTATTAGGTGACGTTAGGCTTTCAACAAGTTTTAAACTGACTTAGCTTTAGTACAAAAGTAATGGGATGTTTCATAAATTCAACTCTGCCGAAAGCAATCCAACTCCAAATTATTTTTCTCGTTCCCTGCGTCCTGAGAGGAATGAGTATACAGATGCAAAGCTTGAAATTTCAGTAACTGTGGTGTCATTTATGCGTGATGGGTAGTTGGCCTAATGCCCAATATTTCCTCTTACCCAGGTTTACTATCGTTTAGATAATTAGTAGGGGTTTTAGAATGTGTCGGTCAGGAGTCGAACTCAAACCTTCAGCCTGGTTGCGGAGTATTCTAACACTGAACCACCAACGCATAAATTATTCGAAGATGGACAGTGCTCAGTATTCATAACTTTTTTTCCTTGACGTTTCCGATGGAACATAGGGCTTCAAGCTAGAGGTTTGAAGTTTCTGTGTAGCAGTGTTTACTTTTGCAGGACGAAGTTGCTAGTCTCATGCACAACCTTTCCTCTTTACCGGCTTTTTATTGCCGGTTTGGTGAGGTAAAGGAGTGCGTCGGCCGGGGGATCGAATCCCGGGCCATGCGCATGGTCGGCGAGTGTCCTAACCGCTATACCACCGACGCACACTCACTAATCATAACTAATAAAATGTGATTATTGTGTCCTTAATTTAATAATCATTATTAAAGTCTAATTCTTTTTCATTACTCAACATTTTCAGTTTGGAAAGCAGCATTTTTCAATGCTTAATTCAGAATGTGTTAATTGAAATGTAAACTATTTTTTTAAATTGTAATTTGGTTTTTTTCTTGTGATACAAAATATAAATAATATAAGGATACTGTTATCTGTATGCATTCAACGACTGAACCGTTCTCTACACCTGACAGGGGTAGTTAACTGGAATGCCGAAAATTTCAAATCTAATCGAAAGAATTTTGTTTCAGTCTTTGAATTAGATGAAGCAATAAAACTGAGAAAGAAAGAAATATCGAAGTTCTAATTGTTAATCCCCTTATACATGTGCAGTGTAGTTGATCACCAGAAGAGTCTATGGTATAAGCAGATATATAAGTATATATATACTCAAATTTTCGTCTATACAGAAGGATTTGTGGTGTTCCTTTGGTTGTTATTAGGGATGGCACTGGATGAGTCAATTAATAAGTGATTGTATAAATGTGAAGCACTATAATCCATTAAATGTTTGTTAAAGTAAACACTTGGATTACTAGTACTACTACTAATAGGATCGATAGTGCTACTAGTACACTCAGTGTGTGATTGTTTCCTTTCTTGTACAGACAATTTATTCATTCCTACATGTGATTCTGTCAGATTCCATGGTGAAACATTCATACCAGATTGTGGAGGAGGAGGAGGAGGAGGAGGCGGAGGAGTTGTCGTTGTCGATGAGACATCTTCATTTTCATGATTACTGCCTAAAATTTTATCACGCAGACGTTTCTTCTGTTTCATTCGACGATTTTGAAACCATATTTTCACTTGAGTTTCTGTAAGCCCTAAATCTGAGGCAATTTCAATTCGTCTTGCTCTTGACAGATAACGATTGAAATGAAATTCTTTTTCTAATTCTGTCAGTTGTCTTGTAGTAAAATTAGTTCGTCCAGTTAAAGAATTAGAAGCTTCATAATTTAAATTGGTGTTCACCTCTGAAGAGTCCGGCATATGTTTACTTTGAAAAGTACTTAACATTTCATTGTTTAAGGCATTTGTAGAGTAATTCATATTTCCAGGTGATGTGAAGCTTCCTGTATCGTAAGTATAATTTTTAAACATTTGATTGGCATTACTGTGGTCAGGAAGTTGAGATATCAGTAAAGAAGGATTTTTACCACATTGTGTAGTAGTATTATTTCTATTCGACTGATTAGTTTCTTGAAGGTTTGAATCATTGAATGTGAAGTTTGTAGAATGAGGTGAAGTAATAGGCCTTGAAGTATCGTATTTTAGAGCTGAATTTGTTTTAGATGTAGATATATCTAAAAGGCAAAGAGAGAAAATGAACACTTATAACAACACGTATAATTGATGAATTTCTACGAATGAAATTTTCAAATGTCTTGACAAAATGTTGATTTCATTGGGGGGTTACATCATGAGCTGACATCAGTTAGAGAACCACTGGAAAACCTGGGAGTACTGGACAACTGTTTCGTCCTAGTATGGGACTCTTCAGCAGTACTGTCGTCAGCTCATGATGAAATCCTCTATGCAATCAAACAAAAACGATCCCTACAAAACCAATACCTGTAAAGATTGATTTCTTTGTTGAACTCATAAAAGAGTAAATTGCTAAAAACCAAGTACAGTTGAACAGATATTTTCTTTTGGTTTGAAACATTTAAGAACTGTTCATCATAGCTGTCCCATCATGATATTGAAATAGTGAACTTGAATACAATGAGGCATGGTTTTCGATTTTTAACCCTCCGTGATATAACGGCGATGTAAAATGGTATATTAAGTGAGTGTATATTCCTACGTTTGACATGGTTGTAAGTTTCTATAGCTATTGAATTTATTTTCTGCGTTTTTCCGAGTTGATCACGGATTGATATCAGTTAGAGAACCATTGAAAACCAGGGAGTACTGGACAGGTGTTTCATCCTGGTTTGGGAATCATCGTCAGTACGCACCCACCACCTGGATCTGAACCCAGGACATTCTGGTTACACGGCAAGCTCATATACCATTCAGCCACTGGGATCCGATCCAATGACCAGTGCATGAATTCCAACTTCTACCGATTCATGGTACCTTTAGCATCACCACAAACCAATGTCATCGGTGGGACATCCATTCTCACATTTTACGAGATGGCCACGAATTACACGAAACTCCGCGCTGTAGTAGCAAGTCACTAGCGAGCACCAGACCCGTGATCAACTTGTAAAAACAAATCTAATACTTACAAACCAACTATATAAAACCAGATTGCTTTTTAAACGTAATCTGCAAATCAATCATGTTGTATCAATGAATGCTGAACAGCATTATAGAATACTAGTCTACTGCAACGGTGGTTCATCGGTAGAATACACGCTAACCACGCATGTGGTCTACTGTTCAGTTGCTGAACAACACGCTGCTAAACCTCACTAAACCGCCAGAAAAGCTGGTAAAGAGGGGAAGTTGGGAATGAAGCTAGTAACTCCACTCCTTTAAAATAAAACCACTGTTCCTGAAACTTCAAAGCTCTAACTTGAAGACGTAAGTTCTATTTGGAAAGTAAGGGAATACAATTATAAATAATTCTACCATATTATCGAAGTTCTATTCCAATATTATCGAAGCAATTTCCCGTTAAGTCAAAAAGTCATTCCTTATAAGTATAAAGATCGTTAAATGCCTATTACATGACACTGAAACCTACAGTGTCTTATACAGTTTGAAAAATATTCGATACTACTTAGTGTAATAGATCTCGTTGGATGAGTAGAGGTAAAGAACATTTTGATTTTGAAAACTTCCCAAAAGCCGTTGTGAATAATTTAGGTAAATCTTTAATTCTCTATTCATTTTGAGTTATCAGAGTATTCATTACGAACCAGAACTAAATGGAGAATCATTGAAAAGCATCAAGAGTTAGAGAGCTGTTTCGTCCTAGCTTGAGACTCTCCTTAAGTACTGAAGCTCATCGTGTTTCAGTGGTTAGTGGTACCGCTATACGGTGCATTGACAGAAAATAGAATTCAGGGGTGATGCAATCGGTTCCAACTCAATAATTGACTGGTCAGTGGGCTCACCTATTAACCTGAAAGTTCTAGGCTTGATCTCCGATAGATTTACTAGTGCACATCTCTTGAGACACCGATATTTTATGATTTCCAATGACCCCCCCCCAACTGTTTTTGTTTATGAAATTAATGGAAATATCTACTAATCTCCAGGAAAAAATTTGAATGAATAGAAGTCCCGCTGAATTCACGATTGAAGTTACCTTGATTGCTCCTTATTTCTTTCAGGATTCCATAATAAAAAGTAATTTTGAGGGTCAATCGATTCTCAGCATTCGATTTTTGTTAATTATGGTTTAATTAATACTATTAAAACTTTATTTTAGACAAAATTTTAAAATGTAGTACCTGAAATTTTCAGAGTATTTAGTTGCATAATTCTATATCCTCTTCATACAAAGGATGTTCAAGTAAACTAATAATTTTTATTACATCATTAGATGCAGTGTTGATTCAATATGAAGAAAGGTTCAATTTCCTAAGCTGTTTTAGTTTCATTTCCAGAACTGTACAGCATTTTGTTGAAAACTAATTTAAAAATGTGTATAATTCCATATAGGGATTTCATGGATTAAAAAAAAACTAAGAAATGTAGAGGAGTTTAAGCATCGACATGGACGGGAATTTTGGTGACTCACTGATTTAATCAAACTGCCGCTATGCTGTAGAGCTTAACCACTTCATTAGCTGTCTAAAATGTTTCTTGATGGAGTTCAGGACACCACCAAGATCAGAGTTAGTTAGCGCTTTCTTAATAGGCAGTATTAATTAATACCTGTCATGAATTAGTTAGTAGGGATTTAATTTATTTTGGGTTTGATGACGGATTGATTTCATTTAGCGAACCACTAGAAACCACGGTTGGACTGAACAGCTGTTTCGCCCTATTTCAGGACTATTCAATAGCAACCACCTACTGGGTTTTGAATTCTAGACTCTCCAGTTAAAAGGCAAGCTTACTGATGACTACTGACCTCACTGGGATCCAATCCAATCACCTCTGAATTCCAACTTCAACTAATTCCTGGTTTTAGAGCAACTACCAGCCAATATCATCCACTGCGAGTGATTTGTCCTCACATCCATTAAGATTTGGTATCAATGCGTACAAAAATGAGTCATTTTATTATTGAATTGGATTTTTTAATTTTCCCGTCGATTGATTGGACCGAAGTGCTCGGTCTCAGGTTGACATGTCGGCTTCTTGTGCAGATGCTTTGACGATGTCTGGGCATTTAGTTAGGATGCAATTGGTGGATGGTGACTAGCAGTGGAATCCAGGATGCGCATTTCGTCCTATTTGGGACTCGTCATCTGGATGTACCTGCATTTCTCAGTGAGTGATGATGTTCCCACCGAGGCTCGAACCCAGTACCCATAGTTTCGAACGCCAAAGCGTTATCCACTAGACCACTTGGGCCACGAGAGCCACCTCTTGTGCAACGGGTCATATTGATTATTGAATTGGATTTTTTATGTTAAAACTTTGACACTAAAATATTAGTGCGTCGGTGGCACGGTGGTTAGGACTCTCGCCGACCATGCACATGATCCGGGGATCGAGCCCACGCCGACGCGCACCTGATATCTATGGTCGGCCTGCGAATTTTGGGCTACCGACATTCCACGCTGAAAATTCCACACTTGTACCAAAAATACGGTGTGGAGTCAAGCTGTAATCAAAAATAAATAAATAAATAAAAATAATTCAATGCTTTCATTGTACTATTGTTCTTTAAGACTAGATAACACCCACTGGTTGCTACTCGACTGACTCCGACTGTCAAGTAAGTCAGTCAGTCAATGTTTATTCATCTCATAGAAACAACAACAAAAAAAGATTATCTAACTCAATTTAATTTGTATTACTTTTAATAATAAAAATAATAGGAAAATAGAAAAACAAAAGTTCAGCATTTTGTTTTCCTAATCAACACTGACAATATAATCGAAAGTTGGTTCGGTTCTTGTCATCCTAGTAACTACCTACGACTATGAGTAAAACTCACTTTACTGGACTAACTGACTGACTAGTTAGTTAATTCTGAACAAACTAAGTAAGTAATTTGACAAAGTGATAAATATATTTAATTTTACTAATGATTAGTGAAATGAGAAGAGTATAAACTGACTTAGAGACATATGGGATAGGATAGGAAAGAACTATTAGAAATTAAATCAATAAAGCTGTTTATTTGGTTTCTTTTTGATACCTAGACAAGAAAGAAAACCTGCAAGTAATATGAAGTAATTGTGTGTTGAGATTATTTTTTTTTATTATTTTATTGTCAATTGTATTACCTCTTCTTTGTCTTGTCTATTTCATTCTCCCCTTTTTTTGTTGTTAACCTCTCATATGATAATACTAGGGATATATAAATATATATTCATCCCCTTAAATCGAATGACTGGATGGATGCCTTAGTGTTATGGTTTGTTTTGCTTCTTTTTCGCTAGAATTTTTTCTAAATTTAAATGACCATCTCTCTACCTCATTCTCTCTCTCTCTCATTCTGTGTTTCTCATTTGATTTAGAAAGAGACAAACACAATGAGAGAATGGAAAGTATTATCTTTTGTGATCGTAATGAGATGTCATCAAATTATAATAATAATAATCATCATTATCAAATTAACCTACTAGTTAGTGTTCATCAACAAACAGTCTGTATTTCTGCCTTAGACAGATGAGTGATATACAAAACAATAGAAGAAATGACATATGACAAAAGAAGATATTTATTACTTTGGTTGTAAAAAAAAAAAAGTTGAATACAAGTACACACACACGTTGACCGTAAATACACACGCATCCTACAACATACAGTCGAATGGAATCGATATGTTACACTACATAACTAAGATTTACTGATAATTGCCTATAGAAGAGAGTTCAACAATCCACTGTGTTGTTTTTACTGATGTAAAATTTATTCATTTTTATAAATTAATTAAATTTAAAATTTATAATAGTGAATCATTATCTAAGTAGTAACAGGGTTTTCCCCAAATAAATAAAATAAATTAGTTAATTAATTCCTCCATGTTTCAAGTGGAACATGTCTATGTATATGGGACTTTGAGCTGTAGGGATGAAAGTTTCAGTAGAGGTGAGGTGGTGTTTTTTTTTTCTTTTTTCTTTTGCTGATTGGGACTTCTAGTCTGATTTTTAACCTTCCATTTATTTTTTATGACTTACTACCGGTTAGGCGAGGTGTAGGCGTGTGTTACTCTTCAGGGTGTGGCTAACGGTCATTCAGCGCCTGAATTACCGATGAACCCAAATTAATGGCTACATTATTATTACTATTATTATTATCTGATTATTTTCTGTGTTTTTGGATATCTGTGCTTTGGAAGACTCTTTGAAAGACTCAAGAATCAGTGGAATTTAAGATTGGTAACAGGATTTCGTCATGAGCTGACATTGGTTAGAGAACCATTGGAATTGAATTTAGGATTCATGGAGTCATTTTCACTCCGTTCCAGTGGCTAAATGGTCAACGGATCAGCCTCATAACCTGAAGGTCGTGAGTTCAATGGTCCTCAGTGTGATCATGGTGACTTTTTGCTGAAATGTTCCACACTAGGACGAAACATTTGACCAGTATTTTTTTCTTGGATTTTAATGGTTCTTCAACTCAAATCAGTGCAAGATCCAATTATAATAATAATCTATTTAGTTTTTAGAAAAAAGAGTAACGTCTTATTCTATTTCCAGCTTCAATGAACTTTATAGGATTTCATCATGAGCTGACATCGGTTAGAGAACCATTGGAAAATCTGGGAGTACTGGGACTCTTCATCAGTACGCACCCACCGGGGTTCGAACCCAGGATCTTCTGGTTACAAGGCCAGCTCGTCGACTGAGTCCCTACAAACCAATACTTGAATATCAATTGGATGCTCACTAGCGACTTGCCCTATTCAGGTAGGTAGTTACCCGGGAAGAGAACTGAGAAGTCGTGACCACTAGGGTGCAGCAGATCGGGTGTGAGGACGAATACTCGCCGAAGACATTAGCTAGGGGTCTCAATATGTGGTGAGTCGGCAGAAGTTAGAATTCATGGATCACTGGATCGGGTCCCAGTAGCTTAATAGTGTACGAGCTTGCCTTGTAACCACAAGGTCCTGGATTCGAAACCTGGCGGTGGGTGCGCACTGCTGAAGAGTCCCAAACTGAGGCCAAACTGTCCAGTACTCCCAGTTGGCTTTCCAATAGTTCTCTAACCAATGTCAACTCATGATGAAATCCTGTAACCAACCAACCGAATCCCTACAAACCAATGCTTGAATTTCAGTGAACTTCCTTGATTCTATGTTCTCTTATCTGCTAGTCAGTTGATCTGAAGATGATAACATTGACTGTGGATTCATACGTCCAGCAGGAAGCATAATTCTTATCCTATCATTAAGCTGGTGTAACTTATGTTATTTAAGGGATATGAATTCATTATATTATTATTCCCTTGGCTTTCGAGTGGAACAATAGGGCTTCAACAACACATCTCTATTTTGCCCTGTTCTATAAAGTTCTCTTTAGCAGACTCCACGATCTCTCATAAGTTTTCATTTTTTCTTCTCGCACAACATCTTCCATATCACCCAGGGACCTACATCCAACTCATCCCTTCCTGTTTCTATCCTTATCGAGAGCTGGGCTGATGGGCGTTGCCATTTGACCGTCTCCTCAGTGGCGTGTTTTCAGTCCACCTCCATTTTCCTTGTCATATTTCTTGAATAATAGATTCTTGGTCGATTCGTTCGCTGAGTTTATTGTTGTTAGTTCTTTCCGGTTGGCGATCTCATCTTCAATATGAAGCCGGCTGTTGACAAAAGTTTGTAGCTTGTTCGAAATGCTCTACATAGTGCACCAAAGAACTTACTTAACATTGGTGTGGAAAGTCTGAGTCTTCTTCCTTATGATGCGTGTAGTTAATTTCCAAACCTCTTGTTTCACAGGGATGAGGATCTGTCTTGCTTTTCCATTTCTCGTTTAGACATCGCCATCCATGGGGCGTACCTGTATTTGAAAGGATGCTTTCTAGATAAGTGAACGAAGCGACCTCATTCAAATTTCTTGCGTTGATTGTGATTGGTGCCTACTTCTGTCGCTGTAGTTGGCTGGTTAGCTTCACCACCCTCGTCTTCTCTATGTTCGTTTGAATTCCTGTCTTTGACACTTCTCCATTTCACTATACCCGACGCTGAATTTGAAGACTGTATCTGAATTGGTCAGATGGATAAAATGACGTATTAAATTTCCAGACACTTCATCTATCAGTAAAAAAATGTCAACTCGAAAGAGTAACATCCGTGTAATGGATAAATTAATTTATAGTATAAGTCATCTATTTGTTTTATGATCTGTTATGCGACCTAGAAGACTGTTGGTGATACACACTAAAGAAAAGTACTCAGTCTACACAAAAATAGTATCATCGACAAGCGAGAATATGGAGAGAAAGAAGACCGCTGTCAGAGAGTTTTCACTGTCTGCATGACACTTAAAACTATTCACATGAGTGATAAATAGCCTTGTTAAACGCAAAACACACTGATAAATATCAGCAGTCAGTGAATACTGGATAGTTGTTTCGATCTAGTTTGAGGCTCTTTAACGGTACACAGCCATGGCTAAAACATGGATGAAATGCGGCCTTTTCAGGTTACGAAACGAATCTCTTCAACCTTTCAGTCACTTAAACCTACGGAATGCATTGACCTGTAAATTCTTACTTCCATCTAATCAGTGTTGAGTATCTTTTTCGTTTATTTTTGATAGTGTCTCACCTGACACTTGAATATTTCAGGTATAAAAAAATATCTGATTGGTTGGAAGGTTTAATCATGAGCAGACATCAGTTCGAGAACCAGCTCATTAAGAAACCTTCCAGCCAATCAGACACAATCCTTACAAAACCAATACTTAAAAAATATTCCTTTAGTGAACATTTCATCCAAAAAATTTGTTATTTATCATGAGCTGAAATCAGTTAGAGAACCATTGGAAAACGACCAAGGAGTTTTGGATAGCCGGCTGGGAATCCTTACTACTACGCAACCATCCTGCTGGTGTTCGAACCCACAACTTTCTGGCCACAAAGTCATTGAGCTCGTAGCCCATTAGGCCACTGGGATCCGCCAATCCAATGACCAGCCCATGAATTCTAACTTCTGCGAATTTTATGAAATAGCGCGACCATTTCGTAGTCTCTTCTTCAATGAGTGTTACTGCCTCACCTTCAACCTGCCATACCTTACTTGTCACGGCTTCCTACTAGAACCATAGGCTAACTTCCTTAAATATGACCAGGCAGTGGTTTTCCAATGGTTCTCTAAACTGATGTCAGCTCATGATGAAACCCTTCAACCAATCAAACACAATCTCTACACAAAAACCAATACTTGAAAAGAAAGGATTCACATTGTGCGCTTGCTTTTTTTCTTGTTAAAAGAAGGCCCATTTTTTGAAAAACTGTCTCAAAAGATGACAAACGGGCTTAGTAAACTGGAGACTAGTCATTATAGAATTATTTTCAGTTTTATTTTTGCATATATATGTGCAAATATGCAGAAAAATGTGCTTGAATGATTCTCATGTGATGTGATATGATGAAAAGCACCTTTAAAAGTTTTCTTTTACTTTCTTTACTATCAAAAATTGATATTTGATTCGTTTTTATTTATCAGTGAAACTTTTAAATATTTTTTTGTTTTAACAAACTATGTAGACAGTGTCGTTTATTTGATTTAAACGTTATTACTTACTATCACTATTGCTATTATTATTATTATTGTTATGTTTCTTTAAAAGGTATCAGCTGAGGTATTTAGTTAAAAAATAAGTAGATAATTTCAATACGCGCCAGTTATTACTTTCATATTTTTATGGAGTATTAATTTCATATATATATATATATATATATATATATATTCAATTCGCTTAGTTACTTTGCAGAAGGCAAAAGTGATAGTATTTATTTCATAACTTCACCATAACTACAAAAAGCCTAAAAAATGATAGAAATTAGATGGTTGGAGGTAATCGGACACAGGAGGTCGTGGACCTGGGTCTCGTGCTAGTTGGCACTCGTCATCAAAGCGTATCTGAAACTTTAAGGGAACTCATGTTCCTTCTGGGATTCAAACTCACGTCACCCAGTGCTGCAGTCAGAGGTCAATCGAGAGCCTGAATAGCTCAGTGGTAACGTCTCTAACTGCAGGCGGCATTGGGTGACGCAGGTTCGAATCTCAGAAGGGACATGAGTTCCTTCAAGGCTGCAGATACACCTTGTTGACGAGTGCCAACTAGCACGAAACCTAGGTACAAGGCTTCCTGTGGCCGATTACCACCAACCATGTAATATCATCAAATCAATGTGCACCGTGGTAGCGAGCTGCACCGTGGTTGGACCAGCTGTTTGGAATATGCCATACCTGGATGTTTTTGGCATCTGAGGTTGTTGCGACTCGCCTGAACACAACTCTGTGTGAAGAAGAAACAGCTCCAACCACTACTACCACTGCCCTGGCTGGCTTTCTGTCAAGACCAAACTTCATGAATTTGTATTATTATTTTTTCCTAGTTTACCTGTCTGATATTCAGTGTATTGTTATGCTGATGGTGTCGAACTGTAACCCATTGATATTATTATTATTATTATTATTTATTCGATGTTATTTAAACATTAATATTGTTGATAACACTAGTTCATTCACTATTATGTACATCTAACCGCGAAACCTGATGAAGAGCAGGTTATCGAAAAGAATATTCTTTGTCCAGTAACAATTCTTTAAAAAAATTTAATGTGCGTCGGTGGCACAGTGGTTAGGACTCTCGCCGACCATGCACATGGTCCGGGGTTCGAGCCCGCACCGACGCACACCTGATATCTATGATCGGCCTGCAAAATTTGGGCTACCGATATCCATGCTGAAAATTCCATACTTGTACCGAAAATACAGTGTGGAATCAAGCTGTAAATCAAAAAAAAGTATTGTAAGTACAAAAAATTATTTCATATCAGCGATTTGGTGTATGGCGAGCAGCACTGCACTCCAACGGATTCAAATTTCATCCTATATAAGACTCATCCTCTGGTGCATATACCAGTTTTTACCAATGTGCAATAGTATTCTCACTGAGACTCGAATACACAGTGCCCCTCGTTTCAAACGTCAGAGCGTTATCCACTAAACCACTCGTACTGTGGGAGCCACCTGTTTTGTGCAGCAAGGCATCAATTTTCACTTGTATTTTAAAATCAATCTTGATTTTCCTGTTGACTGAAATGTAGGCTGAAATGTTTGGCTTGTCTCAACATTTCACCACCTAGTGCAGATACCTGGATGATATCTAAAGATTAACATGAAGTAATTTAGTGGATAGTGGCTGTTGGATTCCATATACTTAAAAAATCCAAATTATTTCAGCTCAAAGGACATAATTCTAGAACAAGGGACATAAATACCCGATAGTTGCTATTCTGACAACCAGAGGTTATGAAGAAAGGATAAAAGTTATTCGGCAGTGGTAATACGAGTTAGACTATGTGATACCATATGTTGCTTTCGTAGGATCATCGAGTCGAATAAAGTTGTAGTGATTCATTAAAGAGGAGTTTTATTTCTCAACTTTAATCCTCACAGGAATTTAAAACATAAATACATTTCCTTTAAATATCAAGTATTTAATTCGTTTATTGTATGAAATATAAAGTTGGTAAAATCCCTCATATTTTGCAAATCGATAGTTTTAGAACTCAGGTGGTCACGAATGAGCAGATGTTAGAATACGTGAGCCAGTGATTTGGGTCCCAGTGACTAGATGATCGTCAACAAGCTTACCGTGTAACTCGAGGGTTCTGTACCCGAACCCTGGTGGGTGAGTACTGTCGAAGAGTGCAAAACTAGAACGAATCAGCTATCCGGTACCCCTTGATTCTCAGTAGCTCTCTAACTGATATCAATCCGCAATCAAAATCAAAATAAATCAAATCTAATGATGAGTGATAATCACCTGAATATTTGAGATGTGCCAAAGCTCTCATTATAGTTATGTGTTCAGTTTCACAGTGAATACTTCTGGTTACTGGCTATTTAGTTTATCACAGAAAACTTGGTTGGTTGTTTGAATAGACAAAGCTCACTAATATCCTCACAATCTGTCAACTTTTTAACATTTTAATTAATTTTTTTGTAAGTTTAACTGGTACACTAATTTTTGGTACACTATAGATCTTAAGAGTTTACTTCTTCCATGAGAACCAAACCCATCCTGAAAACTTATCAAGGTTTAAGTGAATAGTTTATCGTTAACTTATCGTCTTCGTTACTGCATTAATTCGAGTTTTTCAGTTATTTTTGTAGCAAATAAGATCACGAAATTAAGTGCGTCCTGGAGAGAATAAAGGATGCGCTGGAAACAGAACTCTGACTAGAACAAGTTGGATTCAGGAGAGGCAAATCATGTTCTAAGCAAATTGCAACTCTACGCATCATCATCACAGAACAAAGCATGAAATGGCAATCAAACCTCTACCTCAACTTTATAGACTTTGAGAAGGCCTTAACCACACCGCGTTGACCGCGAAATAATTTGGAAACTATTCGAGTACTACGGCGTACCCCAAATATTCATCAACATTATTCAACAGCCTTTACAACAACGGCACATGTCAAGTGATCCACAACGGAAAACTCAGCGAGGCGTTTGGAGTAGACACAGGAGTCAGACAAAAGTGCTGGCTTATTATCACCAATAATATTCCTTATTGTGGTGGACTGACTGGATTATGCGTCAGACAGTGGGAAGCAAGAAGACAGGGATATTCTGGACCGACGTGAAGAACCTAGGAGACCTGGATTTCGCACGTGGATGATTTATGGTTGATGTCACACAAAGTCGAAGACTTACAAGCGAAAACCGACAAACTGGTCGAAGAAGCTGCCAGCGAAGACAGGACTCCAGGTGGACATAGGTTAACAAGACGGAGATTATGAAAATAACCAACCAACCAACAACAACAACAACAGCACCAACATCTAGCGCCAATCACCATCAACGGGGGGGTTTGAAAGAGGTCACTTCATTCACTTATCTAGCTAGGGAGCATTGTCTCAACTACAGGTAGTCGGAACGGACGAGGATGTCAAATCGAGCGAGAATCGGGAAGGTGAGCGAGAAACACATTCGTCAACCAACCTGAAACCAATCTGAAAATTTTCGCCACTCAACATCAACAACAAAATTTGGTCGGATTTTCAAAGAAACGTCAAGTCAGTTGTTCTAAACAGATCAGAAACTTGGCGGGCGGGTCACAAAGAATTTCTCCAACAGGTTGTAACTGTCTATATATTGGAGATTAGATGGCCGGAAAGAATAGCCAACAAGAAACTATGGGAACGAACAAACAAAACAAGAACCAATCGCCCAACAATTATGCAGGAGAAAGTGAAGATTGATTGGACACTCGCTGAGGAGGAGGCCGCTGGGTGACATCGCGCGCGCGTCAGGCTATCGCTCGAGTGGAACACTAAAGAGAAGTGGTGAATGGGACGTCCACGGGTGACACGGAGGAGATCGTGTGAAGAGGAGTTGAAAGAGTATGGAATAACACGGATGCAGGTGAAAAGTACAGCAAAATACAGAAGCAAGTGGAGACGTGAAGTTGAAGCCATATGTTCCACTAGGAACCTAAGGGAAGAATAAATAATAATAAATAAGATCACGAACTGACTTCATTTGGAGGACTATCGAAAACCAGGGTGGGTGTGAAGACAAATACTCACCGATAACACTAATAAGAGGTATGGCTACATATATAGCGAAATCACAGGAATTAGAATTCATGAGATGACCATCAGATTCACTTCTAGTGACTGAATGGCTAACACAATTTGGCCTGGTAGCCCGAAGGTCATACGTTCAATTTTCACTGGGGTCATGGCTGCTTACTAATGAAGAGTTGCAAACTTGGATGAAACAACTGCCCAGTACTCTTTGGTAGTTTTCAATCACCCTCTAATTGATGTCAGTGGCAAAGTTAAACTTTAAGCACCACTAACTAACAACCATTCAGCGAATGACCTCGAATGCACCAGTCACGTGAACGAGGCATTTTTATGTATGGAATACATTTATTTATGTAATAAGGCATAAAAACTATAGAAAAGTGTTACAGAGGATACCTCACTCTTACATGTGATAAAATAGCTCTTAGTTTTAGGTTGGAGTATCAACAGAGTGTGATTCCATTGGGAGGAAAATTTATCTCCATAAAGTCTCACAGTAATGTTTACTGAGCAATAAATTGTGCTCGAAACGTTGTCATCAGTAAATATTACTGTATAACACTGTGAGACTTTATCAAAATGAATGTTAATCACAATGGAATCATAATCTACCGCCACAGTGCACAAGTACTATTCTTATATCGATAGAGTAATTTAA
The DNA here is from genome assembly GCA_944472135.2 of Trichobilharzia regenti. Lineage (NCBI taxonomy): Eukaryota > Metazoa > Platyhelminthes > Trematoda > Strigeidida > Schistosomatidae > Trichobilharzia > Trichobilharzia regenti. Next base: position 67,379,121 of record OX235264.1, on the reverse strand, counting down.
CCGCATTCTATGCATGTAATTATTTAGGTCTTCTAACCCTAACAATAACCTTAGTCTTTCCTGAACCTAACCCAAACGTGAAAATATCCCTAAACTAACTGTCATGTAACTTGAATGAAAACTACTGTCGCCTTTGTTAGGTTAACTTAACTCTAACTTGTCCTAGGCTTAAAGTGTAACTTAATCTTTCCCAAAACCTAAGCTGAACCTTGCCAGACAACCCATTTAATAATAGCATAACACTTTGATGAGCATATTTTTTTGGACGATGACAACAGTATTATTTCCCAGGTTTCAATGATTTGCTCAGTGAACATTTCAAGGTCATTGGTGAGGTTGCACTCCATTGGTGATGGCTAGTGGTGCTTAAAAATTAACTTGTCCATGTCAGTTCTTGATCCAAATTGAAATCTATCGAATCCCTATCACTATCAGATAATATATGATCTAAGATCTAAGAGATCCGCCTAAATTATATAGACTGAATAAAGTACTACTACTAAAAATAATAATTAAACTTATATCTATTATCTCAACTACTCTAGAGTGACTATGACAATAAATGTGCAAAATAACAAAATAATAATAATGGCGTCTCTGGCTTGTCTTGCAGAATTCTTTCATGTTATTCATAATTTTTTATATTCATTAATTTTGTTTTGTTTTGCACGCAAACACTCATTATACTCAATATATGTATATATATCTTTTTTATGAAAAAAATTTGCCAAGGTCATTCAAGTATCAATGTCATTGGAATCATTGAATGTTCAAAAGGTATGCAATGTTTCCATTATTAAGTTCACTCTTGTATCTTATCGCTTTTAAACTCAGACAATTTTCTTATCAATTAATCCAATGCAAATAGTAATAATAGTGATAGTAATATATATATATATATATATATATATATATATATAATAAAAATTATTAAAAGGTGAACAATTATTATTTTCTCTACATTAGATATTATGATAAATTCATTTCTAAGAGTTTTATTTATACTAGTCACACGTTTTGTCTTTTTTTGTATATTAACTGTTCACTATTCACTTTCTTTATTTTAATTGATAATAATAATATTTGAATGAAAAACAATTGAAATATTAAGAAATGCAAAACATGCATGAGACTATATACTACTGATTGGTTGAAATGAGTAGTTGAGTACCACTCACAATGGCTATTAATAGAAGCTAGAATTGTGGATTTGATTAAGAAGTCTACGTTTAATAGGAACTTCTATTCACCTATAAAGAAATTGCGTACTTATGAAGAGTCCCAAACTAGGAAGAAACAGCTGTCCAGTACCCTCTGCAGGTTTTCCAATGGTTCTCTAACCAATGTCAGCTCATGATGGATTCCTGTAACCAATCAAATTCCTATAAACCAACACTTAGATAATTTATATGTTTTATTTTAATTGAATTCGAGATTTTCCCGTCGATTGATTGAACCGAAGTGCTCGGTCTCAGGTTGTTTCAGAAGAGGTGGCTCTAGTGGCCTAAGTGATGACGAGTCCCAAACGGGACGAATTGCACATCCTGGATTCCACTGCTAGTCACCATCTACCAATTGGATATCACGTAAATTTAAGGAAGTAAGACAGAATTTATGATATTATAGGCTTGGCAGCAGTTCAGAGCATTAGTACTGGTTGGTAATGTTTCTTCTACACATAAAGCTCCCGATTTTTTTAAGCGAACTGCAGTGGCCTGTGCTGTTTGCAGTATTCAGTACCTATAGGTCTCTAGTAATTTATTGGGTATCCGATAGCTGATAAGGAAACACTATTCATTGCCAGCTTTATGTCTTGTTTTGATGAAGTGATCTAATGTAGAACCGTTGACAATTTTTAATACACCTTTATTTACTTACATTGGTAGGTGGTCCTGAACATAAAAAACAATTAAGTTCTTAGGGCAACAGCCATGGTAACTGACCCATTTTGACTGGAAAGGAGTTAGTAGCTAGTGTAGTGTGTCTAGCCTTTTGTTTGTTGCACGCTGAATTCTATAAGGCATGATCGTATTGTGGCCAGCATCTCAGGCCTCTTGCCAATTGCCTGCAATCAACAAATTGTCAGCATTTCAAAGTGCACTGTAATGGTGAGCCATCTGACCACATTGCAACCTTGTCTGCCTGATTTCAGCTGGCATCAAACGATGTGTACTACACACATTAGACTAGATACTAACTAGTCTCCAATCAAAGTACTCCATACAGTAATCCTACAGGAGGTCTCTGACTGCAGTATTCACCAGGTGATGCAGGTTTTAATCTCAGAGGGGATATGACTTCCTTCAAGGTTACAGATACGCTTTTGGTGACTGATGAGTCCCAGCAACCATGAAATCTAGTCAGAAGGCTTCCTGACAATTGTCTTATCGTTCCTTAAAAATGCTTACATCGCCTTCAGAAATTTCTTTTTAATTTTTAAAACTTGTCGGAAAGCAGAAAAACAAACAATCAAATGACATATCGCATGTAATAATCATGTAGGCAAGGCAAAAAAAGAAGAGGGGAGAGTCAAATATGATAATGGAAACTAGTGTGGGTATGTGTATAAATTAGGCAGGGAAATGGAAGATATATATATATTCCTCTACATATAAACAAAAAACAACAGTTCCCCACAAAATACATACGTACACATTGGCTGCCTGGCTATCTTTTAGTTGCTAGAACAAAGGAAGCTAACAACCACAGTCATTGACGTTTATTTGTCCGCCTTTACTTACTTACTTATTTATTTATTTGTTGAAATAACTCTTGGGAATGTGAAGTTGAATTCGTTAGTTTGTTTATTTTGATTTTTCTGCCTTCTCAATTTCTGACAATTCTAAGCTGACTAAACAACATTATGATGAAGGCAAGACAGATGAGAAACATCAACCGTAAGCGAAATGAAGGAATGAATGAAGGAAGGAAGAAAGGAATAAATATATGAGAAACAAGGGTATCCTATCCCCATCCTACCCCACGCCAGCCCCCGCCCCCTTACACACTACTACCATCACTAATGCGAACAACAACAACAATAAAAGAACAACCACAGTAGTGTAGGCAAAGTGTTTAATAATTCATAACAAGAGAGGTGTTTTTGTATAGTTGCTGCTTTCCCAGTTATCCTTGTGATATATATATATATTTTACCAAACTACTATTTTGATATTTTTGAAAAGTTGACATAATGCTTCAGGCAGATTGTGTGTTTCTCTCTTATTTATTTATAGCATTTCTCATTTATGTGAAATTTCTGTCCTTTTTTTCTTTACTTTCTCTAATCAAATTATTGAAAAAAATGAATGTTATTCATTCAACGTGATATCAAACGAATGGATAATTTCTAATGTTTGAAAGGAAAGAAATCTGAGTAGAACTTTGCAAAGAAATGTAGCACTTCTAGTCCCCACACTTTCATATCGCATATAAAAGTCGAGAGAAGAAGAACTATAATGGGTAGAAGTGTACATTTAAAAGAATAAATACATGAAGTACTATGAGGATCTGGGGAACCTTATTAAGCTACTGGTTCTTATTGATTCGAGAATCCTAATTAAGCAGTCTACGCCTTCTCATATTTCTTAAACCAACAGTCAACGACTTTATGAATTGATGCTGTGTTTTTATTTAACCACTCCGACCTATTCTTGTGTCAGTTAACATTGCACCTTATGGCCAGAGGTGGCTCAGTAAGCGTAACATGTGTCCCATTCATCATAAGTGAGGAAGTCTTACGACCTCATTCATTCACTTGCCCTCCCTATCTAACCATTTATATCAAAGGTCAATATCGTTTACTTTTTTTTTCTGACGCCTGACACAGGAGACAGTGCTTTAATGAAAATTAATAACTGTAACTATGAACATCAAGGGTGATTCTCAGTAGTAATTCATGTAAAGAAATCGTTGATTAAGTTATTCAAATTTGTAAAATCATCTCTCAGTAAGTGGCTGAGCAACACAGCTCTCTTTATAAAAGCAGTCTTAAAAGACCCTTAGCTAGCCCATGTAGAACCACTTGCGAGAGATGATTATTGTTTAAACCAGTCATATTCGGTCAACTGAGCACTCGCCACTGTTGCGGTTACTTTAAAATTAAAATATTACACTAGAAAAATCTGCACAACCAACACTGTTGGCGATTCAGTAAGGAAAAAAAAATTTATCGTATCAAAACGAATACCCAGAAAAACCGGTTAATCTCCATGATGAGAACAGATGGACAGAATCACCTGGAACCTGTGCAAAGGAAACGTATATATATATATATATATTTGACTACCGTTAAAAGGAGACGCAGTCATTGATTTACTTCTGTCAAAACTCCCAGAAATAGTAGCTAAAACATTCTATCCTTAAAACTGACCATTTGCTGTATAAGTCCAACGCGGATGAAGAACTATCTGCCAAGTCTAGCAACTTCAATGTGCATTTATAAATTTAACTTTTCCTGTGGATATAGTCACGTAGATAGCAACGTAGTATCCTCCAAGTTGGTTGGATAAACGAGTCATAAAGTAAATCAGGAGTTTCATATTGACAAGTATCTAGTGGATACAGAGAACATGATTGATAAAAAATTCAGCCTTCACAATTCTGTACAAGGTGCCACCTCATTTCCCTAAGTTTGTGTATAGCTTCGACTGCTAAACATAGCTCACGCGGTTGGCATAACAAAAATAATTCAGTCCTATCTCTCTGTTCAGAAAAGGCTTATTTAATCCCTCTTTCACCCATAACCTTCATTTCCAACCTAGAATAATAATCTCTTCCAGAAAAACTGGGTAAATTTAAATATTATTTTTCATTTGTACTACTAATTTTATTATCATTAACATATTGTGCTGTTAGACGGTAGGAAGCCTTGAACCTAGGTTTCGTGCTAGTTGGCACTAACCAATCAGCAAGGCGTCTCTGCAACCTTGAAACAACTCATATCTCTTCTGAGATTCGAACCCGTGTCAAAAATATCCAATACAGTTTTACCACAGGAGGTCACTCGTGAGCCTGAATAGCTCAGCGGTAACGTCCGTGACTACAGCACTCACTGTGTGACGTGAGTTCGAATATCAGAAGGGATATGAATTCCGTCAAGGTTGCAGATATGCCTTGCTGACTGATGAGTGCCAATTTAGGCAAGGCTTTCTGGCAACTGTCTCCAACTATCTAATATCGACATTTCAAAGTACACCATGATGGCCAGCCAACTAGAGTGCTGACCATATTGAAAACTTGCCTGATCAAATTCAGTCTGCACCAAATATTGGACTGGGCATATTACACCAGTTACTAACTATTGTTCAGTCAAAAATATCGTACTGTACTATAGTGGTATACTTTAATCTTGGCTTCACAATCGATTATTATCATTATGATTATTATTATTATTATGCTCACATTCTCCTTGATTATATTTGATTTTATTGATCCACATTTATTGATTCAAATGTCTATGACCACAGACTTATTATGGAATTACAAAGCTTGATGCGTATTTACAGGAAATATATATTTGCTTGATTAAATCACACTCTATAATTCATAAATTCCACCAAAAATTCTCTGCTATTTTCTTATAGATTACCAGTTTTCGATTAAGAAATCAAATGACTTTCAAGTATTGGTTTTGTAGGGATTTGGTTTGATTGGTTAAAGGATTTCATCATGAGCTGACATCAGTTAGAGGACCATTGTAAAACCACCAAGGAGTGCTGGCAAGTTGACTGTTTCAACCTATTTAGGGACTGTTTAGCAGTGCGCATCTACCGACAGGTTTCGAACTTACGACATTCTGGTTACAAGGACAGTGAGCTCGTAGACCATTAGGCGATTGGGACCCAAAGCAATGGCCAGTACATGAACTCTAACTTCTGCCACTTCTAATAGGAAACTATGACCAGTAGGGTGTAGCACGTTGAAGGTGAGGCGGTAACTCATTGAAGAAGACATATCGAATTAGTCAACCTGTGTCATGATTCGGCAGAAGTTAGAATTCATGTGCCGGCCGTTGGATTGGGTACCCAGTGGCTTAATGGTCCACAGGCTCACTGGCCTTATAACCAGAAGGTCGAAGGTTTGAACTCCTGTGATGGGCACGTACTGCTGAAAGGTCCGAAACTAGGAGGAAACAGACAGCTGTCCAGTAATCCTCGGTGGTTTTCCAATTATTCTCTAACTGATGTCAGCTCATGTTGAAAAACTCCAAAAAATCAAAGAGTGTTTTTTCACATTTAAAAAAAATTTGAAAAAACCTTGCCTGAACTCCAATAAACTTGTGTTTTACCTCTCCAAATGAAACTAAATGGATGGAGGGAGGGATCTTCTTTCAATGGTATGTTAATGTTAATCCACACAGAAGCACTTATAAATCTACAGAATTATACTTGTTGGTCGGTAGTAACTTTTAATATCTGATACCGGAGGAAATAATCAGTTTGTTGAATAGTCAGATTAGTGCTATGCTTGAATTATTAGTGTTTCCTACACATCTAACCAAAACATAAGTATTTCAAGAGGGAATATAAACAATATAGAAAGTTCCATTTTCTGGATGTCATACTTTTATAAGCTACAGCTGAAAGTATACAAAGATGTGTTTATGATAAAGAATTTTAGAGGGGATCATACCTGAATTTTGATAGCCTTTGTCCAATAAGCTACAAGAAGGGTTTGGTGAGGATATTGTTCTGTCACACCGGAGAACTATTTTTCCAAAGAAGGACGTAGTAGTGAGCTCTCTATCACTGAGAAGTCTATACGAGACAATGGATATCCTCAAAAACTCATTGATGAAAACAAGAGGATGCCAAACATAAAAGCAACATTCGATACAGTAGAGAAGAAACCAGTTTCCTTAATTCAATAATCAAACATGATAACTTATCTGACAAAATTATATATGTAGAGCAAATGGTTCTCTTGAGAAACTATACAGCTGCCAAGTTAGTCACAATTTATCCAATGGAATACTCACTGGGACAATCTAGCTAACCAAGTAGTTAGTTTAAAAAATAAAGAAAAACTGCCCTGTTTCACCTCTTCCATGCTTATTTACCAGTTCAACTGCTTGCGTGGAGCTAGTTACATTAAGCATACGATAAGGTAAGTTCATCGTCGAATTTCTGAACACCTCCCATCTTGGTTATGGCAGATTTCCGTGCTACACGCAGCTCAATACCATCTCATCTCGACATCAAGTTGACTTTAACAAAGCTCTGAAAATTATTTATCGTATATCACCTAACCTCCGGCGTGGTCTATGAGTAGGACTTCTTCATACACCAGAGGAAATTAGAATTCACCTGAACAAGCCAAACTGTATGTGTTCAGAAGAAATTTGTACAGCGCCTTTCTTTGCCATTACCAACTACATAATATGTATTGAATTTTTAAAAACAATTTTCCCTCCCCTTGTAACTAACTGTCTTTTGACTCAGTTAATTTTTACAATTCTAGCTAATTCTATTAACTTGTCTGCATTTTACGAAATTCTCCTGAGTCATATTCTTCTTCTTAGTCATCATTGCTGTTTTACAAATTTCTTGGTTATTTAATAACTTGTTACTAACGCCTAAGAATTAACTTATCTTGAATTCCGTGATTAAGTTTCACCCCCCCCCCCGTTCAAAACGTAGACATCTTGTTACTAACATCTACTAATTAATTGTTTTGATGACTTTTAACCTCTTAATTTCACAGTCTTCCCTAAACCTGAAACTGATTAACTAAAATAACCACTTGACTGGTAATATTTTGGTGTGAAAAATTATATATTAGTGTAGGACCAACCGATGATGAGGAGCTGTCGTTTCTTCAGTCTAAGGTTGATAAATCCTCCTTTTTTTGTTACGTCCAACTGCGTATACGAGTTCACATGTACGTGTCAAAGAACATACAAAGGATGAACATAAAGAAGAATTTGTAACCTCATATCTAAGCATATTCCAGGGAACTTTCGTCTGAAGCGTTCAGGTGTGCTTGGCATAACTGCCTACCACCCCTCAGACATTAAGTCATGCATTAAAATCGTTTAAGCTAATCAAATTTCAAGGAAACTCGAGGTTGTTACGTTTAAAAGAAGCGATCGTCATTAAAATAATCAAAACGAAATTTATGCGTCTGAAAGGAAACCGTCATTAATCTTGATTTACTTTGGTGAACATACTCAACGTTATTTAACTGTATTTCATTTTTTTTTAAATGGATACTGAACAAAAAGTACTCTTTTCGATAATTTCATCATCAGGCTCTGTAGTTATAAATAATTATAGTGAATGAATGAATTAGTGTTACGAACAACATTAATGTTGCTGTTTAAATAACATCGAATCAATAATATTGGTGGATTACAGCTCAACATAAAATAAGCTGAATGCCAGAAAAATTAGGAAACATAATGTTTCAAATTCATGAATTTATAGTCTCTATTGAACGCCGGCCAGGGCAGTAGTAGTGGCTGGCTGGACTTGCTTCTTTTGAACACAAAGCACTGATTGTATGAGGCGAATCGCAATAGCCTGTGCTGTTTGAATCATGCGGTGCTTCGATGATTTTGCAATTTATTAGGTACCCGGTAGATGATGATAGAGAAGGATTCTTCCACGCTGACTGGCTGGCTGGCTTTGTGGCCGGTCGGTTTGCACCAGATGGTCCATTATCGAACTGTTTATGATGGTTTTCCCCACACCTTTACTTGGCCGTAGTGGGAGATGTTCTCGAGTGAGCACGAAAAATCAAGTTCCTAGAGCAACGGCCAATATAACTCGCTCCACCGCAAGCGCAGTTGAATTGGTAGATATAATTTGAAGTGACAAGGTAGTCTAGGTACTTCATCTTTCAGTTGAGGTAGCACCATAGGTCGTCTAGAGAACAAGACGTGTAGTTCGCCAGCATTCAGAGTTCTTTGAACTGATTATATTTTGTCTTGACAATGTAATTTCTAACTCTTATTTTATCTTTGTATGTATTATTCACCAGATCCTTTCTTGACTTCTATTCAACTAAATCATTTACCTCCTATGTAAGTGTATTGTGAATTATACGCCTCTGTTCCTATTGTAACATTCGTTCGTTAATTCTAGAATAGAACAAGTTTAACATTGGCTTTTATTCCTTTTGATTATGCTACTTAATTACGTGATATTTAATATCCATCACTTCTTTGCGATTAGTGACTACAGTATCTGATTATATCTGTACATTGATATTGAATTCTTCATGATTGAACACATATGAGATGGGTCAACGAAATTTCGGTGACACAACTTGATTCTGCTTAATATTGTTCTTTTTGCTTTTGTTCACATATTTAAGTAAAGTTATCCTTACCCGGTTATTATAGCTTTCATGTCTAACAGTGGTCGCACCAGAGGTGGCTCTCGTGACCCAAGTGGTAGGGTGGATAACGGTTCGGCGTTTGAAACTATGGGTACTGGGTTCGATCCCCGGTGGGAACGTCATCACTCACTGGTAAATGCAGGTACATCCAGATGACAAGTCCCAAATAGGACGAAATATGCATCCTGGTTGGATTCTACTGCTAGTCACCAACCACCAATTAAAGTGGTTGGAAGCTTTACTACTGCAAGTGTCAGTAGTACATCAAAATCACAAAAACGCGAATTTATTTTAGTTTAAAGAAAGTCACATTAAAATTACTATTGATAATTACAAATAACAGATTTCCAGACAGCCACCAGCCAACATCACAGAGGAAGGTCATTGAAAAAAACTAAGAAGCACTGAGAGCCGTTTCGTCGTGTTTTGAGACGCCTAAGTGGTGTGCGCTCACGTCACCCACCAGGGATCGAACCTGGGGCTTTCAGGTTAGGCGATCAGGCTTGTTGAATATTCAGCCAGTCTGGCTGGAATTCAATGGCCGGTGAATTCCAGCTCCGTCAACTTATGATATAGCGCTTCCCTCTACAGTGGCTAGGATGAGGATTCACTTCACTAAACATGGTGAAACCCTACTTTCCACGACTTGCCAGTGCAGATTCAGGAAGTTAATCCTATAGTTATCAGTGAGCTGGTGATTTATATTCCTATAATTCTATAATCTGAATATTTGTGATAAATTGTTCTCTGTCCACGCTGATATATATCTTACGGATGAGAACCATTTCAAACATTATTTAAATTATTTCAACCGGGTTTTCACCGGAAATCATCATGGCAAGATAAGTTAGTGATCATGTTATCCGATACACACTGTGTCATCTGTTATAAAAATATACCAACAGATAAAATAAGTAGTTTATAACTTTTAACACTGTTCATATTTGTTTCAGTCAACTTTGATTTTCCCGTTGGTTATTTGGATAGAAATGTTTGACCGCTTTTGACATGTCAGCTCCTAAGATGGTCACTTTGACGATGTCTAATGATAATTTGGTGGGCGCTGACTAATAATGGGATCCTGGATACACATTCCATCAGCTTGATGTACCTGTAATCCACAGTGAAGGATGCTGTTCCCCACTGGGAACCGATGCACATTAATTACCCTCCGTTAATGTCCGCTGCACAAGAGGCATCTTTTTTGATGCAAGTGGTCCAGTAGGAAACTTTTTGGCCCTTTAAACGATGGATACTATGTTTGAGTGTCTATGGGAACACCATGACTCAATTAGGATTATAGGTATATCCAGATGACAAGTCCCCAAAAAGGACGAAATTTGCATTATAGTTTGCAATGCTAATCACCATCTATACATAAGTTATAAATTTTGACGCCTAGTTTGAAAATGGCGAAAGAAAAGGAGAAATAAGTGGCTCCTATTACTTAACGAGTAGTGTAATTATTTGTGTATCCAGTTTTCAAAACAGTCGTCCTATTCTCTGTTCTTTCTTTTCTAGGTGTTGTTTACTTTTGAACTGAAATGCATTTTGCATACTGTCACCCACTATCTATGATGATGAATCACTGCATGCTGTTAACTTCTAAATAACACTTGAATTCAGCCGTCGACGAAGGCATAGTTACTAAAAGTGACGTTAATCAGTGTGTGTATCTAGTTTTACTGACCACGTGTATTACCCTAATAATTTTTGTGATTAAAAGTTAACCATCAAGGTGAAATTGAAAGAAAATGAAGCAAAAACTATGCGTCAGTTAAACGTGTAGCACTCATGTTCCCCATCTGGTTACAATGGTGCTTTCGTCAACACTTTGATGAGATCATTTAGTGTAGAGACTAGATTGAAGTCATTTTAAAAACAAAAACAAAAATCTCCTGCTGTGTTGTGAAACCCTTTATTGACTAAGTGTCGTGTATACAGACAGGGTTAAGACAATAGCGGTAGTTACTCAAATAAATGAAGTGGTTACACAGAATTGGTACTGGGATCTTTGGTTTTTTGGGAAAGATTTCAAGCCTTTTCTGATTCGAAAATATGATTTACACTTTTATCTGTACGTATCAAGGTAGTCAGTAAAATATGCTGTCAACTTGTACACATTACGTTTCGATAGTGAAAAAATTACTTCGTAAACTAAGAGTGGATCTTATCTTAGGTTGATTTTTGACACATACACAATCTTTGGCTTTCCAACAGAACTGTACACCGAAATCCTAAATTGATTTTTGTGGTTGAAACCTGACAGTTTGAATTTGAAGTATTGTGTGACTGTCAAGTTGAAAAGCTGTATCTAAAAGCGAAGTTTAACCGTACCCAACAAAACCATTATTATTAAGTTGTGCGAGGAAGACTTCGGATTCCATAAAGTAAATTTTATTTTATTTTTTTATTTTTATTTTTGATTACAGCTTGATTCCACACCGTATTTTTGGTACAAGTATGGAATTTCCAGCGTGGATATCGGTAGCCCAAATTTCGCAGGCCGACCATAGATATCAGGTGCGCGTCGGCGTGGGCTCGAACCCCGGACCACGTGCATAGTCGGCGAGAGTCCTAACCACTGTGCCACCGACGCATATATATATATATATTGTGAACTGATGTCAGTTGACCGAAGGCCCCGGAATTGATAAACAGTGCTTAGAAAATTACTCTTCATTCAGTTAGATTCTAAAGGTGAAAATATTACACCAGTGGTCAGCAGAAAACTGAACACATCACTAGCCAGACAGAGCCTATTCTGCAGCTAAGTTGGTTCCCGTCTATCGGACAATATGCTCTTTGGTACATTCAAAGTTGACAGATACCCTTTTCATGTTAACTCCAACTGTGTATACAAATTTACGTGTATCTGTGTCAGCAGTTACTTTGGGAGAACAGAAAGAGGAAGGGCACACCTCTGATTTTCGGAACATTTACAAAAAAGCCTATGTGGGTCTCAAGGAAACAAACCTTTATAATAGTGTTATTACTAGGCATCTCCTCGATACGCGTCATGAGGTGGAAATCGCGAAACCCTTTAAAATTATCAGTAGACAAAAGAGGCCGATTCTCCTCAAGTTTGCTGCAGCAATTTCTATCAAACGCTTGAAACCCGATTTATGTGTGTGTGTTTAGAAAGAAGCAGTTTTCAGTCTTTCCTTGCGCAATATGATCATTGTAATATGGATAGGATTATGAGCAGGAATAAACTGTGCTCAAAACATGGTCATCAGTAAATATTACTGTATAACACTGTAAGACTTTATGAAAGTAAATTTTCCCGATAACAGAATTATAATCTACCACAGTGTACAAGTTTTATTCTTATATCAATGATACATATGGTCTTCGTTCAGATAATCAGCCATGAAGCACTTGGTTTTCTAGGATGATTCATATTGTGAACTGTTGATAAGACTAACACCTATAACGAGCGAAACAACTGCTCAGTATTAAAGGCTACCTCTTTTTAAGTATTCAGCGCTATTATTTCACGTTGGCAGTAATATTTACATGCCAGAGCTATTTGACAGTCTAATAATTTTTCTTATAAAAATATATCTTAAATTGATTGTTTTTGCGTCACTTTTATTTTCCTTACAGACTGACTAGACCAAGGTGTTCAGCCTCTTTTAACATGTTGGCACCTAATACGGAGGCATCTGGTCTCAATGGGAATATAATCACTTACAAGGGAATGCAGATACATACCATAGCTGATGAGTTCTGAATAGGACGAAATTCGCACCTTGGATTCCACTGCAATCTATACCATTCACCAAATTACTTTATCTTATACTAAAGTTATCTGGATTTACTGGGTTTTTTTTTCATGGTCAGTATATTAGACGGTATTTGTCTGTTTCATGAGATGTAGTCCCCCATCAATATTATCTACTGACGGTTCCATTGAAAGTACACATTAGCTGATTAACTTGTGTCCTGATTTCTCCTCTCCAGTAACACTGAGAAGCAGCTCATACTCGGCTGCTGTATAATTCATTATCATAATATTTTTGTTTCTATGGGTTTGAACATGATCAGTTATCTACATAATCAACTATTTTAATTACAACAGAATGACAGATGAAAGTTTAATTTTTGATTTGGTATGCTTCAAAAAAAATATCCAATTTGATCTATCCACTGACTAAATTCTGTCTAAAAATATGATCACTCTTATGAAACCCTCGGTAAAACCATTCACATTATGACGAGGCAGCAGAATACAGTTTAAAAAAAACAGCTTTAATGTAACTGTAGAAACTTTGGCATTGTGGCAGAACATAATTTCGTATTAGATAAAATTAGCAGATATACCACACTGTGATTTGGTATTAATAACTCGATACCTGTTTGAACACAATTTATTGCTCAATATTTATACCAATATATATATATATATATATTCACATGACTTGTTAACACAGGGGTGAGTTAAACTATATAAAGTAGGTTAAATTCATGTGAATTACATTGATACGATCAGGTGCAACAAACTGTGCTCGAAATGTCACCTGGTTATTGATACTGTAGCACTGCGGTGTCATATCAACAAGAGAGAAAATAACGAGCAACTCTATCAAAAAAAAATCTTCATCTTTGACTGTTAGCAAAAGAAGAGTTCTTATATCGCAAAAGAATCCTGGTTGAAAATGGATACAAGGTGCGGTTTATGAAGAAGAAAATGAAACCAAAGCCAAAAAGAGAAGAATGCGGTTCACTGTCACTAAAATAATACTGTTTATGAACTTGGAATTCAGAAGAGACCTGCAGTAAATGTCCTAGAGAAGGAATTCTCTAATTCCCGATTAAAAGGGCTTTTTGCAGCGACTCTAAGAGTGATATTCTCTAGCCATCCACCGCTTCTAAGCATGTGACCACTCCAATTCGCATATATATATATATATATATATATATAAACTCATTTGTTTCTGTGGTGTTAGGATCATAAGTTGCTCTGTGCTTAACCCCTTCCAAACGTCTAAGAGAACACTAGGCAGAATGGCTGCAAAGATGCAGCTATCGCCCAATCAGAAGCGGTGAAAGTGAAAACCTCATCAGTAGCTGTTAAAACTTCGCAGCTAACTCACTACTCTGAGTCATTTACAAAGTGAACAAAAATCTACGAAATGAAATCGGTTTCCAATTTCTTTTTGCTGCCATATTCATCGAGAAGCCAAGACTAGTTCAGCCGCTAGATTTACCATAGATCTAGTTCTGTTGTGAAGGACGAAAAATATCAAATTATACGTTCATTGTAAAATAGTAAAAACACTGAATTCACTTTACAACATGGGTGTTAATTGATATATTGAATGAGGACTCCATCTTGTTCACCACGCACTACAGATGGATAACACAACTTCCCTTCTGCAGCTTTTTACTTCTCATTATTGCCAATTATTGCTGGCCGGTGCCTCATCAGTATATCCAAGTTTTGGATCTTTTCCTTCAACCTCTTCTTTTTTTCTCTTCACAAGTACTTCTCGCGCTGTTGGCATACTATTGCGTGGAGTGAGCAAGTGCAGATTAAAAGGACTGCTTCATTGTTTCAACCCCGTAAGTCTTTATATTTGTATATTGGGATAATTATAACTCACTAAATAACTGTTTGGACTGAATTCCTTTCTACCTGCATATAAACATATATTAATTTACATAGATCTTTCTCTCTATATATATATACTTTAATGCAAGTTTGTATTTATTTTGTTATTTCCCCTCCCGTCAAAACGAGCTTAGCCAGTTTAGTCCACTACACTATCTAACTTCCTTAGTTTTCGCTTCTTTGTTTTTTCTTTATCCCCTTCATACTTTTTACATCGTCACTTGTAAAAATACCTATGACTTCACTTTGTTTCTATGCATATCCTGTTCATACCTGACTTCCTCAGAAAAAACTGTTTTACATACTATGCAAGTAATTTATAATCCTATGTAAATTTATTCCCCTATGTCTCTTGTGATCGATGTTCACGATTTCAAACTTTCATATCAAGCTAAAATGCTATTACAACCTTCACGTCACTATCTTGGATTGAATTATAACTCTAACTATGTAAGCCGTGTGTCAAGTGATCCCCAAAGGAAAACTCAACGAGGCGTTTGAAGTCCACACAGGAGTAAAACAAGGCTCCTTGCCTATTATCACCGATGATATTTTTAATTGTGGTGGACTGTGTTTATGCGTCGCACTGTAGGAAGGTCAAGGAATCAGGAATACTCTGGACGACCGATAAGAAGAAGACTCCACAAGATCTGGAGATGATGATCTATGTCTAATGTCACACAAACTCGAAGATTTACAGGCAGGCTAAAATCAGCAAACTGGCTGAGGAGGCTGGCTAACAGCGAAGATACAGAGAAGGTGGAAACGGAGAGATGAAGATAACGAACAAACCGCAACAATAATAACAACAATCAGCGCAAATCACCGTCAACGGGAGAGATTTAACTGAGGTTATCTCCTTCTTTTATCTGGGGAGAAAGCATCGTTTCAACTATAGGCCAGCTGAAAGGATGAAGATGTCAGAGACAGCGAGCCATAGTCGGAAAACCAAAATATGCACACCTTCATCTACCTGAAACCAGTTTGGGAATCTTCTGAACTGTCTCAGCCAGCCTAAAGAACAAGATTCGAATTTTCAGCATCAATGTCAAGTCGGTCAGTGCTTGTATACGGGTCACGAAAAGGATTTCCAACAGGCTAATGCCAACTTTCATCAATAGCTGCCCACTTCCCTGGCTGGTTTCATACTGAGGATGAAATGGCCAGTGAGAAAGAATTAATGACATGACACTCTGGCTGTGAACACACCAACCAAGAGGCGATTGTTTAAAAAATGTAAAGGAGGACATAGAGACGGATCGGCCATACATTGAGGAGGTCACCGACTGACATCCTGCATCAAGCCAGTGCTCGCGTGGAATTCAAAAGGAGAGCGACAAGTTGGTCGTCCTAGGGTGACATGGAGGAGAACGTGTGAAGAAGAGATGAGAGTGTTTGGTCAATCGTGGACCCAACTGAAGATGACGGCAGAAGATAGGACAAAGTGGAGATGTGTTGCTGAAACCCTATGTTCCACTGGGAACGCAAAGGAAAACAATAATAATAATCAATATAATAAGCTTATATATAAAAAATAATTCGATTGTAAAGCATTTTAGGATGACATCACCGAGAAGAGTATCTTTATTAAGCTTGTTACTCCTTTCTCTCATATATAGTATGATGGCTATTTTCCAGTTTTGCGTTTGAAACATCATGTCAGGTAGCATATGTACAAGACAGCAGTTCCTTTTACTAAGAATTCATTTACCATCTCAAACAATTATATGCTAAAATTATTTCAATAAATTCTACACACCCTTTTGTAAAGTTTAAAAACAACAACACTTACTATTATTCACATGATGACGCGGCTGTTGTCGTTTAATCTGTAACCATTTAAACGGTTGTACAAGTTTTGTATTCGTTGATACTGTTGCCGTGTTTATTCCACTTGTCAATGATAAAGTTGTGCCAGAGGAAGTTAAAACTCCACCAGTTAATGATTTACACTGCCTAGTTTTATTATTTACATTACTAATAGAATGAAAAGGTTGTGAATTCTGCAATTGTATATCTATGCACTTTTCAGTATGTAGACTATACGGTTGACATTGATCTGAAAAACTGTTGTGATAATTCTGTTGAGATGATTGGAATACTTCTGTCTTGATTAACTGACAGCTGTTAACTGCCTTTTCAGATGCAATCTGATTTTCTTGGCGGAATTGTTTCTCTTCCTCTTCACAATGTTGATGATAACCTTTTAATTCTGTGAATAGTTTGTCTTTTAATTTATCATCTACTTTAGGCATATTCCATGATTTTTGAAATGAAGCTGGGGATTCTGTAGGGGTTGTTATACTGGTATATGATGTAAATGTAGTCTGTAGATTTGTATAACAACAACCTTCTTCAGTTATATATAAAGGTGTATAGATTGGTGTGTTGGATGACTCCTGTTTCACTGAACTGTCATCAGAATAAAATGGTAAGGATAAATTAGAGCCCTTATGGTATATACTTGATCTATTGTTGTCTGCTGTCGGTAATGTTAACTCTGTTGTAGCTTGTGAATTAAAATGTCCTTTGATAGCGTTCTCTTCATTCACTTTGGTGATTTCATTCAAATATTCAAATTTCGAGGTTTTTAGAGGGATAGTAGACAAGGATGATGTCATAACTGTTGGATTTTTAATAAATTCAGAGCATAATGAAGTTTCACAGGGTATTTCGCTTTCATGTGCCATGGGATGTTGATGATGTTGATAATAATGATAATAAGATGGATGACATTCCATGAGACCAGTATGCAGTCTTTGAAATGCACTGTCATCATGCTTCAATAAATCTTTTTGATATTCATGATCTGATGTGAACTGAGAAGGTGGGTTAGACAAAAAGTGATTATTATTATTATTGGTATTCTCATTATTATTATTATTACTGTTACAATTACTATTGTTAATTCTATCATATTTTTCCGTCTCTTCAATTTTACAATAGTTCATTGTATTATGATTGGTAATCAATGGAAATCCATGAAATACACTACCAAGATTATTTGATAAAATTGTCAATTCATCAACTGTAGAACATTGTGACCAACATGATGGCATAGATAATTGTGAAGCATTCAAATCACTAGCAGTTATAGTAGGTGATGTACATGAAGTTGTAGAAGTGGTGATCACATCACTAACAGTCTCTGAAGATGGTGAAGAGGTAGAACACGATGATCGAGAGGACTTAGATGATGTTGATGATGATGATGCTGATGAAGGATGAGGCAGACATTTATTTGCACTTGTTAACATGTTATAATCGATTCTATGTTTCATACAAACGGATTGTTTCGGGTATGAAGTGGGTAAAAACGGTGTATCATCAGTAGACAATGCTGATAAATCATGACTATCATCACATGGATTACAGTTTGATTCATTTATATTATCATATTCATTTGTATTGTATATTTGTGTATAGCATGAATCATTATTACAAATAGAAAATGGCATACGAATACCAGAAGAACACAGTGGCGATGTGGTTGTAGATGATGACAATGATGGATTGCTAGAAGAAGAAGACGATAATAATGATACAGGATTATTCATCAATGAATAGTCTTCATTCAATGGATAATACCAGTTATAAAAACAGTTATTTTCATAGAAACCTGTATAATTTTGATTATCAAGGTTATAGATTGTGTAATCAGCTGTCAGATTCATGACAATAATAATAATAATGAAGAAGAAGAAAGCAATTCAAATATGCCGCTTTTGTTTTGTTTATTTAAAGGTAGATTTAATGTTTGCACATAAAGGTGAAGTAATCAAATTATGAATAATGAATTGAATATAATAATCATGACTTTCCGGTATCTATCATGGGTTATATCACAACAAAAGTAAATATTTCAGTAGTAGTTTTTACCCTGTGGTCGTTTTTCCCATACTAATTCGTGTATGTATTAACCAAGATATATACATACATATTGTATATCTCTCCCCACTATAAAAAGTGAGAAAGCTTCATTCGAAACGACAAAATCTGTTCATCAATGCAAAAGTAGAATTGCAGGCTGAAAGGGGCAGGGGTAGGAGGTTAGAGAAATACAGACACGATGAATAAACCTGTGCCCCATTTGGGAAAATTAGTTAGTTAGAGAATTATAAAAGGGGGATGACAGGAAAACTCTTTCATTGGTTAATTTTTATTCTACACAGAGGGGAAAAACATATTTGCTGTTTATACATTTTGAAATGCTAAAGATAGAATGCTATGCGACCACTTTTGACCAATACGACAATTATAGACGAGACGTCTCTATTTTATATTCCAGAAGGAGAAGGCATATAATGTTTATCATGTATTGGACAATAGTATCATAGAAATTAGTTTACAGACTGATCGATAAATGTCTCCTAAAATAAAAAGAATCACTGATGAAATCTTTTATTTTGTGGTTAGCTATGCGAACTACTTTTCAGTATTGAAAATTTATTTATTTATTTCAGGAATTTCATACCTAATAAAAAGAATGAGTGTTAATCAAAACAAAACGAAATATTCCTAAAATCACATGACTTCGGCTGAATACTGAGTAACATTATGTAGTGTCTCCACTATAGCACAGATTACTAACATATGTATACTAATGTGCTACATGTAGTGTTATTTGAGTACTATGTAAGATGGTTGAAGACAGTCAACAGAAAGCCTTGGATCCTAGATTTCGTTCTTGTTGGCACTCGTCGATCAGGAGACTCTTTCTGCATTCTTGAATTAATGTATATTCCTCCTGAGATATGAATACAGGTCATCCAGTGCTGAAGTCAGAGATGTTATCAAGTGAACTATTTGGAAGGGTGGGGGGGGGCTACTGACCACCTGTGAGATTGTAATGGATACTTTCTTTGGATACTAGATTTTGTCTAATGTCATCAGTCTAGTCTTTCGTTTGATTCAATGTTTCTACACACAATTATCTATTAAATTTTTTGTCTGATTTAATTATTCAAAATCGAATCATTAACAAAACATTCTGATTATGAGCGCTTTATTATAAGTACTGTTCGAATCCTATAGGAGGTCAATAGCGAACCCGTATATAGCTCAGTGGTAAGGTGTTTGAGTGCGGTATTGCGTGGTGACATAAGTTATAAGCCCAAAAAAGGTATGAGCTCAAGGTTGCAAATATTCACCTGACTGATGAGTGCTAACAAGCACGAAATCCAGGTGTGAGGCTCCCTGCTGATTGCCTCCAACCATCTAATAACAATTCAGGGTGTACTGTGTAATGACAAGCTACTTAGTATGATGGCCATATTGCAGACTAAGCCGACAGAATTCAGTCTGCAAGCAAAGTAAAAGGACTAGATGCATGGGGTCTAATCAGAGTAGATAATACTTTCAGCTACACAAATAATAGAAAGAATTAAGCTGTGTTAAGTCTTCAGTAGGTTTCATCATGAATCGACGTCAGTTAGAATACCATCGGAAAACCACCGGGGAGTACAGGATAGCTGTTCCTCTCCTAGTGTGTGGACTCTTTAACAGTACGCATCCACCAGGGTTTGAAGTCAGGACCCTCTGGTTACAAGACGAGCTCGCATACTATTTAGCAACGGAAAGTAATAGATTGGTCCATGAATTTCAATGGTATAACCGCCAGCCAATATCATAAGCGAGTAACTGATCTCATTACTTGACTTGGTAGAACCCACTGGTTACAACTAATACTTAAAAAATCACAATAATCTCTATTATACCAAGAAGTGAACGTATGTGAAACACAATCAGATGATCAGATGAAATGTGAGTCTGCGAAAAATATCACTGACTAATAAAAGCCTGAAAATCTTCAACCTTCAGCAGCGACAGTTAGTAATACAGTTTCTAATTATGACAGGGACTATTTTTTTCTACCTAATTTAGAATTCATGAGCTATTGGATCGGATTCTTGTGGCTTAATGGTCTACAAACTCGCTAGCCTTGTAACCAGGAGGTCCTGGGTTCGAACCCTTGCGGTGAGGGAGTACTGCTGAGGAGCTCCAAAAACTAGGACGAAACGGCCGGCTGTCCAGTACTCTTTGGTGGTTTTCCAATGGTTCTCTAAAATGATGTTAGCTAATGATGAAATCATCCAACCAATCAAACCTAATCCCTACAAAAACGAATACTTGAAAAGTAAACATAAAGATTAAAAATGTTGAGCTGAAAATATATAGGTAGGTACTTGAGAAGAAAATGTGCATCAGCGAGTTTCAAAACTCTATTCTAGTTACACTGCCTAATAAGTATTTAGTTCGTAATTCTGTCTCACAAAGATGAATTTGATCTTAAACATTAGATCTTTGCAGAAGAAGTCGTACATGTGAATAACATAAGAAACTTCATTACTATCACTTACCCTAATACATTTCGATAGTCAAAAAACGTAGGAAATTATTCAACATGTATTTACATAATGAATTTTCGAGCAGTTCACCTAGAACAATACTGAAAGGACACACAGTACTTGATCTGTGTCTGTACCCAAGGTAGTGATAACAAGATTTTTTATTTCCTTCACGTTCCCAGTGGAACATAGGGCTTCGAGCTGGAGGCTTGAAGTTTCTATAGCAGTGTTTATTTTTACAGGATGGAGTTGCTAGCCTCATGCCCGACCTTTCCTCTTTACCAGTCTTATTACTGGCTAAGTGAGGTAAAGGAGTTCGTCGGCCGGGTATCGAACCCCGGACCATGTGCATGGTCGGCGAGCATGCTAACCTCTGTGCCCCAGACGCACGAGAACAAGATAAATATATAATAATCAGCTGTTGTACATAAGTTCATTTAACTTTGTAATTTGTAGTTATAAGTAAGCGTTAAACATTCAGACCTTGTTCCTCGTTCTAAGTTCTGTAAATAACCGCACACTTATTTCACGGTAATGACTCCGGTTGGATTTAGTATCCTTCTCATGTTACCTGTAGTTTAGACAGTGCTGCCAAACAAAGTGTAATAGACAATTTCCTTTTAATTTTTCCCATTAATGGTGATTAGTGTTTGTTAATGTCATCATCCCTATCTTCTCTTTGTTCATTTCTAGTCCTGTCTACACTACCTTTATATATATTCTTCAGTGATGACTCTTAGTGTTGCGATATCCTGTATGCATGACTTGCGTTTTCCTGAATCCAGCGGGTTCCAGGAAAAGTCTTTCATCCCATAATTTCTTGTCTTCATTTGGAATTAGGTGTCTCATTCTACTTTTGAACTTAACTGTGTCAGGTACACAAATAATTTGAAGCATCTTCTGATGTTCCATTATTTATTTTTTATTCATTAGACAGTTTTTGTTTTTACTAATCATCTTCAATAGCCATCTTTTTTAGTCCTTAACGTTCCCAGTGAAACATAGGATTGCTTCAAGCTACAGGCTTGAAGTTTCACTAGCAATGAAGATTATTTTTATGGAATGGGGTCGCTAGCCTCATGCCCAACCCCCCTTTCTACCAGTCTTATTACTGGTTTAACGAGGTAAAGGAGTGCGTCGGCCAGAGGTCGAACTCCGAACAACATGTGACGTGATTGGCGAGCATTCTACCTCTGTGACACCGACGCACAAGTATATCTAACAGAGAAGTACTCCTACTCAAAATTATCCACTCTATATAGATCAAAAAAAGCTTTTGAACAGGTTCACGTCTCATCCGCAAAAGATTCTATCACTGAATCTCTAATTTAAAAATGATATTGTAGCAGACAGTCATCGTAAAAGACTCTCAAAAATCTCTAAAGTAAAACATACTTTACGATGAGCCAATGAGTAGTATTTTCTTCCAAGAGGCTATTCAGCCAGCAAGTGAAAGAAAAACTATCGCATTGGTCTGCATCAGCACGCAGATACTAGTTCACTTACTCATGTGGATCTGAGTACATTGACCGTCTCATACATCTGCTTTTTAAAAACACCTAGAAGCATTATTCATCCTGGCTAGCAAAAGGAGAAAGTACGTGCGTCTATAGCCTGGTAACAGAACCTCCAGTGAACACAGAACACGCATACACACACGCCTCCATTTGAAAAGCTCTTCAAAGTCCTATAAAAGATTGCTTATTACTTTTTAAGATAAACTCAAGCGTTTCTAACTTATTGTATAGTCGTGCGTAGAAACGTGTGAAAGCAAAAAGAAAATTTCCGGAACACGAAAACTGTTAAGCGAACTATTATTTCCAGTAACCTATTCTTCATATTCTACAGTCATAAGTTCATGAATGTTAGAATAAAACAGTCAATGAGGGTGAATAAATTCTGATTTGCCTTTATCCTGGTTATTTGTTTTTCAATTACCTATGATATAAAACCATTCTGCTACAAAATACAAAAATACTGATTCATGAATATTCTTAGATGTAACAGTAGTTCAACAATATAATGTTCTCCAACCACACATGTAGTCCAGGATTCATTTCATTGTCGATGCACTCCTTCACCTCACTATGCTAATAGTAATCTCAGTAAAGAGGGAAAGTTGAGAGTGAGGCTATCAACCCCTCATCCCAACCCACCCCCTCCATAAAACTAAAACCATTGCTACCGAAATTACAAAGTTGAAGATTGAGGAGCTAAGTTCTACTGGGAAAGTAAAGGAAACATGAAAGTACTTAGACTAGCCACTTAAAATTGTATCTACCAATTCAACTGCGCTTGCGGTGGGCCGGGTTATATAGGCCGTTGTTCTGGGAACTTAATTTTTCGTGCTCACTCGAGAACATCTCCCACTATGGCTAAGTATAGGTGTAGTGAAAACCATCATAAACAGTTCGATAATGGACCATCTGTTGCAAACCGACCGGCCACAAAGCCAGCCAGCCAGCCAGTCAGCGTGGAAGAATCCTTCTCTATCATCATCTACCGGGTGCTTAATAAATTGCCAAAATCATCGAAGCACCACATGTTCCAAACAGCACAGGCTATTGCGATTCGCCTCAAACAATCAGTGCTTTGTGTTTAAAAGAAGCAAGTCCAGCCAGCCACTACTACTGCCCTTGCCAGCCTACAGTAGAGACCATAAATTCGTGAATTTGTAATATTATCCTTCCTAATTCTTCTAGATTCGATGTTATTTAAACAACGACATTAATGTTGTTCATAACACTAATTCATTCATTCACTATTATGGATGTATATGTAACTGTAGAGCCTGATGATGAAGGGGTTATCGAAAAGAGTACTCTTTGTTCAGTATATCCATTCTTTTGAAAAATTTTAATGGGCATTTTTAATCAGTTGAAAACAAAAATTAATATTTTTAACCCGTTCAGATAAGATATACAAAATTTTACTAAGTTAATCTTACAGACAGATTGAGGCTTGTATACTCTACACTAATCTAGAGTGTATGGTTACAGGATTTCATCATGAGCTGACATTAGTTAGAGAACCATTGGGAAACCTGGGAGTACTGGACAGCTGTTTCTGTGACTCTTCAGCAGTACGCACCCACCACCAGGATTCGAACCCAGGACCTTCTGGTTACAAGGTGAGCTCGTATACCATTAAGCCACTAGAACCCGATCCTATGGCCAGTGCATGAATTCTAACTTCTGCCAATTCACGACATAGCACGACCCCTAACCAGTGTCTTCTGCGAGTATTTATCCTCACACTCGACCTGCTGTGTGGTTTATACTTTTTAACATTAACGACATCAAACCTACTAACTCTAACTCCATGTATGTAAGGTATACCTTGAGCCAGTCTGATGATAGAATCATCAAATAAACGGAATAATCGATGAAAGCTAGTTAGTGTTGTAGAGTTTTAAATAAAACTTTTCGTAAAGAGTAAGTGGTATAATCTACTGTTGCATTCATCTTTAATAAAACGCATAGAATATCAAACTGATTGATAATTTTTCAACTTACAATTACCATATGACCACCATTTGAGTTGTTCAAACGTTAAATTATGATATTTCACACAGTTTTTCTAAAAAAACTTTTTCCAACAATCTATACCATCTGTTTTGTGATCGTTTCCATTCTTCTTTTTTCGCCTTATTTCTCTTACTTTTCAAAAAATCCACGAGTTAAATTCTAACAGATAGAGAAATCCTGAGTAGTAAATTATGTGTTGATACCGGTAAAGTGAAATAATATGCGAAGAGTTTAGCTTAAGTGTTACTCTCTGTGTACGTTTGTGTGTGTGTGTGTGAGTGCATGAGTGCGCACGTATACTTATCATTCCTATAAAATTTTACTCTCTCTCTCTCTCTCCTTCTGTTAGTATGCATATCTTTCATATTTTCCAATTGAAAAACAAAAATATCAATGATAAAAACATGATCATTGTTTTTATTTCAGTGATTTTGTGAAATAATTGATTTTAGTTTTCTCTCCCTCTCTTTGTCTCACTCTCACATATACGCCAGTTGTCTGATAGTTGGTAATGCCTACGACATATTAATTGTTGACTAATTATTATTATTATTATTACCGTTATTGATTTGCTAATTTTAGAGGAGAAAATCGTTTCATAGAAGAAGAGACTAAATTTCTGTCGAATTTCGGTGAACTTCACTCACTTCGATAATTTTCCCCAAAGGGAAAAATTAACAAAATGAGTGAAGTCACATAGGTCTGTAAACATCATCTAATATATACATATGTGTATGACATTTTACTATACTTGTAAGTTTCTGTAGGGATTGAATTTGTTTTCTGGGATAGGGGTCAGCTAGCTCCACACGGAAACTTCTCCACTTTTCCCAGGCTTAGGACAAACGATTAGATTTGTTTTTTTTCGAGTTGATCACGGATTGATATCAGCTGGAGAATCATTGAAAACCAACAGGGAGTACTGGACAGCTGGTGTTTCATCTTAGTTCGGGAATCATCGGCAGTACGCGTTCACCACCAGGATTCGAATGCAGGACCTTCCGGTCACAAGGCAAGCTGACTCGCATACCATTCAGCCAACTGGGACCCAATTCCTTAATGGCCAGCCCATGATTTAGCGCTACCGTCAACCAATTTCATCGGTGAGAAATCTATCCTCACACTTGACTGGTCGGAGCTCACTGGTTACGACTTCTCACTAGAACTCCAGGAAACTCCATCCTGTAGAAAGTCTCTAGCGAGCATCATATTAATTTTCAAGAGTTGGTTTGTAAGTATTAGATATGTTGATCATGGATCTGATGCTCGCTAGTGACTTGCTACAGCACGGAGTTCCCGGGAGTTTTAGTGAGAATTCGTGGCCAATGAGGTCCATTCAGTCAAGTATGAAGATGGATATCCCACCGATGCCATTGGTAGAAGTTAGATTTCATGGACTGGCCACTGAAGAGTCGAGTCCCAGTTGGCTGAATAGTTTACGAGCTTGCCTTGTAACCGGAAGGTCCTGGGTTCGAACCCTGGTGGTGGGTGCGTACTGCCAATGATTTCCAAACTAGGATGAAACAGCTGTCGAGGATGACCTGTGTCTATTATAAGATAAACTTGAAATTCTACGCGAGGAAAAGAATAAGTCGGCAAAAGTGGTAAGCAAAGAAAACAGAACTTTAAATGATAAAGGCACCTAACAACTAGCATCAGGCACTATCGACGGACAGATCTAATGGATGATACCCCTGTCACTTACCTAGGTATCAGTTTTTCAGTAAGGTGCTGCACAGATGAGGACAGACCTGTATTTCTCTGATATCAGTGTGGAAGTCTACACCACTCAGCGTAAGGAATAAAATCCGCATTTCCAACACTAAAGTCAAGTGAGTTAGTACTTTTATATGGTTCAAAGACTTGGAGATTGTCTCACTAAAGGCATTTTCAACAGCTTGTTGCAAACCTTCATCAGCAACTGACTTAATTTTATAAAGAAGACCAAATGGCAGGTGGCAAACCATAAGCAACAAGGGGATATGGAGACAAACCATCTAAGAGCCTATCACCCAACAAATATGGAAAAGAATATGGAGATGGATTAGACATACTCTGTGAACACTGTTGAATGATATCACGCGACAGGCCAGGTATCTACTTGGACTGAAGTCTGAGGATGATATGATGGAGATAGTATGAGGTGGATCCATAAGCCTATGAACCATTGTCATCTAAAAGGACGAAGAAAACTTCACATAATTAAATCAACCAGGTCAAAGAAAACAAGTAATTCAAGAAACGATTTCGTTATTAGTGGAAAGCTACGCGATCTATATACAATCTTAGGGTAGAGAAAGACAGTGAATGTCACATGTATATTTATGAAAATTCATCTTATATTGTTCAACTTACATTAAGAGATGTTGAAAGCATTGACAGAAGAAAGTGCAATGACAATGCAAACCTATTATAAAATCATCCGACCCTCTTAAACGAGCTCAGAAAGGCATTATCATTATTCGAATGAATAGAAAGTAAATCTTCTTTAAAATCAAATTCTGAATCTGTAGATTAATTCTCACTCTGCGATGTTCACGGTTAAAGGGGAGAAATTTCTCCATAGTTTCATTTGGAAACCGAACCCCTCAGATCACATACTGTGATCTGCTTGATGAGATCGACAACCAAATGAGCTTTTAACTTTGTAAATAACTCCGAGTGAATCTTTTTTATATCCTAAGTGGTCAGTTTTATATTTATGTTCAATGATAGCACTTCTAATTGATCTATGGTCATCTTCCTGTAGCCAAGAGGGATAATGTTCCTAGACTTTTTCAGATAAAACGTCAATTATACAACGTTTGTACCTCGCTTCACAGGAGCATGTGAATTAGTAGATTCCCATAAAAGTGGTCAAATGCGATGATTTATCTTCAGTGTTACCGAAGAACATTAGCCGGCAGAAGAATACCAGTCATAATGCAGAAGCAAAGCATATTATTTTCAGAACATCTAATGATCTTCTCTTTCAAATGTCTATCAGAAGGTTACATTTGAATTTCACGTTCATGTATAGCTTCTTCTTCAACACAAAAAGGCGGTTTTTTCTCGTTAGTTTTAGGTTTTATGGAAGAAACAGATGTTGACATTAGATGGTTGGAGGTAGTCGGCAGTCGGAGACGTTAACACTGGGCTATTCGGGCTCTCAAGTGACCTACAGTAAGACTGTAATGGATACTATGATAGGGCAATAGTTAGTACCTCCGTAGTGTGTGTAATCCTTTGTTTAGTATAGACAGGTAAATTTGCTATAAGGCCACTATTCTGGATGACTGCATCACTGAGTGACGCAGGTTCATACCTCAGAAGGGAGGTGAGTTCCTTCAAGGTTGAAGGTACTCTTGGCTGACTGGTGAGTGTCAACTAGCACGAAACCTAGGTCCAAGTCCTCCTGTCGTTTTCTTTAAACCATCTTATATTAACAATCCAAAGTGCACCATAAATCCCAGCCATCCAGAATGGTGGCCACATTGCAAACTTGACTGATCGCAAAGATAGGACTAGAGACATTACACTAGACATTAACTGGTTTCTAATCAAAAGAAATAGATGTCTCATGCTGTTTGGCATTGAATATTTCATACGGTAACTTTGCTCGACATACCAATGAAAGTAAACCACACACCTACTTATTTAGACAGATAAGTCCTCAGTGGTAATCAACTGCTATAAACATAAACCAGTTAGTTGAATAACTTACTTAAAAAATTACTTAAAATAATCCCACTATGTTCAGAAAGACATGCCAGGGATTGATATAAATATTTCGTCGTGTAAGACACAGTCTCCTCGACAGAATCCCTAAAAATTTGAATAAAAACCTGTTGAAATTTGGTCTCAAATTAATATTTGGTCTGAGAACCACTAAAAACCAGGGAGCAATCGACAGTACTTCTTGTCCTAGCCTGGGACTCTTCAGAGGCACTCACCCAGTGGAGTTTGAAAAGTTCACCTTCAAGATAGTACTGATGATGAGTCTCAAAATAGGTTGAAACAGTCATCCAGTACTGTGTTGTTTTTTTTGGTGTCTGTCTAACTGATATCAGTCTGTGAACGGACTTGAAACAAATAGAATCCTTACAAAAACCAATTCTTCAAAATTAACCTGATACTCACCAGTGGCTGGTTACAGGACGAAGTTGCTTGGGGTTCTAATTAGAAGTCTTGAACACTGGGGTCTACCAAATCTGGAGTGAGGACAAATACTTACTGATGGTTGTGCTAAAATGAAGAATTAATGGAAGTTCAAATTCATAGGCTGGCCACTGAACCGGATCCCAGTGGCTGAATGGTGTACAAGTTCGCCTTGTAACTGGAAGGTCCTGGTTTTGAACCCTAGTTGGCGCCTACTGATGAAGAATCCCAGACTAGGGCGAAAAGTACTATCTAGGACTCCGTACCTTTCTATGGCTCTTAAACTGATATGAATACAGGATCAAACTTGGAATAAATCAGGTCTCTATGGAATACCATATGAAAAGCTAATTCAGTCAAACTTAGAGCTCAAATTATTCCAGGAAATTCCCATCAGCTATAGTCTAGTTTGGTTGGAGGATTTCATCATGAGCTGACATCAGTTAGAGAACTATTTGAAAACTACCAAGGAGTACTGGATAGCCAGCTGTTTCCTTCTAGTCTGGGACTCTTCAGCAATACACACCCATCACAGGGGTTCACAACACCCACGACCTTCTAGTTACCAGGCCAACAACCTCGTAGACCATTTGTCCACTAGGGCCCTATCCAATGACCAGTGCATAAATTCTAACTTCTACTAATTCATAACATAGCGCGACCACTTTGCAATGTCTTCTTCAATGAGTTTAGTCTAAATGTTTGTAATTCGTTAGATATGATTACGGTTTCTCTTATCCACATACAGCTTGTTTCAAGTGATACCTAAATGATTGCTTGGTACTTTTTTTTTCTTCTTACCAAGTGTTGATGCACACTTCATAAGATAAAAGAGATAAGTGTCAGCAAGGGATTGGAGCCATAACAGAATAACACATCTTAGCAATGTACAATTACTAGCAAAATTTATTTTTTACCATAGACTTTATTACTTATAATCTATAGAGTTTTGATTCTGAAAGGTTATCAAATAAAGCAGTAGAGATTATTAGTACATATTTCAAGTGTCAAAAATATGTTAGCGTATTTTTAGGCCAATATCTGTATTTTTCTTTTTTGCAAACACTTATAACGGAACCTGAGGGTCACAAAATGTCTAAAAAAGGGAAAAGTCTGTACACATGCGTCTTCTTATCCGTTGTTGTTAATACAATTTAGTATAAAGAGATGTAAAACCTTTCTACCATTTTTAAGTGGTTACTCTCTGTATTTTACAAGATTATAAGTTACAAAAGAATCTTTAACGAAACTGCATTCAACGGATCGTTGATAAAATTAAGTGAAATAGCTGTTTAAGCGTGTGTCTCATATATTACAATAGGCTGAAGATTTCATTTTACACACATTACATTGTACTAATTACTAAATTCAAGTGTTTCATATAAGGGAATAAATCAGTGACAAGTGTACTGCGTAAATGAGTGCTTAGAAAACAAGATATTTGACTGTCTAGACGTAATGTCATTCTTAATTTCAGACAAACTAGAGTAATTTCAAGATTTCATCACGAAATGACATTTGCTAGAGAACTATTGGAAAACCAGAGAGTACTGGACAGCTGTTTCGTCCTTGTTTAATACTCTTCATCAGCACTTGCTGACGACTCCATTAGGGATAGAACCTAGGACCTTAGAATTTAAAGGCAAGCTTGTCAATCATTCAACCACTAGAACAGAGTGCACTGACACACCAGTTATAAACTAGTCAATTTGTCCGACTGCCCGACACTAACATCAATGAGTATATGTCCTTATACTCTGCTGATCATGACTTCTTAATAGAACTTAGAGAAACTTCATTCTGTATTTAGTCACCAGTGGGCACTAGATTAATTTGGTTAACAGGAATTTCATTTATCTGAAGTTTGATCAACGAGCTAACCGTGTAACCTGAAGGTTCTGACTTCGAACTCTGCAATAGAGTCGTAGAGGCATACTACAGTAGAATTCGAAGCAAAGACGAAAAACATATGTCTGATAATAATAATTTGCTTTATTCCGAAACAGTATTTGTGATACAGAATGGAATTCTCAGCATTTCACTACAGTATTGTACCCAGTTAGAACATTAATAATAAATAAAATTCTACATAGATTAGAGGTAATCTCAGTTAATTATGACAACAACATATCGGCATGTCGGTAGCACAGTTAAAAGTGAACAGAGTGTTTGAAGGTGTTAGAAAAGTAGATGCTAGCATATTTACTGGCGTAAGCGGTAACAAAAACGTCGAGATATACAGAGTGTGAAAGGACGAAGAAGAATGTTTTAAATAGAGTTTGTAAGCGAGAAAGAAACAAACCAGCACATAACAGAGAAAAAAGAGAGAGAAAAGGAAAAGAGAGAAAGAAAACGTTGTACCTATAAATGATATGAGTTGGAAAGATGAGATCCAGTTGTTCTACTGACTATTCAGTAAGTTATAAGTTTCACGCCTAATGCTTTCTTTATCGCACAGAACACGAGCTGAGTAGGGTATGGTTGAGTTTTTATACCTCCTGATGCGAGCATATAGTTTTCCACATCGGCTTCTGGTTTTGCCTGATGAGATACAAGGGGAGAGTTGTGAATGAAGACGGTGGTTTGAGTTAGATAAAATGGATTTAGCCCATTTTTCACATGAGTCCAAGTGCCTGTCGACCAGAATATTAACAAGCTGGTTAAGTGGCATGTTGCTTACCCTGCTGACAACCTTTAACATCCTGCGTAATAAGGTATAGTCTTTCTTCAGTAGCCCTGGAAAACTAAGGGGAACAATAGAGAATAATAGGCAGAATGCGAGAGTTAACGAATTGTAGGAGTTAGGGTTCGGTTATATCAGAATGTCTTAACTTCTTGATGTAGAAGGTAAGACGGAATATTTTCTTAGAAATCGTCAAGATATGAGACGACCAGGAAGGATAAGCAGTTAGAATGACGCCTAGGTATTTAATTTCCGACTTGGTCTCTAGTTCAGTGCCACCTATGTTGCACACCTCGTGAGTGCTGACCAGTTTGTTTAGGTCAGATTTATGCCTAAAGTTGAAATTGACTGTTTGGCATTTAGAGGGATTTAAAGTGAGACCATTTTCCTTGGACCACTGACTGATTTCTGATAAAAAGCCACTTAGTTTAGAGCAGTCACTTTGACATTTGACAGGCAAATGTACAGTCAGGTCGTCAGCACACTTGACAAAATTAATGTCATTTGAAGATTGTAATTCATGTAGAAAGAAAGGAAAGAGAAGTGGGAGGGGGAGTACAGCATCTCAGGGGACACCAGGTTCAGTGAGCACAGCAGAGGAGGATTTACCCTTGTATACAGTGTGCTACATTCTGTTAGAGAAGTAGGAATGCAACCAGTTAGTGACCCAGGACTCCTTGGTTTTTAGTGACTCTATAAATAAAGTCACTTCATGACTAAACTTGAAATCTATCCAATCCTTGTAAACCAATATTTACTGACTACTGGATTTAAAATGACCGCCAGATTATAAATGAGAAATTGATCTGAACAAAGAGTGATTGTAACAATGTGTTCTTATCACTTTCTACAGATATACACACTTAAAGCTGGCTGCAGACGAAAAAGAGGCATACTCCTTTATTCTTTCTCTATAAGGTTATAAAAAAGACATTAAACTTGTGTATATGTATACATGGTAGGTAGGTGGAAAGAAAAATCCATAATCATTTTTATTCATGGTTGAAATAAAAGATTAATCTATTCTGTAACCGTCTCACTCTTTTATATAAACAGAATAATTCATCATGTTTTCAAACTAGTTTTTGTCATTTGAATTTTTCTGTAACAAATATAAAATTTTTAACTATAAATAAGTTAGATTTTGAAGTATTTTTGGGAAAGTTGACATTTTTAAAACATGCATATATATTATAAAAGTGTCTCATTTTAAACAAAATATTGGAAGTTGAACACAAATGGTATATTTTTAAACCCATACGTAACCTTGTATTTGTTAATGCTAGTGATTGTGAGCACAAGAGATGGAAGATATTGATTTTGAAACCAAGAAAGGATATTTCTACTGACTGATAGTAATCGATAGATGAGCAGTATGCATGCATCATCTTGGTTATTAGGTAAGCATTTAATAATAATAATAATAGTAGAAGGTTAACAAATTCGTTGAATGGCATCGTGCGCCAGGCCCTCAAGCGGAATTCAAATGGGAAACGACGATGAGTGGGGTGTTCGGTGCGACAGTGAAATGGTGGAGATCGTATGAAGTGGAGATGGGAGATTGCTACCATTCGTGGGTCCAGCTGAAGAGGATGGTAGAAGTTAGGACAAAGTAGTGATGTGTTCCTGAAGCCCTATCTTCCACTCGGAACACAAGCGAATAACAATAATAATAATAATAATATGGCAAATTCGTGAAAAATTGAAAGTATCCATGAAAATTCTCCTCCTGTATAAATCTTTTGGAAGAAGTATAAAATATTTTCCATTTTTTTCAAAACGTTAAATATATTTTTTTAGTTTTTTTCAATGCTATCATGCAGAAATGTACTCGGAATCAGATGGCAATAATTTCCGCGTTAATTTCATACGAGAATCCTATTGTTTTGAAATGATTGGACCGAAATGTTCGGCTTCTGTTGATATATATTGGCTCTTAATGTGGACGCTTTAGGAATGGCTGAAGACTAACTTAAAGTAATTCAGTGGATGGTGATTGGCAGTTGAATCCAGGATGCACACTTTGCACTACTTTGGGCTCATCATCTGGATGTACCTGCACTCCCCAGTAAGTGATAATGCTTCCAATGAGGCTTGAACCCTAGTATCCATTGTTTGAAACGCCAAAGGATGAAATGCGCATCCTGGATTCCACTGCTTCAAAAGAATCATATTGATTCATCCTCTTCACAGTAAAGTATTCTTATAATGAATAGTGTCCTTCTTTAATTTTCGAACTGTATTTCGTACTTTCTTTTTCAAAACTAGGGAGGTTCTCTTCAGGTAGTGTCTTTCCTGCAGCTTATTTTTTTGTCATTAGATTCAGACTTTTTTCTGTATGGAATGTAAAGAGCTATTATCAGTCTCCGTCACACTTTAGTTATGAAAATGAAAATTTTAAGTAGAAAGCTTCCAGTATTTAGCGTCTTATGCAGTTCGATTTCTTGTAGATTCTCTAAATTGACATCTGTTGTGTTCGACGTTTATCATGTAAATAAACGTTTATTTATCTTGATATTGAACAATAATCTGATGTTTATCTGTTTTCTGTGAGCCTTCTGTCTCTCAAAAAAGGCTTTAATTGGAATTTATATTTCTCTTCTTGAGTTTGACAATGTTTGATGAAAGCAAGTTCAGAAGTACTTGACGTATATGATAGCTACGTATTCGTTGTGAGAGTCTAGTGGTCATATCGAAGCTAGATGTGTGTGTTCAACACTGTTTTTATGCTTCATGGAAGCAATTTGTTCTCGATCAAACAAACCCTGAATGAAAAACTTCCACCGGAACAGGCTGGATTCAGGAGAAACAAGTCATGTATTGATTAAATCGTCACACTACGGATCATCATTGAACAGAGTTTGGAATGACAGTCACCTCTCTACCTCAACTTCATCGACTTTGAAATGGCCTTCGACAGCGTCGACCGAGAGGTCATTTGGAAACTACTTCGCTACTACGGGGTGCCACCGACAATTATACATCTCATCCAACAGTTTTACGACAATGCTGTATGCCAAGTAATCCACAACGGGAAACTGACGAAATCCTTCGAAGTGAGGACGGGAGTGAGGTAAGGCTGTCTACTATCACCAATGATCTTCCTGATTGCAGTAGACTGGATAATGCGACAGACGACGGGCAATGAGGAAACAGGCATAAAATGGACTCACACGAAACAATTGGAGGATCTGGACTTCGGTGATGATGACGTACGTCTGATTTCCCACAAACTGGAAAAATGCAAGTGAAAAGCAACAAGTTGGCACAAAAAGCATCCAGAGAAGATAGGACTTCACGTGAACAGAGAAAACAGAGATGATGAAGATTTCAGGCCAACAGCAGCAACGGCAACAACAACAGACAACAATCAGCTCCCATCAGCTTAAACGGGAGAAATCTGAGAGAAGTAACCCTTACCTTCCTGGGAAGCATCAATTCCCCTACGGGCGGAACTGACAAGGATATCAAAGCAGGGATCGGAAAAGCAAGACAAGCTTTCATTACTCTCAAGTCTGCGTAGAGGTAAACAACACTCAGCATTAAATGTGAAGTCAGTTCTACTACACGGATCAGAGATTTGGTGCATCATAAAGAGCACCTCAAACAAACTACAGACATTCATCAACAGCTGCCTTCGCTCAACACTCAGGATCAGATGGACAGAAAGGATCAGCAATAGGTATCTCTGGGAGCAAACAACCAGGAACTGATTGTGCAACAAAAAAGCAGGAAGAAATGGTGGTGGGTTGGATTGCCCATACCCTGAGAAAACTATCAAGGGATATCAATAGACAAGCCCTCGAGTGGAACCCGAAAGGGAAGCGGCGAGTTGGTCGTCAGTGTGAGGGTGACTTGGAGGAGGTCATGTGGGCAGACGTGGAGCCAGGTGAAAACTTTAGCAGAGAACCGAAAGCAATGGAGACGTGCAGCTGAAGCTCCATGTTCCTCTAGGAATTAGAGGAAATAATAATAATTCGCTCTTGACTGTCTCAATATTAGTTATCTGTGAGTGGTTTTATTACCATACAAAATGGACTTTTCGTAAACCATAAGAAGATATGCATAAGTGATAGTCTGGTCATTGCTGTTATTGAGTAATACATGGTGTTGATGAGTATTAAAATGACTAATACTTTGCAGGTCTTGGAGTATTATTCACAGAAAGAAGAAGTCAGAAGATGTGAATAGTTAGACATATTCACAATGTACTTGTTGGTTTTAAATGAATACCATATAGGGAAACCATTAGTTGAATCACTATGTGAATAGGACTGAACTAGGTAGAAGGTTGTTCGCGTGGACACTTAAGAAAATAAATCTTAACATAACCAAAGTAGCTGGAAACGATTTGTTAAGTAACTTAGATCTCCATGAACTATTTATTATTTTATTATTATTGTTCTCTTGGGCTCCAAATGGAAAATAGGGCTTCAACAGCAAATCTACACCTTCTCCTGTTCTCTGCAGTCCTCTTCAATTGCCACCATGATTGCTCATAGGCATTCATCTCCTCCTCAAATATTCTCCTCCACGTCACCCTCAGACACTCAACTCGGCGTTTTCCATTCAGATTCTACTTGAGAACCTGACGCGCAATACCAACCAACGGTCTCTTCAACATATGCTTTATCCATCTTCATTTTCTTCCAGATATCTGTGGAGCAACAGCTTCTTGATTGGTTCCTTCCGGAGGTTTCTTGCTGCTAATTACTTCTGGCTGGCTTTCTGAACCTCAGTATTGAGTTAGCGAAGGCAGCTGTTGATGACAGTGTGCAGTCACCTATTGGAAATTTTCCTTGTCATACGCGCGCGTCAAGTTTTGGACCCGTTTGGGAGCATTTAATGACTTAACATTGATGTTGGCTATCCGAGTGTTGTTTTTTATGCTGACTGCAGTAGATTTTCAAACTGATTTCAGATTGATGAAAGTCTGTTTTGCCTTTCTGACTCTGGTTTTGTTATCCATCCACATGTCGGTTGCCCGTAGTTAAAAAAAATGCCACCTGGATAAATGAAATATTTAAATATTAATTTATTAATATTATATATGCTTGTGTCTTCATGTTCTCAAAAATGCACTACATATAAATGATCACTGCTCTGGTTGAACTGGATTCTCGTATTCTACACGTAATCTCAACTATCTTGTCTTTTCTGCTGAACTTGTATTTATGAATTATCACTATAAAGAACTGTCAAGTCAAGGGAGTGTTTATGGCAAACTGACATTAAGACAAATAACTTTAAAACACAAATATTAAACAAATAGAGTACAAACTACTCACCAGTAAGTCTAATGTATATTTCATTAAAAGGTGTATGTGAAATGCAACAGGGAATAATAAATGGAATTTATACTCTGAATAGGAATTCAAGTGAATATAGAGAGGACTGAGGTGACGATGATAACCAATGGACCGCGACAATAACCAGCACCAATCACCATCAACAGGAGAGATTTAACAGAGGTTACCTCTTTCACTTATCCTGGCCAGGAAGCATCGTTTCAACTATAGGCAGTGGGAATGCATGATAAATTTCAAAGTCAACCAGCCAAAATCGGAAAGCCAAGATATGTACGCCTTCATCAACTTGAAACCAGTTTGGAAATCTTCTGCTCTCATCCAGCATAAGGAACAAGTTTAGCATTTCCAACACCAATGTCAAGTCGTTCAATGCTTCCATACAGGTTAGAAACTGGCACTATATGTGAGTCACGAAAAGGATTTCCAACAGGCTAATGCAGACGTTCATCGACAGTGCCTTCGTTGGCTCCACACCCCGATGATAAAGTGGTCAGACACAAAGAATTATCGACAAGAAACTATGGGAACAAACCAACCGAGCAAGAGGTGATCGCTCAAAATGTATGTAATAGTAAATGAAGATGAATCGGGCGCACATTGAGGAGACCTTTGAATTAAATCGCGGAGAATGTAGGCCATCGCCGAGTGGAATCCAAATGGCAAGCGACGAGTGAGTCATCAGTGTGAGGGTGACATGGAGGAGATCGTATGAGGAGGAGATGAGAGATTATGAGGAATCATGGACCCAGATAAAGAGGACGGCAGGAAACAGAACAAAGTGGAGATTTATTCTTGAAGCCCTATGTTCCACTCGGAACTCAAGTAAATAATAATAATACGCTGTTAGGCATGGTAGGTAACTGAGTAAACACTTGTGCTTTTTATGTACCATATTTATTATTATTATTATAACTACCTAATTAATCCCCTTGTAAGAGAAGTAAGCACTGCCAACCACCCAAGGAATTTTTTCTTTCCATTAGTGGCTTTTTGCATCCTATTGAATCTTTTGTTGCCTTTGTAACGGAAAGATAGTTTGGAAGATCCCTCTGAGTGAACGATTTAATCACAGTATTTATAACTTTGCAACTGTTATCTGTTTTTCGCCTAGACTTTTTATCATTGTTCTAATATTTGCACAACACCTGCTAACTTGATCATTATTATTTGTCTTGGTCCCTGTTTAATCTGTAATTTTATTGATTCCATTTATGGTTGTGAAATATATTGGGGGGTGTTTAGTTTTACAACTAGATTCTGATTAAGTGAACCAAGGTCATTCTAACCTTGGACTGTCTGCGGGAATTGTTGGCATATGATTTTGTGGACTGAGCTATTGATGCCACTTTTCTGGAAATACTCTGCTTGATTCTAAGCTGCTCAAGTGCTCTGTCGAAATGATTGTGAGTTTTGGATGTTAATATTGTTGAATAGAAGCCCTTATTCCATCAATGAACAATCGTCTTCTTACTGTCTTCGGAGTGTTTTGTGACTATGCCTATCTCAAGGAAGTTTTGTCAAGTTTTGGTTTGCACAGATTTTAAATGGTGCTAGGATTTCATCATGAACTGGCATCGGTTAGACAACTATTGGAAAATTTGAGGGTACTGGACGACTATTTCGTCCTAGTCCAGTACTCCTAGATCTCCTAATGGTTCTCTAACTGATGTCAGCCCATGATGAAGTTTTATCAGCCATACAGTAGAACGCAGAGACAGGTTCCCTGCGCTCAGACCACAATGACTTTACTTTTAGTTATAACACTTTTCTCGTAATTCCTTCATAGTAAGCACTTACCATGTCGTGTAATAGCAGAACAGAATTGTTTTTTGATAACCCGCTACACTGATGTAGGTGAAATGCATCTACCATATACTAAAATCCTAATTTTTACCTGTCCTCCCTATTGTGCTTCTTTTGCATTCCCTTACTTTTTTTAATACTTTTTCACAAAAATCTCTCACTTCTTCTTTTCGCCATCTATCCCTCCTTTGTTCAATATTGTTGCAGACGATATAGCCTTTTTTGTGTGTATACACATGTTACTACTCAAATATTTGTCAGTAGTACATGAGAAAGGGGCAAATTGCAGAAAAATTTAAATGATTCATACAGATTAGAGTAATTTGCCTATTAAAAACAAAGTCTGATGACCAACAGTGCACACTGTGAAAAAGAATTCGAAATAGGTGAAACTGAAATTGCCTGTGCACTCTAAGCTTATGCTCAATCAATTTACTTGAATAAAAATGTACCTTTTTCTTCGAAAATTTACAAATTCCCAAACTTTGTTAGCTTGATCTCTTTCAAAGAAATCGCAGGTAAACGTACAGCATTGTAGTAATGAAAACATCCATAGAATTGATAGCACCTGTAATTTTGATATTGTGTAGCCGACCTTCAACGTTTTAGTCAGCTTGTTAGACTGAAGGCGCTCTGTCAAACAGTCCCGCGATTCATCACAAGGTCCCTAATCAGCTAGCCTCATATTTCTATTTGGCAACACTGACATTGAGCTGTACTTAGAGTTTTCGACAGTAAAATTATTAACTTTACTTTACCTTACTAACAGTTTCTGGTATGCAAGAAATAAGTAAAATTGAATTGGATGATGACATACGCGTAAATATAATCATTGTTGCATTATCCCCTATACTCCAATATCTTTTCAAAAATAATATTACCTCTTACTAAGGGATCATAGTAACCAAAAGTAAATGCTTTAACTGACTTTGCGATTGATTTAATAATCTTATCAGGCGTTTTACAATTAAAGGGAAGGATGTCTTTGAACACCTAAACTCACTCTCGGACGAACTCAGGAGTTGTATTGTATGCACCAGAACAACACAATCATAGAGCAGGATGAGACAGCGCTGCAATTTGGAAGAGTAGTATTAGAGATATGGAAAATATTTTTCCCAAATAAAGTCCAAGGGCAAGAAATAATGGGATTGGGTAAGCAGAGTTTGAAAGTTATGTAAGTACCATGGTATGACTCTGAGCCATAAATTGATCTCAGAATGTCTTTAGTAAGTAAACAATACCATATCATTGCATGTTTTATGAAATGAATTTATTATGATATAATGAAAGGGGAAGTTATTTGTCTTGCAATTTTAAAGCAGTTCGGCCAGACCTTAGTTCCACAGTATGTGTACAGTGAACTTCAAGAACTTGTTTAAGAGTTAAGACTCTACTGGAAATCTTGACAAATGCTATTAAATATCTTCTAAACTTCGGATTCCTCAAATGTTTATCATCACACTTTCATAATCTGTCCTACGGTTATTCTAAAAGCGGTCATTTCAGCGTATTTTAATCTATCATAATGAACCAAATGACATTCGAGAAATTGTTGCCACAAGTCGTTTCAGAAATACCCCAGTTCTCACTTCTACAGCTTAGGTTGGTCAAAAATAAGTAAACAAGACATAAAATCTCTGATATTAGAATAGAACTTGTGCACTGTGGTAGAGTATAATTCCATTATCGGTGAAATTTATTTTGATAAAGTCTCACAGCGTTATACTCTATTATTGGTAATCATTTGAATACCTAATACCTTGAATGCTAATTCTTTAATAGGGTGTCTAATGTTTTGTGCTGATGTGTACAGCGTAACCAAAAAGATCGGCGTTTCGTATGCTTTCGAACAGAAGGACTCAACAACCAAATGGTCAAAAAGAAGCTATTTAGTATTCAAATGAACTATCCGTTTATTAAAAAACCATAGAAGTGAGACATATTGATGACTCACTGCACTGTTCCTATTGAATTTTAACTGGTGAATGCATCTATACGCTTTATTTAGCATAGTCTCACAAACAGAACTGATTCCCGTCAGACGACTTTGGTAAATAACTATTTGGAGTCTGGAACAATGTGGCTGCACAGTTTTTTATTAGATGGTAAATGTGGAAACATTGTTCATAAGTTTTGTTTAAAACGATTCATTGTAAAGTATAAATAACTTCAGAGTACAACACAAATACAGTGTGCTGCTCGATGCCACGTCTTCTCCCTGGTTCATACTGCCTACTTGCTTCACCACTTACTGTGATGTATAATTTGAATTTTGCAGGAACCTCTCATCTTCATCCGGAAACTGTTCTGCAGCCGGTGCAGAGTCTCCACTGGTGGATACGACTTCAGTGGTCAACGCTTTTGTGTATTATATTAATTCATTTGTAGCAGTAGACTTTAACTGTGTCGATCAATCTTTATAACTTGTTAACTTTTATAATATACTGTTACACTATCATTACATTAACTTGGATTTTTATTCTAATATTTTATCTGT
This sequence comes from Trichobilharzia regenti, assembly GCA_944472135.2. Classification (NCBI taxonomy): domain Eukaryota; kingdom Metazoa; phylum Platyhelminthes; class Trematoda; order Strigeidida; family Schistosomatidae; genus Trichobilharzia; species Trichobilharzia regenti. The sequence continues at coordinate 67,337,856 of OX235264.1, read as the reverse complement.
TACCCAGCTTGCTATTAAGTCCAATACAGCTGTTTCTATTACTGTACTATTTCAGTATTCACTACTATTTATTTATGTTTATAGTAAAAGCACACTAGAAATAATTCTCGATGAAGAAATGAAGACGAAATTTGCAGTATAAAATGATATCGTCATTCTATTTCACAGGTTCTCATCAACTAACTGCAAATTACCTGAAATTACTACGGTTAAATCAATGATGATAACATACTTCAGTGTTTGAGTGGTAGTAAAGAAGAGATACTATAAAATTGACGCATCTAAATGAAAGCATTACAATGTTTTTAGTTTAAGATTTCATCATCAATTTATACGCTTTTAAAGTTGAAAAGAGGGGGAGGGAGGGGTAAGACAGAAAACAGAAAAAATTGATTAACAGAACAATATTAGCTTGTACCTTTAAGGCCAATCTTGTCAATGATTGACTCTACATGCCACAAGCTAGCTCGATAATTAGCTGATTCTATAGAGCCAATTCGAATTAAATTTGCAACCCATGGCCTGAAGGATAGCTATCAATTTTCCAAGGAATTTGACAATATTGACATATCAGACAAACTCATGGAATCGTATGACGTAACCTCCTTGTTTAAAAACATGCCACTGATGGAAACAATTGACATCATTTGTAAAGGAACGGATCTACTACCATTATCAGAAACAGAGATGAAGCAACTACTGCTGCTCTGCACAAGAGATACAGAATTTAAATTCAACAATCAACTTTACCGACAAATTTATGGGGTCGCGATGGATTCGCCCCTGGGACCTATCCTGGCTGATATCTTCATGGGCTACCTTGAACAGTCACAACTTAGTTCTGCTATCAATGGAACAACCTACTATCGTCGATATGTTGATGACACATTTGTTGTTTGCAACGGCATGGATCACACATCGGCATTATATGATCGTCTAAATGAGATGCATCCAAATATCAAATTCACAATGGAATATGAACATAATAATGAGTTCAATTTCCTGGATCTAAATATAAAGAGAACAAACGAAGGCATGATTGAAAAGTCCATCTATTGAAAAGAAACCTGGACTGGACAATTTCTTCACTACAACAGCTTTTGTCCTATAAGCTATAAACGTGGATTAGTGAGGACTTTGTACGACTGAGCCAGGAACCTATGTTCACCAAACAAGGTCGAAGAAGAATTAGATTTCGTCGAGAAATACCTAAGGGAAAATGGATAACCTAAGGGATTTATACAGAAGTATAGCAGAGAAAAAGAGAAGAAAGAAGAGCATCCAACTGTAGAAAAGAAGAAAGTGTTTATTTGTCTCCCATTCAAAGGAGATACAGTGTCACAAAAGATTGACAAAAGACTGAAAGGTGCAATAAGTGGAAGCTTTCCGGCAGCAAAACTCATAACAGTATACAGCACCACTCCTTCTATAATCCAATCAAAACTGGATAAATACCCTACTGATGTCACTTCCAACTGCGTTTATGAATTTACGTGCACTTGCGGGAGCAGGTACATTGGAAGGACAGAAAGAAGGGCTTTGTAGTATTTTATTGTACTTGAAGTATTAGTATGCCGGGATGACAGAATTATAGGAATCTAATCAAAACCCAGAGAGGGCAGCAATCAGTAATTTGTATTTAGCGGAATTAGAATGCAATTCATATAAGAAACATATCAACAGTCAACAGTAAGTATTTAAACAATACAGAGATAGAAATTGTCAATCACCACATCCGCCACACCTCGAATATCTCCTCGCGTATTTATAACGATGTCTCGGTTTGCTTGCAAGTAGCTTCGACCTAACTGATTCTGTGATATTATTTTCATCAGTATTATCTGGACTTATTTCTGAATTATCTACAAAATCAGGATTATTAGCGGAATCAATAATATTATAATTGGAACGACCTACTTCATTTATTGTCACTTTGTCCAGGTGTCCGTTATGAACTGAGTGATCTTTGATGTCTAATATCTTCACCACTCGATTTCCCATTTTTTGTAGTATAATTCCAACAGAAGGTCTGTAGTTATTATCTTTGTAATAATGTACATTAGAAGTAGTGGACATCAGATGCTTTTTGAGAATTCGAGATTTGAATAGTTTTGCAGGACTTTCACAAGAACTTGTATGCTCTGGATTCACCAGACGTAGTCTATGCATATGCAGTAATTCCTCAATTTTATTCAGTTGCTCTCTCATCTCATTCAGGTCTTTTCGTGCTTTCGACAGTTCACATTGCAACTTAGCTACCTCATTTTTGAATACAGTTGATACTTGCGTTGCTGAACTTGCAGTGGAGGTTTTCGTTGGATTAGCTTGAGTATTTTGAAAAGTTGAAAGACACATAGACTCCATTTTACTAGACAGCTTGGGAGAATTATAAGAATGTTGAGCAACATAAGTACTCGAACTCCTGCAAACCGTCTTGATGTGTCCAACTTTACCACATTTATAGCACTTAGCACTCCGAAAACGGCAAGTGCTTCGTAGATGTAACTTTCCACAGGATAAACACGGTTTAATGTTTTTGATCTCTGGCTGCATTCTATTACCTGTGGACGGCAGTTTGGATTTCTTTCCATGAACACTTGTATTTTCGACTTTGGACAGCATGACATCAGATACTGACGTAGTGGGAGCAGAGTATTCATTATGGACATCTTCATATGTAATACATACCTCTTTAGCAGTTTGAAACGTACAAGAAGGAATCTGAATTAACTCTTTCTCTAATTTAGGAATGTTGATTCCAGCAATTAGACGATCACGTAGTTGTGTATGCAGCTGATCTCCAAAATTACACTTTGAGGCTTGAATTTGGAGTTGTAGAATAAAGTCTCTTATCTTCTGATTGGGAGAACGTACCAGTTTGTTGAACTGAGCCCTCTCTCTGGTCTCAAAAGTAGTTACATGGAAGTGATCTATAAGAAGTTCACGGAGCTTAGCATATGGCATAGAAATGGGTTTATCTGGAAACGCCAGATTCTTCACCAGGCTATATGCATCAAGACCAATAGCGGTGATGAAATGAGCAGGTATTTTATCATCCCGAACATTCTTGGAAATGCACCACGCATCAAAGCATTCCAAATAATCAGCAATCTCCCGCGGAGAACCATTAAGAGGAAATTTTCCCAGGTTACTTAGCTCCATCGCGACGCCAATTTGTAGTAATTTATTGTACTTGAAGTATTAGTATACCGGGATGACGGAATTATAGGAATCTAATCAAAACCCAGAGAGGGCAGCAATCAGTAATTTGTATTTAGCGGAATTAGAATGCAATTCATATAAGAAACATATCAACAGTCAACAGTAAGTATTTAAACAATACAGAGATAGAAATTGTCAATCACCACAGGCTTCTATCCGGTTTTCTGAACATATTCCAAGAAACCTGTGCCTGAAAGGAAGCAAATATTCTCAGAGTGCAATTTCCAGACATATTGTTGATACCGGACATCTCGTAGAGATTTCTAAGTCCTTCAAAATATTAAATAGTCAAGGGACAGCAAATTTACTGCGATTTACCGAAGCGATCGCAATCAAACGATTTAAACCAGACTTATGCATACAGAAAGAGAGTGTGATTAACCTCTCACTGCCTTGGTAACTGAATTTTGGTTTTGATTACAATAATTAGTCATCTAATTCAGTGATCTCAACTCACTGAACAAATCTTAATCTCATAAACCGCTTTTGTTTTTTGGAGTTGCTATGTGAACCTACAGGCTAACACTGTTCTGTTAATCGATTTTTTCTGTTTTCTGTCTTACCCCTCCCTCCCCCTCTTTTCAACTTTAAAAGCGTATAAATTGATGATGAAATCTTAAACTAAAAACATTGTAATGCTTTCATTTAGATGCGTCAATTTTATAGTATCTCTTCTTTACTACCACTCAAACACTGAAGTATGTTATCATCATTGATTTAACCGTAGTAATTTCAGGTAATTTGCAGTTAGTTGATGAGAACCTGTGAAATAGAATGACGATATCATTTTATACTGCAAATTTCGTCTTCCTTTCTTTAATCGAAATTTATCAAGGGAACCAGTTGTCTGAAGAAATAATTCTGATAAATACGAAATTTCGACTTCTATACTTTCCATGTTGTCGTTTACTTTACTAGTATTTGATCACAGCTGATCATAACTGCAAAACGACTATCATTATAACTAAACTTTCAAAGATGAACAGAAATCTAATCATTATCAAAATTTTAATAATAAATTGTCATATAGGACACACCTCCAATTTTTTGAACATGTACCGAAAAACCTACTTGGGTGTCAAGGGAACAAACTCTTATTAACAGCGCTATCACCAACAGATATCTCCTCGCTACGGGTCACGAGGTGGAAATCACAAATTCCTTCAAAACTATCAACAGACAAGCTCAATTCTTCTCAAGTTTGCCGAAGCAATTACTATCAAACGCTTGAAACCAGATTTATGTGCGTTCAGAAAGAAGCAGTTATTAGTTATTCCTTCCCCATCCAGGTTACTGAATGTTTTTATTCTCTCTTTTATTTGATTACGTACTTTTTAGCTTTAACCTCACCTCTTTGATACAGTCTAATTTTGCTTGTATCTTGTTTCTGTGATTTGAGTTGAACTCAGTGCATTGTTACCTAATTTATTAGTCACTCAGAATCTTTATTACGCAACTCGCTTACCACTGTATGCATACATTTATTTTGCTTAAACCTGAACTAACTGTGTAAAAACCGTATAAGCGCAATTTTCTGAGCACTGTTCACTAAATCCCGAACCTCCTGTCAACTGACATCATGTAAAATTTATAGGTACATTAAAACTATTTGGTACATGAGCTTTATAATAATAATTTATTTAGTCTGTAGGCAGCTGATGAGAGGCCAACGAAATAAGCAATGATGGTACCGTATTATTCTGTACAACCCACTGTTGTCATTGCTTTATTCAAAATCTTCATAGTTTAGAAAGAGATTAATTGTCGAACCATCGTCTTTAACATTAATCTGATATGTAATAAGATAATCCCTTCTGAATGAGGTTTGAGGCTTTTCCTGTACTTTTACTTCACTTTTGTCTCACAGCATAAAGATCAACTTACTATTTTTGTTTCTTAAACCTATCGCAACTGGCTTTTACAAAAGTATTCGATTTTTGATAAACTGGTTCCCAGGTATACTGGGAAGTGTATCGTGCTTATCACTGTAACTAGTCAATCGTTCCAAATTTTTGATTTCCTCTCTTTTCAATGATACTTTATTTCGATGAACATAACAGACATAAAACAAATGGAGTTGTAAAGTGGCTTCACTGCTTGACTGTCTAAACGGGCAAAAAACTGTTATTCATTGATAGCTAATCCGTTTATCATCAGGAAAATTTGCATTTCTTACGAAGTTTAAAACTTCTGTATTTAAAATTTCATACATCTAGCTCTCTTCATAAACGTTTGTAAAAATGGAATAACAATCAGCACTGCGGGATGAACTGAATTCACTTTCACTTTTTTGTGCAACAAATCTTTCACAAACATACATATTTGAATATATGTGTAGACTTTAATGGTTTAAGATGTTATTTATTACCAAGGGCAAATAATTTGATTTAGTTCAATGGTACAATTAACAAAAAATAAGTATTTTGACATATTCACAACAATTTATGGGGAAATTGGGTTTGAGCAAACAACCATGAATTGATCGTTCAATCTTCAACCACACTAACACTTGTATTTCGAATGGTCTGCAGAGGATTTCGACCGAATTTTCCCCAAGGATACCCCGAGCTAGGGTTCAATGTTGGGGCATGGAAATCTCCAGCTATGGTGATTTGGTCATAGCCCAAGTCTTGTATCCCTGTGATGGTGCTGAGCAGTAGTTGGTTGTGCTCTATCCCACAGGTGGGTGATCAGTTGATGCCACCTAGTAAGTGCTTGGTGTGTCCTACAGTGAAATTGCACCATATGGAGTCTGGGAATTCGGTAATTTTTGGGTCCATTGCACGTACACATTTAAGTTGCCTGTCAAAGCATACAGCAACTATCCCCTTTCTTGTTGTCCATGTCTCTCCGGACCAGAATCATATCACTTATACTGGTTTCGTTGTCAGTGATAGTGGGGATTAACCAAGTTTCAGTGAGGATTATTATTTTAAGGTCCAGGTGTGACTGGAGGTTTCTGAGTCCACCCATCTTCCCTCTCAGCCCCCTTACACTGATTCAAAGACAGCTGACTGTGAGTCTCACAACCTGAATGTGTTGTGGGATGGCTGAAGTTACGTTATCTGGTGGTAGAGGACTTAATATTGGTATTAGTTGACCGATTCCTATGGAACCCGTCCGTCGTCGTTTTTTCCCTTGAATTTAGGTAGGGCACTTGGGTGACACTGACTGTCGTTCTCAGTACCGCATCACTGTAGTGTCACTGAAGCTTGGGGGCGTATTAAATCTTCAGTTTGCTGCTTCCTTATGGTTTGGGATCTGCTTTCTCAACATCGGATGTGTCCTCCCATTTTTCTTTTGGTCTCATGCCACCGCTGAAGTGCTACGGCCAATTGCTTCGTGGAGTTGAATATGATACTTAGCAGCTTTGCACAGCTAATCAGTGTGAGATGAGTGGGACGAGATAGTCGGAAAATGGAGATTGCTCCAGAAGCACCAAGGGCCATCTGAGATGACAGCCATCTCCACTGCTGTAAGTCATGCATGTGTTTTTCACAAGCAGTGCCAGTTCTTAGCTCCGGAACACTGTGTATTACCATTGAGGCAGAAAGCATCACTTTCCCGTGACCTCTTTCGCCATTTGCCTGTTAGTCCGCGGCCTATCATGTCTCACTTCTACGCTGGAACTCCTGTCGATAGCTAGTGCCTGAGACAGTAATAGTACCGCTTCAGCCTCTTCAGCAGACCCCAGTGCAACTCTTAATAGGGTGGCTTACCCTAAGGTTCCTGGACACCCCTGTACAGCCTGCATAATTTTGCTGAATTGATGTTCAGACCTAATTTATTGTACAAATTATACCACTGTACCTGATCAGACAGAGTCGTTGTTCAGGCAAGCTATCATTCCACAGGGCTACACTAAACAGGATAGGGGAATTAAACCGACTGACCTCAGACTCAGGTTTGGTTTTTGGCTGCTTTTCCTCCTTTGCGGGGCCAGTCACTTTAGACTTCATCAGGTCCTGGCTAGCCTTTGCTATGTTGCCATGCTTGCTAGTAGGTGCAAGTGGTTGTTTGACAATTCCATCTTCCCCTGATGTTGTAGGTGTAACCTTGGGTGTCTTGCTTTATGAAGATTGGTATTTCCAGTCGGTTGGGCTAGAGTATCCTTCTTACTGTTTTTACCAAGTTTTGGTAGTGAGGTGTCATCAGGTGAAGAGCTGCGCCAGAGCGTGTCGAGGTACAAAAGTGGTGTGTTGTTTCTGCTATCCGCAGACACTCTGTGTGAGAATGTGCCAGGGTGACAAAGTGGGCAGATGTACCAGATCCATGGGTACAGGTTATTTAGCATAAACTCATAATATGGTTTTGGTAGCCCTTTCACACAACGGCAGTGTACCCATCCTTTGCAAAAATTGCATTCGAATGACGAATCAGTTTCAGAAATGACAACACTACAGGCCTGACATTCGTCTCCTTTTCTAGATGACGCTTTGCAGGTCTTATGGTGTCCTGAGTGTTTATTTTTGTTTTGCCGTGTTTCACGCACTGGCTTCTAATGGATACAGGTGTAGTATCATGTTCACCTGGTACTGCCTGTGCTGTTTCAGTGCTAGACTGTGGCAATTTAGGCATAGTATCAGAACAGGTGAGATGTACACGGGTCTTTAGGTATGATATCGCTAGGTTACTGACTACAGAATATGGTTTTTAGAGCTTTTCTTAAGGCTACTTTCGACAGCCAGATTAACAATCACTGTGACTTATGCTATATACGAATAAGAGTGCAACAGCACCTACCCACAAGAACAAGAATAAGACTGATAAAGTACAAGACAAGGAAAAGAAAAGGTTTTTAACTTTACCTAGTACTTTCTGGATGATCGGCTTCACAGCAATCACGTGGTAGACGAACAAGTCTTGTTTATCTGAACAAGTGAGGAAGATGCTGCTACAGAAGTTGCACCTGAAGCTTTGGCAGTAGTTCGAGACAGCTAAACTTACCACGGCGATTTGATGTGGAAGTAATGGTTGAACTGAATTCACCGGCTAAGAAGATCAGGTTTCCCAAGCGGATAATTCCCAAAATAGGTATTGTGAGCGTCGGCCAGTGACCCCATGTTCACTGAAGTGAGACTTAGCTATCAGAAAACATGTTTATGCATTGTCTGGTCAAAATGACACAAGCTGAGTAGTGTTCCAAGTTGGTCGGATACGGATGAACTTGGGAATATCGTCACTTGTTGTAAAAACATATTTAAAATATAGTAAATATAAATCAAGAGCAAACTCATCAGATTCGTCTCTGTGTTTAACAAAGATGAATTTCACTGTAGGGCTCGCCAGTTTAGAAGCTGAACGTATTCACGTCCACGTGTAGAACTATGTATACTAACGCAAAATGTCATACTCACAATTCGTAGCTGCTAATTAGACAGGGTAACTGTAGCTTTCTGTTGTATTTGGAAGCAGCAGTCCAACAACTGAGGCGTAATCTGTCTAACCGTAGCATTTTGTTGTCCGCTTTGCTTTGCATTGCTAATTTGTTATTCCTTTAGTTACTACTCTCTTATTTGTTCCATATTGTTAACATTTTTAAAAATTGTCTATTTCCCTAACATTTTCCACTATTCATTGTATTTGTAATGAAATAATTTTGTTGTCTAGTTTTTCCTTCATGGTTTTATCAGTATTTCATTCACAATCATACTATGTCTGTTGCTTTTTAATAACTGGCCTTTCTACCACTTTCCATCTCTTAATCAAACTTTATCAGGATTAGAAAGACGGCTGCAGCGAAGAAAATTTTCTTTTCGACGAAGTCATCAACTAGGCTGTACATTTGTGTATTTATATTGATTGTGTGAGAAAGTTCCAGTAATATTTCAGGTCAAAGGCCAAATTAAAAATTACAATGTGTAATTAATCAAGAAGATCGGGTAGAAACGAAAAATACGATTATAACTACTGGAAACTCATCAGTTTGTATAATTACGGGTTAAGGACGTAGTATTGACGAAATGGATAGAAGGTTCAGACATATAAAAATAAAAACAGTAAAAAACCTAATAATGCAGATAGGAATTAAAAAAAGGTAAATACAACAAATAAAAGGGAAGTTTGGACAAGAGAGTCAGTAGGATAATCATTATCGATGAAAAGGACTTTTTATGATGGTCACGGTAGGGACAACGGTTGGACGTATTTCTTTTGGATATGTACAGTAAATTTGAGGTTTTGGATCGCCAGTGTCTCAGTTATCCCTTGTCTTGATTTCATTCCTTTAGGGAGGTTTGATTGGATCTTGTATATCGTTTTGAAGAACCTTTCAAATGGAGCTGAATGTGCAGAATTCATCAGATGTTCTAATATCGAAATGTGTACCTATTTGCGTTCTCCCTTTGCTAACCAAACTGCATAGTCGGTGGGATTTGTATTAAGATTCGCCAGCTAAATTACGATTTGTACTTCTGCTCGTAATGAGGAATTAGGTGACAAAACGTATCATTTTGCTGCCTATATATATATAGACAAAGTTAAACTTTCGACACCACTCACAACCAATCAGCAAACGACCTTGAACGGACCAGTCACATTAAAGAGGCATATATGATGAATGGAAATGTATATTTGTAGAAAAAAGCGTAAAATAGAGAATAAAAAAGTTACATGGGATATCTTTCTCGAACATGTGAGAGAAACATCTCCCAGTTTAGCATGGGACCGTCAATGGAGAAGTTACACCCTATCCTGTACATACATTCATCCAAATGACCATAAATGAGATCCATTTATAGCCCTTATCCTATTTTTCAACCTGCCCCAAAATCCTTCAATAGAATTTGTATGTGTCCTCGTAACGGGATCCACAAAATCACTTGAATGGTTGACTCTATGATGAATATATCCCAGAGATGACAGTGAATTGTAGCCTTTCCACTCGTCGGTGTGTATCATTGACCCCCGCTTAACAAGTCTGGTAATAATAGGTATAAGAGTAGTTGCTTTTCTATCTGCTATCCTTAGGGAGAGAAGCGACCTAGCGAAAAAAGTTCCTACGAAATATTAAAATTATCAGCTTACTCTTTCTAGCGTTAGTAGGCTTCAAACATATGGCACAACGATGAACAAACCCATCAGTTGATTTGGTATAACTTTTTAAAGTCATGATACCACCACACAAACAAATTCGCTCTTTCCGGCGCAACTCAAATCCAGGAAATACTGGAAAACGCTAACCTCCTTGAATTGCAACAATAGCTTTGTAAGGTCACGCATTGGAAATGAATCAAGCGCTAAACAACATTGAACTGCGTTCGTGAACCTCATTGGATAATTCGACATCGTTCGTGAATCTCATTGGATAATTCGCTGATTGGTAGTTAGTGGTGTCGAAAGTTTAACTTCGCCTATATATATATATATATATATATATATATATATATATATATATATAGGCGAAGTTAAACTTTTTTAAAAATTGTCTATTTCCCTAACATTTTCCACTATTCATTGTATTTGTAATGAAATAATTTTGTTGTCTAGTTTTTCCTTCATGGTTTTATCAGTATTTCATTCACAATCATACTATGTCTGTTGCTTTTTAATAACTGGCCTTTCTACCACTTTCCATCTCTTAATCAAACTTTATCAGGATTAGAAAGACGGCTGCAGCGAAGAAAATTTTCTTTTCGACGAAGTCATCAACTAGGCTGTACATTTGTGTATTTATATTGATTGTGTGAGAAAGTTCCAGTAATATTTCAGGTCAAAGGCCAAATTAAAAATTACAATGTGTAATTAATCAAGAAGATCGGGTAGAAACGAAAAATACGATTATAACTACTGGAAACTCATCAGTTTGTATAATTACGGGTTAAGGACGTAGTATTGACGAAATGGATAGAAGGTTCAGACATATAAAAATAAAAACAGTAAAAAACCTAATAATGCAGATAGGAATTAAAAAAAGGTAAATACAACAAATAAAAGGGAAGTTTGGACAAGAGAGTCAGTAGGATAATCATTATCGATGAAAAGGACTTTTTATGATGGTCACGGTAGGGACAACGGTTGGACGTATTTCTTTTGGATATGTACAGTAAATTTGAGGTTTTGGATCGCCAGTGTCTCAGTTATCCCTTGTCTTGATTTCATTCCTTTAGGGAGGTTTGATTGGATCTTGTATATCGTTTTGAAGAACCTTTCAAATTGAGCTGAATGTGCAGAATTCATCAGATGTTCTAATATCGAAATGTGTACCTATTTGCGTTCTCCCTTTGCTAACCAAACTGCATAGTCGGTGGGATTTGTATTAAGATTCGCCAGCTAAATTACGATTTGTACTTCTGCTCGTAATGAGGAATTAGGTGACAAAACGTATCATTTTGCTGCCTATATATATATAGACAAAGTTAAACTTTCGACACCACTCACAACCAATCAGCAAACGACCTTGAACGGACCAGTCACATTAAAGAGGCATATATGATGAATGGAAATGTATATTTGTAGAAAAAAGCGTAAAATAGAGAATAAAAAAGTTACATGGGATATCTTTCTCGAACATGTGAGAGAAACATCTCCCAGTTTAGCATGGGACCGTCAATGGAGAAGTTACACCCTATCCTGTACATACATTCATCCAAATGACCATAAATGAGATCCATTTATAGCCCTTATCCTATTTTTCAACCTGCCCCAAAATCCTTCAATAGAATTTGTATGTGTCCTCGTAACGGGATCCACAAAATCACTTGAATGGTTGACTCTATGATGAATATATCCCAGAGATGACAGTGAATTGTAGCCTTTCCACTCGTCGGTGTGTATCATTGACCCCCGCTTAACAAGTCTGGTAATAATAGGTATAAGAGTAGTTGCTTTTCTATCTGCTATCCTTAGGGAGAGAAGCGACCTAGCGAAAAAAGTTCCTACGAAATATTAAAATTATCAGCTTACTCTTTCTAGCGTTAGTAGGCTTCAAACATATGGCACAACGATGAACAAACCCATCAGTTGATTTGGTATAACTTTTTAAAGTCATGATACCACCACACAAACAAATTCGCTCTTTCCGGCGCAACTCAAATCCAGGAAATACTGGAAAACGCTAACCTCCTTGAATTGCAACAATAGCTTTGTAAGGTCACGCATTGGAAATGAATCAAGCGCTAAACAACATTGAACTGCGTTCGTGAACCTCATTGGATAATTCGACATCGTTCGTGAATCTCATTGGATAATTCGCTGATTGGTAGTTAGTGGTGTCGAAAGTTTAACTTCGCCTATATATATATATATATATATATATATATATATATATATATATATATATAGGCGAAGTTAAACTTTTTTAAAAATTGTCTATTTCCCTAACATTTTCCACTATTCATTGTATTTGTAATGAAATAATTTTGTTGTCTAGTTTTTCCTTCATGGTTTTATCAGTATTTCATTCACAATCATACTATGTCTGTTGCTTTTTAATAACTGGCCTTTCTACCACTTTCCATCTCTTAATCAAACTTTATCAGGATTAGAAAGACGGCTGCAGCGAAGAAAATTTTCTTTTCGACGAAGTCATCAACTAGGCTGTACATTTGTGTATTTATATTGATTGTGTGAGAAAGTTCCAGTAATATTTCAGGTCAAAGGCCAAATTAAAAATTACAATGTGTAATTAATCAAGAAGATCGGGTAGAAACGAAAAATACGATTATAACTACTGGAAACTCATCAGTTTGTATAATTACGGGTTAAGGACGTAGTATTGACGAAATGGATAGAAGGTTCAGACATATAAAAATAAAAACAGTAAAAAACCTAATAATGCAGATAGGAATTAAAAAAAGGTAAATACAACAAATAAAAGGGAAGTTTGGACAAGAGAGTCAGTAGGATAATCATTATCGATGAAAAGGACTTTTTATGATGGTCACGGTAGGGACAACGGTTGGACGTATTTCTTTTGGATATGTACAGTAAATTTGAGGTTTTGGATCGCCAGTGTCTCAGTTATCCCTTGTCTTGATTTCATTCCTTTAGGGAGGTTTGATTGGATCTTGTATATCGTTTTGAAGAACCTTTCAAATTGAGCTGAATGTGCAGAATTCATCAGATGTTCTAATATCGAAATGTGTACCTATTTGCGTTCTCCCTTTGCTAACCAAACTGCATAGTCGGTGGGATTTGTATTAAGATTCGCCAGCTAAATTACGATTTGTACTTCTGCTCGTAATGAGGAATTAGGTGACAAAACGTATCATTTTGCTGCCTATATATATATAGACAAAGTTAAACTTTCGACACCACTCACAACCAATCAGCAAACGACCTTGAACGGACCAGTCACATTAAAGAGGCATATATGATGAATGGAAATGTATATTTGTAGAAAAAAGCGTAAAATAGAGAATAAAAAAGTTACATGGGATATCTTTCTCGAACATGTGAGAGAAACATCTCCCAGTTTAGCATGGGACCGTCAATGGAGAAGTTACACCCTATCCTGTACATACATTCATCCAAATGACCATAAATGAGATCCATTTATAGCCCTTATCCTATTTTTCAACCTGCCCCAAAATCCTTCAATAGAATTTGTATGTGTCCTCGTAACGGGATCCACAAAATCACTTGAATGGTTGACTCTATGATGAATATATCCCAGAGATGACAGTGAATTGTAGCCTTTCCACTCGTCGGTGTGTATCATTGACCCCCGCTTAACAAGTCTGGTAATAATAGGTATAAGAGTAGTTGCTTTTCTATCTGCTATCCTTAGGGAGAGAAGCGACCTAGCGAAAAAAGTTCCTACGAAATATTAAAATTATCAGCTTACTCTTTCTAGCGTTAGTAGGCTTCAAACATATGGCACAACGATGAACAAACCCATCAGTTGATTTGGTATAACTTTTTAAAGTCATGATACCACCACACAAACAAATTCGCTCTTTCCGGCGCAACTCAAATCCAGGAAATACTGGAAAACGCTAACCTCCTTGAATTGCAACAATAGCTTTGTAAGGTCACGCATTGGAAATGAATCAAGCGCTAAACAACATTGAACTGCGTTCGTGAACCTCATTGGATAATTCGACATCGTTCGTGAATCTCATTGGATAATTCGCTGATTGGTAGTTAGTGGTGTCGAAAGTTTAACTTCGCCTATATATATATATATATATATATATAGGCGAAGTTAAACTTTCGACACCACTAACTACCAATCAGCGAATTATCCAATGAGATTCACGAACGATGTCGAATTATCCAATGAGGTTCACGAACGCAGTTCAATGTTGTTTAGCGCTTGATTCATTTCCAATGCGTGACCTTACAAAGCTATTGTTGCAATTCAAGGAGGTTAGCGTTTTCCAGTATTTCCTGGATTTGAGTTGCGCCGGAAAGAGCGAATTTGTTTGTGTGGTGGTATCATGACTTTAAAAAGTTATACCAAATCAACTGATGGGTTTGTTCATCGTTGTGCCATATGTTTGAAGCCTACTAACGCTAGAAAGAGTAAGCTGATAATTTTAATATTTCGTAGGAACTTTTTTCGCTAGGTCGCTTCTCTCCCTAAGGATAGCAGATAGAAAAGCAACTACTCTTATACCTATTATTACCAGACTTGTTAAGCGGGGGTCAATGATACACACCGACGAGTGGAAAGGCTACAATTCACTGTCATCTCTGGGATATATTCATCATAGAGTCAACCATTCAAGTGATTTTGTGGATCCCGTTACGAGGACACATACAAATTCTATTGAAGGATTTTGGGGCAGGTTGAAAAATAGGATAAGGGCTATAAATGGATCTCATTTATGGTCATTTGGATGAATGTATGTACAGGATAGGGTGTAACTTCTCCATTGACGGTCCCATGCTAAACTGGGAGATGTTTCTCTCACATGTTCGAGAAAGATATCCCATGTAACTTTTTTATTCTCTATTTTACGCTTTTTTCTACAAATATACATTTCCATTCATCATATATGCCTCTTTAATGTGACTGGTCCGTTCAAGGTCGTTTGCTGATTGGTTGTGAGTGGTGTCGAAAGTTTAACTTTGTCTATATATATATAGGCAGCAAAATGATACGTTTTGTCACCTAATTCCTCATTACGAGCAGAAGTACAAATCGTAATTTAGCTGGCGAATCTTAATACAAATCCCACCGACTATGCAGTTTGGTTAGCAAAGGGAGAACGCAAATAGGTACACATTTCGATATTAGAACATCTGATGAATTCTGCACATTCAGCTCAATTTGAAAGGTTCTTCAAAACGATATACAAGATCCAATCAAACCTCCCTAAAGGAATGAAATCAAGACAAGGGATAACTGAGACACTGGCGATCCAAAACCTCAAATTTACTGTACATATCCAAAAGAAATACGTCCAACCGTTGTCCCTACCGTGACCATCATAAAAAGTCCTTTTCATCGATAATGATTATCCTACTGACTCTCTTGTCCAAACTTCCCTTTTATTTGTTGTATTTACCTTTTTTTAATTCCTATCTGCATTATTAGGTTTTTTACTGTTTTTATTTTTATATGTCTGAACCTTCTATCCATTTCGTCAATACTACGTCCTTAACCCGTAATTATACAAACTGATGAGTTTCCAGTAGTTATAATCGTATTTTTCGTTTCTACCCGATCTTCTTGATTAATTACACATTGTAATTTTTAATTTGGCCTTTGACCTGAAATATTACTGGAACTTTCTCACACAATCAATATAAATACACAAATGTACAGCCTAGTTGATGACTTCGTCGAAAAGAAAATTTTCTTCGCTGCAGCCGTCTTTCTAATCCTGATAAAGTTTGATTAAGAGATGGAAAGTGGTAGAAAGGCCAGTTATTAAAAAGCAACAGACATAGTATGATTGTGAATGAAATACTGATAAAACCATGAAGGAAAAACTAGACAACAAAATTATTTCATTACAAATACAATGAATAGTGGAAAATGTTAGGGAAATAGACAATTTTTAAAAAAGTTTAACTTCGCCTATATATATATATATATATATATATATATATATATATATATATAGGCGAAGTTAAACTTTCGACACCACTAACTACCAATCAGCGAATTATCCAATGAGATTCACGAACGATGTCGAATTATCCAATGAGGTTCACGAACGCAGTTCAATGTTGTTTAGCGCTTGATTCATTTCCAATGCGTGACCTTACAAAGCTATTGTTGCAATTCAAGGAGGTTAGCGTTTTCCAGTATTTCCTGGATTTGAGTTGCGCCGGAAAGAGCGAATTTGTTTGTGTGGTGGTATCATGACTTTAAAAAGTTATACCAAATCAACTGATGGGTTTGTTCATCGTTGTGCCATATGTTTGAAGCCTACTAACGCTAGAAAGAGTAAGCTGATAATTTTAATATTTCGTAGGAACTTTTTTCGCTAGGTCGCTTCTCTCCCTAAGGATAGCAGATAGAAAAGCAACTACTCTTATACCTATTATTACCAGACTTGTTAAGCGGGGGTCAATGATACACACCGACGAGTGGAAAGGCTACAATTCACTGTCATCTCTGGGATATATTCATCATAGAGTCAACCATTCAAGTGATTTTGTGGATCCCGTTACGAGGACACATACAAATTCTATTGAAGGATTTTGGGGCAGGTTGAAAAATAGGATAAGGGCTATAAATGGATCTCATTTATGGTCATTTGGATGAATGTATGTACAGGATAGGGTGTAACTTCTCCATTGACGGTCCCATGCTAAACTGGGAGATGTTTCTCTCACATGTTCGAGAAAGATATCCCATGTAACTTTTTTATTCTCTATTTTACGCTTTTTTCTACAAATATACATTTCCATTCATCATATATGCCTCTTTAATGTGACTGGTCCGTTCAAGGTCGTTTGCTGATTGGTTGTGAGTGGTGTCGAAAGTTTAACTTTGTCTATATATATATAGGCAGCAAAATGATACGTTTTGTCACCTAATTCCTCATTACGAGCAGAAGTACAAATCGTAATTTAGCTGGCGAATCTTAATACAAATCCCACCGACTATGCAGTTTGGTTAGCAAAGGGAGAACGCAAATAGGTACACATTTCGATATTAGAACATCTGATGAATTCTGCACATTCAGCTCCATTTGAAAGGTTCTTCAAAACGATATACAAGATCCAATCAAACCTCCCTAAAGGAATGAAATCAAGACAAGGGATAACTGAGACACTGGCGATCCAAAACCTCAAATTTACTGTACATATCCAAAAGAAATACGTCCAACCGTTGTCCCTACCGTGACCATCATAAAAAGTCCTTTTCATCGATAATGATTATCCTACTGACTCTCTTGTCCAAACTTCCCTTTTATTTGTTGTATTTACCTTTTTTTAATTCCTATCTGCATTATTAGGTTTTTTACTGTTTTTATTTTTATATGTCTGAACCTTCTATCCATTTCGTCAATACTACGTCCTTAACCCGTAATTATACAAACTGATGAGTTTCCAGTAGTTATAATCGTATTTTTCGTTTCTACCCGATCTTCTTGATTAATTACACATTGTAATTTTTAATTTGGCCTTTGACCTGAAATATTACTGGAACTTTCTCACACAATCAATATAAATACACAAATGTACAGCCTAGTTGATGACTTCGTCGAAAAGAAAATTTTCTTCGCTGCAGCCGTCTTTCTAATCCTGATAAAGTTTGATTAAGAGATGGAAAGTGGTAGAAAGGCCAGTTATTAAAAAGCAACAGACATAGTATGATTGTGAATGAAATACTGATAAAACCATGAAGGAAAAACTAGACAACAAAATTATTTCATTACAAATACAATGAATAGTGGAAAATGTTAGGGAAATAGACAATTTTTAAAAATGTTAACAATATGGAACAAATAAGAGAGTAGTAACTAAAGGAATAACAAATTAGCAATGCAAAGCAAAGCGGACAACAAAATGCTACGGTTAGACAGATTACGCCTCAGTTGTTGGACTGCTGCTTCCAAATACAACAGAAAGCTACAGTTACCCTGTCTAATTAGCAGCTACGAATTGTGAGTATGACATTTTGCGTTAGTATACATAGTTCTACACGTGGACGTGAATACGTTCAGCTTCTAAACTGGCGAGCCCTACAGTGAAATTCATCTTTGTTAAACACAGAGACGAATCTGATGAGTTTGCTCTTGATTTATATTTACTATATTTTAAATATGTTTTTACAACAAGTGACGATATTCCCAAGTTCATCCGTATCCGACCAACTTGGAACACTACTCAGCTTGTGTCATTTTGACCAGACAATGCATAAACATGTTTTCTGATAGCTAAGTCTCACTTCAGTGAACATGGGGTCACTGGCCGACGCTCACAATACCTATTTTGGGAATTATCCGCTTGGGAAACCTGATCTTCTTAGCCGGTGAATTCAGTTCAACCATTACTTCCACATCAAATCGCCGTGGTAAGTTTAGCTGTCTCGAACTACTGCCAAAGCTTCAGGTGCAACTTCTGTAGCAGCATCTTCCTCACTTGTTCAGATAAACAAGACTTGTTCGTCTACCACGTGATTGCTGTGAAGCCGATCATCCAGAAAGTACTAGGTAAAGTTAAAAACCTTTTCTTTTCCTTGTCTTGTACTTTATCAGTCTTATTCTTGTTCTTGTGGGTAGGTGCTGTTGCACTCTTATTCGTATATAGCATAAGTCACAGTGATTGTTAATCTGGCTGTCGAAAGTAGCCTTAAGAAAAGCTCTAAAAACCATATTCTGTAGTCAGTAACCTAGCGATATCATACCTAAAGACCCGTGTACATCTCACCTGTTCTGATACTATGCCTAAATTGCCACAGTCTAGCACTGAAACAGCACAGGCAGTACCAGGTGAACATGATACTACACCTGTATCCATTAGAAGCCAGTGCGTGAAACACGGCAAAACAAAAATAAACACTCAGGACACCATAAGACCTGCAAAGCGTCATCTAGAA
Source organism: Trichobilharzia regenti (assembly GCA_944472135.2). Lineage (NCBI taxonomy): Eukaryota > Metazoa > Platyhelminthes > Trematoda > Strigeidida > Schistosomatidae > Trichobilharzia > Trichobilharzia regenti. The sequence continues at coordinate 67,318,688 of OX235264.1, read as the reverse complement.
AAGGAGACGAATGTCAGGCCTGTAGTGTTGTCATTTCTGAAACTGATTCGTCATTCGAATGCAATTTTTGCAAAGGATGGGTACACTGCCGTTGTGTGAAAGGGCTACCAAAACCATATTATGAGTTTATGCTAAATAACCTGTACCCATGGATCTGGTACATCTGCCCACTTTGTCACCCTGGCACATTCTCACACAGAGTGTCTGCGGATAGCAGAAACAACACACCACTTTTGTACCTCGACACGCTCTGGCGCAGCTCTTCACCTGATGACACCTCACTACCAAAACTTGGTAAAAACAGTAAGAAGGATACTCTAGCCCAACCGACTGGAAATACCAATCTTCATAAAGCAAGACACCCAAGGTTACACCTACAACATCAGGGGAAGATGGAATTGTCAAACAACCACTTGCACCTACTAGCAAGCATGGCAACATAGCAAAGGCTAGCCAGGACCTGATGAAGTCTAAAGTGACTGGCCCCGCAAAGGAGGAAAAGCAGCCAAAAACCAAACCTGAGTCTGAGGTCAGTCGGTTTAATTCCCCTATCCTGTTTAGTGTAGCCCTGTGGAATGATAGCTTGCCTGAACAACGACTCTGTCTGATCAGGTACAGTGGTATAATTTGTACAATAAATTAGGTCTGAACATCAATTCAGCAAAATTATGCAGGCTGTACAGGGGTGTCCAGGAACCTTAGGGTAAGCCACCCTATTAAGAGTTGCACTGGGGTCTGCTGAAGAGGCTGAAGCGGTACTATTACTGTCTCAGGCACTAGCTATCGACAGGAGTTCCAGCGTAGAAGTGAGACATGATAGGCCGCGGACTAACAGGCAAATGGCGAAAGAGGTCACGGGAAAGTGATGCTTTCTGCCTCAATGGTAATACACAGTGTTCCGGAGCTAAGAACTGGCACTGCTTGTGAAAAACACATGCATGACTTACAGCAGTGGAGATGGCTGTCATCTCAGATGGCCCTTGGTGCTTCTGGAGCAATCTCCATTTTCCGACTATCTCGTCCCACTCATCTCACACTGATTAGCTGTGCAAAGCTGCTAAGTATCATATTCAACTCCACGAAGCAATTGGCCGTAGCACTTCAGCGGTGGCATGAGACCAAAAGAAAAATGGGAGGACACATCCGATGTTGAGAAAGCAGATCCCAAACCATAAGGAAGCAGCAAACTGAAGATTTAATACGCCCCCAAGCTTCAGTGACACTACAGTGATGCGGTACTGAGAACGACAGTCAGTGTCACCCAAGTGCCCTACCTAAATTCAAGGGAAAAAACGACGACGGACGGGTTCCATAGGAATCGGTCAACTAATACCAATATTAAGTCCTCTACCACCAGATAACGTAACTTCAGCCATCCCACAACACATTCAGGTTGTGAGACTCACAGTCAGCTGTCTTTGAATCAGTGTAAGGGGGCTGAGAGGGAAGATGGGTGGACTCAGAAACCTCCAGTCACACCTGGACCTTAAAATAATAATCCTCACTGAAACTTGGTTAATCCCCACTATCACTGACAACGAAACCAGTATAAGTGATATGATTCTGGTCCGGAGAGACATGGACAACAAGAAAGGGGATAGTTGCTGTATGCTTTGACAGGCAACTTAAATGTGTACGTGCAATGGACCCAAAAATTACCGAATTCCCAGACTCCATATGGTGCAATTTCACTGTAGGACACACCAAGCACTTACTAGGTGGCATCAACTGATCACCCACCTGTGGGATAGAGCACAACCAACTACTGCTCAGCACCATCACAGGGATACAAGACTTGGGCTATGACCAAATCACCATAGCTGGAGATTTCCATGCCCCAACATTGAACCCTAGCTCGGGGTATCCTCGGGGAAAATTCGGTCGAAATCCTCTGCAGACCATTCGAAATACAAGTGTTAGTGTGGTTGAAGATTGAACGATCAATTCATGGTTGTTTGCTCAAACCCAATTTCCCCATAAATTTCGAGGGTCATCAGTCCGACAGTCATCGTCTCATCGCTGTTCAGAAGGAAGATTAAAAAACTATCAGAAGTAATATCGTGATACATTGCTACGACATTTGTTCTTAGACCTTCCTCTGTAATAACAGTATTGTTGATTGTGTTGGCTTTAGAATAAAGGATTCTTGAGTCGCCAAACAGCGTTTTAGATTTTGCGTCGGTTAATACAAAGAGTTTCTGAAAATCTTCGAGGGACAGCGTGAGGCCCAGAGTAGGAAGAGCTGGACATTGACGGTTTATGAGACTTGACTGACAACAGCAGTGAATGAGAATTTCGGAGAAGACACTAGGTGGGGCCTTAGTAGAAATTCATCGAAACTAGATTACTGTCAATGTAGTTGAAGATTGAACGATCAATTCATGGTTGTTTGCTCAAAACCAACTTCCACAATTTTTCGCGGAGGCATCAATACGACAGTCATCGTCTCATCGGTCGCTGTTCAGAAAGAAGTCAGGCCAAAACTGTCAGAAGTAATATTGTGATTTATTATTGTAATATTTGTTCACAGACCTTAGTTGTAACAGTGTATATATGTTGGTATTAAAATGAAGAATCCTCGAGTCGCCAATTGTTGTTTCGGTTTTTGCGTCCGTTATTACTAAGCGTTTCTGAGAAACTTCAAGGAACAGCGTGAGCCCGAGTGCAGCAAGAGCTGGGTATTAACGGTTTATGAGACGCGGCTGACAGTTTCTGACAGTACAACGTCAGTTTTTAAACGGTTTTGGGCTGTTGGCACGACTTTGGATAGTCACCGTTCATCTTTCCTGGTGCCGGTCAAGTCCTCTTTGAACAAGCAATATCTGGAACATTTTGGAATGAATGTGGTTAAAATTAAGTGGTGGAAAGGTCCAGAGTTCTTGCTAAGGGCTGATAGTATGTGGCCTCGTAGAGAAGATGAACCACCGATAAACGAGTGTGCCTTGGAGTTGAAGACAAGTGTCAGTTTAACATCTACTCAAGAAAGACATTCAGGTTTACATCCACTTTTTAAATATTATTCTTCTTGGTACAAACTACTGAAAGCTGTTGCGTGGTTGACACGATATGTTACGTATTTAAAAGTCTTGCATCTTGCGGGATACGAAAATATGAATGTGGGGCCTTTGAGAGTCGAAGATATTGGAAATGCAGAGTTAGCGATTTTGAGGGCTGCCCAGTGGGAAGCGTGGGGTGAGATTGCCAAGGAGGATAGTCCCGATTTCGCAGATTTCAAGGTGCGGTTAGATAGATTATCTCCGATAGTTTCCGAAGGGATCGCTAGAGTTGGTGGACGTCTACAAATGTTAGAATCGTCATATGAGACCCGTCATCCGGCTTTATTACCTTGCTACCATCCAGTCACTGATCTCATTATAATACACTACCATGTTCTTGAAGGTCATTTGGGTACTTCGCAAGTACTATCAAGTATTCGATGTAAGTTCTGGATAGTGAAGGGAGGTACTGCTGTCCGTAAAATAATTGATAAGTGCATGGAATGTAAACTCCGAAATGCTCGTCCAGTACAGCAGATGATGGCACCACTCCCAGCGTGGCAAGCTTCTGAAGGGAATTATCCATTTGAGTACGTTGGGGTGGATTTGTTCGGACCTTTTGTAGTGAAGAGAGGCAGAACCCTATGTAAAAGATATGGCTGTTTATTCACCTGTTTGAAAATGAGAGCTGTGCATATTGAGATGGTTCATACGCTAACTACTGATTCATTCGTGCTAGCATTACATAGATTTATAAATCGCCGGGGTGTACCGAAGATGATGTTCAGCGACAGAGGGACTAATTTTGTTGGCTGTCACGCCGAGCTTAAAGAGTACTTCGAAGGTCCTCAAACGAGAGTTCAGGAAGAGTTACTGAAAAGGAACATCGAGTGGCACTTCAATCCACCACATGCCAGCCATAGAGGCGGGCTATGGGAAAGACTTATAGGAATTATCAAGCGTATTTTAAGCTCCATAATTAAAAACCAGAGTTTGAATGACGAAACGCTGGAGACATTTTTTTGTGAAGCTGAACGAATATTAAATGACCGGCCGTTATCACCTGTGAGGGACGACGTCAAGGATTTTGATGTGTTAACCCCAAATAAATTATTGTTATTGAGAGGCAACCCTGGCATAGAGGACGCAAGCGGGGAAGGAATACCTACGATTAAAAGATGGAAACAAGCCAGGCACATGAAAGATATATTTTGGAAAAGATGGTTAAAGGAGTATGTTCTAACACTGCAAACCAGGGACAAGTGGAAAAAGTTGTGCCGAAACTTAAAGGTTGGTGACATAGCATTAGTAGCAGATAAATGTGCCACAGGTAGGTGGCCTTCGGGAGTGCTAGTAAGGCAGACCTCTAGTGGTGATGGATTGGTGAGGACGGTTGAGGTGAGAATTAGTTGTGACAAGTTGGTGCGAGATATCAGAAAACTGTGTCTACTGGAAGGTGCTTAGAGTAGAGAGTCGGAGGATGAAACACTAGATGATTTTCCAACCTAGGGCGTCAACCTGAGAAGGGTTGTAGGCGTACTGCCGTAAGTCCTACAATTCTTCAAATAGTAGCGCATCAATGAGCAGTCCAATGTGCTTCGTGTGTGATTATGTACATATGTCCATATTGTATATACCGAATTGATATCATCTGTCATCCAGCTGTTGGTAATTCTCTTTCTGTTCAGATATTCCACAACTTGCAATAGTCAACCTGTGAAGGTTTGTAGGCGTACTGGTGTTAACCCTGCGATTCTTCAAAGGAATTCCATCAAGACATGAACTGCGAGTTTGTGTGTACTGTTTGTATATATTTGTGGTGTGTCATATCAATTGGCGTTTTTTGGATTCATTGTGTTTACTTGTTGTTTCCGTACCTTGTCGTTATTGCATAATTTTGTTAAAATTTTCGTTGTGATTACTTCTGAAGTTGTTTCTAGTCTTCTACATCCGTGAATGAATTGATTGATGTTGGAGACAGCAGATGGGTCGTATACGCCGGGGAGGCTAGGCTATTGCTGAGAATGAAATGCATACGGGGATAATTGTTAGCTGCGGTCCGACACGCCGGGGAGCAAGAGTGTGGACGACTGTGGCCCTCATACGTCACCGTCACTAGAACTGATGCAGAATGAGTGACAAGCGATTGCAGTGGTAATTTGTAGTGAATAGATAAGAGCATGTGCGTAGAGTATCGTGAGGTGATGCTATGGTCACGTTGCATTCTGCAGGAGTCATTCTAGCAAGTGGCGATTGTGTTGCAAGAGGATGTGTCAAGAGGATGCCTTTAACTGGAAGGCGCAGGTCGTCATTGATGTGTGAGATTGTGCTGTGAGTATGCTTGTGGTGTGTTGGCTTTTCTGTTTGTTTTCCATTTCAGCTCTGTCCATGTGACCCAGGTTCTCGCAATGGCATCCAAGACAACGTGTATTGGTCGTGAAGGAAAAAAGGGATGCATCCCTTTATTGCCGGGGAGTGTCAATGTAGTTGAAGATTGAACGATCAATTCATGGTTGTTTGCTCAAAACCAACTTCCACAATTTTTCGCGGAGGCATCAATACGACAGTCATCGTCTCATCGGTCGCTGTTCAGAAAGAAGTCAGGCCAAAACTGTCAGAAGTAATATTGTGATTTATTATTGTAATATTTGTTCACAGACCTTAGTTGTAACAGTGTATATATGTTGGTATTAAAATAAAGAATCCTCGAGTCGCCAATTGTTGTTTCGGTTTTTGCGTCCGTTATTACTAAGCGTTTCTGAGAAACTTCAAGGAACAGCGTGAGTCCCAGCGTAAGAAGAGCTGGTGTCAGCCACGTCTCATAAACCGTTAATACCCAGCTCTTGCTGCACTCGGGCTCACGCTGTTCCTTGAAGTTTCTCAGAAACGCTTAGTAATAACGGACGCAAAAACCGAAACAACAATTGGCGACTCGAGGATTCTTTATTGTAACACCAACATATATACACTGTTGCAACTAAGGTCTGTGAACAAATATTACAATAATAAATCACAATATTACTTCTGACAGTTTTGGCCTGACTTCTTTCTGAACAGCGACCGATGAGACGATGACTGTCGTATTGATGCCTCCGCGAAAAATTGTGGAAGTTGGTTTTGAGCAAACAACCATGAATTGATCGTTCAATCTTCAACTACATTGACACTCCCCGGCAATAAAGGGATGCATCCCTTTTTTCCTTCACGACCAATACACGTTGTCTTGGATGCCATTGCGAGAACCTGGGTCACATGGACAGAGCTGAAATGGAAAACAAACAGAAAAGCCAACACACCACAAGCATACTCACAGCACAATCTCACACATCAATGACGACCTGCGCCTTCCAGTTAAAGGCATCCTCTTGACACATCCTCTTGCAACACAATCGCCACTTGCTAGAATGACTCCTGCAGAATGCAACGTGACCATAGCATCACCTCACGATACTCTACGCACATGCTCTTATCTATTCACTACAAATTACCACTGCAATCGCTTGTCACTCATTCTGCATCAGTTCTAGTGACGGTGACGTATGAGGGCCACAGTCGTCCACACTCTTGCTCCCCGGCGTGTCGGACCGCAGCTAACAATTATCCCCGTATGCATTTCATTCTCAGCAATAGCCTAGCCTCCCCGGCGTATACGACCCATCTGCTGTCTCCAACATCAATCAATTCATTCACGGATGTAGAAGACTAGAAACAACTTCAGAAGTAATCACAACGAAAATTTTAACAAAATTATGCAATAACGACAAGGTACGGAAACAACAAGTAAACACAATGAATCCAAAAAACGCCAATTGATATGACACACCACAAATATATACAAACAGTACACACAAACTCGCAGTTCATGTCTTGATGGAATTCCTTTGAAGAATCGCAGGGTTAACACCAGTACGCCTACAAACCTTCACAGGTTGACGATTGTATGTTGTGGAATCTCTGGACACAATCAAGACTAACCAGCAATTACAATAATTGGAACTGACACAATTTTTTGACACAAACATACATCAAATGTTGTGGATTCTGGCATGACAAACTACCCGTGAAGAACCGTAGGATTTACAACAGTACGCCTACATTCCTTCTCAGGTTGATGATCCAAGTGGAAGTCGTCCGGACACAAACAGATTTACCAACAGCTAGATGACAGATGATATCAATTCGGTATATACAATATGGACATATGTACAAAATCACACACCAAGCACATTGGACTGCTCATTGATGCGCTACTATTTGAAGAATTGTAGGACTTACGGCAGTACGCCTACAACCCTTCTCAGGTTGACGCTCTAGGTTGGAAAATCGTCTCAGAGTTCATTTGCTGACTTCTTTCTATCAGCTATATCCTCACATCTGAACGGTAACACGCTCTTGTCATTGTATCGTAGAATATAGATGACGAACAAACATACAACGTATCTGGTCAACCAAACGTAGGCACAGAGTAATTTACACCAAAGATAATAGCATTCAAATAGTAACTTGGAACTAGAAATGCCTTTATTCATGCAAGTCAATTTAACAATTACTCTCTCGTTTAACCTTGGCTCATCCTCACGAAACTGAGCAATATCTTTCGTCTTTTGAAACGCGCCAATACTATTATAGTCATTGCACAAGATACTTGAGTTGATGGGCGTCTGTTTCATTGTGGATGACAACACAAACGACGACTGATTGATACCAGTTGATGAAGTTGGCGGTGGATCAGAAGCTGTTGTTTTTCGGCTTTCAGAAAGTTGTCTAACTGCAAGACTACCACCACTTCTGTCTTTCACTACTAGTTCGAGTTTAGCACTATCATCTGATGATAGGTGGGTTACATGCTGATCACTTTCACTGACGGTCTCACAAGCATCCATACCTTCTGCAAATGCATCCAATTCTACTTCACGTTACAGTTGTACAGAACCTTTATTCAACTCAGAATTAGAAGGCATTCCCCCCATTTCATCATGATCAACCAAAGACAAATCTGCACTATCATTATCATTATCACAAATATTCACTTGACCGGCAATTTCCTCATTTTCAAACTCTTTAATAACAGTGACAGACAATTTCGGTTCTTCCTCACAAATCCTTAAAGATTTTATACCTTCACTCTGACTAGTAATACCTTGTAAACTTGTGGAGTCAGAACTGTACTCTGAAACTGTAATTCTCCTCTGTGACACTCTGTTAAACAATGGCTTACCAGTTGCAACTACAGGCTTCTTGACCACACCGTTATCGTCACACAATTCGGAGTCAGACCTTGATTTCACATTTAGCTTACCACTGAACTTGCTCACTGGTTCACAGTTCACCTTTTTATGCACCTCTTGCAAACGTGTAAAACACAACCGTGTTTGTCTTGCAGCTTGTAACTTATCTGTTGAGGATGTACTACGAAACCTGTGCGTCGGTGGCACAGTGGTTAGGACTCTCGCCGACCATGCACATGGTCCGGGGTTCGAGCCCACGCCGACGCACACCTGACATCTATGGCCGGCCTGCGAATTTTGGGCTACCGATATCCATGCTGAAAATTCCATACTTGTATTAAAAATACGGTGTGGAATCAAGCTGTAATCAAAAATAAAATTAAAAAAAATAAAAAATAAAAATAAAAAAATTACACTCACTAGGTCTATATGCATTACTAGACATCATGGAGCCTTCTCGATATCCACCTCTCTGAGGCCTATTCGTCATCAATGATTCCGTTTTGCCCTCAGACTGCTCTATTCTAGGGGTGAGATGCAATATACTGGCAAACTTGCTCATAGATTGATTGACACTATTGTTTACCAGTTTCAGAATGTCATCGAACTTTGGCTCGATACAGTCATCCTCCATATGGGAGCTTATCTTCACCCACTTCCTTTGCAGTAGAGTAGGTAGGCGTCTTGCTATCACTTCTAGTATAAAACTCGAGTTGAGGTCACTCATGCAATTCATCGAAGTCAAGGCATGTTTGTAAGCCATCAGATTATCCAAAAACTCAGTGAGTGCCTTGGAGTCATCTTGTAGTTGACTACGGTTACCTTTGACAGTTTCAAATACGTTCCTTGCAATCATTGAAGTTCTTCCAAACCTTTGACGTAGTATGCTCATAGCCCCGTAGTAGTCCTCTTTCGGCTTCATAAACTTACAGCACTGTATAGCTCTTGAAGCAATTCCAGTGCAATACCTCATCAAATACATTAACTTCAATTCATCACTTAATAGAAAACTACTCAGCATGATCTCAAACTCCTTTACAAATTGTAAATAATCAGCTGGGTTTCCATCAAAACACCGTGGTTCAAATTTAGGGAGTTTGATGTTCCTATTATCCCTGAACGGCGAAACAGTAACATCAACCATGTCATGCTTAACATCAGACACATCGTTACAAGTAACAGACAAGTCACCATGACTTACTTTCGTGTTTGCATCCAAGACGCTCTGTCCCTTCTTTGACCCGGGCATTGTTGAACTTGACCCAATTCCAAAAACGTTCCAGATATTGCTTGTTCAAAGAGGACTTGACCGGCACCAGGAAAGATGAACGGTGACTATCCAAAGTCGTGCCAACTGCCCAAAACCGTTTAAAAACTGACGTTGTACTGTCAGAAACTGTCAGCCGCGTCTCATAAACCGTTAATACCCAGCTCTTGCTGCACTCGGGCTCACGCTGTTCCTTGAAGTTTCTCAGAAACGCTTAGTAATAACGGACGCAAAAACCGAAACAACAATTGGCGACTCGAGAATTCATTATTCTAATACCAACATATAGCCAACTTTATAACTAAGGTTTCTGGCGGTTTTGTACTTACTTTCTGAACAGCGACCGATGAGACGATGACTGGTGTATTGATGCCTCCGCGAAAAATTGTGGAAGTTGGTTTTGAGCAAACAACCATGAATTGATCGTTCAATCATCAACTACATTAACAGTACTCCTAGTCCCATAGTGTCTAAAAGTTATCGCGGCTTCGTCTTGAAAACGTTGCATGGCTCATCTCACCCAGGTATTCGAACCTCCGTCAAGCCCATAACCAGTCTTTATTAATAAAATGTAAAGAAAGCGCTCATATATGCTTGCTTGCCAAAAGTACATGGTAGCAAGACACACTGGAAGCCCCCTTAGCACCTTTTTCATTCCAGATGCTGCTTTTGAACACGTCCAGTTAAATCTGGTTGAACCTTTTCTATAATCTCATGGATATGCCTATATTTCGACCTGCAACGACCATTTTACACGGTGGCCTGAATCAGTACCTTTTACGGATGAATATGCTGAAACAGTCACACACGTCTGTGTGGAACGTTTGATCGCAAGTTTTGGATGCTCATCCCCCATAACAGCTGATCACGAGAGGCAATTTGAAGGCAGCTTATTCTTTGCCTTGACTAAAATCCTTGGTTGTGTGCATTTCTGAGCAACGGCACACCATCTTCAGGCCAATGGTATGTTATAACTTCTACACTGACAGTTGAAGGCCGGGCTATCGGCTGCGAACAATGTATATTGGATAGAATCAATACCGTCAGTTCTCTTAAGCGAACGAAATTACCTGAAAACTGATGCTGGTCATCTTGCTGCCGAGCTAGTATATGGCACAACACTATGACTGCCAGGTGAGTTTGTTTCTGCTGATAGCTTCTGACCAGGCTTACAAACGCAATGCTTGTACAATTGGTATGTTCCTGAATGAACAGGAAGATATATATATATAAACCTGCTCCCCTCCTACCACAGTCCATACATATCTTTGTCCACCCAAGTTTGAAAGCTCCTACTCATGTATTCGTTCGTCGTGACTCTGTACGTTACCCTCTGGAACCTCCAAGCTACAGAGCATGTAGAGCCATTAAACGTATGGATAAATTTTTTGTCACGGAGAATCTGTTAGCACCAATTTTCTGAAACTGGTACACTTAGAATGCAATTCCACCAGCCTCGGATTAATCATTCCCTACGGTACAAAAGTAACCGAAAATCTGTTGGTCCCTGAGAAAATCAGTAGCGCTACAAAGGCCACCGAACCTTCTGTCGAGGCCCCGAAGAAAACGTGTTCTGGACGAGCCATGAGATTCCCAAAGCACCTTCATACTTATCTTACATAACTAAATGATGCTACTCACCCAATTTTTACTCGCTTGTGACATATATTTTTCCTCTCAGGCATGTTAATTTTTTCATAGCATCCGGCAACGGAAGTGAAAAATGTTTTATAATCTCACACGTTACATCCACCAAAAAAGTATATGTATCTTTATCGATGTTCTATTTTTCGCGTTATTTTTCTGTATGGTAGATGTATATCATTATTCAAACATTATTTTGGTACATTTTTCCCCACAAGGCTCTCAGAATTCTTGCTTTCTTTCCGAATGCTACAGGTACTGGACAAGAAGTAAACGAAGCACGAGATCCAGCGGGCAAACACAAACGAAGCGGTGTACACGCACTCACTTAACCTAGGCAGACGGCCATTAAGCCATCCATTAAGCCGATCAGAAGAATTTTACTGACGGTAACGCCAATAGGCTTTTACTTCTGGCTGCTTTCGCCTTAGGGCCCTCACAACCCAATTAGGGGGGTAGTGAGCTGTAGCGGTAGGTAATTCCCCAGAATTATTGGCCACAGCGTCCATCACTGAACATTGGGTGCTGACCCTCACTGTTTAAGTCGATTTATTTAGCTGAAGGCTTACCAACAAGCGTCCACGCCATTTAGTACGCTGTCGTGTCAAGTTCGTTTGTGCACGAGCGCTAGCTAGTTAAGCAGTCATCTAGCATTCCTATTTGGTTCCGAAATGCGATTCATAATTTGGCCGATCAAGTCCGGTGTTTTGCCTTGCTTTTTGTCCACGCCAAACGAATGCTATAGAAGTTTATGGTGCTAGATCTTGAGTTAGTATACATAGTTCTACCCATGAACGTCCACAGCCTCAGCGTGTAAACACCTGATTGCATCCTGAGAACAATAAGGTCCTTGAAATCCATACATTCCTAGTCTTCTAGTACCCTTTTCATTATCTCTGTAGTTTTCGTCAACGCTATTACTTCTTCTACCTCCGTATGATACGATTTACCGGTACAAATGCTGTTAAAAGTTGACAGCTGTTAGAAGTTGACAGTGGTGGCGATCAATGGTAGCAGGTTGATGTACTGAAGACAAAAATTTCCGCTAGAACTCAGGAACTGTCCATATGGTTAACAGGAATGTGAAAATAAATTTATTTGTTGCACACAAGGTCATAAAAGGAATGCTGGATTTCTAAATGATTTATTGTCACATGTGGATATAGGACTGAATTAAATAGATTAATCTAGTGAAGGGAAAAATTTGGTTGTTTGTAGATGTCTCATACATAAAAATACAACGTAGAAAAATGGATGGCTCCATTGTCGGAGACAGATAAATGTGAGTCAGCACCGGAAAATTATGCAGTTCCTGTAGACTTATCCAAAAATGGATACAAATTCAACGAGTGTTTAAAATAATCAATTCGAGGTTGTTTGTATGACTACGGAATGTGAAATTTCGAAAGGGAAATAAAGTTTGTAAAATGAGTCAGCAAATAAATGCACCCGATGTAAATTATTTTGCCTCATATAATTAGTTTCAGGCTGATGTTTCAAAGGTAGTCATCAAACCAGCAGTAGACGATGCAACCTTTGATGCTCTTAAAAACGACTTTGATGAAGTAGATAAATGTTGCTTTATACTTATCGTATCATGTTTTTCGTAGGTTCTTAAAGAGTTACAGGGGAACAAAGGTCTAGAAAGATTTAAGGATGAATATGAGAAGTTAATGAAGGCCTTTTTCAGGTCTCATGATAATGAAAAGAGGCTAATGAGAAAATGCCGTGAATTGAAAGCTGAAATAGTTTCAAACTCTGCCAAAGTGTCACAAGCAGCAAAAATTTCAAGCGAGGACCAGAACAATATGGCGTACTTAAAACGGGAAATAGAACAAGCATGGAAAATGGTTGATGCGGCAGCAGATCGCGAAACCAAAGCTCATGAAACCATTAAACAACTCAAAGAAGAAATCGCTTCCTTAAGCAAACTACTAGAACACGGGGGAGTTGGAGTGGTCGGACCTGAAAGGTAGTGTTATAGGTCTTGGATTCAAGCTAAAATGTCCTCAGTGACGCATGCATGTGCTTTTTATTATTGATTACATGATTGCCTTCCATACAAAGGCCTAGGTTTCAGGTTCATATAATGAAGGGTAGTAGTCTGTTGCGTCTTTTTTGAATCCTTGCAGTGTTTATCTCTGCAGATATATAATAACTCTTTGAAAGCTTTCACCGTTACCGATGACAATAAGTGGCTCGGTAATGAGTTTCAGCTGTTGACTACTATGTGAACATTTAAATTCCACAGGTGTTTTATTCATCCGTGGTTCAAGCACTCCTTTGTGGTGACCTCATTAATGTATGCTAGAGGGATGCTCACGAGTAAATGAATCAATCCCTCAAATCACCATTTAATATGCCATATACCGAAATTAGGTCACTTGTCTTACTTCTGTATGACACTGGGAATGGATTTAAGTGCTCTATCCTCTTCTAATAAGAAAGGTGTGAAATACCACTAACCATTTAGATTCTCACCCTCTGTACTCTTTCCTAAATACATGCCTTCTTGGATCATGGACTATCCACTCGTATAAAGTATTCTAGATGAAGTATGACATATTTCACGTAGAGTACTTTGAATGTCAGTTCACTGAATCTTTTGAAAACCCGTCGTAGTGCCCATATCATTCGAAAAGCCCTAACTGCAGCTGCATTACAGTGTGCAGTTGATTTTAAATCATGACCAACAAAATTTCGAAGTCCTTTTGCCACTTAAAATCGGGCATTACTGTGTTTCTCAGGAAGTTCAACGTGTAAGACCTCTGACCAGAATGTCTTACTGCGCTTCTTCTGCCATAAGTTCCCAAACTCCAGAGGTTAGACCATTCAGTTAGTTTATTTGCATCACATTGTAGGAGAGACCTATCTTTATTATTATTTACAGTTTTCCAGATCTCAATATAGTCTGTAAATAATAGTAAATATAAGGCAAGAGTTTTAAGAAGTTCGTTTACTTATACTAAGAAAAACAAGGAGCCTAGTGTGGTTCCCTTAGGTACTCCACTCGATACTGTTTTCCCCCTTGGAAGTACTTCATTAACCCTTAGTCTTTGCCCTGTACGCAAAACGATAGTCCCTAATCAACTCACACAGGCACTAGTCTAGTTCAAAACCTTTTGGTTTACTGAAGATACCTAAATGGCACATTTTACTGAGTGCTTTACTACGATCGACAGAAACAACTTCGAACGTTAGCTTTTTATCTCTTGCCCCTACCCAGTTTTCCCTACCTAACGGTAAGTTTGTTAGACAGAATCGTCCTGGTCTTAATCAGTGCTTTTCCTCCGTCAGTAAGCCACATTTTCCCATATAAGCTTATAGCTGCTTCCTTACGATTATTTCTAATACCTTTGCTGTTATTCTTGCCAGGCTTACAGGCTTGTAGTTAGATACCAACCGCCTATTCCCCTCTTTGAAGATGGAAAGAAACACTGCACCTCTCCGGTTCCTGATCAATCTAGCCTGAGCCAGAGACATTCTAAAGTTCTGCGTAAGTGCTATGTATATTATATCCACCAGCAGGACTAAAAGTCTAGGGTTGAGTCTATCAGACCCCGGTGACTAACCTGGCTTCAGCTTAGACTGTTGTTTAATAACTACCCTGTTATCTACCATCATTGATGATGCTTCAGTGGCGATAACAGTGACTTCGGTAAACACCTAGGTATCACGGTAAGACGAGAAAACATCACAGAATTACTCATAAAGTTTCTTAGCTTTCACTTAATCTGATTTGTCTGCTTCACTCGTATTGTTTATTAGTGACAGCATATCTCTGCTTGTTTTAGTTCTTGTTTAGTAAAGGAAATCAGTTTATTGAGACAGCCTAAACAGTCCAATATTAACTGTCTGTCGTATCTTATTCGGCTTTTATCAATCATGCACTTGCAAAGATTCCGAATTTCGCCATTGTCTATGTGAAACTTTTCCCTCGCTGTCAAAGTAAAGTGATGTCATAAGTCTTTTTGCTTTCCTAATAACCTCCAACATGGTTTATGCAATAGCTTTCTAGGGCTTGGCCAATGTACAGAGTGCGAAGTGACACATTTTAATTTATTCCCAAATATAACTCAAGCTTCCCATTTGTATTAATTGACTAGTTATCTAGGATTACTATATATATATATATATATATATATATAAGCTATCTGATGCTAATTCCTCCCCATTAATATATGCGGCATTAAAGTATACTCTTACTATGTATTTATTTCTACTGCTCCCCATCGTCAGCTGATTTGTAGGGGACTTATACTAGAGTTCACTAACATTATAAATATAAGAATAATAATCCAAGTCAATGGAGTGTTAAATAACAATATATTACCAAAAAATGCAGTGACGAGTTGTATCAACAAAAAGGATTACTTGGATATAAAGTCTAAGTCCTCTGCTACAAATTATGTATATAATCCACGGGTACGTTAATTGATTGAGTTGCGTCTGCTGTAGCTGCTGTGTTCCGGTTGTAGAAATGTCTTCGGTTGAGAGTAGTAGGCTCCTACAATAAATCCGAAGTATACAACACGGTGTGAGTGGAGCAAGTAAGCAGAAGGGACCAGGGAGAAGACGAAGTCTCCAACAGCAGAGTGTATTTTTCAATTGTACACGGAAGTTATGTATATTTCAACAAGAAGCGATTTAAACAAAAATTATGTACAATATCTCGAATTTATACAAATAACCAAAAAGTGTACAATCACATTGTTACGTACTCCACACGGCTCCCCCCCTAGAGGTCCGGAGAGACAACCGGAAAATGATAAGTAAAACTGTGAAGTAAATAATAATAGTAATAACAATTTTCGGATAAAAATAGGGATATATTACAACATGCATAAACGCGAGAAGGTATGTGAATCATGTAAAGTCTGAAAGCATATACAATTAGTTCAGCAATAAAAATTGAAATAGAAAGTCATGTCACTTAAATTTGCACTAACCATGAACATAGATTTTTAATGTATAAAGAAAAATATGTAAATACACAGTAATTAAGGAGGGGAAAGAAAACATTAAAAAATATGGATTAAAGATCAATAGTTTTTGACAAGGACGATACCTGTTTTTTAGGTGAGGTACATATAAATAAATAATAGTGATAGTAACATCAAAGTTTACGACGAAATACTAACGGTCATGATGATAATGTCTAAACGAAAAAGATAATAATAATTTTTAATTTTTTTTTTAGTCCTCAAAATGAACGTAGCGAGCCGGTTTACTGATTTGCCGACCACTACGTGTGTGATATGGAGGGAGGATAAGACTTGGTGCCGGTGGAGGGGAATCGGATGTTTGATTATTTGATTGCGCAGTTGCCGATGTAGATTCGAAGTCGTTGTCGGTGTATGCGGGTTTGATTCGATCAATGGAAATAGTCTCTCGTTTTCCATTCTTGTTCACTGTAAAGTGTTTGTCTGAACGTTTAATAACTTGAAAGGGTCCTTCGTATGGAGGTTGCAATCCTTTTCTGATGGCGTCGACTCGAATGAAGACGAATTTGCAAGTTTGTAGATGTTTGTTGATCTGATCTCGTCGGGGAGATTGTCGAGGTGCTGTTGGTTGAAGTTGAAGCATTTGTCTAGTTAATCGGTTAGTGAAGTCGGCAATGTTCACGTCTGTGGAATCGGCTGAGGGGACTAGCTGTCCAGGCAAGGTTAGGTTGGTGCCATAGACAAGTTGAGCCGGTGTACATCCTAAATCTTCTTTGATAGTAGATCGGATACCAAGTAAAATCAAAGGTAAGTATTCACTCCACTTAGATGTATCATTCTGCGCCATCAGGGAGCTTTTCAGTTGTCTGTGGAATCTTTCCACTAGACCATTCGCTGCCGGATGATAGGCTGTTGTGGAGATATGTTTCACTCCCAGAAGTCTCGTCAGTTCGCGAAAGAGTGTCGATTGGAATTGAGGACCGCGGTCGGATGTAATAGTAGTTGGTACACCGTAGTTTGACACCCAACGGTCGAGAAAAACTAAAGCAACGTTTTCAGCAGATATGTCGTTTAAGGGGCATGCAATAGCCCAACGAGTAAATCTATCAATCGCTGTCAGGATATGTGTATATCCCCTTGATGTTGGCAATGGTCCCACGATATCTATATGGATATGCTGAAATCTCCTTTCGGGTAATTCAAACGTCTTCGGGGTTGTAATAGTGTGGCGGTGTACTTTGGAGCATTGGCATTGGATACATTCTCGTGCCCATCTCCGAATGTCAGAGTTCATTTTAGGCCACACGAAGCGTTCGCTGATCAGTCTGACCGTGGCGCGTACTCCAGGGTGAGAAAGCGAATGTAAATGTTCGAACAATGCTTTTCGGCAACTGAGAGGGACAAATGGACGATTAGTGCCGGTAGATACATCGCAGACTATGGTTGCATCTGATAAGGGGATAGGCACATCTTTGAGCTGTAAGGAAGAGTTTCTGCGGCAGGTTTGGAGTTCAACGTCATCTCTTTGTAATTGAGCCATACGATCAAGACTGATGTCTACCGACGTTTGAAGCTGGTTAATGTCACTTCTTGAAAGAGAATCGGCTACCACGTTCGCATCCCCTTTGATGTACTGAATGTCGGTTGAAAATTGGGAGATATAATCCAACTGTCTGGCTTCTCTAGGGGAGTGTTTATCGAGTGAAGTAGTGAAAGCATGACACAGGGGCTTGTGGTCAGTAAAAATAGTGAAATGCCGGCCCTGTAGTAAGTAACTGAAATGCTTCACTGCAAGATATATGGCCAGCAATTCTCTCCCAAAAGTGCTGTATCGTGTCTGAGCCGGTTCCAACTTCTTAGAAAAGAATGCGAGTGGGGTGACTTCGCCCTTCATCTTTTGTTGTAATACTGCCCCTACAGCTACTTGGGAGGCATCTGTGCACAAAATAAGCGACGCTTCGGGGTTGATATGGGATAGCATAGTGACTTTGGATAAGGCATCTTTTGCGTTGCAAAATGATTCGTGTGCTTCAGCTGACCACTGAAACTTTTTAGGATCATTTTTAAGGAGGTCGGTTAACGGCTGGACGATGGAGGCACACGAAGGAATGAAACGCCGATAGAAATTAAACATCCCCAAAAAACGTCTGACCTTCTTGAGTGAATCTGGTTCGGGGAAGTTTTTGATGGACTCTATCTTTTCCTCCGTAGGCGTAATACCATTCGCGGTTATGTGGTGTCCCAGAAACTGTATAGAGGAGACACCGAATATGCACTTTTTGGGGTTAATGACGACTCCATATTGCTCAAATCGTTGAAATAAGATGGTGAGGTGATCAGTATGTTCTTCGGGCGACGAGCTAGCAATTAAAACGTCATCGATATATACAAATACAAAGTCCAAACCTTGTGTGACCTGATCCATGAAACGTTGGAAGGATTGTGCTGCGTTCTTTAGGCCAAATGGCATGCGGAGAAATTCAAACAAACCGAAAGGTGTGATGATGGCCGTTTTTTCGATATCCTCTTGGGCAACTGGTATTTGGTGATAGGCCCTGACCAAGTCTACTTTAGAAAAAATGGTTTTTCCGTGTAATGTCAGGGAGAAATCATGAAGATGAGGAATAGGATAACGGTCGGGAACTGTGGCATTGTTTAAATGTCGGTAATCCCCACATGGCCTCCAATCATGATCAGCTTTAGGCACCATGTGTAAGGGCGAAGACCAAGGACTATTGGAGGGTCTGATGATGCCGAGCTGCATCATGTGTTCAAATTCTGCCTTGGCTGCTGCCAATTTGTCCGGGGGTAATCTACGAGGACGAGCACGAACTGGTTGACCCGTAGTAACTATCTTGTGAGTAACTGTGTGAGGGACGTCCTCGATGTTGTACGACGGCTTAAGAATTTTAGGGAAACGGTGAAGTAGGGAGGAAAAAGGGCAATCTGCTGGTCTTTCAATACTGATATTATAGACAGAATAGCTGGAGATAATTCCATGGATCTTTAGATGGGTGTTGTTATCAATCAGTTTTTTATTGTTGACGTCAACTAACAGGTTGAAATTACTCAAGAAATCTGCTCCGAGGATGGCGTGACTGACGTCGGCTACTATGAAAATCCATGTGAAACGCCGACGTAAACCTAGATCCAGTATGAGGGATTGCTCTCCATACGTCTGTATGCTTGTGTGGTTAGCTGCCCGGAGAGACAGTTTTCCGGGTGTCCGTGTAGATCGCCTGGATAGTGAAGGAGGGATTACGCTAACTTCTGCTCCCGTGTCTACCAGGAATAAAGTGTCTGAAGTTTTATCCTTCACATAGAAGAGGCGACTTGTTTGCTTGCCAGTAACAGCTGTCGCCATCACTGTCTGGCTGAGGCGTTTCCCTGAGCCTGGTTGGCTTCGCTAAAGCTGCACGGTTTTACACATTTCAGGGCATGACGTCCAAACTTCCAGTGATACCAGCATATATTGCTATCCCGAGAAGACGTGTAAGAACGCTGTCGTGAGAAGGATCGTCGTCGTGATGGTGACCTTCTTTGTGAACTCCGCCTCCGGACTCGTCGATCAGACCTATTAGTTTCCAACTTGTCAATCCTTGCCGCTAAGTCTGCAATGGCGGCGAGTATCGGTGTGTCTGCCGTGGGTGTGGAATGACACGGTGTGGCACTATCAGATGCTACGTGACTTATGGTGTTATCAGATAAAACATCCATAATACTATCTGCCATGTCACTTAGTTGGTCTAAGTCATACGACTTTCCTGAGATGATTAAAATTTGCTGGACATTTCTAGGTAAACGTTGCAACCACATCTGTTTCAGCACTACCTCGTCTACTTTATGATGTCCGATTAACTGGCGCATGTGCCTGAGCAGCTGGGATGGTTTACGTGGGCCTAGTTCACAGCCTGTGAGCAATTGTTGGATTCTTTTCTCATCCGACAAACTGGTACGTTGTATGAGGAGGGCTTTAAGTTTATCAAATTGATGTTCCGTCGGAGGATCTTCGATGAAATCGCTGATTTCTGTCAATACTGACGGAGGGAGTTCTGCCAGCACCATACCATATTTGGCTATTTGGGACTTAATGCCCCGTGCTTCTAGCAACGGTTCAATTACCGCAAACCAAATCCTTGGTTCTGCGAAACCGTATTGAGGTAAACGAAAATCAGTGATGGCATTTATTGTGGCATTTGTCTCGCTATTAGTTGTCTGCTCGTTTGATGTACCGGACTGAGGTGATGACATTATAAATATGAGGTTATTGGTGCAAATTAGGATACAAATATAAACCACACACAAAATCACAATGAATATACAAAATAGCAAAAATAAGAATATGAATATGCCAAAATAATCCGTGTTCTTATCGGGCTCACCAATTAATTTGTAGGGGACTTATATTAGAGTTCACTAACATTATAAATATAAGAATAATAATCCAAGTCAATGGAGTGTTAAATCACAATATATTACCAAAAATGCAGTGACGAGTTGTATCAACAAAAAGGATTACTTGGATATAAAGTCTAAGTCCTCTGCTACAAATTATGTATATAATCCACGGGTACGTTAATTGATTGGGTTGCGTCTGCTGTAGCTGCTGTGTTCCGGTTGTAGAAATGTCTTCGGTTGAGAGTAGTAGACTCCTACAATAAATCCGAAGTATACAACACGGTGTGAGTGGAGCAAGTAAGCAGAAGGGACCAGGGAGAAGACGAAGTCTCCAACAGCAGAGTGTATTTTTCAATTGTACACGGAAGTTATGTATATTTCAACAAGAAGCGATTTAAACAAAAATTATGTACAATATCTCGAATTTATACAAATAACCAAAAAGTGTACAATCACATTGTTACGTACTCCACAGATTTAGTACGAAGCTGTCAATTTGGCAGACAAGATTTCTACAAACAACGTTGACGTTACTCTGCCTTTATTGAGGTTAATAACACAATTTGCGGCCTTACTATTGCCACCGTCGTGCACTTCTGAGACCGCTGACTTAATTTTTATGTCATCTTGGATGTACAGATTAACCCCACTACTTTCATAAATAATTACTTTGACTGCTGTAATGCCTATGTACCTCGGTTTGTGGGGAGTGTGGTCCATACCCATTGACAGCTTTATTTAAGTTTGCATTCTTTCAGATACTACTCCTAATTTGGGTATCTTTTTACTAAGACTACATGCGTCCATTTAACACAATTATACACCTACGTGTTCTTTTAACTATGAGTAGAGGATTTTGGTAACAGGGATTCCCCAGACGTAATCACCCAAGAACTCAATATCTCATGATATTTTTCACCTTTATGTAATCAAGACTTTAATTCGGTTACGGTTTTCCCCTTTTTAATTCTATTCTCTGACAGCCAATAAGGCCTTTATTTTCACCTCTTTATCCATGATCTTAGGTGCATTGCCGAGAATTACATTACCTCATTTTCTAACTCTATTTTCAATAGTCACCGACAATTCAGTTCCATTTATTGATATAACCTACAGCATACCTATAAAAACTTTGCCACAGACAGTAGTTAGTAGTTTGAGGTTTTAAATTTAAGCTCTACTGGATGTCTCATTTGACATTAACTCATTTTTTTAAATTTCCGAAGAGGCGAAACAGACCTTACGTGATAATGTGAATGAATTTTCTTCAAAAGTGTAAAATATAATTTCGAAATACTGGAGAAAATTTCTATTTTAGATGAATGTTTTGTTGTTGATGTTTTTATTGCGTTGCCTGATTCGGCTGGTTGATTCATAGGCTTCAGTTATCCACTAGGACAAAATCTTCAATGCTAAATTCATAGTAAGGATAAAATATTCAAATCTCATGTATTCAAACGCTCGTCTTTTTATTTCATAACTACTTCGTTTAAAACGAAAGCCTAAGTTTTCAGAGCAGTTATAAACTTTGAAATATTAATGGAAATTGCGGTCATAGACCCTGTATTTATATAACTGATTGATATGTCATCATTATGGTAGGCTTGTGTCATTTTCTCAAAAAGTATAGTCAGAAAATACCTGAGATTTAAACAGCCTTTTTATTGATATATTAGCATTCCAGGTATTTTGATCAAAATAAACCAAAGCTAGGGTCAGAATAAAAGTGGGTAGTTTTAACTTACTACGCTTAATGTGGCACATCCAAAAAAAAGTGAATGCAATCACACAGTAGTGAGATCTGTCAGCAAGCCAGAATTGTGGACAACAATTTACGTCAATGTTTACGTCCCGAATCGGGGTCTTGAGAAAAACAGTAATAAAGCTTAACCTTCAGGAACTCACCAGCCAATCACAGCAAACTTAACATGTGCAAATATGATTCGCAGATATATGGCTTAACTTTCTAAAAAACGGACACAAACAGTACAGAATAGTCTTCGGCAAGAAAACAACCAATCAGATGTTGGTTCTCTGTTGACAATAAAGCTAATAATAATGCACATAAGAATGTATAAATACCCCTTGATTTTCTCAATAAACGATCTATTGTCTGGCCCTTGTCTTTTATCATTACAAAACTACTTCAATGAAGAGATTTGTGTAAAGTATTTCAGATGAACACAGATTATTGGAGATTTCTATGACTTCAAAGCTGAGAGTTTTAATACTATTTAAATCTAACTTATGTGAGTAATCAAAGAAGATTTATTCACTTAAAAATCTGCAAACTTTTCACATCATTCAATTTACTGGGAATATTTCAAGACTCTAAGGTATAGTGTATTATTTAAAGCGTTTTTTAGGCAGTTGTAGACCTTGTATCCGAAATGAAATAAGTGTGTAAGCCCAAAAGAGGGTTATTGTATTCTTGTCAATATTTTATCAAAACTCACTTCATTAAAACAGATAAGACTTTTTAAATGAATACAAAGATCAATGTAGTCCACCATTTTATTCCCTGAAAGGTGATGTAGACTAATATTTTACCATCATCCAACGTGAGATTAGAACAAGCCAATTAAGAAACACATTCCTGTTTGCGCTCAAAATATTCACAGGAATATACGCTTTTTACTAGTGCATTCACTCAACAAGACCAGATTGTCTAAGTAAGAGTTGCTTTTTTGGACTAAAGAAGATTATAAAAACCCAAATATTTATAAAATAACAAGTACTCTATTATTATTGTCCAAACCAGTGAAACAATCTTTACAGCCCCTTGACTAAATATAAGATGATATCATATTATTTAAGTCACTTTAGATTTTCCCGTCGACTGACTGGACCAAATTGCTCGGTCTCAGGCTCCTTGTACAGATGCTTCGACAATGTCTGATCATGTAACTTGAAGTCAATTGGTTGACGGTGACTAATAGTGGAATCCAGGATACACATTTCATCGTATTTGGGACTGGTTCGTCTTCTGGACATACCTGCATTCCCACCGAGGCTTGAATCCAGTATCCACAGTCTCAAACACTGAAGCCTTATCCACGAGATCACTTGGACCAAATATAATGAAATGCGCATTCTGGATTCCACTGCTAATCACAATTAACCAGTTTGATATCATATTAGCCATATTAATTTAGTGAATTGAAAATTCATTATTTTGTAAACAATTCTGATGTCACTGATTTGAATTCTAACAAGTGAATGTATCATTTTAAGTTAAAAAATAAATGCAGTTTACCGAAGGTTACATTTACTTGAAGACTTACAGACAAAAACCAACAGTAGCGAAGTAGAAGAAGCAGACAGTGAAGACAGAACTTGAGATGAACACAGAGAAGATGGAGGTTAAGTAGACAACCAATCAAAATCAATCAGCATGGATCATTATCAGCGAGAGAGAAATTTGAAAGAGGTGACTTTCCTCACTAGTTTATTCAGCATCATTTCAACTCCAGATGGCAGAGATGAGGCTGTCTGATATGGGAGTACAAAGGCTAGGCAGACCATCATCATTGTAAAATAAATTCAGGAATCGTTTGTACTCAGTATAAACAACAAAATTTGGATTTTCAACATGAATGTTAAGTCATTGCTTTTATATGGGTTAGAAACTTGGCAAACACAGCCGCCTTCTCTCTGTGCTGAAGATCAATCAGGCGGCCAAAAAGAACCAGAAACAATGAACTTCAGAAATGAACCAATCTAGAATATGTAGAAAAAAAGATATGTAGAAAAAGACGGAGGTGGATGGAACACACAATAAGGACATCGCGCGCCACGCCAGCCTCCAAGCTGGTAAACGATAAGTTGGACGTGAGTCCAAAGGTAATAGTGATACAATCCTATTAGGAGGAGGTGAGAGTCTATGGACAGTCGTGAAGGCAGCTAAGGAAGACTGCAGAAAACAGGTTGAAATGATGATATGTTGGTGAAGCCTTATTTTTTATATTCAGAAGAACCCAATGAAATGAAATATACATGTTACCGAGTGTCTCGTTAGAAGCTGTGTAAACATTGTTTATGATTGCTAGTGAAACAGGAATTCCGGGTAAAACCTAACCTGATTCTTTTTTCCACTCTGTCTTACAATAATATTAAAGCTAATTTAAAAAAATTGAACTCTTAAACACAATATTTATATATCTCGTGAACAGTTTTCTTAAATAAATTCATTCAGTTTTCTTCATTTAGTTTAGCTGAATTACAAAAACAAAAAGAGAAACTAATTAAAGAAAGAGATGAAAATTATGTTGATAATCAGAAACTTAGAGAACAAATTGAAGAAACCAGAGGTCGAATAGTAGTTTATCAAAATGAACTACTTGAAGCACAGAATAAAATATCTGAGTTAACATTAGATATTCAAGTTAGTTATCTGTGTTGATTTTTATTATATCATGTGTATATTTTTATTATATTTCTATGGAATAACTTTCCATGATGTTATATTGACAAGTTAGTCAGTAAATACGACAACTAATCAGGCTGATGATCCGTACACTTTTGCCGATCTCTGATGTACTGCGAAGATCTAATTACTCTTGTCTTCAGGTCAAGAATTTAAAGTTCTCTGTTCTACATCTTCATATTAAGATATTGAATTAGACCATAAAAGTATAGGTCCTACAAATTACCAGCACAAAATAATCTTTAGGTTATATTATTAATCCCTTGGGTTCCGAGTGAAATATGGAGCTTTAACAACGCATCTATACTTTCTTCTATTTCCTGCCATCCTATCCAGCTGAGTCAACAATTGCCCAAACTCTTTCATCTCTTCCTTGCCACACCATCTCCTCTATGTCACCCTCACACTGACGACCTACTCGTCACTTTCCATTAGGACTCCACTTTAGCGATGGCCTGCATTCTGCGCGATGTCATTCGGCGGCCTCCTCAGTGGCGTATGCCTGATCCATCTCTAGTTCCTCTAAAAAATATATTTGTTAAGCAATCGGCTCTTGGTTGGTTTGTTCCCAGAGTTTCATGTCATTAATTCTTTCTCACTGGCCATTTCATCTTCGGTATGGAGCCAGTAAAGGTGTCAGCTATTGATTGAAGTCTGCATTAGCCTGTTGGAAATCCTTTTCATGACTCACATGCAGTGCAAGTTTCTGACCCGTATAGGAAGCACTGAACAACTTGACATTGGTGTTGAAAATTCGAATCTTGCTCCTCATATTAGCTGATGGCAGTTCAAGAGATTCCTAAACTGGTTTCAGATTGATGAAGGTGTATCTTCATCCGTTCCGGCTTTCTGTAGTTGAAACGATGCTTCGTGACAAGATGGTGCTAGTTGTTGTTATTGTTGTTGCAGTTTGTTGGTTATCTTCATCTCTCCGTTTCCACCATCTATGTGTTCACCTGCAATCCTGTTTTCGCTGCTTATTCGGAGTTTCTAAATGGTTCCAGACAGTCAGCCAGAAGCCTTAGATCTCGATTCAGCTCCTGCTGACACTAATTAACTAGGCTTATAAATAACCTCGAAGGAAATGATATGGAGCCCGTGTAACCCAGTGATTCTGTTAAAAAAATATTACCTCTGAGGCCATTGAGCAGCAAGTGTAAGAATATAATAGTTGGGAAGGTTAGTCACTAGGGGCGTAAGTAGCATCGTTTGTCCGATTCATTTTTTTCCTTCTTCATTCCTTGTGTTCTAAGTGGAATAGAGGCCTTGAAGGCCTTGAAGTCTCATCAACAGCGTCATTGTTTTGATGGGTTTGAGTTGCTAGCCTAATGGCATCCCTTTCGAATTGGGACCTAGCGAGCATTCTAACACTGGCTTACCGATGTGTACCACATTCTAGTAGTCAAATTTGTAATATGGACAGCAGCATGGGATGACGCAAGTCCAGGTCTCCAGAAAGACATCAATTTTGAAGTTGCTGATAAGTATCAACAGGCAAAGTTCAGCTAATATCAAATCAAAGTGCATCAAAATAGCAAGTTTCCTAGATCGGTATAATTCAGTTTGCCCTAGAGATTGGCTATAGGACAACTTTTAACGGCAAATTACTAACAAATAGTCTCCAACTGTTCTAATTACCGTTGTTCGTCACTCTAGAATAATTCCACTTAGTCGGTTATAACTTTTGATTATATTAAATTGTGATTGTTTACACCTGATAGGTGCTAAATAACACTACAAACTGGTTGAAAATTATCCGTATAACTTGTGTAAATTCTCTTTTAATTAATCTTTCTGTGAATGTGTTATATTTGCACTTTATCAGCTTTTTATTTAGTATTACATTCAGACTACTTATGAGTAGTTGAAGGAGATTTGAAAACTTTTCTCGAAGTTAGTTCAAGTCTACTTATTAAGCTGCTCACTGATATTTCGATGTATCTGTGAAAAATCTAGTGGATTGTTAGGTGAAGAACAGTCTTAAGCTTGCAGCAAACTCCTAACAGTGAGTTTTAAAATGGGACAGAAAGCTTACCTAGTATTTTTTCGGTTTTCAATCTCCACCTAATTTCTATTTTTTTTTATTCCTTTACATTCCCAGTGGAACATAGGGCTGCTTCAAGCTAGAGATTTGAAGTTTCAGTAGCAGTAGCATTTAATTTTCACCGGATGAGCTCGCTACTCTCATACCCATCTTTCCGTCTCTACCAGTCTTATTACTGGCTTAGCGAGGTAAAGAAGTGAGTCGGGCGGGGATCGAACCCCGAACCATATGATTCGTGGTTGGCGAGCATTCTACCTCCTTGCCACCAACGCACGCCCAAAACTCTTCATTTTAACTGACCAGATTTGACTAGAACCCATAATGTGATTTGTAAATAAAGGTGAAGGTGAAGTAAAACTGTAGCAACCATCATGCTACACGATGTTTGTCAACCAAATAGATTTACAGGTGGTATAACCGAATAAATTTATGCCTTCAGCTCTTCTCTTGTTGAACGAGTTCCAGGAAGATTGAGTTTGTGATTACTGTGTGAATTTTAGATTGAATAAAGTTACCAAAAAGTGTATATGCAGGTGGAAGCTTGTCGAGATAACTGATCTTTTTAGAAGATTGGGATTTTAGAGGAGATAGAAGAACAGAATCATAAATATAAACAGATCTCAGAAAACCATGATCTATTGTCATATCTCTAACAAATTCACCACTTTTATTGCTTTTTAATTCTGATTATTAGCTCAAGGTTAGCGATACGGTCGATCAAGATGCCTGCTATAGCCTAACTTCTGAGAGATCAATAAAAGCGACTGAATTTTTAAGCAAGTTAATAGATAATTGATCTTTTCTCTAAAAGTTTTATTAACTTAGTGACTTACAGAAAATTATTCATGTCTAATATTTTATACCAACGATTTACTCGTGCTGAAACATGATTGTAGAATTAAGTCATTAAATGTCAGGAGAATTTTCCCTTTAGAAAAACACGTTATAATTAAGAATGTTTAGTTAGACTACAAATCAGTGAATTTATGCTCAATATTAATGATTAACAATGAAATAAATAAACGGATGGCGGTTCCGCTCTATATATCGTGAATCAACGGAAATTCGGATTCGTAGGCCATCGAACTAGTTACCAGTGGCTGAATGGTCTATGAGCTTGCCTTGTCTTCAAGCCCCGATGTGTGCATACTCCTGACTAGTCCTGATTAGGTGTTAGGTATTCCTCGACGGTTTTCCAATAGTTCTCTGACTGATTTCAGCTCATGATGAAACTTGTAATCAGTGGACATGTACTTTATTTTAACTGTTGTAGAATGAGCATTATGTTAGATTAGTGGATGTCGTTAGTGACATATCTCTGGATGCAGACAGCTTCAAAATAGGGTTATTTGAAGTGAATGTTCCCATATGTGTGTATGTATGAGATTTTATGATTTTCATAAGGAAAAAAGCTTGAGACATTAGATGGTAATGGCTTTCTATCATGAAATGTCTTCATGTTTAAAAATGGACAAATAAATTGTATTTTCAGTCATGAACTGATTTCGGTTGGAGAACCGTTGGGGAACCTGTGTGAGTGCATACTGATGAAGAGTTAAAAACTAAGACAAAACAGCTGACTGTCCAATACTTTCAGATTTTCCAATGATTTTCTAATCTGAGTCAGTTCATGATGAAATCCTGAAACCAATCAAATTTCTGCAAACCAACACTTAAATAAATTGTACTTCACTCTGAGGAAGGGAGTAATCACTTTACTTCCCTAACTTCTTCAAGTCTAAGGTTTAAAGACTAATAGGTTAGAAAAGAGATTGTCTGTAGAAGCTTAAGACTAAGAAGATAATAAATCCAGTGTTTATAGGTATTATTTAGGACAGTGACAGTCACATTCTATAAATGTATAAACTTCTTATTTTACAGCGCAAAAGCAATAGATGTATCATGACATCTTAAGTTTATGATTAAGATTATGGAAGGTGTCATTTATTTTAATGCTATTGATGTCGTTTGGCAGATTTGAAAAATCTTCCATACTTCACGATACTTATGTTATCTATTAGAAACACTGTTCAGCATGGATAACGATCTCAGAGGCAATGAGGATCGGGTAAGGCAAAACAGACAGTCACTATACTCTGAAATTCGTATGTATATCTGCTGCAATCTTCAGTATATAAAAAAAACAAGATTCAGGCTTTCATCACTGATGTAAAATCAATCAGTGTTTGTATACGGTTTATAGACTAGCCAAATGTATCACCAGAAGCCGGTGCAACAGTCTACTGCGGAATTTCGTCAACAGCTGCCTTCACTGGCTCGATAGTGAAGATCCGATGACCAGCCAGAAAGGATTAACGACAAAAAAAACAACTCTTGGAATGAACCAACCAAGGACATGTCTCCCAACAAATACGCAAAACGGAACGGAGATGGGCTGAACAATACACCATGTAGGAGACTGTTGAATGACATCGTGTGATGAGCAAGCCCTGAGGAGGAACCCGAATGAGAAATCGCGAATTGGGGCAGAGAATGACATGCAGAAAATGATGTGGGAAGAAGATAAGAGCTTGTGAACAATCATAGAGATAGTTAAAAAGAACTTGAATGAAATAGAGACGGACTATTGAAGCTCTCTCTATACTCCATAGACAACCCAACGAAATGAGATAATAATGATAAGAAGAAAGAAACATCGCTTTAGAAAAATTCTCATCTGTTCACTTATAACCTACTTTATTTATTCCACGAAAATGTTATTTAGGTTTAATGTAATTATCTTTTGTAAACCTTTGTTTTTGCTTTGTTTTTCTTACCCACTTCCTTGTAGAATAAAAATGTAGAAGCACAAAGAGAATCACGTAAAAAAGATCGTATGGAAAGAGATTTGAAACTAGTTCGTGCTGAAGTTGAAGCTAAAATGGAAGAAATTAGTTTAACCTCTGCAACTGTTGAAAAGTTAAAAGAAGAATTACGTACAAAAGAAGAAGAGAATCGTTCAGCAAAAGTTTCCTTAGAACAAGCTAATCGTCAGCTGCAAATAAGTGAAGCAAAATTAAAAGATTCTCAATTAAGACTAGAACAACAAATTCAAGTGACTGAGTCTGTAACATCTGAAATACAAGCAAGAGTAATTGAAGTCAAGGTATGACGGTAATTTTATTTACTTATTTATTTATTTTTTTAATCAGAGGACGAAATTCTCCCTTATACTTCATTATTTATCTAAGGTTATGTGATTTATTATTTAATGGAAACAAAACACGTTGTTCAGCGAAGAGTCTCTTTTCGGTGAATCCATTCACGCTTAGCTGTACAATCGCATATATATATATATATGAGTTATTTTGTATGCATGTGTCCATTAACTTTGTCAGACAAAAATACAATTGCATGGAGGATTTCATCATGAGCTGACATCAGTTAGAGAACCACTGGATTCTCACTAGCGACTGGCCCTATTCAGGCAGTTTATCTGGGGTTCTAGTGAAAAGCCGTGACCAGTAGGATACAGCAGTTTGAAGATGAGGCAGTAACTCATCGAAGAAGACATTGCGAAATGGTCGCGCTATATCGCAAATTGGAAGAAGTTAGAATTCAAGAACCATTGGATCAAGTACCAGTGGTTTAACGGTCTACGAGCTCGCCTTGCGACCACAAGGTTCAGGGTTTGAACCCCTACGGGTGCGTACTGCTGAAGAGCCGTTCCCAAACTAGGCTGGTGGAACAGCTGTCCAGGTTTTTCAGTGATTCTCTAACTGATATCAGCTCATGATGAAATCCTCTATACAATCGAACAAAATCCCTACAAAAGCGATATCCAAAAAATACAATTGGTTATGGTTATTTTAACTAGACAGGTGAAGATTGGTAACTGGAGTTATGTAATCCGAAATCAGTCAAGATAATTGGGTGTTAGTGAAATTAGGGTAGTAACGAAGGTGATGCTTTGCCGCAAACAATTGTTAAAAAAAGAGGTTATCTAATAATATAGATAGTCTGATGATTGTGTTGTTTTACTCAGGATACACATAGGAACAAAGTAGGGAATACGAAATTACATGAGATTTCTAAGCGCATGCAAAAATTATAAGCAATTAAAGAAACAGGCAAACAAACAAAATTAAGTTATCAAAAATCAGCAAAGTTTTTTTCCAATGGAAGAATATTTACCTGGAGCTATGGTTCACTGGTTTCAAACTTACTCCAACTGTAACAGCAGAACACAAGAGTCGGTCAACTTCTTCTTCTTCTATATGAAATGTTATTTTCCAATCAATCAGATTTCATTCCTCACCTTATTACAAAAACCGTAAGGGTCTCTATCTCAATCTGGTGGTTTTATTCTCTATCTAATACTCGTCTTATTCCATATTTTCGATGCCTCCATCCCTACTATGTCTCCCTCTCTCTGTTCTCATACATGCTGATGGATACATACTCTGTAATTACAGCCTACTCTTTCTTGTGAATTACCATAATGACCTCTTATAAAAAATCAGCCACAAGTGTTATTCTCTGTAAGTGAGGCACAGCAACGAACGGAGAAGTCACTCTGTTATCTTTAGGATAAATGCTGCAGTTTAACATGCTTCTGGTTTTTAACACATGTCCGTCTATTGTATGAACGATCACTGGACATGGTCTGATGCTCTGGCATAAATTCCTATCTACAGGTGAGACTGGCATTCCTATATCTTTTAGACATGCAGCTATTCGGTCATTCAGGAGCAATCTGGAATACAATTGCCTCCACTACTTTTGAACTTCACAGAGAGAAAGAATACACATATAATTTAGTCTAAAAATTTTCTTCTCTATCTTTTTGGGCAGTACTTCCTCCGGTGTTCTGATTTGCCACATTCGAAGAAGCATCAGTTCTTCTGGCACCCATTCATAGCGCCTCTGCGTCTTGTTGTATATCCTTGGCATATTCTTTTCACTGCTTCATTTCTGGTAGCTGTAGTCGTGCACAGTAGCTGTCTTGTCAACTTCGCTAGCCGATCTATGTCCATAGATTGTGCAACATTAACCGGTTGTAGTTGATGATAAGCGTGTTTTGAAACAATTTTGAAAAGCTAAGAAATCAACAACAACGTCTCGAACTCTTCATTAAGTATGGGAAGCGTGCGATGAAGTAGACGTTTTACCTTCGAGGCTATTAGCAGTGGTTCTCCATCTCGTTCTCCAGCTTTGTGGCACAGAACTATTGTATTGCCTGCTGTCTATCCATATAGAGACTGTTGAACTCCACCTCCAGTCGGTCCCTCACTAACTTTCTCGTCTCTTATACTCGTCTTTTATTACAAGGATAAAGAGCCAACTTTATACAATCTTAAAATCTATTACAACGCAGTAATGAAATGCTGTAATGTAACTTTATTTTCACATAATCTATTCTATGTAACTGATTTCAGTAACGAGCGGCGGCCTGCTTAAAACTTGGGCTGCCAAAACCTTCCATCTCTCTATTATATATTTTCTCTGATTCAGTTGGTCTTAGTCGTTTCAAATATGACCTATAATTGGTACTATCTACTCTTGTTCTCAAGTTTCTACTAAACTTGAGGAAAGGTCTGATTGTGAGTGACAACGTGTTCCACTACATCAGATAACTGTATTTCAATTATACCCTTGGGTTTTAAAATGTATTTCTGAACATTTTATAATTCGCTTTCAACCAGATATCATGGATTACTTGAAGGAGACAGAGCATATGTACATCACAATGGAATGATTTTTACTTCAAATCAGATACCATTGTGTCACAGAATATTTTTTATTTTAAAAATTCCCTTTACATTCCCAGTGGAACATAGAGCTACAAGCTGGAGGCTTGAAGTTTCGCTAGCAGTAGTGTTTATTTTCATGGGATGGGGATGTTTTCCAACCTTCCCTGCTTGACGGCCCTAGTACCGGCCTAGCGAGGTAAAAGAGTGCGTTGACCAGGGACTGAACCCCAGAGCACATACATACTGGGTCAGCATTCTACCGTTGTGCCACCGATGCACAGGATATACTGTCAATTAAGATATTATTTTTTTTTTGATTTTTGATTTACAGCTTAATTCCACACTGTATTACTATCATATTACATTATTATTTCTTTTAAATGAATATATATATATATATATCTTTTCTGAATACAGCAACGTGAAGAAGAAGTACAACGTATGAAAGCTGAACACAATAGACTATTGAAACAATCTGAAACATCTCAAAAAAAGTTGAATCAAGCTGAAGAAGAAAAACTGAACTTAGAGCATACACGTGATCGTTTAAGAAATGAAATTCAAGCCTATGAAAATGAAATGGAATTAATGCGTAAAACTCATGAAATTGACAGGAAGGCTTGTGAAGAATTAGGTCGTGAAAAAGAAGTTATTAATAAAACCCTAGTTAAAGCCACAACACAAACAGTTAAACAAGCAAATCTGTTAAAAATGCATGAAATATCTAAACAAAATTTAGAACAAGAAATTATGAACTATCGTGATGAAGCTCAGAAACAACGTAAAATCATATATAAATTAGAACGTGAACGTGATCGTTATATCACTGAGGCATCAGAGTTAACTCAAAAAGTTTTACAAAATATGGATGATTTAAAATCACGTGAAATGCAAATTTTTGAAAATAAGAAAAAAATTGCTGAAGCTGAAACAAAATTAAAACAACAACAAAATTTATACGAAGCAGTACGTAGTGATCGAAATATGTATAGTAAAAATTTAATTGAAGCACAAAATGAAATAGCCGATATGAAAAGACGTTTAAAAATTTTATCACATCAAATTATTCAACTGAAAGATGATATAGCCACACGTGATGCTACCCTGGTGAAAGAAACCATGGAAAGACAAAAAATTGAAAAAGATAAAGAACAATTAATTAAAGATTTAGAAAAAATGAAACAACAAATCTCAGAGAATCGTGCTTACATAGAAGCACAAGAAGCTGAAGAAAGTAAATTATTAAAAATTGTCGCTGAAGCAGATATTGAACGTGTTAAAGAAAAGAAAGAGCATGAACAGGTTGCCAGTGAAAGAGATGTATTAGGCAGTCAACTAGTACGGAGAAATGATGAATTAGCCTTATTGTATGAAAAAATACGTATACAACAGTGTATATTAAATAAGGGTGAAACACAATATAATGAAAGATTAAATGATTTAAATTTACTTAAACAAGAAGTTAGAAAATTAAGACGTGAAAAAGCCTTGCTACAAGCTACAGCAACAAGAGTTGAAGATCTTAAAGTTGAAATTAATAGAATTCAGAGAAATTTATTGAAAGAAAGATCTAGAGCTAAGGCGTTAGAAGAAGAATTACAAAATCCAGTTAATGTTCATAGATGGAGAAAATTAGAAGTAAGTAGGTTATTATTTAGTCTCTTCCTTTTTGTCTATAGTTAGTTACCAGTTTAATAGTTTTGAAGTATGCTGTACCGTTATAAACCCTAATGGTTAAAATATTTTTTGAGGGTGATTTTAGTCATCTCTTCTTTTCTTCTGTTTTCGTGACGTTGGTTTGTTGACATTTGATTTGTTTCAAGTAACAATCACCAGCTGAAGTCATTTAATAAGCCATTGAGAACCAGAGATTAGTGAAGAGATGTTTTGTCCTAACTTGGGACTTTTCATCAGTTTGGACGCATTAAAGATTCAACACAGGATCTTCAGGTTACAAGGCAAGCTCATAGTCCATTCATCCCTTAGGAACACGATTCAGTAGCCTGTGAATTATAAATATTACAAAACCATGATTTTTATCTGATGCCAGCTAGTGACTGGCTAAAGGACGATGTTGCACAGAATTCTAGCAAGCGGTTGTAACCAGTGGTGTCAACCAGGTCGCGTATTAGGAAGATTTCTGGTTGGTGACGCTGACTGGTGGTCAGGCTAAACAATCACCTGGTAGTAGAAGTTAGAATTCACAGATCATTAAGTCAGGTCCCAGTGGCATAATAAGGTGAGCAACATTGAGGTTAGGCGTAGAGTTCTAGGTAAACAGGGGAAATCAATCGACGAAGTCGTGAAGCTACAAAGACTGAGATGGTTAGGACATGTGTTACGTATGCCAAGCCATCGCCTCCCTCGACGAGCAATGTTAGCGGATATAGGGTCAGGCTGGAAAAAAGCTAGCGGCGGTCAAACAAAAACTTGGCATCAGTCAATGAAATCCACAACAGTTGATCTAAGCCACGTAGGAAGGTGTAGACTTCCAGGCTGGGGTCCTCGGGACGGTAAAAATCTATGGTTGGAAACAATTGGTGACATGGCTCAAAACCGTTCTCAGTGGCGCAGATGCATCCACTCCCTGTGACTTATGATTTTCAATGAAACTGTTTTGTATTTCTTTATTACTCCTTTGTCTCACACCTCTGCTCACTGTTTCTATTATGCTTTTCTTGTACTTTCTTCTCTTGCTTCGCGTGCTACACGGAATGTGGCGACTTGAACTTCCGCACATTTGTGCAAAGTTCTATGTCGAAAACAGACAGACAGACAGACAGTGGCTGAACGGTCTAAGAACGAGTTTTGTAACTGGAACATCCTAGGTTCTAACCCCTGGAGGGGGTGTACTTCTGAAGAGTTCTCAACTAGGACTAATGGCTATCCAGTACTGCCTGTTGGTTTTCAATAGCGCTGTAAATGACATCAATCTATGATCGAACATGAAACACTTTCTGTTTTCAGATGCCTTTCTGACACACACAAACACACACATTTATATGGAACGATAAAGCGTTATAATTACTATAATTACCAGTGCCGCTGCACCTCATATGTATGTTTATGCAATAGGGATGCTTTTCTTCTTCATGGTACTCTACACCTGAAACCTCATATAAGAAAATTAGGATAAGAAATATGGGATTTCTTGACAAGAAACCGTATAATTGTTGGATATGAGATGGTTTGAGGAAATCAGAGGAAGCCTTCTAACCACATTTCCTGCTAGTCAGCATTCACCAGTCACTAAGGCATGTCTGCAACTACCTTGAAGGAATTTATGTCTCTTCTGAGATCCAAACCTACATCACTCAGTGCTGCAGTCGGAGACGTTACAACTGAGCTATTCAGACTCGCGATTGACCTCGTGTAGGACTGTATTTGATACTAGTTAGTAGCTAGTTGTAATGTGTCTAGTCCTCTGTTTGGTATAGACTGAATTCTATTAATCAGGTTTGCAGTTGGCCACCCGTTTTAGGTGGCTCGCCACCACGGTTGCAAACTTGACTGACAGAATTCAGTCTGTAGCAAACAGAGGACTAGACACATTACAACTAGCTACTAACTAGTATCCAATCAAAAGCATGTAATTAAACTAACAAACTACAATATCAGTAAAAATCAAGGCCTTAGGTTTTTTGGATGATGACTGGTTACGTTCGATACAATATGGAATATTTAGCATGTAATACAATACATGCTGTATCTAATTTTCGATTTACATCACACAATAAGGTTGTAATAATTATAAGGGACATTTTAAATAATAATAATAATTTTTCCTTCACGTTCCCAGTGGAACATAGGGCTCCAAGCTAGTGGCTTGAAGTTTCTGTCGCAGTGTTTAATTTCTACAGGATGGGGTTGCTAGCCTCATACCCAACCTTTCCTCTTTACCAGAATTATTTCTGGCTTAGCGAGGTAAAGGAGTGCGCCGGCCGGGGATCGAACCCCGGGACATTTACAGTGATAATAATGTCAATATAACTATGAATGTAAAACTAAGATT
Source organism: Trichobilharzia regenti (assembly GCA_944472135.2). Taxonomy (NCBI): domain Eukaryota; kingdom Metazoa; phylum Platyhelminthes; class Trematoda; order Strigeidida; family Schistosomatidae; genus Trichobilharzia; species Trichobilharzia regenti. The sequence continues at coordinate 67,282,037 of OX235264.1, read as the reverse complement.
GAGTATAAATAGTGATAACTGTCTATTATTGATAAAGGGAATTAAAAGGGACGTTTGCTTTATGTTTTGCAGTAAATCAAAAGTTTCATACCTGACAATTTTCTCATCACATAAAGTGTAAGCCTGTGTTGGATTTTTCATACTTAGTCGTTGGGTCCTTATAAAGTCTGTTCTATAAGTGCTTCTAGTTCTACCTGATGAGATACAAAGGGGTGGGAGTTGCGCATAAATAGGTTGGTTAGAGTTCGATAAGATAATATTCGCTAATTTCCTGCATGAGTCTGAGTATATGATCACAAAAAAAACTGTAACACAGGCTGATTTAATGACAGTCCACTTGCTCTGCTGACAGCTCTTATCGCCCTACACAGTGTAACGAACTTTTTCTTAAGTAATTCAGGAAAAATTAAAACGGAACAATAAAGAAGAATGGGTAGGTAGAATACAAGAATTAACAAATAGGGGCAGTCAGACTAGCCGAGTATAAAAACCTAGCAAATTCTAGATTATTTGACCAGAATAAGATAATAAATCTAGAGAATAGTTCAGCTGTACCACTCACCACATGCAGTTACACACAACCATACAATAGGATGGGATAGGATGACAGTTTTAAAATCTAATGTCACAGGTCGGAGGGAGAGGTTGATAACAGAAGCTTTGTTTATCGAATCAACTGCAAATACATATCCTAGGAATGATTCAACGCGTGTCCATTCGGATATCTGGAAAATTCTACTCCCCCTACGACAAATAAGAGAGGACAAAGAAATTACAATTGATATGATTATGAACAATAAATTTTGTTCGAAACCTTTTCATCCAGTAAATAATACTGTTTCATCACTGTGTGATACATCTAATAAACAAACTAACATGGAACTGAGTAATTTTCTCATTAGTCCCTTAAACTATGGCTGTTAAATAATATCTGATTAAACGTAAATTCTATTTTTTCGTTAACTCTAATCAAGATTTTACGGAACAGATCTATAACACACTGCTAACCGAAATGCACAACACTTCTGGCCGGAATATTCACAATTAACAATCTAAGTAAATTGTGAAATGATGTTAAGTTAAGGTTAACGTCTTCAGCAAACAGGCCTAGTTAATAACTTATAGAACACAAAAAGTCGAATATAAAAAGTTACAGATTCTGTAATTGGAGTCATTGATATTGCTAGGAATCGATAATTGAAAATGTTTACTGATACAATACAAAAGTAGTCACAGTTATGAAGGTATAATCGTACTTTATTCTTCATCCTTCATAAACTTATATATTTTTCAAATGCGTCGAATTCTATTTTCTGAATTGTTATAAACTACAAGAAGTGAAACCATTTCTTATTTTTTATATGACACTGTCAGCTGAACTCTAGGTTCCAATCTTTTCAATCAACAATTATCCTCATCGTGACCACGAAATGACTTCAGTTAGAAAAACCCTGAAGTCCTTAGATTACTGAACAGATGTTTCTCTTCATGTTTGGGATTCTAAGGCAGTACGCATCTATGACACCACGAAGGATAGGACACAAGACCTTCACACTGCATGACGAACGTGTATATCATTCAGGCATTGGGAATGAATACAATCAATCATCCGTTGTAGTTCACCTTTTAACCTGAAGGTCTTGAGTTCGATCCTTGGAGGCAGAGTCACGTCATGGGTGAGTATTTCTGAAGAATCATAAAACAACTATCCAGTACTATCTGGGTTTCAATGGTTGTATAACTGAAGTCAGTTGGTGGGCAAAATTGAAATTATTCAAATCCAGGTAAATCATCACCTGAATACCAGTTACTCATCAAATACTGAAATGTTTGTCCACGTGAAGTTTGTATTATCGTCTGTTTTAAGCTAAATCTTATACTGAGGTTTATCATTACATTGATTATATATTAGAAAATAGGCTGATTTAAGTGTTTCATTCGATAAGAAAGTGATAAATGACACTAGATACACTGAAATACTCGAACTATAATAACAGAAAGGATGTTTTTGTGAGTATCTTATTCTTCGGTTGCAAGTTACACTGAACAACGACAAAGATATTCATTATAATAAAGGCTTTTTTATATCTCCCAATGAATGAAAAAAACAAAACGATATTGTTTTTACTGACGTTTCGCTATTTAATACTGCTAATAGCTTTATCAAAGTATTATGACGACAAAGGTACTCAACAAAAATACATCATATAGGTATGTACACTTTTTTACTTGTTAATGCACTTAAGGAAGTTATTGTGCAACTGATGTTGAATGACTCAGTAGTTCGCTTTGTACTTCTTAACAGCTGTGAAAAATGGCCATTGAAAGTGGAAGATATAAAGCAGCTGGCTGTCTATGACCACAAATGTTTGCGTTCTTTCCTCTGTGTTAAGTTGTATAATACGGTGAATAATATTTTGGTTGGGCATAGAGTGTTAAGTAAGGAACTGAAGTAAATAGGTGCAGTTACATCGATTGAGATGGTCAGAACACATGTCACGCATGTCCAACTACAGCCTCCTTAACCCAACTATATTAGTTAACATTGGATTACGTTGGAGAAGTTACGTCTAAACTAACTAACTAAAATACGTCATAAATCCACGAATTCACGACAGTTGGCTTGAACAAGCCATATAGGCGGGTGTAGACTTTCTAGTCGAGGTTTTTGGGATTCTGGGAACCAGTGGTTTGAGACTGTTTTTGAGAAGGCTTAAAATCGCTGTCAGTACTCCAGGTGCATTCACCAGATCTATCATATCCTCATTTTATTTCATGTTACTTTCATGCAATGAATCACGACATTATTATTATTGCTCCCTTAAGTTCCTAGTGAAACATAGGGCTTCAACTGCACGTCTCCATTTGCTTCTGTCTTCTGCTGTACTTTTCGCATGCATCCATGTTAGTCCATATTCTTTCAACTCCTCTTCACACGATCTCCTCCATGTCACCCTTGCTCCGACGTCCCACACGCCGCTTCCCTTTCGGGTTCCACTCGAGGGCTTGACGCGCAATGTCACCCAGCGGTCTCCTCAGCGAGCGACTGTCCGATCCATCTCCACTTACTCCTGCATATTTGTTGGGCGATTGGTTCTTGCATTGTTTGTTCCCATAATTCATTGTTGGTGATTCTTTCCGGCCTGCCCGACCATCTGATCTTCAGTATAGAGCCAGCGAAGACAGTTGTTAATAAAGGTCTGCAACCTTTTGGAAATATTCTTTGTGACCCGCCCTCCAAGTTTCTGATCCGTATAGAAGAACTGACTGACTGGACGTTTGTATTGAAAATTCTACCGAATTTTGTTGGTGATGCTGAGTGACGCAGATTTCCACATTGATTTCAGGCTGATGAATGTGTTTCTCGCCTTCCCGATTCTCGCTCGATTTGACATCCTCGTCCGTTCCGACTTCCTGTAGTTGAGACAATGCTCCCTAGATAAGTGAGTGAATGAAGTAACCTCTTTCAAATCTCTCCCGTTGATGGTGATTGGCGTTGGATGCTGTTGCTGCTGTTGGTTGGTTATTTTCATAACCTCCGTCTTGTCTATGTTCACCTGGAGTCCTGTTTTCACCGGCTGCTTCTTCGACCGGTTTGTCGGTTTTCGCTTGTAAATCTTCGATTTTGTGACAGTGACATCAAACATAAATCATCCACGCGCGAAATCCAGGTCTTTTAGGTTCTTCACATCTTTCTGTCCAGGGTATCCTGTCCTGTTTCTCGTTTCCCACTGTCTGACGCATGATCCAGTCCACCACAATTAGGATTATCATTCATTGGTGATAATAAGCAGCCTTGTCTGACCCCTGTGTTTACTCCAAACGCCTTGCTGAGTTTTCCGTTGAGGATCACTTGACATGTGCCGTTTTCGTAAAGCTGTTGAATAAGGTTGATGAATATTTGGGGTACGCTATAGTACTCGAGTAATTTCCGAATTATTTCACGGTCAACGCTGTCGAAGGCCTTCTCAAAGTATATAAAGTTGAGGTAGAGGTTTGATCGCCATCCCATGCTTTGTTCTGTGATGATGATGCGTAGAGTCGCAATTAGGTCAGTACATGGTTTGCCTTTTCTGAATCCAGCTTGTTCTGGTTGGAGTTCTGTCTCCAGTGCGTCCTTTAATCTCTCCAGGATGATGCGACTCAGGATTTTACTTGGCGTCGATAGGAGCATGATTCCTCGCCAGTTCTTGCAGAGTGAGGCGTAAGTCGCACTTCTTTGGTAGTTTCGTGAGGTAACCTTTCCTCCAGTCAGTAGGCACCTTTCCCTCCTTCCAGACCTTTTGCAACAATGGAGTGAGCATGTCTGCTGTGGTCTCTGGGTCCGCTTTCAGTGCTTCAGGGGGTATTCCATCTGGTCCAGCTGCTTTTCCAGCTTTCAGAAGCTTGATTGCGTTCAAGACTTCAGTTCTCGTTGGAGGATTGATGTCAACTTGCATTTGTGTACGTGCTGTTTTTGGTATTTCTGGACGGGTTGCAGGTGATGGTTGGTTCAGGAGTCCTTTGAAGTGATCCGCTCATTGTTTAATCTCTTTTTCTTACTTGGTAATTGGGTTCCCTTGTCTGTCTTTTATAGGTTTCGCTTGTGTTGGTCTCTTCCCGGATAGAGATTTGGTTATCTGATATAGTGTCTTCAGGTCCCTTTTGCCTGCTGCCTTTTCAGCTTCAGTATCTAGATTTTCGTAGAATCGTCTTTTGTCCTTCCTAGCACTCTTCTTCACTTCTTTGTCCAGTGCTGTGTAAGTTGAGCTCAGCGTCTCCTTCTCCTGTCCGTCCTTGCATTGAATCATTTTCTCTTTCACCATTCTCCTCTCTTCTATTAATTTCCAAGTGTCCGTTGAGAGCCATTCACGACATAGTCCACTTTAATCATCAGACAACAGTCAGAGATTCTATTGATTATAGGTTTGATCATAAATTGACATCTGTTTGAAGATCACTGAAAATCCACCAGGGAGTACTTGTCAACTGTTCCGCCCTAGTAGTATGTAGTCACGGCTATTGGAACCCTTAACCCCGGTAGACCATCAGGCTTCTTGGGGTGGATCCAATCGCCCATGAACTCTAACTTTTGCTGATTGGCGATATTTAGCCCAACTACCAACCACTGTCATAGGCGAGTATGTTCTCTTCTCAAAATTAATGGATCCCATTGACTACAACTTCTACCTCAGTAGTTAATGAGTTCCAGAAACAAAATCCATTTTTCGCCCTTTTTTATTTTCCTATATCATGAAAGGTGATATGTCAATTTTTTTTAAAATAACACAAATATTAACGAATTGCTAGTAGTTAGGATTCATGGGCTGGCCACTGAATCAGCTCCCAGTGGCTGAATGGTATACGAGCTTGTATTGTAACTGGAAGGTCTTGGATTCGAACCCTGTTGATGATTCCAAAACTAGGATGGAACAACTTTTCAGTACTCCTTGGATTTCCGATGGTTCTCTAACTCATATAAATCCGTGATCAATTCGTCAAAACAAATTTAATCCTTACAAACCAACTATTCAAAACAAATTTTAACAAAATTTTTATAAGAATACTAGTTGGTATTATAAGTTTGTTTAAATGTGTCGTAAGGCTTCTTATCCAGTAATTTAGTGATTTATCATATCATACATTTTAATTTAGATATATTATTTTGATACATGGAGAGAATTTGAATATCTTCCACAAGTAAAGTTGAATTGTTTCCTCTTTAGTTCATCTGTGTTATTGAATGTTTTATTGTTTTTAAAGATATTATTGGTTTGTGTTCATTTTGTTGTTTGAAAGATTTATTTTTAGAACAAGACATACAAGGGAACGATATTGTTTCCAATTAGATCTTTCCCAGGTTTTGTTCTTGATGAGAAGGCTAACAAGAATGAAATGTTAACAAAATTTAATGATATACATCCATTGCTCATCACTTGTGAAGAAGAACATGATGACAGACTACACTACCCTGATATCCCATTGAGAAGAAGACAGGATAGTTCGCTCAACAGAAATGTCTATGGAAAAACTACGTTTGTAGGACAATATACATATTTCCTCAGTTTTGTATCGATCTGATACAAAATCGGTTTGGTTAGATGCCTGACGAATTGTGAAAGAAGGATATATCCTAAATACGCCAGTCAAAATGGGTTATCCTAGTAGATTTGTAAGCAAGCAAATGAACACCAGGCATAATAAAGAGAAACTGACAACAGTTAAATTAGTGGGGACGCGTCTAGTGAAGTCCTACATCTTAGATAATCGAGAACAATAAAACGGACTAATACTGCTACCATCCTCTGTTTGTCATTTTCTAGGTGATCAGTTGTGATTGCTCAAGCTAAAGACAAGTTGCCTAGCTGTACCACTTCTGTGTGTGAATCTGTAAATTTAGTTGCTCCTGTGGAGAAAGCTATCTAAGGTGAACAACTACACAGATCAACAAACGCATTAATGAGCATCTTCCTTCATGGTTAGGAAAAGGTAAAATAAAATCTATAAGCGGTTTTATTTTGACTCATTTGATTGAGAGTGGTCATCAAATGGATAGAAATAGTGCCTTCAAAGTAATCCATCACATTCCATCAAACCTTCCGAACGGAATTCGAATCCTCCTTTTACACACAGCCGAAGCTATGAGAATTAAGTCGAGAGAACAATCCTAGTCTTTGCATTCAACAAAAGAAGTTTGTTCTATCTTTATCTCTCCTTCGGTCAAAGTAAAGTTTAGGTGAAACCCTCCCACCCTTTCTTATTCTCCATTTCTTTCGTACTCTTATGATATTTATTTAAACTCTGATTATCTGTCCACTTCACCTTTAGTGTAACGTAACTTTTAAGCTTTTACCAAATCATTTATTTGTTGAATTGTCTACATATACACATATTACTTGCTAACTTCGTTATTTTTACCGCCACGTACATAAACCTTATTATCAATATTTTGTTATCATTATAAACATCGTCATTTCTGACGTTCAAAACATTTATCACATTTCATACATTTGGTTCTCTTGATAAATTTGATAGAGAAAGAAAGACCAGATTTGCAGTATAAAATGATATCATTCTATTTCACAGGTTCTCATCAGCTGCAAACTACCTGAAATTACAATGGTTATAAATGATAACATTTCATACTTCATTGTTTGAAAAGTAATAGAGAAAACATTATAAGGTGAACGCATCTTCTTTCATAGTTTGATAGTACATAAATTGATGGTGATTGACTTAGATTATAATACTTATATTCCAGATGCGTTCACCTTATAATGTTTTCTCTATTACCTTTCAAACAATGAAGTATGAAATGTTATCATTTATAACCATTGTAATTTCAGGTAGTTTGCAGCTGATGAGAACCTGTGAAATAGAATGATATCATTTTATACTGCAAATCTGGTCTTTCTTTCTCTATCAAAATTTATCACATTCTTATTATTATTGCTATTATTATTATTTGATCCACAAAATAACCGTCATTGGTTCAAATTTTTATATATAGATCTATGTAAATTAGAGTAAAGCCTGAGGAAGATCTAATTGAAAACAATATTGTTCGCTTATATGTCTTGTTCTAGGATTATTTTTAAATAGACTGATTTCTACTGAAAAGGTCTAAATATTATCAAAATATTCCTGTAGTCAAGTCACTCACGCTTATTGCATGTTTTTTATTAGAATTCGAATGAATTATTATTATTTCATGTAATTCCTGGAGGAACATAGGGCTTCAGTTGCACGTCTCAATCGCGTTCAGTTCTCTGCGGACGTTTTCACCTGGCTTCAGGTCTGCCCACATGCGTTCATCTCCTCTTCACATCACCTCCTCCAAGTCACCCTAACACTGACGACCAACTCACCGCTTCCCTTCCGGCTTCCATTCGAGCGATGGCTTGTCTAGTGATGCCACTTGATGGTTTCCTCAGAATATGGCCGATCCACCTCCATTTCTTCCTGCCTATTTGTTTCACAGTCGGTTCCTGGTTGGTTCGCTCATTGCATGAGATCCCTGTTGCTTATCTTTTCTGGCCGGTCGTCTGATCTTGAGCAGTATTGAGCGAAGACAGATGTTAACGAAGGTCTGCAGTTTGTTTGAGGTGCTCTTTATGACGCGCAGTGCAAGTCTCAGATCCGTATAGTAGCACTTCATTCACATGAGAGTTGAAAATCCGGATATTATTTTTGATGGTGAGTGCTGTTGACCTCCACACAGCCTTGAGAGTAATGAAAGCTTGTCTTGCTTTCCCGATCATCGCTTTGATATCCTCGTCAGTTCCGCCCGACTGTAGTTGAAACAATGCTTCCCAGTTAGGTAGGTGAAGGAGGTTGTTTCTTTCAGGTTCCTACCATTTATGCTGGCTGATTTTTTTCAGTCGTTGTTTTTGTTGTTGTCGATGTTGGTATTGGCCAGGAGTCTTCATCACCTGTTTTATCTACGTTCACCTGAATTCTTTCCTATCGATGATGCTTCTTCTGCCAACTTGTTGCTTTTCACTTGCATTTTTCCAGTTTGTGGGAAATCAAACATATGTCATCATCGCCGAAGTCCAGATCCCCCAATTGTTTCGTGTGAGTCCATTTTATGCCTGTTTCCTCATTGCCCGTTGTCTGTCGCATTATCCAGTCTACTGCAGTCAGGAAGATCATTGGCGATAGTAGACAGCCTTGTCTCACCCCCTTCCTCACTTCGAAGGATTCTGTAAGTTTCCCGTTGTGGATTACATGGCATGAAGTATTGTCGTACAAATGTTGGATGAGATGTATAATTGTCGGTGGCACCTCGTAGTAGCGAAGTAGTTTCCAAATCACCTCTCGGTCGACGCTGTCGAAGGCCATTTCGAAGTCGATGAAGTTGAGATAGAGAGGTGACTGCCATTCTGAGCTATGTTCAATGATGATCCGTAGTGTGGAGGTTCGATCAATACATGACTTGTTTCTCCTGAATTCAGCCTGTTCCGGTCGAAGTTTTTCATCCGGGGCTTATTTGATTCTCTCCGGGATGATGGGGCTTAGTATTTTGGTTGGGATGGACAGGAGCGTAATTCCGCGCCAGTTCTTCCATTGACTTAAGTCTCCTTTCTTTGGTAGTTTGAATAAGTATCCTTTCTTCCAATCCTCTGGTACTTTGCCCTCTTTCCACACCTTCTGCAGTAATGGCATCATCAAGTCCGATGTTGTCTCTGGGTCCATTTTCAATTCTTCTGCTGGGATTTCATCCGGTCCTACTACTTTTCCAACTTTTAGCACCTTGATTGCCTTCAGGACTTCTGATTTCATCGGGAGGGGGTTGATGTTCACTAGTACAATAATAGATAGGTATTAGTTCCACAATGAAGTGTTTCACCTATAAACTACTAAAAACAGCCCTAATAATCTATTTGGTTAATAAATATGTACATCTATAAATAATAAGCGTCTGGTAGTCCGAGGATGACATGCAGGAGGTCATGTGGAAAAGAAATGAAAGCATGTGAGCAGATGTGGAGCCAAATGGAACCGTCAGCAGAGAACTGAACGCAATGGAGACGTGCGGTTGAAACCCTATTTTCCTTTAGAAACTAAAGGAAACAATAATAGAATTAATAATAAGCGTACATATAATCTACCTCTTTGATTTCTTTTTTATTTTAGGGCAGTGATCCATCCACATATGAAATGATACAGAAAATTCAAGCTTTACAAAAACGTTTAATTAGTAAAACAGAAGAAGTTGTTGAAAAAGAGCTACTTATTCAAGAAAAAGAGAAAATCTATGTTGAATTAAAGCATATATTAGCACGTCAACCAGGTCCAGAAGTTGCTGAACAATTGAATGTCTATCAAAATATTATAAAAGATAAAACAAAACAAATGAAGGTTAGTCAAATGTACTATTATTATTATTATTATTGTTATTATTCCCTTTTATTACAAGTAGAATATAGAAATTTAGCAGCATATCACTAGTTCACTGTGTTACCTGTTGTCTTTTTCAAATTAACTTTACGATTGCCTATAAAATTTCATTCTCTCTTTATACGATCATCTTCATTTTACCCTTTGACCCGAGCTCTAATTGTAGTTCTCCACTCAAGTTTTAAAATCGACGACCTCACACGTGATAACAGTCAGACTTTGCTCAATGTATCTCCAAACCCTTCCACATATATTTCTTGGGCAACAGGTTCTTGATTAATTGATTCATTCTCAGAGTTTCTTGCTCCTTTCAATATCGAGGCGATTAAATTCCACAGTAGCCTTTTTTGAAAATGATTTTGATGATGCGTTTGCCAAGTCTCTGAACCATATAGAAGCAATGATTCTATATTGATGTTAAAAAGTCAGGAACTTTTACTTTATACTTAATGCATCAGATTTCATCATCAGTGATTTCTGAGTGGCAGATATCTGTTTTGCCTTTCCGATTCTGACCAGCTTTAACATTCTCATACGTACCGTTTATAGTTCAAAAAATATTCTGTCTAGGTAGGAGAAAGAGGTGACATCCTTAACACTTTCCCTGTCGATAGTGATCGGCACTTGTCCTTGTAGTCGGTCAGGGGTATCTTCATTCCCTTAATTATCGTTTGAAATCCTGTCTTCGCCGCTTCTTCTGACAACTTGCTTGGTTTTCATTTGTAAATCTTCCACTCAACCGTTTTTTTCAAAAACTTAAACTGTTTATTTGGTGCTGAGTGACTGGGAAAGGAATCTTATCTCAGAAATTTTTAGATTCACTTATGAATAAAAATCACTTTAGGGTTAAGTGAAGGGAAGAAAACTTCTTTGTAGTTGATACTGATGCCTAGAGATCGGTTACATTACTAGTTAGTGGTTTACTTTATGAAAGGTATTCAATTAAAAAACATTTCAGATTAGTTTCATACACGAATTTCCCTTTTATAAATTTGAACAAAGATAGAACAAAGTTTGGTACAGGTTGATATTGTTCTATTTTGTTTCTTCGGTCTTCTTCATTATTATTATTACTGCTCCCTTGGGTTTCCAGTGGAACATAGGGCTTCAACTGCACGTCTCCATTTGATTCTGCCTTCTGCTGTACTTTTCGCCTGCATCCATGTTAGTCCATATTCTTTCAACTCCTCTTCACACGATCTCCTCCATGTCACCCTTGCTCCGACGTCCCACACGCCGCTTCCCTTTCGGGTTCCACTCGAGGGCTTGACGCGCGATGTCACCCAGCGGTCTCCTCAGCGAGTGTCCGATCCATCTCCACTTTCTCCTGCATATTTGTTGGGCGATTGGTTCTTGCTTTGTTTGTTCCCATAATTCCTTGTTGGTGATTCTTTCCGGCCCATCTGATCTTCAGTATAGAGCCAGCGAAGACAGTTGTTAATAAAGGTCTGCAACCTTTTGGAAATATTCTTTGTGACCCGCCCTCCAAGTTTCTGATCCGTATAGAAGAACTGACTGACTGGACGTTTGTATTGAAAATCCGAATTTTGTTGGTGATGCTGAGTGACGAAGATTTCCAGATTGATTTCAGGCTGATGAATGTGTTTCTCGCCTTCCCGATTCTCGCTCGATTTGACATCCTCGTCCGTTCCCTCCTGTAGTTGAGACAATGCTCCCTAGATAAGTGAGTGAATGAAGTAACCTCTTTCAAATCCCTCCCGTTGATGGTGATTGACGTTGGATGTTGTTGCTGTTGTTGGTTGGTTATTTTCATAACCTCCGTCTTGTCTATGTTCACCTGGAGTCCTGTCTTCGCCGGCTGCTTCTTCGACCAGTTTGTCGGTTTTCGCTTGTAAGTCTTCGATTGTGTGTGACATCAAACATAAATCATCCACGCGCGAAATCCAGGTCTTCTAGGTTCTTCACGTCGGTCCAGGATATCCTGTCCTGTTTCTCGTTTCCCACTGTCTGACGCATAATCCAGTCCACCACAATTAGGAATATCATTGGTGATAGTAAGCACCCTTGTCTGACTCCTGTGTTTACTCCAAACGCCTCGCTGAGTTTTCCGTTGTGGATCACTTGACATGTGCCGTTGTCGTACAGCTGTTGAATAAGGTTGATGAATATTTGGGGTACGCCATAGTACTCGAGTAATTTCCAAATTACTTCACGGTCAACGCTGTCGAAGGCCTTCTCAAAGTCTATAAAGTTGAGGTAGAGGTTTGATTGCCATTCCATGCTTTGTTCTGTGATGATGATGCGTAGAGTTGCAATTTGGTCAGTACATGATTTGCCTTTCCTGAATCCAGCTTGTTCTGGTCGGAGTTCTGTCTCCAGTGCGTCCTTTAATCTCTCCAGGATGATGCGACTCAGGATTTTACTTGGCGTCGATAGGAGCATGATTCCTCGCCAGTTCTTGCAGAGTGAGGCGTAAGTCGCCCTTCTTTGGTAGTTTCACGAGGTAACCTTTCCTCCAGTCAGTAGGCACCTTTCCCTCCTTCCAGACCTTTTGCAATAATGGAGTCAGCATGTCTGCTGTAGTCTCTGGGTCCGCTTTCAGTGCTTCAGGGGGTATTCCATCTGGTCCGGCTGCTTTTCCAGCTTTCAGAAGCTTGATTGCGTTCAAGACTTCAGCTCTCGTTGGAGGATTGGTGTCAACTTGCAGTTGTGTGCGCGCTGTTGTTGGTATTTCTGGACGGGTTGCAGGTGATGGTCGGTTCAAGAGTCCTTTGAAGTGATCCGCCCATTGTTTAATCTGTTTTTCTTCCTTGGTAATTGGGTTCCCTTGGCTGTCTTTTATAGGTTTCGCTTGTGTTGGTCTCTTCCCGGATAGAGATTTGGTTATCTGATATAGTGTCCTCAGGTCCCTTTTGCCTGCTGCCTTTTCAGCTTCAGTAGCTAGATTGTCGTAGAATCGTCTTTTGTCCTTCCTAGCACTCTTCTTCACTTCTTTGTCCAGTGCTTTGTAAGTTGAGCTCAGCGTCTCCTTCTCCTGTCCGTCCTTGCATTGAATCATTTTCTCTTTCACCATTCTCCTCTCTTCTATTAATTTCCAAGTGTCCGTTGAGAGCCATTCCTTGTCTTGTCTCTTCTTTCTTCCTAGAACCGTTGAACACGTTTCGTTGAGAATCGCCTTCAGAGACTTCCAATGTTCTTCCACGCATGATTCTTCAGTGCTGTCGCGTAGTGTTTCCTGCTTTGCTCTGACAGTTGCAGTGAAGGTGTCTTTTGTGGTTGTGTCCTTCAGTTTGAGTGTTGAACTTGCATTGTGGCCTATCCCCAGCTATCCTCGAGGCTTTTAGTTTCACCTTGAAAGTCCCTTCTACTAGATAGTGGTCTGAACCCACATCTGCTCCTCTCCTTGACCTTGTGTCCAGTAGGCTCCGTCTCCACTTTCTTGAAATTGAGATGAAGTCTATTTGGTTCTTGGTGTTTCCATCTGGTGAAATCCATGTCGTCTTGTGTATATCCTTGTGTTTGAACACACTACCACCAATCACCAAATCATTGAAGGCGCAGAAGTCTGAGAAGAGTTCACCATTGTCGTTCATTTCACCGAGGGCCTCACGACCCATGGTGAGTTCTCTTCCTGTGTTGTCTCCTCCCAGCTTCGCATTCATGTCGCCCATCAGGATTTTGATATCGCCATTTGGGACGTTGTCCATTATTGCTTGTAGTTGTCTGTAGAACGCCTCCTTCTTCTCTTGTTCTGAGACGTTTGTAGGCGCATAGCATTGAATGACTGTAACTTTCCTTCCTTTTGAGTTGAACCTGGCTGTCATTATCCTGGAGGAGATTGGTTCCCACTGCATGAGAGCTTTGGTTGCTGTTGGTGACATCATGATGGCCACTCCCTCGGTGTGCTCATGGTTGTCCTCTGGGTGGCCGGAAAAGATTACTGTCTCTCCAGTAGGTAGTTGGCACCTTCCAGTTCCGTTCCATCTGCTCTCGCAGATTCCCAACACTTCTATTCTGTACCTTCTCATTTCAGCGGCTATCTGGGCAGCCTTTCCAGTTTCGTACATTGTACGAACATTCCAGGTACCCATCCTTACTTTTGCTTTCATCGAAAGAAGGCACATCGGCTGACTGGCTTCCCGAAGGCTTTCACCAGCCTGCGTCATTTCACTTCCCCGATTCCAGCGAAAAGTAAGGCTATTGCTTATGTTTTTAGAATTTTTAATATATTTATGCATTGAAGTTTCTGTAGCGATTTGGTTGTTTTACAGGGGTGGAGTTGCTAGCACCACGCCCCAACCCTCCCTCTTTACCCAGGCTTGGGACCGGCTAGAAAACTAGTAAGCTAGTATCTGGCGAGATTTCGGTCCTCTTCAGCTACTATTAACGACCTTATCCTGATGACATCATCTTCAATTTCGTATTTGTAAATCTAAATACACTTGCGGTAGTAAGTAGAATTCAAAGAAAAAGGAGAAACGTTTCTTTCAGGTTTCCTAGATTGCATCCTAAGAAACTGATGTTTGAAGGGTTACAAATAAGCACGCATTGCAACCACTAAATATCTCGTCGATACAGGATATACTTCTTCAGGTCCTTTAAAAAATATTTTTACTGTAGATTCTAAGATTAGCATACTCCGAGTGAAACGATTGACACAAAACTGTTTTCCTACGAGATTTATGTACACAGAATCAAAACCTAATTGGTCACTCACTATATCGGTAATGATATATGCTAATGGTTGCCATGGTTAATTGTATACTCCGCAACTGGTTTAAATCTAATTAACTCCATTTTATTCATTTATTACGTCATCTCTTAAATGAATACTGTTTTTGGCCATTCATCTCACCTCTGCTTGGTACAATCTATAAAATAACGCTAATGTAGGTTAGAAATACTCTGGATTTTAGATGCCTTGATACACATAACAGATTCTCTGCTGTAGCGTGAATACTTGAAGTATATTAGTTTTACTTTACTATAATCACTTGAGTGGAAACCCAATGGGAAGTGATGATTGGGTCGTCGGTGCAACGGTGACATGGGGGAGATAGTCTGGCGAGAAGGAGATGAAAGATTATAGTCAATTGTGGACCCAGTGAAAGAGAACAGCACCATATAGAACAAAGTCGAAATGTGTTGTTGAAGCCCTGTGTTCTTCTCAGAACAAAAACGAATAAAATGATAATATTAATAACCACTTTAATTTCAAGTAATTTGTGGTTGATGAGACAAATTTGATCTATGATCTTATTCCTTTTGTTAAAATTTGTCATGGAGCATATTTTGTTATTGGAAACACTCCTTTTCCTATACGAATTTGAAACAAGTAACAAGTGTTTAATAAAGTGGTATTTCAAAATATCAAACATTCCTATTGCAAAATTTAAAACAACACATTTAGGCAAATAATATTTTCAGTTGGATCTTATCCAACTTAACTCCAATTTTTATTATTATTTCCTGTAATTCCTGGAGGAACATAGGGCTTCAGCTGCACGTCTCAATCGCGTTCAGTTCTCTGCGGACGTTTTCACCTGGCTTCAGGTCTGCCCACATGCGTTCATCTCCTCTTCACATCACCTCCTCCAAGTCACCCTAACACTGACGACCAACTCGCCGCTCCCCTTTCGGCTTCCACTCGAACAATGGCTTGTCTAGTGATGTCACTTGATGGTTTTCTCAGAATATGGCCGATCCACCTCCATTTCTTCCTGCCTATTTGTTTCACAGTCGGTTCCTGGTTGGTTCGCTCATTGCATGAGATCCCTGTTGCTTATCTTTTCTGGCCGGTCGTCTGATCTTGAGCAGTATTGAGCGAAGACAGATGTTAACGAAGGTCTGCAGTTTGTTTGAGGTGCTCTTTATGACGCGCAGTGCAAGTCTCAGATCCGTATAGTAGCACTTCATTCACATGAGAGTTGAAAATCCGGATATTATTTTTGATGGTGAGTGCTGTTGACCTCCACACAGCCTTGAGAGTAATGAAAGCTTGTCTTGCTTTCCCTATCCTCGCTCCGGATGCTTCTTCTGCCAACTTGTTGCTTTTCGCTTGCATTTCTTCCAGTTTGCGGGAAATCAGACATATGACATCATCGGCGAAGTCCTGATCCTCCAAGTTTTTCGTGAGCGTCCATTTTATGCCTGTTTCCTCATTGCCCACTGTTTGCAGCATTATCGAATCTACCGCAATCATTAGGCAGCCTTGCCTTACTCTCGTCCTCACTTAGAAGGATTCTGTAAGTTTCCTGTTGTGGATTACTTAGCATGCAGCATTGTCGTACAACTGTTGGATGATATGTATAATTGTCGGCGGTACCCAGTAATAGCTCCAATATGCATAACTTTACAAATAAAAATTCAAATACAAACCAATCATGGTGTTTTGTCCATGGGATAATAAGACTGTGCGTATTAACTACGTAATTAGTAATAATGATACTAATAATTCTGTCTAAGATGAAACAGGTGTCCAGTACTCCCTGGTTTTCAATGGTTCTCTAACTGATATCAGTCTATGATAAAATTGCCAATAACAAAGACAAAAGCAATGCAGTGACCTGTGAAAACAAGACTAATGAAAAACAACATGATTAAAGAAACAAATGTTCAGACAGAAGCAGTCGATAAAGGCTATGAAAAAAAATGGATTGATTAAGTTATCGATAAGAGTAAATAAGGTACGTTTTAATGAAGATGGGATAAGATCAAGGGATGATAAATGAGGGGTTGAAAATATAAGTAAGGACTAGTGATGACGTCATCAGTTGGTTAGGCCTTAATAGGCCAAGGGAGGAATAATAACTGTATAAAGAACCTCTTTTGAATGCATAGTTCGAATACCTAACACCCGTTGGATAGATTCGGTGGGATGCAATGAATCACTTTAAACGCCTTCGTTTTCTCCAATAATAAGTGACCACTATCAACTAAATTTGACAAAATGGAGCTACGGTTGGTTTTTGTCTGTCCTTTACCAAACCACAATGGGAGATGTTCAGTTAGATGTTGTCTAAGCTGTCTAGTTGGTACGCCTAACAAAACTGTCACTGCATGTACAGTTGAACTGATTTATACAAATAGATGTGGCAAAACTATCTAGCTTATCTTTAATTTGAGTCTCAATCAATCGTCGGTTAGAGAATGATAAACATAGGTTTGCTACCTGAAAAGTTATTCGTATACTCCTGGAGAGTTTCCAGAATGAAATCTCACTTGAAAAGTCCCCATTGAATTGTAATTTAATAAATAGAGGTTTTTTCTCCAGTGTTTGCATATGTTTCTTTGTGGAAATAATCGGATAAGCCTTATCCGTCAAGGAAGCATGAATACATTCGAATTCCTTTTGTAAGTTATCATCAGTTCATATCTTTCTTGCTCTGCTCGTAAGACAGTTAACAACATTTCTCATATATATGTAATGGGCACATAACCATGGAAGTGTGTGTATTGCTCTATGAATGTATATTAGAGCTAGGCCTAATGAGATCTAATTGAAAACAATATTGTCCGCTAAAATGTGTTATTCTAAAGTGGGATTTGATGGATTCATCAAGTTCCGGCAGAACTCTTTAGCTAAACACTTTACATACAGTGATATATTTATTCTTGGAAATACACTGGAGGTGTGCTACTTATATGAAAATAAACTACAAAGAATCAATCATGTAAAACGACAGGTGAAAATGTTTTACCCAACCATGTTCAGGTGGATTAGGGGGAAGGTGTACGACAGGTTAAAAATAAGGTTACATTGGATTATGGTTAACTTACATCACCGTAATAAACTAATAGTTTAAGTGTTGGTTTGTAGGAATTTGATTGGTTACAGGATTGTAATCATGAGCTCATGAAGCTAAGAGTTATCAGACAAGGGGAGGACTTGAAAGTTTGAAGGATTGTAAACTGAACAATATAAACAAAATGAGTTAGAATTATGGTAGGGAGGAGAGATGGTTTTAAACGATTCGTCAATAATAATGATACAAAATAGAATAAAAAATTGTTAATATAACAACAAAAACAACCAGCACCAATCACCATCAATGGAAGAGATTTAACTGAGGTTATCTCCTACACTTATCTGGCCAGGAAGCATCGTTTCAACTACAGGCCGCCTAAACGGATGAAGATATCATAGTCAGCCAACCAGAATGTGAAAAGCAAAATACTCCATCGTCAACCTGAAACCAGTTTGGAAATCTTCTACGCTTAGCACAAGGAACAGGATTTTGATTTTCATCACCAATGTCAAGTCGTCTAGTGCTTCTAAACGGGTCTGAAACTTGCACTGCGTGTAAGTCACGAGAAGGATTTCCAACAGGCTAATGCAGACTTTTATCAACAACTGCCTTAGCTGCATACTGAAGATCAAATGTTCAACAGGGAAGAATTAGTGACAAGAAACTCTGACTGGCAACAAACTAACCGAGCAAGAGCCGATTGCTCAACAAATATGTAGGAGAAAATGAAGATGGCTTGGGAAACCGTCAAATGACATCGCATGCATTTCAGGCCATTGCTCGAGTGGAATCTAAATAGGACACTGTGGGTGGGTCATCAACGCGATGGTGACATGAAGGAGATCGTGCGAAGAAGAGATGAGAGATTATAGGGAATCGTGGATCCAGCTGAGGAGGATGTCAGAAAATAGAGGAAAGTGTGGATGTGTTATTGAAGCTCTATGTCCGCCTGAGAACCCAAGGGAACAATAATAATGATATAACATTTACGAAGTAAAAGTCACTATCATGGTAGATTTAGAGTGACCACACAAAGATCGGGTTTATAAGCTCCAGTCTTATGAGCGTATGGAAATTTAAGCATATCTTTCTGTTTGTTTGTTTGAAGGCAACAGCGGAAAACACGATAGCGTCAATGTGATGTCCGTAGACAACAAGACGCTTTGTTACTGAACTTTTGTTTCACCTTGACTTGACCTTTTTTTCAATCCCTTGTTTCATTATACGAGTGGATAAATCGCCTTTCCTTACAACCTACGCATTTACTTCCAAAAGACACTCGTATCTGTCGTTTTTGCACAACTGACTGACAGTGTTGCTTATTTTTTCATCAGTAACATACCTCTGAATGGTATGCATGCAGATTATTCATCTGTAGGGTTCTACCAAAATTTGATGCATCCATTAAATCCCACTTTATCAATATTTATTGCTTTGTTTCAGTTTTGTTTTTGTTCTTAGTTCAATGCATAACTTAAAATGAGTTGAAACCCTTCATATTTTGTCAAATACTCTTTGTTATAATCACTAAAAATAATAAACAATTAGGCAATGACAGCTGAAATGAATGTTTATGAAAATCAAATAGCTGAATACAAGTCAGAGATAGAACATTTGAATCGTGAATTACAAAATGTCAAAAAGAATTACTTTAAACAAAAAAGACGTCAACAGAAAATGAAAATAGTCACCGATGAAAATTCCAGTAATAATGAAGCAAACGGAGCAGAAGGAGGATGTAAGCTACAAAGAAAATCTCAACAAAGTCAATTATTACTGCCAGAAAGGAATAAAGATTCTCAGACACGTTTTACTGGCGGAGGATTTAAAATTACACATGTTGCCAGCTGATTTCAGCAAAAATGTGTTATTGGTAAAGATGTGGAACAAAAGAAAGAAATAAAGTTTATATATACTATACCATACATTTGTTATGTATCTGTATGTATATTCTCCAATTTTATGTCGAAAAAAAGGAAGAAAAACAATCTTAGTTTTAAACAGTCACTAGTCATATTTGAAAATAAATCCGCCAAACTCAAAATATAAATTTGACATGAATAAATATGCGATAAAAGTCATCATTTGCCTTTTCAACTTCTATTGATTTATTGACAATATATTTAATATATTATCGGTTGTATAATGATGTGTTATTTTGAGGAAACGATAATGATAATTTCTAATGGGTGTTTTTGTGTTCTATAATGAGCTGGGTGGTGTTATTATGGGATTAAATCTGCCAACAGATATTTTTTCCTCAATATCGGTACTGTTGATACAGAGTTTAAACCTCACTATAGTTAAAACTCAAGTTTTAGTGAGAGCTGTCCGAAAGCCAAAATTGTAGTCAACAATTTACGTCAGTGTTTACGTCCTGAATCGGGGGCATGAGAAAAAACAATAACAAATCTTGGCCCTGAGGAACTTACCAGCCAACCACGGTAAACTTAACGTATGCAAATACGATTCGCAGATATATGGCTTAACTTTCTAAGAAACGGCCGCAAGGAGATGACAGAATAACCCTCAACAGGGAAACAACCAATCAGAAGAGTTTGCCTCCTGCTAACAATAACGCTACTAATAATACCCATAAAAGTCGATAAATACCTCTTGATTTTCTCAATAAACGATCTGTTGCCTGGCTCTTGTCTTCTGTCGTTACGAAGTGACTTTATGTAAACTTTATCTGTTTCTAAAATACAGGGAAATAACAAAATCACACAAAGATAATAAAACAAAGACAACTGTCTTTCAAGGAAGGATAAAGACATATCGAACAGTCCCAATGCATGGAACAAAATGGTTTTTGAATTACATTTACGTACATACAAGAAATAAAACACAATAACTCATCTAGGGTCAACCACCAGTGGTGGGAGTTTACATTAAAATAGTCAATAATCAGAAGAGACGAGGTCAGGTCGTATTGATTAATTGATTGTCATAATTTCTGTCTTGACTGGACTCTAGAAACTAATATGGTGTTTCTAGTCGTTTCTTTGGCGCAGACTGAATTCTATCAGTCAGGTTTGTAATGTGGCCACTGTTCTAGGTAGCTCGCCATCACGGTGCATATTGATTTGATGATAGGTTGCAGACACGCCTTACTGACGAGTGCCAACTAGCACGAAACCTAGGTCCAAGGCTTCCTGCCGATTGTTTTCAACTAACTAATAATTTCTGTCTGTTGTGATTAACACTTTTGATTGTAAAGGTTTCGCTTTATTTCTAGACAACTTATTCAGCTCTAATATTGAGTATGAAATGAACTTATCTAAATTCTTCATGAATGTTATAATTGCCTTTCTTGACTACTTTCGTTGTTATCGGCTGTTAATTTGTATTAACTGTCAACAGTTCCATTGATTTGGAATTGGACTATTTTCCTCAGGTAGAACATGTGTTGATTGCAGATCTGCTTGAGTAACAGGCTGGTAAAATATCCCTAGCATTCGGTTGCTTCTTTTGTTTAAAGCTTGTATAATTCTGCAGTTAAATTAGTGTCTGTAGTTGTCTACATCGGGAGAGTTAAACTTTAGGTATCAGAAAGTACCAGTGGAAAGATGACCTCGAACGCACCAATCACATGATAAAGAAGAATTATTAGTACGAAATACATATATTCATCAAATTAATGATTTAAAAGGCATGAAACTGTTACATAGGGTCCCCTTCTTTGACGTGTGACAAAAATACTTCTCAGTTTTGGACTGGAGTATCAACACAGGATTTAACCCCATTCTATGTATGTTATTTTCCAGTCTTCTAACCTCAACGATAACTCTAATCTTTCCTTAAACTAACCCTAATGTGAGAATATCCCGAAACTAACCCTAGTCAAACTAAAACCAACCCTAATGTTGCTTTCATTAGGTTAACTGAACCCTAACATGTCCTTAGCCTAAATATTAACTTAGTCTTTCTCAAACCTCACTTGAAGCTTGCCAGATATCCCATTTATTAACAGTACATCTCATTAAGTTTTTTTTCTTCATGCCTGCAATATTATCCGCCAGGTTTCACCAACTTGCCTACTTTGAATCTCAAGGTCATTGGTGCTGTCACACTCCGTTGCTACTCACCGGTGCTTTAAGTTTAACTTGGCCTCTGCATGCATTGATATGAGATGACACATGTCATTTCTCTTGACTGGTTTTTGCTGACAGCTGGATTCCGCTTCAGATATATTTTGATCAAATTATGAAAGCTGAAATTTTTGTTGAGGACAGTTACTAGGCATTTACCTTTAATTCTTCTCAAGACTAGAATGCTGTAATGAGTATCAGCTTTTCTGAATATTTCAATAAAGCAAGAACAACTGCTTTTTCAGAGTAGAATGACACAACCATTTATTACATTGGCTTCTCATCAGCTGCTTACATCCCAAGGACATTATTAAGTATATCTACGGAAACAATTTTAGCATGCTTGCACAGAGTTCATTTTTAAACAAAAAATCAGTCAATCAATATATGCATAAAGTAATAATAGATATATGAGTTTGTACACGTCGTGCTAAGTATAATGGTCATCTCGCATTTCTTAAGATATTTCAGGAAAAATTTTCAGTGACTAATCCAGAGCTGTTCTGTACAGAAATCAGAACACCTAAGCAAGCTAAGCCCACAAAGCATTTAAAGGCTTATAAAACAATGAGTATTTTCACAGTAGGCTTTGTACAACAAATTTGACTACAAGACCGCCGGTAAACACCAGTTTTGAACCACTTGCAAATGCTACAGGGCGATTCTCCATATTTTCCAAACATGTACTTTATAATAAAGGAAGCCTTTTAAAGGAAATCACATGGAGAAGGATTCCTGATCCAAAGGTGTAATACATTCTTATTCTAATCCGTTGCCTTATGTTTCTCTACGAAATCGTGAACAGGCGCACTTTTTTTTAGGTTTCTATGTACACGTACATATATTTCTCACCTGATCTTCAAATACAGCTTCGCAACATACAGCTCGATTAGCTCCTGATGAACTTACGGATGCATACCAACATTATCTATCAAATAGGGCTATATATCTTCAACTCTTGCAAGTAATGAATTCCATGTGTGAGTAGAAAGCACCTATTTTGCCATTTGAGATGGTTTATTTCATCAAATGATACTGCCGCTCCAAAATAATGTCCTATCTGACTGTGACTGCTAAATTGCAGTGGTGGTCGCAAAGCTCCTCTTTTAATCAGGTTAAAATACATTATTAGTGTAAAGAATATGAGAGTGCATGAAAACTCTGTAGGACTAACAGGTAGAGAAAGGCAATATTTCACTATTCTCATGCATCTCCTTATAAATATGTTTTAATCATGACACACTCCATTTTCTGTTAAAGTACAATGTTTTGTTAAAATTCCTAAAATTTTCTTTGCGTAGAGCAATAAATCTCGGCTGTTTGTACAGCAGAGTCTTTACACCAGAAAATGACTAGGTTGGATCTTTCTGGTGACCGCTGGTATAATAATGCTAATCCATGAATTTAGTGTGAGACAGCCCTAGACTAATGCTACAAAATGAATATCAATCATTTCATTCCCCTTAGATAAAAATAAAAACGGAAGACAAGCTAGTCTAAGCCGGCGAGAAAAATTCCGTTTGTTGGATTAAAAGTGCACTATGGAACTCGGATAGTGTAATCGATAAATAGTAATCTGATGTGTTGCAAGAGTTTAGGCATGAGAGGTTTGCCAGTTAAGACACAGCAGAAGCCCGACGGTTTAATTTGATCTGAATATGCTTCAGTATACTTCAGCTGGTTTGGGTTACTTTCAGTTCATTCTGATGTTTTCAGTGAAAAGATGAAACCAAGTATGTATGCCCCATATACTGTAAAATCTCGATATTTCCTCATAACCACGACTAAAATTTATTTTTCCTTCTCATGATGGCATCGTTCGAAATGAGTAAAGTGATTCCTGGGTGAGCTTATCAAATTTAAGTAGGATATCATGATGTCTAATACTAACTACTCCTCCAACTCGATTACATAGAAAGAGCCCGACCGATAGCTGCTACCTTGACGTAGTGGTCAGGCTTACACATCGCGATGACCCAACAAGCTGCACTGGCTTGGACCAATGTTCCTGCAGGTCCTACCATGCCAGGAAGGTTGTTAGGATAGCGATTGGATTAAGAGCAGTTACCGGCATTGTGTAAGAATCTTTCTTACACCATGCTAGGGGTCTGTGAGAGAAGTCATACTGCTAGGGAACAGAGGAATAACGGCAGTGAGGTATTTCCCTCAGCTGACCGGCATGCCAGCCAGCTATGCTGTCTCTCCACTCCAGAGAGAGGGGGCTAGAAAAGGTCGACCCAAAAATTGTACATCGCGACTTACCCTAATGTGGTTCGTAACTGGCGGTAAGTTTACTAATACAGGCCGTGTGTGACCGGCCTCAAGCAGTTGTCTCCTGAGGTCTGCGGTCAAGCAACACTCTTTCTATTTCACGTAACAGAAGAATCAATCGACTTCCACGGCGTGGGCAGCAGGAAGTAACAACCACCCACACACTTCATAATAATAATAATGTTGTCAGCCACGTCTCGTAAACCGTTAATGCCCAGCTCTTCCTACGCTGGGACTCATGCTGTTCCTCGAAGCTTCTCAGAAACGCCTGGTACGAACGGACGCAAAGACCAGAACCCAGTTTGACGACTCGAGAATTATTTATTCTAACACCAACATATAGCCAATGTACAACTAAGGTTTCTGACGGTTGTCTCTTGACTTTCTGAACAGCGACTGATGAGTGGATGATTGATGCCTCCGCGAAAATTGGGGAGGTTGGGTTTGAGCAAACAACCATGAATTGATCGTTCAATCTTCAACTACATTGACAAATGTATTTCATATAAATTTACAAATTTACATGAAAATGCATGCCAATTTTACAGGCACGATCAAGTATGATGTAGTCTCAAATCGTAGATTGTCTACAAGTTAATAACATTTCAACTGTTATATATTTGATACATATAATACACTCATTTTCTGAACCAGGCCGCATAGTTATTGAATTGTACAGTTGTCCTCCAGGTTGAGCGGGAAAATCGACTTCGTTTCGTTTTCATCCCGTGGTTGTAGGCATACGATTACCAA
This sequence comes from Trichobilharzia regenti, assembly GCA_944472135.2. Classification (NCBI taxonomy): domain Eukaryota; kingdom Metazoa; phylum Platyhelminthes; class Trematoda; order Strigeidida; family Schistosomatidae; genus Trichobilharzia; species Trichobilharzia regenti. The sequence goes on along the minus strand of OX235264.1, from coordinate 67,257,331 downwards.
CCAATATTGAGGTAAGTACAACTTTTACAAGCGATTGAAAGCTGTTTTAGAAAAATTAAAGTGCTAAGGTGGATCATTAAATTGTAATGAAATAGGTAAGTGCAAGTATCATTAATAAATGCATTAAAAAAAGAAAACTCCCTAGGCTGACAACGTTCATTTGCAATGTATAATGCAACACATATACCTCGTACTATCATGATGTCCAATTTTGGTTTTAATACATTTATCCTCAGTTGTGCCAGTTGTTTTTGTTTTATACCTTTTTGTGCATTTAATGTACAACCGTACCCTTCAGAGAGTAGGAATATAATAAGTCATAAAGAGCTGTAAAATGTTAGGTTTAATGGAATATAATGAGGATCAAGTAAAGACGTTACTGGAAAATGAATGAGATAAGACATTGTGTTAAGATCTGACAATGGATAGCAAGTTAATTTATAAGATGCCCCATAAATCTGTGCAGATCCCACATGGTCGCATCTCAACAATAGGCTGGGCGAATGGTATATATTTAAAGGCAGAAGCATGATCTGTCAAGGCGTTCATTATTATCTTTTTCAAGATAAAGATCTAAGCCCTCATAAAAATCAGAAATATCTCGAACCGTCCAATTGCGTATTGCTGTTCCTGAAGAATGGGGCGATTCACCTTAGTGACCGCCATCATATCTACTGATCAGCTAGCACCACTTCTAAAAGCAGATGGAGCCTTCCTGAGCATCGCTCTCCTTTACTCACATCACCTTCCTCATCTTGATTCTCTTCTTCAGTTACCACTATTCTTCAGGCTAGTAAGTCATCTTCACTTCAACCTGTGACTACACACAACGGTGAAAGCCACAGAAACACCCCAGATAGCCTTTTAAAGCCACGTCGCCAACTTCATATAGGAGCATTTAACGTCAGGACCTTCTGCCGAATCGGTCAACAGGCATTACTAGTTAGAACTCTGGCATCTCGAGCCATTGATGCATGTTGTTTCTCGGAGACACGCATACAAGACCCAAGTGTGGTCATTCAACTAACCTCGCCAGGTCAACAAAGCGAATCTGCAAGATTCACTTTTAGGGTTTCAGAGGACCCCTCAGCTAGCTCGCGAGGACTCGCAGGTGTATAGATAGCTTTGAGTGAAAAAATCACTTCTTGACTGGATCCCAGTAGACAGTCGTATGTATGCGGTCCGTCTGAATGGGTTTTCTAGCTTCGTTCTGAACAGCGACCGATGAGACGATGACTGGCAGATTGATGACCCGCAAAAATTATCAAGAAGGGTGTGAGCAAACAACCATGAATTGATTGTTCAATCTTCAACTACATTGACACCCCCCGGCAAAAAACCGATCCATCCCCTTTTTCCATCACGACCAATACACGTCGACTTGGATGCCATTGCGAGAACCTGGGTCACACGGACAAAGCTGAAATGGAAAACAAATAGAAAAGCCAACACACCACAGGCATACCCACGGCACAATCTCACACATCGATGACGACCTACGCCTTCCAGTCAAAGGCATCCCCTTGACATCTTGTAACACAATCGCCACTTGATAGAATGACTCTTGCAGAATGCAATGTGACCTCACGATACTCTTCCCTCATCCTCTTATCTACTCACTACCAATTACCACTGCGATTGCTTGTCACTCATTCTGCCTCAATTCTAGTAACGGTGACGTATGCAAGCCTCAGTCGTCTACACTTTCGCTCCCCGGTGTGTGGCACCACAGCCAACAATTATCTCCGTATGCATGTCATTCTCAACAAAAGCCTCCCCGGCGTATACGACCCATCTGCTGTCTCCAACATAAATCAATTCATTCACAGGTGTAGAATACTCGAAACAACTTCGGAAGTAGTCACGACGGACAATTTAACAAAATTATGCAATAACAACAAGATACGAAAACAACGAGTAAACACAATGAATCCAAAAAACACAAATTGATATGACACACCACACATATATACAAACAGTGCACACAAACTCGCAGATCGTGTCTCGATGTTATTCGTTTGAAGAATCGCAGGACTTACACCAGTACGCCTACAACCCTTCACAGGTTGACGATTGTAAGTTGTGGAATGTCCGGACACAATCAAGGCTAACCAAAAACTACATTAATTGGAACCCACAAAATTACTTAACACAAACATATGTACAATCAATACGTCAAATTTTGTGGATTCTGCCTTGACGAACTACCCTTGAAGAACTGTAGGACTTACAGCAGTACGCCTACATTCCTTCTCAGGTTGATGATACAAGTGGAAGACGTCCGGACACAAACAAAATTACCAACAGCTAGATAAGAGATGATACCGATTCAGTATATACAACATGAACATATGCACAAAATAACACTACGCACTTTGGGCTGCTCACCGATGCACTACCTTTTGAAGAGTTGTAGGACTTGTAGGACAGAAGTATTTTACTTTTTTATTTTTGATTACAGCTTGATTCCACACCGTATTTTTGGTACAAGTATGGAATTTTCAGCCTGGATATCGGTAGCCCAAATTTTGCAGGCTGACCTTAGATGTCGGGTGTGCGTCGACAGGGGATCGAACTTCGGAAGATGTGCATGGTCGGGGAGAGTCCTAACCACTGTGCCACCGACGCCTACAACCCTTCTCAGGTTGACGCTCTACGTTGAAAAATCGTCGCAGAGTTCATTTGGTGACTTCCTTCTATCATCTCTATCCTAATATCTGAACCGTAACACGCCTATGTCATTGTTACGTGGAATATAGATGACTAACAAACATACGACGTATCTGATCAACCGAGGGTAGAAACAGAGTAATTTACACCAAAGATAATAGCATTCAAATAGTGACTCAGGACTCAAAATGCGTTTATTCGTGCAAGCCAGTTTAACAGTTTCTCTCTCATACACAGTTGACTTATCCCCTTTCGTCCCCGCAAACGGGCTGATACTAGCATAGTCTTAGCATAAGACACGTGATTTCATGAACATCCCTTTCAATGACTACTGAGCGATGCAAGTTGATGAACTTAGGTGGATCAGAAGCTGTTGTTGTTCGGCTTTTAGAAGTTTGTCTAACTGGAAGATTACCACCACTGCTGTCTTTTACTATTAGATCCGGTTTAGCGTTAGCATCTGATGATAGGTGGGCTACACGCTGGTCAATTACACTGACAGTCTCACAAGCGTCCATACCTTCTGCAACTGCATCTGCATTTAATTCTACATCACGTTCAAGTTGTACAGAACCTTTATTCAACTCGGCAGTAGTAGGCATCTCCCTTATCTCATCATGATCAACCAAAGACAAATGTGACGTATCATGATCATTATCACGAATATTCACTTTACCGTCAATTTCATCATTTTCAAACTCTTTAATAACAGAAGTAGACAATTTTGGTTCCTCCCCACAAATCCTTAGAGGTTTTATACCTTCACTCTGACTAGTAATACCTTGTAAACTTGTGGAGTCAGAAGTGTTCTCTGAAACTGTAAGTCTCTTCTCCTGCATAAACTTCGGTGTCGTCTGTGACACAGTATTCAACAATGGCTTACCAGTTGCAACTACAGACTTCTTCACCGCACCACTATCGTCACACAATTCGTAGTCAGAACTTGATGACGCTGATTTCACATTTAGCTTACTACTAAACTTGCTTACCGATTTACAGTTCACCTTTGTATACACTTCTTGCAAACGTGTAAAGCACAACCGTGTCTGTCTTACAACTTGTTAAGGATGTGCCACGAAAGCTGTTACCCTCACCAAGTTTATATGGATTGCTAGACCCCATAGATTTTTCTCGATATCCACTTCTCTGAGACCCTTTCATCACCAATAATTGCGTTTCGCTCTCAGACTGATCTATTCTAGGGTTGGGATGCAGTATACTGGCAAACTTGCTCATAGCTTGATTGACACTATCTTTCGCCAGTTTCAGAATATCATCAAACTTTGCCTCAATACCTTCATCCTCTATACAAGGGCTTATCTTCACCCACTTCCGTTGCAGTCGAGTTGGTAGGCGTCTCGCTATTACCCCTAGGACGGAACTTCAGTTCAGATCGCTCATGCAATTTATTGAAACCAATGCATTCTTGTAGGTCATCAGATTATCCAAAAACTCAGTGAGTGCCTTGGAGTCATCTTGTAATTGACCACCATTACCCTTAACAGCCTCAAATAATTTCCCTACAATCATCGAAGGTCTTCCGAATCTTTGACGCAGGATACTCATGGCCTCAGAGTGTCCTTCTTTAGGGGGCATGAACTTACAACACTGCATAGCTCTTGAAGGAGCTGTAGTGCTATATTTCAACAAATACATCAACTTGATTTCATCATTTATTGTTAGCCCACCCACCATGATTTCAAACTTTTACAATCTGTGGATAGTCAGCTGGGTTTCCGCCGGAACATCGAGACTCATATTTAGTTAAATTTAAACCCTTGCTATCCCCAAACGGCGAACCATGAACAACAGACTCACCATGCTGAGCATCAAACGCATCGTTACATGTAAAAGACAAGTCAATATGACTTACTTTCCTGTTTGCTTCTTAGACACTTTGTCCCTTCTTTGACCCAAGTATCACTGAACTTGACCAATACATAACCAACAATAAGGTTATTACACACAAGGTCTAAGAATGGGTGTTATAACAATAAATCACGATATTACTTCTGGTAGTTTCTTCTCTTCCACAGCGAACAGCGAAAGATGAGACGATGACTGCTGAATAGATGACTAACGTGAAAAATATGGAGGAGTTGGTCTTCAGCAAACAACCATGAATCGATCGTTCAATCTTCAACAACATTGACACATGTGTTACGTGTTCCTAGTCATCGGCTTCCCGTTGTGCAATCGTGGCTGACACAAGGTCAGAGTGGAATGTAGCTATCGGCGGTCAAACCAAAACATGGCACAAGTCAATGTAATCCACAACAGTTGGTTTAAGCCAGCCATGTAGGAACGTCTAGACTTCCCGTTTGTGTTCAGCGGGGCTGTAAAATCCACTGGTTGGAAACAATTGGTGACATAGTTAAAATCGTTCTCAACGGCGCAGATGCATCTACTCCCTGGGACTTATAATATCCAATAAAACTATATTGTTCTTTGTTTTTACTATTCCTTTGTCTCACACCTCTGTTTACTGTCTCTATTATGCATTTCCTCTACCTTATTCTCTTGCTTTGTGTGCTACATGGAGGGAGTGTGGCGACTTGAAGTGGCGCACATCGGTGCAAAGTTCTATGTCGAAAACAGACAGACATAGAGAGAGACAAAAAATATGAATCATTACCAAGAAGGAAAAAAGAACGAGGTTGAAATGCAGTGAAGTAAGAAAGAAACACCTCCAACCTAATCTGTGTTAGGATGATACTTAGTGAATTAGTGAGAATTAAAACTGTTCGGTGGTTGGTGGCTTAGTGGTAGAACGTTGCCAACCACTCAAGTGGTCAAAGGTTCCATCCCTGGCCTTTGCAGCCTTCCTCCGTCTCGCTAAGCCAACAATAAGACCGACAATGATGGAAGGCTAGGCATGAGGCTAGCAACCTCAGGCCCCCAAAGCACCACTGACAGTGAAATTTCTAAGCTGTAGCCTGAAGCTAAGAAACCCACTGGGAATGAAAATGAATAAAAAACTGTTCTCCGGTAAATATAACTGTTCTTGACAAAAGACCTGATTGACTAATTCCATAGAGCGACTATCCCAATACAAATCTTTCCATAGGTTTTATTTGATTCACCTTAATATTCTAGATTGCATAACATTTGCATTATTATTTTCATTTTGACTCAGTCTTGTCGTACAACCGCTGCTGGTTTGACTTCTGTTTATTCTGTACAGAATATTGTATTACTCAGGCATGAGCAATAGTTTGGAGCTAATCAGTGACGTGTTAGATACGCGCTGGAATGAGTATGGGTGACATTCGTTAGACCTGAGGCAAACGACTTTCTAATAGTTTTCAGGGAAAAGTGAGAACGATTCGGCATTTTGCCTCTGGTTAATCACTGATCTACCACGAGGACACTTCAAAGAGAGCAAGAATGTGGGCGAGCTGCATCAAAATTTTAGCGTCCAACTCACTGGAATAAATCTTAAAAGCTAAGACTGATTCCTGATCCAACGGAAGAGTGACATGTAACCTAAGTAATGACAAGTGGGTTTTGTCTCTGGTTTAAGTATCCGTAGTGTAGATTACAGGTGAAAAGTGGGTAAGCGAGGCGACTGATAAAATTGTAATTGAAAACTGAACAAGTGGTATCTAGGATATCAAGGCTGTTTGTTTAACCACTAATTTGAAAGTTGGTTTTTTTAAATTCTTTTGCAAAATTAGCGATTAATTATCACTAGTCCACAACATCTGTGCTTTTTCAGTATGCCAGTATATATCTTGTTTTCTGTACAAAAGCAGGAATTTAAAAGGAATGATAGTCATCACGAAATTAATAAATGAATGCATGTATCAGTTAGTTGATTCAACTGCAACCACATCTGTTTGAAATAAGATTTAAGCTTGTAACATATTGTGAGTATTCCTATGGATGCTATCTCTACTAGGAAATAAGATGAGTTTCCTTATTCACATCTTCTTGTGAATTACGACTCAACAAATTTGTAACAGCCTATAGGCTGTTTCCGACTATAGTCGGAAAAATGGGCAAAGGATAGATGAATAATGATTGAAATGGGTAGATTTTGGAAAGATTGTAAGTATAATAAAATGATCGTAATATGTTGGTCTAAAGATAGTCGAAATGGTAAACTACTTGTCATAAAACAGAAATTCGCTTATTGTAGCACACGTTTGCCTCATTTCTCAATATCCAATATCCTGATTACGAGCTAGTATAAACCATTGATTTCTTTGAGCTCGCTTCGTGATTGTGAGATGCATTTTCTGAATGGGTTCTTATTATGGGCAATGACCACTATTCTTTCGCTTCTTATTATTTATACTCGACTTTGAGAATGGGCGCAGAACAACTTCAGAGACAGTCTGTAGTCCGGTCCACCAGACCTAAATCTGAATATTAATTTTCAGTAATATTAGGTAAGAATTAGCATGCTATAGCTATAGCTGCATATAAACATATCTTGACCAAGTTCAAAAAGGGGGAAAACAATGATCCATATTTTATTCTTTTAAGATTTTAAATGATGGAAACAGGAAAAATGTTTAAAATATTTTCTTTTTGGTTTACAAGCCTGTCTACCGCTCAATCATTCAATTATGATGTTTTTTAAAAAACTTTTTTGTATGTACCAGCTGTTTTTCCACCGCTCGGAATGCATTTCTACTCTGATGTACACTAAATTTCTGGAGGTTCACCGTCCTTTTAATTTTTTATTTATAGGTTTTATGTTTTCGTCCTTCTTGAGGATAATTACCTGCAATCCGTCATGTTTTCTCATAAGACATAATATCTCATTAGCTTAAAATGTTTGAACTTTCGAATATGCTACGTGATGACGGTATCCGAAACCAAACTGATTATGAAAAACAGGCACGACAGATTTTAAAGAATGCATGCAATAAACTTGGAATCAGACATGGAGATGAAAGCGACAGAAAGTCAGGTGAATATCGAAAGCTATACTTCGTACAACTGGATGAAAATGGTAAGAGTAAAATGTGTAATTTCAGAAGCTATACTTACCACATTATAATCGTTAGAACTGTAAGAACAGTACTGACTATTTTGTGGTTTAAATTACATTGAGTTTGTGATAAAAGGAAATTAAGCGGATTTGTTATACTAATTGTTTTGTGTTTCTGTAAAATATGATGTACTGATTATTACACTAAGTTTTCATAGAATGTATCCTGTATCCAAGTGGAAATATACAGGCTCATATAAGTGTATGCTTACTAAAAGCGTATAAATGCTGTTGTAACGTCAGTTAGCCCCGTCATTTTCATGTTATCTTTACTCATAACAAGTCTGTCCTTTCTTAACAACTTGATGTGTTTTTGTAGATGGCATATGACATCTTGGTTGCACGATTTTGTTTAGCCTAACAAACACATCCCGAAACACTGGGTATTTATTTGAAGTGACAAAAACCTATAACTGTTAACTTGTCAAAATTGAATACTGTTACATACATCGAAAACGTGGCTTACAAAGTGAAAATTATTCATTCAGACCACTGGTTTTCGTAGAAAAGTATTCTTTTCTAAAACACGGGACCTTTCAAAGATCATTTGGTCAGAAGTGACAGCCTATCTTATTCATCACACCGTTTGCCGAACTAGTGAGCTATGTGTTAAACATGGCTGTCTTTACCTGTATATGCTGAATGAGTGGCATTATCCTCCTTAGTCCAGGCAAGCATTCAGCTTGTTGGCGTTTGTATTTCACAGGATATATGACTAAAGTGAAGTACGGAAAAAAAAATTTTTTGATGACCTCGTTGTTTGTGGAATATTGTCTGTTTCTTGTGAAGTGTATACTATTTGCCGCTACAAGTGAATCTAGTAATTCATTCATACACCAGCTGTATGCATGAAACGATAAGAGAAAATAGAAGAGCCTTCAGGAAGATATAAATGTCCTAGTGTCATGTTATTGTTTAATTCTCTGTGCAAAGGAACTAAGCATTTATCTTTGACTTCCATCCCTGCTATCATGTAACAGGAAGCCCTAATATGAATTATTGATGCACCTCTAAATCAAAAAGTTATAAACTGTGTTTTGCTGTGTTCAAACAACTGACTTATGCAAATGGTTCATGAGTATGGACCTTTGTGAACTTTTTAAAAGTGTGCACACATAAATAGCGACTCTATTATTATTAAAGGGAGCATCATTAAGATAGCAGTGTGAGTGTCAGAATGCAAATTGTAGGTCTAATGAACGTTTTGAAAGCAGTCATAAACTGATATATTCAGCGGAAATTCCATATGAATTCTGGTCTAAATATGAATCAGATATGTGATAAACTGTTATTGGGGTGCGAAAATTATGTTTTTTAGTTATCGGGCAACAATAGGACTTCCTCTATAACTCATAACTTGTCACTGTGTTCATTTAAATGTGACTAATGTTGCGGTGGTGTCATACAAGCAATGTGTTCGAAAGGGATTTCTTCTTACATATTCCCATCGTTTAATATGGCATTAGCAAGAGAATACAATATATATATATATATGAACATTCTGTTTGTTGCTAGAGTCAGAATATTATTCTCACAGTCTCATAATGCGTTGGTAACAGAACACTATGTTTATTTGAACATTCTATTTCATGTGGTTTGATGTAAGCCAAAATCACACGTTGAGTGACTGGTTAAAAATATAAGCTGTGTAGATATAAACAGCGGTTCGGTCAATGGAAAATATATCTTGGCTTCCATGTGTTGCCTTCTGCTGTTACAATATGACTTGGGTTCAGATGACACTTCTAGTAATTCAGCTGTGGAATCAAGTAGCATCATTTATCATAGTTAAATAGGACTCATAGGCCACACAGAATCGCTTATTTCTATCAGTAATTCACAATCTTATACCAGACACAAAGAATAAGGGACAATCAAAGAAGGATAATAACTGAAAATCCCAGAATCCCTCATGATACCTGCTTTTTTATACTGTGGATTGACTTAGCAAACTTGTCTTTTTAGCACTATTTAACTCAATTTATACAGTGGAATTACTCTTTTTGTACCATATTTTATTATGAATTACTGGTGCAATCCTCTGAAAGTCAAAGATCGCCAGACAGAGACTTAGTTTCGATTTGAAACTACTCAACAGTAGACATCCACAACAAGGCAGGCCAGACACTATTCACTTACTATGTTGAAACTTAATGTTCATCGGTCTGTGGCTTGTGTCTTTTCATAGTTATCTGTATATAGTTTTCTCTAGTTTCTGTGAGGTAGCTATCCACTATCCCTTGGTTCTCAATGACCTTATTCTTGTTTAGTAATGAAAAATTCCGCAAAATCATTAAAGTTTCTCATGATGCACATGAACACCAAGTACAATAAAGAGAAAATAACAACTATTGAAAAGAAACAGCTTTTTATGAAATTGCAATTTAATGGACGTGGCTAGTAAATTCCTACAACTAAGATTATCGAGAGCAATAAAACGGACTTAAACTACCACTACTTTAGAAGAGACGCCAACCTCTTGGAAAGAGTTCAAAGACAAAAGGAGTGGTTGGTTTCCGAAGTAAACCATATGATGAAAGGCTGAAGAAATTAGGTCTATTCACACTTAGCTACCGTCGTCTTGGGGGGGATTCAATTACTGCCTACACAATAACAAATGACCAGAACCACCCAAACAAAGGTGTTCTGCCATTGATTAGGTATAAGCTCTTGTTGGGAATCCCAGAAGGATAGCTCACCGTAGGGCAAGGACCCGGGTGCGCTCCCACTTCTTTTCACTGCGGTTCTGCTGTCCCTGGAATTCCTTACTGGCAGATGTAGATATAGCACCGTCTTTGGACGTCTTTAAGCGAAGGCTAGACAACCATGCAGCGACACAAGGACTGCATCCAAATGGCCTATCCCCTTAAAATCGCATACACCACTCAGGGGTAGACAATTAAACTTGTCGTTTTACTTCTTTACATTCTTTCCCGTCTTACTCTCCTGACAACTTTAACTACACATTATTATTATTATCATTATTACCGATATATATATATATATATATATATATATATATATATATCGGTATGTAGTGTGTTAAGACTGTTACTACTGTGAATGAATATATATATATATATATATATATATATAATTCATATTATTCTTCAAATTAAATCAGCTGGTTGTTGTTACGTTTTCCTATTTCGTTTTCTGTCTCTTAGTCTGAATAACTTCTATTATTATTATTGTTATCATCTCTTTTCTTTTGACGACGATATCGGAGGAATAACTGGTGAAAGGATCAACTCCATTCACAGTAGTAACAGTCTTAACACACTTCATACTACAAACGACATATAATTAATCCCAGCACTACTCCTTTGGGAGTCAACCAAAGCTACGACAGTCGAGTGGCGGGGCGAGCCACGCAGAAGTTTACCGAAGATCAGGAACCTTTACCTCACAATCAAGAGGCGAGAACAAAGAGATCAAATTGGTTTATACTAGCTCGTAAAAACGATATCGGACACCTTTACTTCATCATCTCCAGACAACCGACTATGATTGTCTAAGCAAAAGACAAGTTGTCTAGCTGCACCACTTTTGTGCGTATCTACAAATTTATCTGCACCTTTGGAGGGAGCTATATATGGCGAATAACTAGACAGCTCAACAAACGTATTAATCAGCATCTTCCTTCACGGTTCGGAAAAGGTCAAATAAAATCTGTAAGAAGTTCTATTTTGGCTCATTTGATTGTTAGCGGTCACCAAGTGGACAGATGAAGTGTCTTCAAGGTTATCTATGGTATTCCATAGAACCAATCGAAAGGAATTCGAGCCCGCCTGTTAAACACATAGCTGAAGCTATGGGAATTAATTGGAGAGAACAATCCTAGTCTTTGCATACAACAAAAAGAAGTTTGTTCTGCCTTTGTCTCTCCCCTCGCCTAGGAGAATTCTATTGGAAACCCTGCCACCCTGTCTCATTTTCCATCTCCTTCGCATATTTATGATATTTATTTAAACTCTGATTATCTGTCCACTTCACCTTTGGTATTACGTAACTTTTGAGATTTGACCTAATTTATTTACTGAATTGTCTACATATACACACACATATTACTACTTTTGTTATTCTTATGGCCACCTACATATACCTTATTATCAATGTTTTGTTTTCATTATAATTATCGTTATTAACTACGTTCAAAATATTTACCGCATTATTATTATTATTTGATCCACAAAATAACCGTCATTGGTTAAAATTTTTTATATATAAATCTATGTAAGTTAGAGTAAAGCCTGATGAAGGTCTAATTGAAAACAATATTGTTCACTTATATGTCTTGTTCTAATATTAAAGTTCCTCTCATTAGAACATGTGAATAACTGTGATTTATGAACGTATCTAGTGGAATTATTAAGGTTTTAACTTCTTTTTATTTAGTGACACCAAAAGCTGATTGTAACCCAGCCATGAAAAATAATAAAGACTATCATAAAAAACTAATTAATCCATGTGTGGACTTAAGTTCCGGTGATCAAAAACCTATACATTATGATGAAACATTGTCATGGCCAGTTTCTATGAATACAACAAATTTGGTGAGAGAGAAACAATTAAATCTATTAAAGTTGAAAAGTACTAATTCACATCGAGAATTATCGGTATCTTCTGTATGCATTCATAAGCATAATAAGAAAACTCAAACATTTCAATCAGAATATCAAAAATTTACAGATAAAACGGTATTAAAATGGTTACATGATAAAGAAAGGCAGATGAAGGAGAATAAAAAAAAACAGGTGAGTTAGATGTATTTTTTATTTCTGTATTTGTATATGATTAAAAACGCATAAGTCAGTAATAAGAAATCTCTTTTTATAACTGTGGGTTTACTTTATTCATATTCCCGTAGGTTCCAAGCAGAGTATAGAGACTCAACAACATATCTGTTTTCTGTTCTTTTCCCTTTAGTCCTCTTCATCTGGCTCAGTGATTTCCCCTAGGCTGTCGTCTCCTCCTCACACAATCTCCTCAATGTCACCCCTCGTTAAACTCATCACTTCTCAATCGGGCTCTGCTCTAGGGCCTGAAGTCTGTCTCGTTGTCTCCTCAGCGTTTTTCTAGTTTATTTCCATTTTTTGGCATATCTATTGGGCTTGAGTCGGTGGTTCACTCGTAGATTGCTTGTCGACTACCCTAGTGGTCTGGGCCGACGCACTTCTAAACCTCACGAAGTTGGTAGTAATGCTGGCAAAGAGGGAGGGCTTGACATGAAGACTAACAAACTCATTCCATAAAAATAAAACCACCACTACAGAAAATTAATAACTCTAGCTTAAAGCTCTAAGTTCTCACCAGAATGTAGAGGAATAATAAAAGAATGTCGGGCGATAGGTTCTTGGTTGGTTCGTCCCCAGGGTTCTTTGTTACTAATCCCTTGTGGCCCACGGAGGCCGCTGTTGACAAAAGTCTGGTTCTTGTTGTAAATGCTCTCAAGGGTGCGCATCCCATGTTTCTCACCCACAAATAAGGACAGACTTAACGCGCGTGCTGAAAATCAAAATTTTGTTCTTTGTGCTGAAGGCAGCAGATTTCCAAACTAATTTCAGGTGAGTGAACGCTTGTCTTGCCTTTCTGATCCTACCTTTTACTTCTTCATCCTCAGGGCTAGAGGGGAAAATAACTATTGTCACATACCAATTAGATGGTATAATAACAATAATAATTAATTGTGAAACCGAGATTAAAGTGTACAGCTACAGCACAGCATGACATTGCTAATAAAGTTGGTGTTACAATTAAAATAATATGAAAGCATAATAAGATGGTGTTTACAATTATCCGGTGTCACCGGGATAGATAACCATTTTAGGTTGAGGGCGAAAGCCAAGGGAGGAAGAGAGATTGAACAAACATTTTTTGAACACAGAGACTGGGTGGAATAGTCATTATGGCGACTACCTCAGTTATGCTAAGCGACTGAAGAAGTGCAAACCTAGGGAGTTGAGGTGGCACCCTAAACGGAATTGTAAAAGCTCAATTATGGCAACTGCATCGGTTATGCTTAGTGACACTAAGGATCATCATTGAACAAAGCTTGGAATGGTAGTCACCTCTCTATCTCAAATTTATCAACTTTGAAAAGGCCTTCGATGGCGTCGATCGAGAGGTGATTTGGCAACTACTTCGCTACTACGGGTGCCACCGACAATTATACATCTCATCCAACAGTCCTACGACAATGCTGCATGTCAAGTAATCCACAACGGGAAACATGCGGAATCCTTCGAAGTGAGGACAGGAGTGAGGCAAGGCTGTCTACTATCGCCAATGATCTTCCTGATTGCAGTAGATTGGATAATGCGACAGATAGCGGGCACTGAGGAAACAGGCATAAAATGGACTCACACAAAAAACTTGGAGGATCTGGACTTCGCCGATGATATATGTCTGATTTTCCACAAACGGGAAGATATGCAAGTGAAAAGCAACAAGTTGGCGATAGAAGAATCATCAAAGATAGGACTTCGGGTGAACATAGATAAAACAGAGGTGATGAAGATTCCTGGCCAATAGCAACAGCAACAACAACAGTCAACAGTCAACATAAACGGAAGGAACCTGAAAGAAACAACCTCCTTCACCTGCCTACCTGGGAAGCATCGTTTCAACTACAGGAGGACGGAACTGACGAGGATATCAAAGCGAGGATCAGACGATAAGACAAGCTTTCATTACACTCAAGTCTGTGTGGAGGTCAGGTCAACAGCACTCAGAATCAAAAATAAGATCCGGATTTTCAACTCCTATGTAAAGTCAGTGCAACTCACTATACGGATCAGAGACTTGGCGTGTCATAAAGAGCATCTCCAATAAACTTCAGACCTTCATTAACAGCTGCCTTCGCTCAGTACTCAAGATCAGGTGGCCAGAAAGGATCAGCAATAAGGATCTCCGGGAGCGAACAACCAGGAACCGACTGTGCAACAAATCTGCAGGAAGAAATGGAGATGTATTGACCATACTCTGAGGAAACCATCAAGTGACGTCACTAGACAAGCCATTGTTCGAGTGGAAGCCGAAAGGGGAGCGGCGAGTTGGTCGTCAGTGTGAGGGTGACTTGGAGGAGGTCATGTGAAGAGGAGATGAGATCGTGTGAGCAGACTTGGAGCGGGGTGAAAACTTTGGCAGGGGATCGAACGCAGTGGAGACACGCTGCTGAAGCCCTATGTTCCTCTAGGAATTGAAGGAATTAATAATAATATAATACTGAAGAAGTACAAATCTAAGGAGTTCAGGTGGCACCCAGTATAGAATTTTTAAAGCTGAATTTTGTCAATCTTGTTCCCTATATCCACTAGGTGTGGCAGTATGGAACTTCTGACTGACTTTACGACTCCTTTACCTAACCGAGTTGGACAGTGCTCCAGGAGGCGACAGTGGGCTTGCTGGATCATTCTACCTATGTAAATGTCTTCAAATTGACATGTCCACTCGAAAGGTTGATCAACGAACTTTGCTTCTGCTGTATATAATTGGACGATACTTTTATTTTGCATATTGATAATAACCGATGGCGGGCTGCTTCTCGAAAAGTGAAGTATGGCCCACTCACAAATTGAGTTCACAAATGAAAAGGAGAAAGACAACACCTTGTCATTTCTTAATATCCCATTAACATGAAGGCAAGACGTCTATATTCAAAGGGTAGTTTCCAGAGAAAGTCATGGGGTTATACAATACAGCCATTTCAAGTCGTTTGCTCCTCTTGCATACAAACGAAATCTTATCAGCACTTTGATAATTGTGCTAGAAAAATCTTCACAACTGACACTCTAGACGATGAAATAAGCAAACAGGAAACTTTTTGTACGAGAACAGATTTGTTAAAGTCTCGATGAGGAGAACAAAAGTAGAGATATATCTGTAAACTGTGCAGAAGGAACGCATATATATGAATTTACTGTCTGAAGGCGACTCAGCAACTGAACTGTTGGCATTGAAACTCCGAAAAATAATAGCTCTGCCATTATTTGCCGCAAATTTGTGTTTAAAATTGTTGTATAATTCTAACGCAGGTGAAGGATAAGCTACGCAGTCTGGCGACTTCAGTGTGGACTGATAAATTTAACTGTTGATTTGGAGACATCCATAAGTAGAATTATCCAGCAAGCCCACCGTCGCCTCCTGGAGCATTGTCCAACTTGGTTAGGTAAAAGAGTCATAAAGTCAGTCAGAAGTTCCATACTGCCACACCTAGTGGATATAGGGAACAAGATTGACAAAATTCAGCTTTAAAAATTCTATACTGGGTGCCACCTGAACTCTTTAGGTTTGTACTTCTTCAGTCGCTAGGCTTAGGTGACGCAACTGCCATTATAATTTTTCCACTGAATCTCTGTGTTTGGAAAAGGTTTGTTGAATCTGTCTCCCGTCCTCTTGGACTTCGTCCTCAACCTAAAATGGTTATCTCTCCCGGTGACACCGGATAATTGTAAATACCGTCTTATTATGCTTTCATATTATTATAATTGTAACACTAACTTTATTAGCAATGTCATGCTGTGCTGTAGTTGTACACTTTAATCTCGGTTTCACAATTAATTATTATTGTTATTATACTACCTAATTGGTATGTGACAATAGTTGTTTTCCCCTCTAACCCCACCAGGATAAACATTCTATCTTTACACTCACCGTTGCCTGGATTATATAAAAACACTTGAATGAATTTACCTTGTTATTAATATTACTGTGGTGGTGTGATACAGACAAGGTGTTCCAACGGAGTGTGATTCTAACATATTGCCACAGTTAAATGTGGCATTAACACCAGAATACGATATACATCTATTTGAACAGTATGTTACGTGACTAGAGTCAGAATATTTTACTATCATAGTGCAACACCGCGTTAGCAACAGAATACTATGTATGTTTGAACATTATATTTCATGTCGTTTAATGTGAACCAAAATTGCACCCTCAATGATTGGTTAATGAATGTAAACTGTATAGATATATAAACAGAGGTTTGGTCATATGAAAAGATACTTTTGGCTTCTCTTGTTATATTAAGATCACCTTTATGGTTATTCATTAATTCACATCCCTGAACGCTAATCGGCAAAGTTAAACTTTTAGCACCACTAACCACCAATCAACGGTTGATCTCGAACGCACCAATCTCATGAAGGAGGCATTTTTGTATGCGGGATACATATATTTATGAAATAATGGATAAAAACTGTAGAAAGGTGTTACAGAGGATACCTAGCTGTCAGTTTTAGGTTGGAGTATCAACAGAGTATAATTCCATTATGGGTAAAATGTATTTTGATAAGGTCTCGTAGTGTAATACAGTAATATTTACTGAGCAATCAGTTGTGCTCGAAACGTCGTCATCAGTAAATATTACTGCATAACAAACACTGTGAGACTTTATCTAAGTTTTACCCACAATGGAATTATACTCTACCACCACAGTAATTTAACCACATTCTACGCATGTAATTATTTAGGTCTTCTAACCCTACCAATAACCCTAATCTTTCCTGAACCTAACCCAAACGTGAAAATATCCCTAAACTAACTGTAATGTAACTTGAATCAAACCTACTGTCGTCTTTGTTAGGTTAACTTAACCCTAACTTGTCCTTGGCTTAAAGCGTAACTTAATCTTTCCCAAGCCTAAACTGAAACTTGCCAGATATTCCATTTAGAGGCATAACACTTTGATGAGCATATTTTATTGATGATGACAAAATTATTTACCAGGCTTCACTAATTTGCTCAGTCGTCGTTTCATGGTCACTGGTGCGGTCGCACTCCGCGGGTAGTTAGTGGTGCTTAAAATTTAACTTGGCCCGTTGATCCTATATTCTGTTAATCGTATCATTTCAAATGCCTATGACTAATATTTCATCCTTATGTAATTGTAAAACCTGATGAGAATTTATCGAAAGTACGTATTTGCTTAAATCGTGTTCCACAATTATCATTATGCGAATTTTTTAATTATTGTAATTTAAATTTAATTTTTTAAAATTATTATTATACCTTTAACTATCTAATATGATCAAGTCAGTGTGCACCGTGATGGCGAGCTACCTAGTGGCATGGTGGCCACATTGCAAAGCTGGCTGATAGAATTTAGTCTGCACCAAGGAAAAAAAACTAGACACGTCTCACTAGTTACTAGTGTCCAATGAAAAAACCCACTCCAGTCATACAGGCGAGGTTAATCGCGAGCCCGAATAGCTCAGTGGTAACTTCTCTGACTGATTGCAGCACTCACTGGGTGACGTGGGCCCCCTAATCTCAGAAGGGACATGAGTTCCCTCAAGGTTGCAGATACACGCCTTGCTGTGAGTGCTGAGTGCCAACTAGCACGAAACCTAGATCAAAGGCTCCAACTATCTAATTATCTTCATTCATGCCGTCTGTAGTTGGAATGATGTTACCTAGATAAGCGAAAGAAGGGACTTCGTCCAAAGTTTTTCCGGTGATGGTGATTAGTACTTGTTGTTGTTGTTGATTTGGTGTCCTCATCACTTCAACCTTCTCTATGGCAAAGCTACTTGAATGTTAATACATATAGTGTTAATTGTTTACAAAGTTCAGAGGTTAGAGATAAATCAAAGTTTGCTAGAAACAGCAATTTTCGAAAAAAATAGTAAATAATTTCACGTAATCCAGAGAGTTAACAAATAATTAGCTAAATATTGAATAGTTATTTCAAGAAAATTGATATATAAACAAGAGCAGAAAAACTTGAGAATGAGTCATACGAAATAATAAACTACATGGAGTTCGTTTTTATAACAAATTGACAAAAAGCATTAAGCCCAGTGTAGTAAAAAGCAGACTGAATGAAACATTTCTGGGCACAATGTTCCTGTTCTTTCTTATGAATTACTAGAGCTTCTATGGCATGAAGAAATTTTAAATGAAGTCTCTGCTAATATCATTTAACCAGTAGAAGTAATAATTTTCTTCAGAAATGACTTGTTGACTGTTCCGTGTTGTCTTCTTGACAGCTATTCTAGTTTCGTGTTCATTTTTTTGGATTATAACTTGATTCGATAACGTATTTCTAGTACAAGTATGGAGTTTTCAGCATGCGATATCGATAGCCCAAATTTGCAGGCCAGCCATTGATATCAGGCGTGCGTGGACAGGAGATCGAACCCCAGACCATTTGCATGGTCGACGAGAGTCCTAACCGCCGAGTCTGTTTAGCTGGTAAAACACGAAGGAAATAGAAAATAAGAAAGGGTGGAAGGGTTTTAATTATACTTTATCTAGGCCAAGGGAGAGACAAAGGTAGAACAAACTTCTTTTGTTGAATACAAAGACTAGGGTTGTTCTCTCAAATTCCCATAGCTTTGGCTAAGTGTAAAAGACAGGTTCTGATTCCGTTCGATAGACTCGATGGAATGCGATAGATAACTTTGAAAGCACTATTTTTGTCCACTTGAT
The DNA here is from genome assembly GCA_944472135.2 of Trichobilharzia regenti. NCBI lineage: Eukaryota > Metazoa > Platyhelminthes > Trematoda > Strigeidida > Schistosomatidae > Trichobilharzia > Trichobilharzia regenti. The sequence continues at coordinate 67,238,220 of OX235264.1, read as the reverse complement.
GACTACTATCAATCAAATGAGCCGAAATAGAACTTCGTATAGATTTTATTTAACCTTTTCCGAACCTTGAAGGAAGATGCTCATGAATGCGTTTGTTAAGCTGTCTAGTTGTTCACCATATATAGTTCGCTCCACAGGCGCAGTTAAATTTGTAGATAAACAGAAGTGGTACAGCTGGGCAGCTTGTCTTTTGCATGGGCAATCATAAATCGTCGACAGATGGAAAATGACAAAAAAATTGTGGTAGCAGTATAAGATCGTTTTATTGCTGTCAAAAATCTTAGATGTAGGACTTTACTAGACACGTCCCCACTGAACTAAAGTTCTGGGAACAGTTATTTATTCTTAAATGTTGTCAGTCTCTGTTTTTTATGCCAGGTGTTGATGTGCCTCCTTACAAATCTACTAGGATGACCCATTTATACCAGCGTGCATTGCTTTCGACGTAATGTACTAGTTGTTTGAGGGTTGAATAAAGAGAGAAAGTCGACCTATGAGTTTGTGAAGTTACATTGAATGAGATAGGTGTTAAGCATGCCTAGCCATCACCTTACCCGACAGGTTAAAAAAGAGTTAGTTGTGGTGAAAACCAAAACTTGGCATCAGTCTATGAGATCCTTGATAATGTAAACTTCCTGGCTGGGATCATTGGGAGGCAAATTTAGACTATAAGGATCCATGGAATGTGAATGCATGACTGATCTTGAGTTGACCATTCAGAAAAACCAGTAGTTTGTGCATAAAGCTGACATTTATTTACCAGTGAAATACAAAAATAATAATCAAACAAACTAAAAAAGACATATTTCCCTGATATGACTTAAAAATGTCTGCCAACTATAATGAGGAGTTTCAGGATTTCATCATGAGCTGACATTAGTTAGAGAACCATTATTGGAAAACCTGGGAGTACTGGACAGCTGTTTCGTCCTAGTTTGGGACTCTTCAGCAGTACGCTCCCAACGGGAGTCCCAAACTAGGACGAAACAGCTGTTCAGTACTCTGAGGTTTTCCAATGGTTCTCTAACTAATGTCAGCTCATGATGAAATCCTGTAACCAATCAAATCCCTATAAACGAACACTTGAATATAATGAGGAGTATTAGTTTTTGAGTTAGAGAGGTTTCTGTAAATGCATTCATCGAGGTGACTAAAGATTAGTCCTTTCTGTGGCCCATTTTCCGCTCTTATCCTGTTTTTCAGTCTTCTACAAAAGTTCTCAATTGAATTAGTACAAGTTCCAGCAAGAGGGTCGACAAATAACCACTAGAAAAAATTCAGATAATAAAAATAAAACACCCTCACCCTAATGGTAAAGCTAACCCTAGTTGTAACTGTAGCGAGCTATCAGCACATTGTCCAAACAGTAATTTAAACCAAGATCCGGATGAATTTTGCGCTGGTAGGTCTGGTTATCCAACGAATAGTATACATTCAAGATCATTGGTGCGCTCACGTTCTCGAGTTACTAAACATTAACTTGGCTTCCCCTGATTCTATGAACCGTTGGCTGGAAAAGATTGTTGATATGGCTAGAAATCGTTCTAAAATGGTGTAGATGCATCCTTGTCATTGTGATTTACTATATCAAATATCACCTCAAGGTTTATCCCTGTTACTCTTCTCTCATCTCACGTTTCAGTGTATTGTTGTGCTTGCGGATCTCTTTTTTCGTCTCGTTTGTCTTCCTTTGTGTGCTAAGTGGAGTGTGGAAACTTGAACTGCTGAACTTCTGTGCAAAGCCCTATAGTGAAACTGATGGGGTCAGTCGACAAACTTGAAAAATATAACTTATGCCTATTTAATGTCGTTCAAACAGTATCAGTCAGTTTTGAAATATACGTAACTACAGAATAACTTAATTATTCTGAAGGTACCTTCCACGCTTATCAGGAAATGCTGGTATCAGTCTGAGTACGGCAACATTCATTTGTTGTGAGCAATCTAATATAACTTAGAGTTTGATAATATAGTAGAGGGAATAATACTGGAAGAATAACTAGTACTGAAGGATTCAAATAATTTTCCACTGCGAAGTGATAGCTTTGATTTAATCTTGGAGATATATAATCCAAAATTCACTGTCAAAAAATTAGAAACCAGATCAATAATCTCCTTTCTGAAGGGTTAAATGCTAAAGCAACCTGACCGGCAGAGCAGCAGACATAAAGCTAACATGGGACAGCCAGCTGAATAACTTTTTTAGCAAGGTATTCCTAAATTCCAAACAAAACCTGATAATATCTCTCGCGATTCGGATCCGACGAATCTGCAGTCCGGTATCAATAGATGAAGAGTTTGTACTTATGAAGAAGACACTTGATTAAAATGACTATAGGCTAATACAAAAGTCTCACATCCAACAAAGAAACCTCATCTCTGCATCGAAGAAAGTGTTGCTCATGAACCTGACGTTAAACACCTATCTTTCTTTTGGCACTCTAAAGAAGAGAGTAACAAATTGTAAGCAAAAAACACTTTTGGCATCTACATTAGGATTGATGTTCTCCCGCTGCTAAGTGTTCCCAAATAATTCAGAACAGAGCCTATCGTATTTAACCGCTCGGATGTGCATTTAACAACTCCCTTGCTCCTGCAGAATGAGGTATATATTTTATCTTAAAAAGTTAAGGAACACTATCTCTAATGTCAACAATAGGTTAGTACTGAGTATTGTAACTGAACGTATAATTAACACCGCTTCTTTCAAGTTTATTCAGGGATTGATATCATTTAGAGGGTGATTGAAATGCAGAGAGTACTTGATAGCTGTTTCACCGCAGTATTGAACTATACAGCAGTACTGTGGTGAGAGCTAGCTGTTAGCCAAAATTGGTGGACAGTAATTTACGTCAATGTTTATGTCACAAATATTGGTCGTGAGAAAAATAAGAACAAAGGCTTTGTGTAGTTGGATACAGTTAACATATAGATGATCTGACATTCAAGAAACAGCCATAAAGAGATGCAAGGTTGACTTTCTGTGAGAAACAACCAATCAGAAGACTGTGTTTTTCTGCTAACAATAATCTATAATATGTACATGAAAATCTCTAAGTATGTGTTGATTTCCTTAATAAACGGTCTGTTGCCTGGCCCTTGTCTTCTATTGTTACAGTACTATCTCTTTTGTTATCATTTGAAGTGGTTAAACCAAACAACTTTATCTACTGAAATCATATTAAAGTAGTGTAAAATGTTAGAGAAAAATATTGTATTTTGTTTCGAAATAATAGAGATTTGCAGCTAATGTGGATGATATTGAATTAGTTGTGCTCTCTGAGCTGGTTGACTTAATTGCAAAGCTTTCGTCACCCTTCTAGACAGTATCTTCAGCACAGTTCTAGTATAAAATGAACACATTGGTGTCCATAATTATCCACATGCATTGATTCTAAAGAATATATATTATGCCTTTTTACAGCCAATTTGTGCTCTTGGATTCGGATTCGAAGGGGAAGCCCACTTTGATGGATGTGACGTTTACTGCAGTTCATACAGTTTAATTTGTGTGTGGTAGTAATTTAAATTATTTTTCCGTCGGATTTTTGTTTTGAACAATATCGATGAAGTGATTGTGCTGGCTTGTGTGTCCTAACTATTTCAAACGCTCTTGATATTCGATCTGTTATTTCAGAAATATTTTTACATGTGTTAGGGTGAATTTTCTTGTGATCCTTGATGTTAGCCTGTTGTTTGTGTTATGACTTGAGTTCAAACAATTTTCGATGAAATTGTGAGGATATCCATTTCTTTTTTTTGAAGATGGTTACTAGGTCATTTTCCTCCAGTCTCTTCAATACAGTAGTGCCACAGTGTATATGAACTGTAACAGACAATACATCAATGAAATTAGGCGTCCCTTTCAAATCCGAATAGAAGAACATAAATTGGCTGTCAAAAGAAATGATGATGTGCGCCGGTGGCACAGTGCTTAGGACTCTCGTCGACCATGCACATGGTCCGGGGTTCGATCGCCTGCCGGCGCACACCTGATATCAATAGTCGGCCTGCAAACTTTGGACTACCGATATCACATGATGAAAATTCCATACTTCTACCAAAAAGTACTGAGTGGAATCAAGCTGTAATCAAATAAATAAGTAAATAAATAAATATGTGATCTTTCACATCAATGCATGTGGATCATTGTGAGCACCAAGTTGATTGACATAATGTAGGAATTTTAAATGGTGGAAACACCAAAAATGCAGTCAGGGAATTTCTAGAAGCCCGGTTAGTAATCAAGTGAATCAGCCAGCAATTATAAAGCACAATATTAAAAATCAAAATTACCAGCTAACAAAAGCCAATCATGTGATAATAAAGTTTGACTTCTAAATCAATAAAAACATGATCAATAGGGACGTAAAAGTTAACGACCAGTCATGAAAGTGATTATCTATCCATAGATACAATTATATCATTGATAGGATCCCACATATTTTGGTACTGACTGTTTAATCTTGCATATATGGTATGTTATCATTCTCACACATTTTGGTATTTACTGTTAATCTTGTATATATGGTATATTATCATTCTCACACATTTTGGTAGTGACTGCTAATCTTGTATATATGGTATATTATCATTCCCACACATTTTGTTATTGACTGTCAATCTCGCACATATGGTATATTATCATCTCTCACGCACTTTGTTATTGGCTATTAAGATAAATTATTTCAAATGCTGTTAGCTGTCCATATTGTTGTAAAATGTATAAATACCATGGCTTTCTTTGTCGTTGTTGCACTTCAATACACAGTCACAGTCCAGCCTTTGTCTTTTGATATTTGCGTGCTTTACTAAATCGGAAGGTACGACAAGCAGATAGGCAGATTAGTTCAGGCGCAGACAGAGCAAGGTGAAAACGTCTTCATTCAATTCCCTACAGTTATAACAAATTGGCGACGGGGTTTACCCAGTTATAACAAATTGGCGACGGGGTTTTACCTTAATTCATTGCAGTTATAACAAGCAAACGACGACAGTTTTTATTCTGTTCAGCGCAACTATATAACATTTTTGACTGTGTTAATTACAACCCAATTACAATGTCTATCTCTCTGGACGATCTCAAATCTATCTTGCAGCAGCAGCAAGTTCAGAATGAAGCAGCTCAACTAAAATTAATCGAAGCTCTCACTCAGAAGCTGTCCATTCAAGTTCCATCAACATCTCATTCTGACAAATATGAAAGCATCTCAAATTCCATCAGTGAGTTCAACTACGACCCAATATCTGGTCTCGTATTTGATGCATGGTTCAATCGTTACGAAGACGTTTTCCGTATTGAATGCTACATGTTTGATGATGCTGCCAAAGTCCGATTGTTACTAAGAAAACTTGGTACTGTTGAGCACAACAGATATGTTAACTTCATTCTGCCCAAGAACCCACGTGAGTTATCATTCGATGAGACAGTCACCGTTTTATCACAAATCTTTGGTGAACAGTCATCCATGTTTAATATTCGGTATCAATGTTTTCAGTTGACAAAAATGCCTTCCGATGATTATGTGACTTACGCTGGCAAAGTGAACAAGGAATGTGAAAGGTTCAAACCACACGAAATGACATCAGATCAGTTCAAGTGTTTGATTTTTATTTGTGGGTTGAAGAACCCAGAAGATACTGACATACGAACTCGACTTCTGTCACTCGTGGAACAAGACCCGAAAATGACTTTACAAATGGTGACAGCAGAATGCCTACGTTTAATCAACTTGAAGCACGATACTGCTATGGTGGAGTGCAAACGACAGTCGTCTGAATTTGGTTCGATTAACACAGTGAAAAGTCCTCCGATCACCGTTAAGCACACAGAACGTCAGTCTCAAAATTCAGCTAAACCTCCTTCAGTGTGCTGGCACTGTGGTTCGTGGCATTTTGTCAAGTTCTGTCCTTTCAAGAAACATAAATGCCGTAATTGTCACCGTTTTGGACATAAGGAGGGTTACTGTACACCGCAGAAAAATTCTTCGGTGAGGAACAGAAGTAGTCGTTTCAAGCCGAAACAATCTCCTCGAGTACAGACCGTTTTCACAACTTCCAAAGTCGAGTTCGCCAGCAAACGTAAGTACATAACACTAGATATTAACGGCAAACGTATTCGTCTTCAGTTGGATACGGCATCAGATATCACCGTAATTTCCCGAACTACGTGGCGCAAACTTGGTTGCCCACAGATTCTGCCGACCGAGCATGTCGCCAAGAATGTCTCTGGAGATATACTGAAACTCGTGGGTGAGATAAATTGCCAGGTTCAGTTTGGTGAGCATCACTTCAATGGTGTATGTTACGTTACAAACTACCATGATTTGAATTTGCTTGGTCTTGACTGGTTAGACAAGCTCCATATCTTTAATGTACCATTAAATTCAGTATGCTCTAATGTTTCGTCTTCACCACACAACGTTGTTCCCGGAGATGTATCTGATCAATCTCTCTTGCAACGCCGTCGTCAAAAGCACGCTTCTGTCTTCCAGGACAAACTTGGTTGCTGCAAACTGTTTGGCATCCAGCATATTCGTAGCCCCCCGTATCATCCCCAATCGAATGGACAGACTGAACGTTTCGTCGACACCTTTAAGCGTGCTTATGCAAAAGCGAAGGGGGAGGGAACAACAGAAGAAATTTTGGATAAATTCTTGCTGCATTATCGTACGAATGAAAAAGGACAGTTATGTGTCAGACACACAGATCACGCTCTATCCAGTACCACGCAAAGGTCAACTCGACAAAGAAGAGCTCCGAAACCTTTTCAAATAGATCCAAAAAGCAAGTCCTACACTCTTTACGGGGGAGGTGATAGGATCCCACACATTTTGGTATTGACTGTTAATCTTGTATATATGGTATATTATCATTCTCACACATTTTGGTATTGACTGTTAATCTTGCATATATGGTATATTATCATTCCCACACATTTTGTTATTGACTGTCAATCTCGCACATATGGTATATTATCATCTCTCACGCACTTTGTTATTGGCTATTAAGATAAATTATTTCAAATGCTGTTAGCTGTCCATATTGTTGTAAAATGTATAAATACCATGGCTTTCTTTGTCGTTGTTGCACTTCAATACACAGTCACAGTCCAGCCTTTGTCTTTTGATATTTGCGTGCTTTACTAAATCGGAAGGTACGACAAGCAGATAGGCAGATTAGTTCAGGCGCAGACAGAGCAAGGTGAAAACGTCTTCATTTAATTCACTACAGTTATAACAATCATTCATGGCGAAGTTTAATAAGTTCATTTTATACTTAAACTTACGCTGGAAATGTTGTCTAAATGGAAGACGATGGAGGTTTCTCAATTAAATCAATCAACCAGCTTCTCAGAGAACATAACTAATGCAAAATATTTTGTTTTCATTTTTTTCTTTTTGCTGTTTTCTTTCTATCTAGAAACGTGAAGAACGCATAAGGAAACAAGTTGAAAATGAAACTAAACTACAACGTAAAAAACAGGCAGAATTAGCTAAAAAAGCCTATAATAAATGGTTAGTAAAGAAAACAAAAGAAACATTTTCACAGAAGGTAGGCTAAAACTGAAGTACTGCTAAAGAAATTTTTATCTTCCTAGTTAATTTTTTTTAAAAAAAGAGTGTTTCTTTTCCATAGGATTTTCTGACTCCTAATTCATCCGCTTTACTGGTTAATATGGTGAAGTTATAATTATAGAATCATTTTGCAGACATTTCATATAATATGCTGCGTATATCGATATTATTTTTCATATTTCTGTGAACTGAAAAGGCTTCAAACATATTTGTATTCATATGATCTATGATCAATCAAGATTTGATCGAATGGTTCCAAAATAATTGAGCGTCGAGTGAGAAGTTGACATTTGTAAATGAGTAACTTCAAAATTTCGTCCAGCAAAGTAGTGGCTCAAGCTTCTTCAGGAAAATTAACAGAAATTAAACTAACAAAGGTTTATATACGTATAAAGAGGATATCTCTTGTTTTTAAAGAGCCTTATCCATTTACAATGAGTTATGAAACAGTCACCAAAATCTAATAAATAGAACTGCATGAACTATGATGAAAATATGACCTCAGAATTACAAATATTAGTTTACTTTTAATAAACACTGTGAATGGCGTGTATTTTTCCATCAGAATTTTAGTTATTACAGTCGACTAAAGTTTATGGTAATAGGTGACTGACACGTTGTGCTCATCACTGGTGAAGGTTAAGGATAAAACAGAAGAATACAACCAACAGAATTGTGTGTACCAGATCAGTTGTGGGGACTGTTACACCATACATGTAGTAGAAACATACAGACAGGTAAATATAAGAATGAAAGAGCACAAACAATGTCTACAGGTGGTTCCAAAGACCTCTGCAGATTTAAAGAAGCTAGAAAATAGATCAGCAAACGCACAGCATTCAACAGAAACGGGACACAAAATTGACTTCGGTAGGACTAAGGTTTTATAGAAATGTTCTGGGTCGTATAAAGAAAGATTGACTGCAGAAGTCCTACATATATAGGTGAATCCCTAAAGTTTGAACAGATGTGAAGGTGTGGTGTTAGCTGAGGCATGACAACTCCTGATTAACAAATAAAAATGAAATATGTATCACTGGTTAATCATACTTAGTCTAAATTCTCGATTGTCTGTGTCTTCCTATGGAGCGGCTAACAAATGATTTACAACTGTTTACCCGTACACACATGGTACACACACCATTGTATACGGCGTTTACTTATGTATCTTTTCATATTCAATTATTTACGGCCATGAACTTTTAGTCGAACGTAATCACTAAAATTCTGATGGAAAAGTACACACTGTATAGAGTGATTTCTGACTCATATGATGGGACAAAGCTCTTTAAAAACAAGAGATGTCCACTTTATATATATATGTATTATCTTAGTATTTGTGGTTATTGCATAAGAAAAAATGATCCGAACTTTCAACAATAATATCAAGAGAGTTGGTACTTCTATATGGTGTAGACAATCGGCACACTACGGTAAGCACTTTCTATCAACAGCTTCCTTTGCTGGTTACTGTAGATTCGATGTCTAGAAAGGATAAGCAAAAAGGGACTGTGGCAATGAGCCACAGACAGAAACAGAGATGGATTGGACACATGCTGAGGAGACTCTGCAGCAATATGACGCTCCAGGCCATTACTCAAATAATATCTGAACGGGAAACGATGAATCGGGTGTCTATCTGAGGGTGATATGGAGGAGATCGTATGAAGAGGAAATAAAAGACTACAGGGATCGTGCAGTTTGGTGGGAAGGACAACGGAGAAGAGATTGACGCAGAGATTTAGTAATGACTCCCTATGTGATAAAACTTATTTGGAAACGAATTTCGTTCACTCAACAAGATACTTTTGTTTTACCTAATACCATGCAATGGCATTTACACCAATAATATTGCTCATTAAGAAATGAATATAAAATTAAATTAGGTGAAAATATTAACGGCGACGTAACAGTGAAAACAAAAAAGTAACAGCCCATTTTCTTAGAGTCCTGCAGTTATTTGGTTATTTCCTGCCTCACACAATTCCCTCATTAATGTGTCTCGGCTAAATAAGGTAATGAAGAGTTTTGTACATAGTCATCAGAGCATACAGTCTTCTATAGTTGCTTCTAATTCTACCCGATGACATGCAAGGAGAGAATTGTGTATGAATAGGATTCTCAGGTTTTGACAGGATGATATTTGCACCTTACTAGCCCTGTTGACAGCTTTTACTGCCCTTTGCAGTGTAACGAAGTATTTCTTAAGTAGCCCAGGAAAGATTAAGAGGAAGCGGTAGAAAAGTATAGGCAGAATACAAGAATTGACAGACTGGCAGAAGAGACAGACTGATACCAGATCGTCTTTACTTCCCTACTTGAAACGTCAAGCAAAATATCAACCTGGAAAGTAACATGATATGGGAGGACCAGGAAAGATAAGAGGAAACATACAGTCCAAGGTATTTAACATTAGACTTAGTTTCAACTTCTGTGCCAGCTATGATCGTAAAACCGTGCAAAATGACCAGTTCATGTAAGTCGCTTTTGCGTTTGAAAGTGAAATTAACCACCTAACATTTGGAGGGCTTAAGCTTAAGACCATTTGACGAGGACCACTAACTAATTTCTGATAAAAAGTTATTCATTTTGCAACAGTTTGACTGAGGAGTTACTGCTGGCATATAAACAGTCAGATCATCAGCCTACTTGACAAAATTTGCTTCATCAGAATGATGCGGCAAGTCTCGTAAGAAGAAAAAGAGAAAAGGAGAAATATCAGCTCCTTGAGGAACACCAGCTAGAGTAGGTGAAGCAGTGGAGGACTTCCCATTGTAAACATTGTATTGCTTCCTATCAGAAAAATAGAGATGCAACCACATGGTAATCCAGCACTGTGCTTGTGACGCAGAAAGCTTGTTTGAGAAAAGAGGCCTAGCTACATACTAAAAGGCAGATGTGTATTCTAGGAAGGCACCTCTATCTAAACTAGAGACAATACTGTGATATAAGACGACAGTGGCATCTAAAAGCCTTCAATGAACGTCCAAGGTTGAGTGAACGAAGTCTTTCCTCTATTCGCAAAAAAGGTGAAGTAATGGCAATAGGTCTGAATTTAACAGTTGGTCTACGTGATGATTTAGGCGCAGGAACAACTTTATTGTCCTTTCAAGAAGCACTTATATATTCACAATATTTGAACAATCGTCGTAACTGACAACATCAATGTTTTTTTGAAGTAATATTGGTTTGTTAAGGTCAACGGAATTACAGTTCTTAAGTGTCTGGAAGCGATAATGGGTGCGTCGGCAGCATAGCGGTTAGGACGCTTGCCGACCATGCACGTGGTCCTGGGTTCGATCCCCGACCGACAAGGCACTGCTTTACCTCGCTAAGCCAGATGTAATGCTGGTAATGAGGAAAGGTTGGGCATGAGGCTAGCAACCACATCCTGTAAAAAATAAACACTGCTACCGAAACTTCAAGCCACTAGCTTGAGACCCTGTGTTCCACTGGGAACGTGTAGGAAAAAAAGCGAGAACAGGCATTAAAATTGAAGATTAGATTAAACTGAGGATGAAATTAATGGAACAATTGAAGATTTTTAAAACGACGATGGTTTGTAAATTGTTTAGGTGGAAGGGACAATTGTCAGATTTTTACTACGAGGTAATGGTGGCTAACAGAAGGAAAACACCTGAATGAACCCCTGCTGTACAGATAAGTTTGACTTCTTCAGGTGGATTCCATTGGCTTTAGCTAAAGACGAACTCGTAAGGCAAAATTAAGATTAGGCGGAATACGATAAATAACTGTAAAAAAATCTTGTCAACATAGACTTTATGTTCAGTATTTATAAGGTCTGCGAATAAACCCTGTTGATCACTTGCTTAACGATGTAGGCTGATTATAGGGCTTCATCATGAGCTGACATTAGTTAGAGAACCATTGGAAAACCTGGGAGTACTGAACAGCTGTTTCTGTTGTCCTAGTTTGTGACTCTTCATCAGTACGCGCCCACCACTAGGGTTCAAACACAGGACTTTCTGGTTACAAGGCGAGCCAGCTCGTAGACCATTAATCCACTGGGACCCGATCCGATGGCCCATGAATTCTAACTTCTGCCAGTCGTGACCAGTAGGGTACAGCACGTCGAGTATGAGGACAAACACTCGCCAAAGACATTGGCTAGGGGTCACGTTATGTCGTGAATAGCCAGAAGTTAGAATTCATGCACTGGCCATTGGATCGGATCCCAGTGGCTGAATGGTATACGACTCGCTTTGTAACCAGGAGGTCCCGATTTCGAACCCTAGCGGTGGGTGCGCCACTGCTGTAGAGTCCCAAACGAGGACGAAACAGGTGTCCAATACTCCCAGGTTGTTTTCCAACGGTTCTCTAACTAATGTCAGCTCATGATGAAATCCTGTAACCGATCAAATCCCTACAAACCAACACTTGGATGTAGGATGATGTTCAGAAATACGATAACAAACCCACCGAATAGCACGACCACTGTTAAACTACTTCCACAGAAGCAGTTAAACTGGCAGATATATATCTGAAGAAGGGGAGATGAGGTAACTTATTCTTATTTCCTGAAGGCACAGTTGGAGTGGGTGTTGACAGTTAGTGAAATTCTGCTGTACAGAATGATTTTTTTTATTGCGTTCTTCAAGTGTAGTGTATTTCTTGCATTGATATAATCACCAAGGGACTGCAGCTTGAAAAATAAGAGCTTTGTCGTAATATTTAACACACTGGCTTAGATTGACTTTAAAAATTTCTTTATATATGCTACTTTTTATTGTACCGTCCTCTTTCCTGCTTATAAGGACGTCTAGGAGGGAAACACTATAATTTCCTTCTTTGTCGCAGATTACTCATCATCCAATTTGTCGAGGACATTCTTTGCTTTGTTTTCATTTTCCATAAGCAAAAAATGTGTCATGTTTACAATAACAATGGCATTCTCCCCCACCACTTACATCTTTCAAAGATTCATTCTCCAAATTTTACGAGGATATTGTCAACTGGAATTGATTCTAGTGGTGATACAAGGACTACACTACCAATCGGTTTGAAGAATTCCTTATTAAATAAAAATGAATACCTGTTATGCATCTAAAAAGTAGTTTCTAAGGCGAAGATGATATGAATGTCAACATCGATGTTTCGTCCAATAAGTTCCTTGCATACAACAGTTGCATCAAAACATAAATGGTGTCTAAATCTGCAGACAAATATTCGAGGTCATCTATCCAAAATAACTTTTTGTATGATTCTATATACTACTGACATGTGATATAAGTAGGTGCAGATGACACACATTAAAAAAGTACTGCTTGCTACCCAGATCGAGGCGACGTAAACAATGGACAGCTGTTGCATTCGTTTCGAGTCGAGCTTAGCAACGGCATACCGGGTTTGACACAGTTTGGAAAAAGGAATCACTTCAAATCACCTGATTTTTGGCTACTCACTTGGTCAAACTAGTAACACCATAGATCAGATTTTCGATTCTCAAGTGAATTTTTCAATATATGATCTTAGTAATCACGAATCAATTTTTAAATCCCTAATTTCACCCAATATATCATCAGTCCCCTCAAGTAGCTAGCCAGAAACCGAGTGATTTCAACAGATTTGGTTCTCTGAAGTGATCTGAATCGATTACATCATAGCTGATAAGATCGTTCCTAAATGAGCGAATTGCTCGTCTTGTGTTTAGATCACTCCAATCTGGCTGGCAAATACTACTGCCTAATGTGAGCGATATATAACTACTTATTTGAGTCAATCAGTAGTATGTCATTCAGATGTGAGTTGGCGTTTTTCGCCTTCTTTTGTTATGACAATAACATTAATTAATTTTTTAGTATTGACAATTCCATTTTGAAAAACAAAGAATTTTCTAATTTCCTGAAATAAATTTCTTCCACACTTCGCAACGCCTCCCCCCCTTCCGCTACCGCGGTCTTTATTTTCCTTCATTTATTAATGTGTCAATCAAATTTTGAAACTTTTGTTTACTTGAAGGAGAAAAAGGATACATTCCGACGAATACTTCGAGTGCGCTCTGATGGAAGATATGAAACAGGAAATCAAGAGAATAAAAGCAGAAATAAAAGTCCCGTGAAATGTAACATAGAATACTCAACTAAACAAGAATCTACACCAATGAACTTGTTATCAAAAATATCAGAGGAATCAGTTGTAAAGTTAACATCAACAAATTATTCATCTGATGACCGACAGCAAGAGCAACAACAACAACAACAACAATGGCAACAACAGCAAGGCAGTAAAACGCTTAAATTGCGTATAAAACTTCATAAAAATGATAAACCAACTTATGTAAGAAGTCAATACAGGTTGAAAAATTCTAGGAAACCAATCTATCGAATTCCGTTTAATTCATGGTTGGTAAATTATCAAACATCAGTGGATGAAAATGATGGAATACAACATTTTGACGATAATACACCTAAAGTCTATGCAAAATCAAATGAATATGCAGGTTTATTTAATTTTAATAATAGTTGTTCAATGGTGAGTTTAATGTTAAACTATGATAGTTATTTTCAAGACTTAGCATGTAGGCATTTGATCTCTTCTAAGTTTTATCAAGAGATGGTATCAGTTAGAGAACTGGTTGACTCTATACAGCAAACTACTTGAAGTCTCTGGTGAGAGTTACTGACCAGTGAAGTGCACAAAGTGGGGTGTGAAGACAAATCCACACCGATGATGTTGACTGGTCATCGTATTAAGTTAGAATTCATAGAGCAAATCTCAGCGCTGGAATAGTCTATGAGCTTTCCTTTCAGCTGAACGATCCTAAGTTCATACCACAGTTGGTGTTCACTGATGAAGAGCCCTAAACTGGGACGAAGCAGCTTTCCAGTTCACTTTGGTTTTCCAGTGATTCTTTAACCTATGTCAGCTCGTGATCACACTTAAAATTATAACTATATTGTATGACACAATGAATACTCACCTTTAGAATCATATACGATCTAATTAATGCAAGGTAACTATTCACATCTGTTTAGTAAAAGTCATGTTGCTATCCTTCTTCGCAAACATGAATAGGTGGAGTGAATGAATAACTTATGATTAAGACTTTGAAATTTAATTGATGTGAACTCATATTTCTTTACTTTGTTTTTATTTTACTGTATTGGTCACAGTTCTTACATCTCCACATTTGGACAGTGTATACCCTTTCTGTGCGTCGGTGGTACAGTGTTTAGGACTCTCACCGACCATGCACATGGTCCAAGGTTCGATTCCCTGCCGACACAAACCTGTTATCTATGGTCGGCCTACAAAATTTTGGCTACCGATATCACATGCTGGTAATTCCATACTTGTACCAAAAATACAGTGTGAAATCAAGCTGTAATAAAAAAATCCATGTAGACGTACCAGTCCTCCGGAAAAATCAGAAGTCATAAATAGATTAAAACTACTGAAATCCAGTGAAAGCAGAAAAACTAGGAGGAATTCCTCCTGAAGAAATGAAAACGAATCCAGATATCCCAGAGGATATGCTCATGGCACTGTTGCGATACATTTGGGAAAAAAAAGAGAAGTACACATGGATTGGCGGAAAGGTTGTCGTGTCAAGCTATCAAAGAATACCAACTGAGGCCACTGCAAAACTGGAGCGAAATCATGCCCCCGTTCATGGGAAATGTCAAGTCACATCATCTTGGATAGATTAAAAGATGCACTGGGTGCTAAACTCCACCTACCGGAACAAGCTGGATTCAGGAAAAGGAATTGCGGATCAAATTGAAACTCTACGCATCATTATCGAACAAAGCATAGGATTACAGTCAAATCTCCATCTCAACTTCATCGGCTTCATGAGAAGGTCTTTGACAGCGTTACTCACTAAGTTGGCAGCTATCTCAACACTACGGACAGATATATGATGATATCGGATATCAGGTGACCTACAGAGGAGCCCTTGAGGTGAATATTAGAGAAAGACAAGACTGCCTACCAACGGGAATGATATTTTCCACTGTGGTGGATTGGATTATACGTCGAAATGTGGGGAGCGAGAAGTTGAACCAGTAAGAGGACTCTAGAAGATCTGAACTTCGTGGACGATTTGTGTCTAATGTCACATAAATTTGAAGACTTACATGCGAAAACAGAAAAGTTTGTGTGGGAGATAATAGCAGCGGAAACAAGACTTCAGTTGGATATGGAAAAGACAGAAGAAATAAAAATAACTAATCAACAACAACCAGTGCCAGTCAATAGCAATCATAGAAATTTGAGCGGCCTAACTTCTTTCACTTATTTAGGCAGTATCGTTTCAAATAAAAGCGGACCGGCTGAGAATTTCGAAGGTACGATCAGAAAGGAAAGGTAGACCTTCATCACTGAAATCAATTTGAAATCTGTTGCACTCAGCACAAACAACAAAATTCAAGTTTTCAACACCAGTATTGAGTCAGTTCTATATGGATCAGAAACTTGTGAAATCACGAGAAACATTCCCAACAGGCTGTATGCTTTCATCAATATCTGCCTTCTCTGGCTCTATAGTAGAGATCTGATGGTCGACCGAAAAGAATTAGCATAAAGGAAGTTACAGGATGATACGACAACAAACCTATTGCTCAAGAAGGGGCCGAAGAAACTAGAAGTGGATCGAACGCACGTTGAAGAGACCAGTGCATGACATCTCGCATCAGGCCAACAGTCTAGTGGAAATATGATGAGAAGTGATGAGTTAGGTGAAGTTCAGGAGCTGACATGCTACAAAGGACCACAGAAAACAGAGTGAAATGGATATATGCTGCTGAGGCCCTATATTCTACTAGGATTCTAAGGGGATAGTAATAAATTTGATCTTTGTAAGACATGAAAGCATAATTATTATCCACAATGAGTATCATCATACTGACAAATGTCTTTTATTATTTCTAAACGTAGAACGTAGCACAAAAGTGTTGCGGTTTAAATCTCATATTCCATGGAACTATGTATGTATAAAAAGAAGTGCAAAGATGCTATGACAGGTAGAAATATTCAAAAAGTAAAATATTTTCATGGAGATTATTGCAGATTCAAAAGTGAATAGCACAGGCATAGGCATCTGAACCACTGAGAACTATTTTGAGTCAACCGTATTAGCAGTCTTGAACCATTCATTCTTAGTAACTTGAGGACTCTAACCAGGTAGTCTACACATCAAAAATTTAAAGACTTCATGAAATGAATGCCATGTTTTGATTAGATCACAACTAACTTTTTTTGCAACTGAATCCCGAGTTAGTTAGAAATATTCAAGTAGGCGAGGGTATGCCTCAGTTCGCGTTACATTGATCTTAGCCATCTCAACTGATGTAGTTTTACAACCTCACCGACTGACTTTCTTTATAGAAATAAAGCAAGCAAAAGAAAGGTAAAGTATTTTACTATATCACTGTCTTCCTTCATAGGTTATCATCAGCTATATACCATCTAATGTTAACTCCTATGTCTAAATGCATAAACTACTGTTAAGATTGATTACAGGATTTAATCATGAGCTGGCATCGGTTAGAGAAACACTGAGAAACCTAGGAGTACTCGGAAGCTCTTTCGTCCTAGTAGAATGTCGTGACCAGTAAAGTGCAGCAGGTTGGGTGTGAGAACAAATACTAACCAAAGAAATTGGCTAGCTGTCGTGCTATATCGTGAATTGGCAGAAGCTGGAATTCATGGACACTGCTCACTGGATCGAGTCCCAGTGACCTAGTGGTCTACCAGCTCACTGGTCTCTATAACCAGAAGGCCCTAGGTTCGAACCCCGGTGGCTGCGTACTAATGAAATGTCTTAAACTAGAACGAAGGAAACAGCTGTCTAATACTCCCAGCCAGTTTTCCAGTGGTTTTCTAACCTATATCAGCTCATGATGACATCCTGTGACCAATCAGTCAACTCCCTGCAAACCGATACTGTTAAAATGTTTTGAAACAACGGACTGGATGATAGAAAATCTTAACTAGAACATCTGAATGAATAAAGTTACAAGAAATATCGACAAATCATTTCAAAAAAGGGAAACATGTAGGGATCACTGCAAAGAAAGGAAGTTAAGCAACATTAGGAGACATATTTCTTCAACATATAACAAATTACTTAATAACGCCAATAGATAGGTGATCCTAAAGGTGAAAACATTGCAGCAATGATCAACAGAAGACTAGGTACGTCACCAGCCAGGGCCAGTCCCGCAGCTTAGCTCGTTCCCCCTTATCGAACAACTTGCTCTTTGGTGCAATCGAAAATCTACAGATATCCTTCTGATGTTAATTCCAACTGTATTACAAAGTTACATGTATCTGCGAAAGCAGTTACATTGGAAAAAAAAGAAGGGCACATCTACGATTTTCTGAACATGTACCAAAAAGGTTATGTCTAAAGGGAACAAATGAATTAAACAGTGCCATCCTTCGCTAGGTATCTCCTTGACACGGGTCATGAGGTGGACGTTGCAAAATCCTTCAAAATTTTCAATAGGCGAAAGAGCTCAATTCTCCTCAAGTTTGTCGAAGCGATCTCCATCAAGCGCCTGAAACCTGATTTATGCGTTCAGAAAGAAGCAGTTATCAGTCTTTCTTTGCCCTGGTAACTGGATATTTTCACCACTCTTTCTTCCGAATGCGAAATGCTAAAAGTTTCCATTGTGTATGATTATTATTGTTCGGGATAGTGTTTAATATTGCATATATATAGGCAAATATTTTTAGTGTATGTGTATGCTGATCGATTGATTTTTGTTTAAAATGAACTCTGTGCAAGTATGTGAGAATTGTTGTTGTAGATATATTTAATAATGTCTTTGCCCTGTAAGCAGCTGACGAGAAGGCAACGAAATAAAAGATGATATCACTTTATTCTGCTAAAACTGTAGTTCTTGCTTTGTTGAAATTCATTAAGGGGAATAAATGTATGAGATCCTAATTATCGTAGTTGAGAAGGTAGATTAATATCAATTGCTCAAATTACATAAAACGGATACCAATAATGTGATTTTTAAAGTTGTACCCCTTTAAAGACTCTATTACCACCTACAGTTTGTTTCAGGGTTACTTGAGGTGTGGAGTGCTTTAAGGGTCGACTATCTTTTGAAACACGTTAATCAGAGAGGAGAAGCTTGATAGTTAGTTGTATGATTGTTCGAGGGGAGCCATTTTACTCCTGTCTCACTCCTATAAAACAGTTATACGAGTGTAAACAGCCTACATTTTCAGTCGAATCAAAGTGAATTCTATGACTGGGTGAGAGGAAAGTATTTTCTGCACGTATAATCGTGACGTATCATAACTTTCCCAATAAGGCCATAGGGCTTCAAGCTAGAGCTTTGAAGTTTCAATAGTAGTGATGTTTATTTTCACAGGATGGAGCTGCTAGCTTGATGCTCAACCAACTTACTTACCCTCTTTACCAGTCTTGTTACTGACTCGGTAAAGTAAAGCGGTGCGTTTGCCGGGGATCGAACCCCTAGCCACATAAAGCGTGCTTGGCGAACATTCTACCATTGTGCCACCTACGCATATCATGACACACAGCGGAACTAAAGCATACAGGATGTTGACATTAATTTACATTATACAACCTGGACATTTTTATAGCACATATATATATATATATATATACATAATTTAAATTGGAGCATTGATGAATAATATTCAATTGACAAATAATAATCACATAATTTGTCCAAAAGCTAAATACGAGGAAATCTCAATATATATTTACATTAGTTAACCACTTTTTTCCTTTTTTGCTTCAAGTGTTAAATAGGCCTAATTACCGTAATAAGTAGTGTGTCGGTCATTCAATTATACATTCGTGAGTCAAAACACACTTCTAAGGCTTCAAAAAATAAACTTTAGTGAATATCTTTGTGTATAAACTGTCTACTGAATTAAAGGCATGAAAAATGCGTAGTTTTGTTTCATCTTCGAATTCTAGTCAAATTTGAAAGTTTCTCTCAGTTGTTTATTTGTGTGTGTGCACGCCTGTGTAATTAGATAAATGAATGAATACAACTCACTAAAATTATTTTTATTTTATTATTTAAATAGTGAGTCATTACAGAAATTAGTCTGCTACATCCTATTCACACTGCTAGAACTCCTTGCAGAAATCTTAAAGTATCCATTAAATAAACCAAAATAAAAATTCAATCTTATTACCAATAGTATTTTAGAAAGCTTAACTAAGCAGAAAGGTTTTATACACAGTTTAAACAGCTTAATCACTCATTATTAAGTGAGACACTGGAAACAGGAGAGTACTAAGGAAGGCTGTGATGATTAAGTATTTCGATTTGAACAGCATAGCTCGTTGGGCTTCCACAAGTCATGTACAGTTAAATCCTTTATATTCTAACAATATCAACATACTGTGTGATGATTTGTATACAATTGGTGGATGGTGACTAGCAGTGGAATCCAGGATGCGCATTTCGTCCTAATTGGGACTCGTCAGCTGGATGTACCTGCATTTCTCAGTGAGTGATGATGTTCCCACCGAGGCTCGAACCCAGTGCCCATAGTTTCAAACGCCAAAGCGTCGTTATCCACTAGACCATTTGGGCCACGAGAGCCACCTCTAGTGCAACGGGTCATATTAATTATTGAATTGAATTTTTTTTGATTTTCCCTGAGACCGAACACTTAGGTCCAATCAATCGACGGGAAAATCAAAAATTCAATTCAATACTGTATGATGACATGATAGAATCTATGGAACTATTTTTAAAAATAATGACTTATTCTATAAGTATACAATTGCCTTAACAACGCCAATCGGGTAGCTATGCAATCCAAGATGGTTCTCACGCATAAAAAATACACACACTACACAACAAAATACAACAGTAAAACATCTGAGAATAAAGAAGAAAGACAGGATAAAAACTCTTTGTGTTTTTGAAAGAATCAAACAGAGCAAAACAGATTTCCTGCAGATAGTTTAAGGCCTAATCATTATTTCATTGTATAGCCTTGAATACATTGAAACAAAAGAGCATAAAGCTGAAATAACACATTACTGTCAGTAGTCAACAGTCACACAACAACAAAGTGAAACCTTTTGAAAATTATAAACAACCAAAAATAATAGGGATTTAAATGAAAAGAAGGATAAAGTTAAACCTTGAGCACCAGTAAGTACCAACGGACAGATGACCTTGAACCCACCAACCCCATGATAACGCAGAATT
Source organism: Trichobilharzia regenti (assembly GCA_944472135.2). Lineage (NCBI taxonomy): Eukaryota > Metazoa > Platyhelminthes > Trematoda > Strigeidida > Schistosomatidae > Trichobilharzia > Trichobilharzia regenti. The sequence goes on along the minus strand of OX235264.1, from coordinate 67,217,459 downwards.
GTGAGTATGAAATACACCTATTCATGAAAATAATGAATTAAAAGGCATGAAACTGTTAAAAGGAGGATATCCTTCTCTGCTATATGACAGAAATACCTCTTAGTTTTGGGCTGGAATATCAACAGAGTAATTTAACCACATTCTACGCATACAGTAATCCAAACAATAATCTTAATCTTTCCTAAGCCTAACCTTAACGTGAACGGTAAGCTAACCGTATTCTCACTCAAATCAACCCTAATGTCGCCCTTACTAGATTAACCTAACCCTAAGCTGTCTTTAGTTTAAACCTTAACTCCATCTTTCCCAAACCTAACCTGAAACTTGCCAGGTATCCCATTTAATAACACAGCACTTCACTAACCATATTTTATTCATGCCTACATTATTATTTGCCAGGTTCCACTAACTTATTCGCTGAGCGTTTCAAGGTCATTGGCGTGGTCGCCTTCCACTGATATTTACTGGTGCTTAAAGTTTAACTTCGACAAAAAAAAGATTTGTTGATATTAGAACGACGGTATACAAGTCAAAGCAAAAGGATAGTAATCATAAAATTAGTTGAAATATTCAAATAGGTATTAACATTTTAAGTAGATTGATCATGGAAGATTTTTCAAAAGGATTATTCTGTTACAATGGCTTTCTCATCATAATTTCTGACTATTCACGACTAGGCAATCATGATCACCCTGGTGATCGAACGAAAAGAACAATCATTTGCATAATTTCAAATAAATCTGACTAGTGAAGACAAAAATTGGTATTAGATGGTTGGAGGCAATCGGCAGGAAGCCTTGGAACTCATATCCTTTTTTGAGATACACCATGCTGACGAGTGCCAACTAGCGCGAAACCTAGGTTCAAGGCTTCCTGCCGATTGTCTCCAGTCATCTAATATCAACATTTTAAAGTGCATTCATGTATTTATATTATATGTGTGAGAAAGATCTAGAATTATTTCGGGTAAAAGGTTAAAGTAATAAAAATTACAATAATCAGGAAGATCGGGTAGAAAAGATATATTAAGATTATAATCACCGAATAATTCGGCAATTTGTATAATTACGGATTAAGGACATAGTATTAGAAAAATAGGTAAGAGGTTCGGACATATTAAAAGAAAACAGTAACCAAATCTAGTAATGCAAGCAAGAATTAAAAAAGTAAATATGAAAGAAATAAGCCGGAAGGTTGAACAAGAAGGTAATTGGACAATCATTATTGGTGGGACCAACTTTTCATGATTGTCACGGCAGGGACAAACATTGGACCTATTTCTTTTGGACACATAGAGTATGCTTGAGTTTTTGAATCGCTAGTGCCTCAGTTTTTCCTAGATGTCTTGATTTCACTCCCTTTGTTAGGTTTGACTGGATCTTGTTATACGGCTTTGAAGGACTTTTCAAGTGGAGCTGAATGTCCAGAATTCATCTCCTATTTATTTAATATAAATCCACAAAGGTACAGCCTAACTGATGATTTCGTCAAAAAAAGAGGATTTTCTTCACTGTAAACGTCTTTTTAATAATTCCTATTAACCAATGTGCATATTCCGTAATTAACAGTGCACCGTGATGGCGAGTCAACTAGAAGTGTGGCCACATACCGAAGTTGACTGTTAGAATTCAGTGTGCATTAAACAAGGGACTAGACACACACACACACACTACACTGGTTACTAAGCTTTTGTGGAATAAGAAGGAAACAAAATTTTCAAAAGAATGGATGCTGAACAAAAAAGTACTCTTTTCGATAACTTCATCATCAGGCTCTATAATAGTGAATGAATGAGTTAGTGCTGTGAACGACATTAATGCTGTTTAAATGACATCGAATCATTAATAATACCAATAAATTACAGCTCAATAGAATCAACATAAAATAAGCTGAGTGTCAGAATTTCAAATTAGGAAAGATAATATTACAAATTCATGAATTTATAGTCTCTACTGAAGGCCCGCTGAGGCAGTAGTAGGAGCTAACTGAACCTGCTTCTTTTGAACGCAGAACACTGATTGTTTGAGACGAATTGCAATAGCCTCTTCTGTTTGGAGCATGCGGTGCTTCGATGATTTTGACAATTTATGAGGCACCCGATAGACTATAGAGAAGGATTCTTCCACGTTGGCTGGCTGGCTTTGTGGCCGGCCGGTTTGCACCAGATGGTCGAATATCGAACTGTTAATGGTTTTCACTACACCTTAACTGAGCAATGGTGGGAGATGTTCTGGAGGTAGCACGAAAAATAAAGTCCCTAGAGCAGCGGCGAATATAACTCGCTCCACCACAAGCGCTGTTGAATTGGTAGATACAATTTTAAGTGGCTAGTCTACGTACTTCATCTTTCAGTCGAGGTAGCACCATCGGTCTTGTAGAGAATAATACGTGTAGTTCGTCAGCATTGAAAGTTCTTTGAACTGATTTTCTTAATTTCCTCGTAATTATCTCACTTGGTATTTCGCCCATGAACTGTAGTCGTACATAAAGAGGCTTCTTTTTTACAGATAATGAGTAGTCCTTTTCAGCTTTCTTTGTCATGTCTTTCTTGATAAATTTTTCGGGATGGCTATTTTCTATCAAAGTATCACATAAAATGCCTAATTCATCTTCAATTACTTCCTAGCATATAGTTCTAACTCTGTGGCTGAGGGTCTTCACTAAATTTCTTTTATACTTGATAGGAACGAAGCTGTGAAAATGTGTATATTCTCCTATCCAAGTGCTCTTTCTATGCAAATTTCTTTTTATACTACCATCTGGTTTTCTTGTAAGGAGGGCAAGCAGGAAGGCAGTTCTGTCTTGGAATCCTCTTCGCATGTGAATTTCATAGCCGAATGTACTTCATTGAATCCAGTAATAATTGTACTCGTATCCGAACAATTATCACAAAGAATGGAGGTGCAATCCATGTAGCGGCAATAAAATGAAAACTTACGAAATTACGTGATAACACTTAGCATCATTTCGCATTATTATATTTCTAGACTAAAGCTTTAAATGGTACGCATAAAAAAGAAGATCTGAATAAAACAGACAACGAGTACTCTGACAAGAACAGTTCACCTCAGATAACAACTGGTCGTCAAACATATGCACAATGGTTGCAACATAAACAATCAGAATCATCTTACAGACTGAAAGCACAGTTACAAGCTAAAGAAAATGTGGCTTTGATGGAGATTATAAATCCTCAACTTCTGGAAACTTGGAAGTAAGTAATCAGTCCGTTTTACGAAGTTAACAGACAAAATAAGCAAAAAAATGGTTCTATGTTCGATAAGTTTATATTAAACAACACACAGATATGCAGTATTAACAACTGGATGATGTTTTGAGCATAAATTATTGCTCATGATAATATCGATTTTAGTCACACGGTTTCCCAATTTGTCTTATGTGTATTTTCTCTTTCTATTCTGTCTCTTCAACTTTCCTTTGTTATTTGTTGTCACTTTCGACATCTCCAGTATAAGCGTTGAGTCATTTCGACTGCAAGTATGCGGTGTTGAATCAATAAACGAAACTTCACTGACTAACCACTCTCTCTTTCCACTGCCGCTCTCTTTCTTTATACTGCTGTCTTAAGAAGGAACATCAGTTGCCTTAGGTAAGATTCTCAATGACGCTGGAATTAGGGTGAAATTTAAACTAGACAACTCTATTAGAGATAAACTTTTTCGGCTTAAGGACCCAATAGATCCAATGAGGAAAACTAATATAACTTACCGAATGCCATGTAATGACGACAATGAATGTGGTCGTTCCCAGTGGAATGTAGGGCTTCAAGCTGGTGGCTTGAATTTTCTGTAGCAGTGTTTATTTTTTACAGGATGGGGTTGCTGGCCTCATGCCCAACCTTTCCTCTTTACCAGCATTATTTCTGGCTTATCGAGGTAAAGGAGTGCCTTGTCGGCCGGGGATCGAACCCCGGACCAGGTGCATGGTCAATTACATGGGTCATACTAGGAGACCAGGATCAATTCGATTGTCGGAACATAAAATTTTAGCTAGACTTAGAGTGATTGATCCTGCTAAGTGAAATAACCCAGAAAAAAACTCAGCCATTGTATTGCATTCACTTGCATACAATCACAAAATAGGGTGGGTGGGACAGGTTGACAGTATTAAAAAGACAGTGTAGTCAGGTGGAAAGAGAGAGAGGTTAGTCACTGAAGTTTCGTTTATTGATTCAACACCTCACGCTTGCAGTCGAAATGATACAACGCTTATACTGGGGATGTTGAAAGGGATAACAAACAACGACGGGAAGTCGGAGAGACAGAATTGAAAGAGAAAGAAAATCTATATAAGACAAATCGTGAAGCCGTGTGTCTAAATTAATATGATTATGAGAAGCAATAATTTATGGTCGAAATGTCATCCAGTTGTTAATACTGCATCAATGTGTAGTGATTAAAATAATCTTTATCTAATGTGGAATTATACTCTATCAACAATGCCCAAGTTCTTCACTTACAATAAGCAAAATGGTCTATATCACTTGGAATTAGTCTAAAAGTAGGTTTTATGTTCTTGTTAACATTAATTAGGAAGATCAGTCTACACAACTGAAGAAGTTCATGTGACTTTAGAGACTCATCAGTGAAGTTAAACACTTTACTGACTATCTTTCTAAATCATGATTCGCCAATTTTCAATACTAAATTATACTGTATCTACAAGCGATCTGGTGTGATCGAGGGTAGGTTGACTTCAGTCCTCCTCTCAACATGCCTCTAATTTGACTACGTGCTCATGCAGTCCAACACTTGAGTCCTACTCACGGTCTTCATGAGGCGAGGGTGTTCCTAACGAAACTGAAGCCGGAGGAGGGGAAAGCAAACACCTACAGCTTTCAGTCGGACTGGTTGACATGCTGGTGTAACTAAGGGAGCTGAAAACTTTCATTGCAAACCTATGTTTCAAATGGTATCAAAATCCGTTCACATCGTATAGCGTATGAGTATTTTTTTGACCAATGGAATCCATAGAAGCACAGCTCCTGACGCTGTTCCACTGCCTTCTGTATCAGATATCAAGTGAAGGCTCGTCGACTGAGGGGGATAACCCCATTGCTTCCACCTCGCCTTCCGGGGAGTATATCAACTGTCACAAAAACTATGGGAATTTTAGTGTGGCTCATCTACTTAATAATAATAAAACTTTATATTTGCAGTGAAAGACGACCATTAGAAATCTTTGATTCTTCAGTCAAAAACATTGACTGAAATGTAACGATCAAGATTTGAATCTACACATACGGAAGTCGGTTCCTTCAAGAAGTTCAGCCACATGCCTTATTGATGACTAATTCAAATCATGGTCCCCAGTCACCAGCTAACTGACGTATCCAGATATTTAGTGTTTAAGATTAATTTGCGATCTACTGTTGCTCTAATTAGCATATATAGACCATATAACACATTTGATCGATATTCTTTGTTTTAACCAATTCACATTTACAGTGCCAAAATGGTAAAGAAGCATTCTCATTTATCTTTGACAATTTTCAATTACTGTAACTTATACACATATATATATATATTGTATGGATGATTTAATCATGAGCTGACATCAGTTAGAGAACCACTGGAAATCCTGGGAGTACTGGAGAGCTGTTTCGTCCTAGTTTGGGACTCCTCAGCAGTACGCACCCACCGGGGTTCGAACCCAGGACCTTCTGGTTACAAGGCGAGCTCGTATACCATTGAGCCACCGGGACCCGATCCAGTAGGGTACAGCAGGTCGAAGATGAGGCAGTAACTCATCGAAGAAGACATTGCGAAGTGGTCACGCTATGTCGTGAACTGGCAGAAGTTAGAATTCAAGAACCATTGGATCGGGTCCCAGTGGCTCAATTGTATATGAGCCCGCCTTGTAACCAGAAGGTCCTGGGTTCGAACCCCGATGGGTGCGTACTGATGAGGAGTCTCAAACTAGGACGAAACAGCTATCCAGTACTCCCAGGATTTCCAGTGGTTCTCTAACTGATGTCAGCTCATGATTAAGTCCTCCATAAAATCAAACCAAATCCATACAAAACCAACACTTGAAAATATATATATATATATATTTCCTTCACGTTCCCCAGTGGAAAATAGGGCTTCAAGCTAGTGGCTTGAATTTTCTGTAGCAGTGTTTATTTTTTACAGGATGGGTTTGCTAGCCTCATGCCCAACCTTTCCTCTTTACCAGCATTATTACTGGCTTAGCAAGGTAAAGGCGTATGTCTGCCAGGGATCGAACCCGGGGCAGTCGGTGAGCGTCCTTACCGCTATGCCACCGGCGCACGTATCTTTTGTATAAATAAGGCATATTTTCAGCCTTTATCGTGGTGAAATAGGAAAGTTTTAATTTAATTTGATATGGATCTTGTGTAGTACTCTACACTACTTCAGGATTTTTTAGGTGTATAATTCAGTATTCATATACTCTCAGGATATAAAATCTTAGAATGAATGATCGAACAAAACAGACATATAAAACTGTCAAAAATATATTTGTCTTTATTCAAAAAATTTCTTTTCTTGTTTTAAAATATTTTTGTTTGGTCAATTTATTGCATGGTATGTCTACCTAGCACAGTTTACAGACTGTCATTTAAACCTTTACTATCATATCATAATTCTTGTCAAACGGATATGGTTGGCGCCAATTTTTTGGTTAAAGTGTACAATTATATCTTCTAGACTTCTGATAACTTATTCTCGTATATGATTAGACTTCAGAGATGTATTCCTAGACAGAATCGATATCCCTACAAGGATAAGGGAAATTGTTAACAATAGGAATTTGAATGATTTCCAACAGGTTGCAGACTTTCATGAACATCTGCCTTGACTGACTCCATATTGAAGATCAAATGACAGACCAGCGAGAAAGAATTAGCAAGGAGAAACAATGGGAACAAACCAACTGAGCAAGAGTCGATCGCTCAACAAATATGAAGGAAAAAGTTGAGATGGATCGGGCATACATTGATGAGGCCACCGAATGATATCGCACGTCAGAAAATACCTCGAGTGGAATCTAAATCGGAAGCGATGAGTGAGTCGTCATAGGGTGACATGGAGAAGATCGTGTGGGGAAGAGATGGGAAAATTTTGTCAGTTGTGGAGCCAGCCAGATGAAGAGGACGGCAGAAAACAGAAGAAAGTGGAGATGTGTTGTTGAATCCCTCTCTTCCACTCGGAAGGCAAGGGAATAATAGTGAAAATGTGGAATGTCCATGACCTGATTTTTAAGAGGTGTCTGATTATACTTTAGATAATATGAGAAGTTAATCACAGTCATAGTTCTTCTTTAAGAGAAATATGTTTTGAGGCAAAATCTACTGTTCATAGTCATATCAAAGCGCCTAGAAAATTCTCAGCTTTTGTTTACATAGTTCTGTCATTTCTCATCTATTTAGAACTGTAACTCAATTGTAGCTCAACATCTTATTATTATTATCATCACCCCCTTTTGGTTCGAGTAGAAATGTAGGGTTACATCAGTACATCTCTACTTTACTCTGTTCTCTGTAGTCCGTCGTAGCTGGCTCCGCGATCGTCTATATACCCTCATATTCTCCTAACACGATCTCTCTCTGAGCCTTGTCGTTTTCCATTCGGATTCCACTTGAGAATCATGTGTGTGACGTAACTGGTTCGTCTCCTTAGAGTATATCTGATCTGTCTCCGTTCCCATTATTTAGGCGATGTGTTCTTGGTTGCTTCGTTGCACTGTCAGATGTCTTTATGACTTACCTCTTTGATCTTAAGCATAGAGAGAAGGCTGTTGCGGACAAAATTCTTCAGGTGCTAGCTGGAAATGATTTTTATGATGTATCAAGTTTATATACCGTATATTAGTACTCTGACTGACTTGACACTGGTATTGAAGATTCGAATCTTATTATTTATACCGACTACGGTAGATTTCCTTGCTGACTTCAAAGTAATGAATGCCTTTCTTGCTTTTCTGATCCACAATTCGACATTTTCATGGCATGTATGACCAAATAGACTCTGGAAGTTGTATATGGTTTTTAACACTGCAAGTAAACTTTGCATCGAGAATATTGTTCGTGATTATTTTAGAAAAGAGGATTCTAGAGTACTTGAATGACAGCTGCACTTTACGCATTCCCTATTCAAGGAAGAAGGACTTCCAGTAACCAAAGATGATTTTTCTTTTGTATAATTTGTTGTATATGCATGTTTTTCTTTCACAAAGAGTTCTTCAAGGGGCAGCTTTTTTAGTGAAATACTCATCAGTATGTTTAAAATCCATCTTATTGAATGCATCAGTCAAACGAATTTAACAATATATGCATAGAATTCAGTTTCTCAATGGCTCTTTTGTTTGCAAATCAACATAGTCTTCTTCTGGCTTTAGTTTCAAATAGGATGAGATTTTTTAAATTTTACAGAATTTTACAGAACCTCTGTTTCGTCCTAGTTTGGTACTACTCCGTAGCACGTACCCATTGGAGTTTAAACCAAAGAACTTCCGGTTAGAAGGCAAGCTGGTTGACTAATAAGCCACTGGGATTCTATCTAATCTGTGATCATACTTGAAACAAGTGAAAACCGTATACACTAACTTATAAAAATCAATATGATGCTCGCTGTTGACTGGGTACAGGACGAGGTTGCCGAGAGTTCTATTGAGAAGTCGTGGACGGTGATATCTAGCCAGCCATGAGTGGGGCAAAATTTTCACCGGTGACGCTGGTTAATTTTTTTCTTTCACGTTCCCCAGTGGAACATAGGGCTTCAGGCTAGTGGCTTGAAGTTTCTGTAGCAGTTTTTATTTTCCAGGATGGGGTTTCTAGCCTCATGCCCAACTTTTCCTCTTTACCAGCATTATTTCTGGCTCAGCGAGGTAAAGGAGTGCCTTGTCGGCCGGGGGTCGAACCCCGGACGGTGTGCATGGTCTGCTAGTGTCCAAACCACTACACCACCGATGAACTACACTGCTTAATGATCGTGCGCTGTGTCTCGAATTAGTAAAAGATAGAATTCATGAACCATAGAGTAGGGTCCTAGAAGCAGAATGGTCTACAAGCTTGTCCGTGGATTAAACCTCATTAGGTGTGTATTGATGAAGAGTTCCAGACTAGGCCGAAACAGGCGTGTATTACTACTTACTGGTTCTCCAGTGGTTCTCTAACTAACTTCAATTCGTGATCCTACTTGAAACAAACTAAGTCCTAAAAAATTAGCCCTTGAAGAGTCAAAAAATGTATAAAAAGAATATTTTGCGGAGAAAAATCCCTGAAAAACCAATCTCTCGTGTTTCAGTATCTTTCGTGAGGTACCTTAATTGTTCCGATAAAAGTAGATAGCTTTTCTAGATGAAGTTTAGTTATATCACTTAATGTTTTCTAACTTCAATAAGCTGTTCTTGTACACACATATACACAAAAATTAACTTGAAAGAAACTGGATTTTTATTTATTTTGAAGTGATCACATTTCTTTAATTACTCTAGTAATAAGTAATCAATGAATCGATATGAAAATAACTAAACGATGGTTGGGACTGTTTTGTTAGAAACATTAATTTATTTGCACTCATTTTAAATGTAGACTGTGATCTCTGTATTAAATCTGTTCAAACGATTCTTTTTGGGGGATATACATGTTTTCAAGTATTGGTTTTTGTAGGGATTTAGTTTGATTGGTTGGAAGATTTCATCATGCGCTGAGATCAGTTAGATAACCATTGGAAAACCACCTGGGAGTACCGGATGGTCAGCTGTTTCCTCCGTCCTAGTTTGGGACTCTTCACAGTATGCACTTGCCACTACTGTTCGAACTCAGGACTTTCCAGTAACAAGAAGAGATAGCTTGTAGACCATTAAGCCGTTGAGAACCGATCCGTTGGCTAGCTCATGAATTCTCACTTCTGCCAATTCACGACATAGCGCGATCGCTTCGAAATGCCTTATTCGGTGAGTTAATGCCTCATCTTCAACCTGCTGCATCCTACTGGTCACGTCGTTTTAGAATCACAGGTCACTGCCTAAATTGGGCCAGTTGCTAGCGAGTATCAAATGAATTTTCAAGTATTGGATATAAATGTTGTCAGATAGGTAACTCAGTAATGAAATCACAATAAAAATTATCACTGAAAGAGTCAAAATCGGTTCTTCGTTACAACGATGGCTACATCAGAGAATTATTGAAAGCCAGGATGATCTAGATAACTGTTTCATCCTACTATTTTGGAGCTGTTCAGAGTTATGGGGACTGATCCAAAAACCTTCAGCTGAATCTGTTAACTATTAAAACAGTAAAGGTGGATGCTAACTCTCGTCACTTCTCCATTTAGAGAGCAGCTGCCACCCGGCATCATCCATGAGTATTTCTCCTTACATTAGAGCTTAAGGATCCCACTGGTAAAGACTTCTCACTAGAATTCCAGGCAATTTCAGTGTCTAGTTAGTAAATAGTGAGCATTAAATTTAGAATTCTAAAAAATTGATTTGATCAATATCAAGGATTCATTAACAAGTACGGAAGATTTGAAGTCTCAAATGTCAAACAAGTCACAGGGGAGAAAAAGCCAATCTACATTCAGCTTGATTAAATAGGTGAAAACATTGCAGCAATGGTCAACAGAAGACTGAGCATGTCACTAGCCAGAGCCAATCCTGCAGCTAAGCTCGTCCCCATCTATCAAACAACTTGCTCTTTGGTGCAGTCGAAAATCTACAGATTTCCTTTTCATGTTAACTCCAGCTGTATTACAAATTTACATCTATCTGTGGGAGCAGTTACATTGGAAAAAAGAGAAGGGCACATCTACGATTTTCTGAACATGTACCAAAAAGGTTATGTCTTAAGGGAACAAATGAATTAAACAGTGCCATCCATCGCTAGGTATCTCGTTGACACGGGTCATGAGGTGGACGTTGCAAAATCCTTCAAAATTTTCAATAGGCGAAAGAGCTCATTTCTCCTCAAGTTTGTCGAAGCGGTCTCCATCAAGCGCCTGAAACCTGATTTATGCGTCCAGAAAGAAGCGGTTATCAGTCTTTCTTTGCCGCGGCAAATAGATATTTTCACTTCTTTTTCATCTGATTGCGTAATATCGATATATATATATATATATATATATATATAATTACTGTGCATATATATTGATTGATTTTTGTTTAAAATGAACTCTGTGAAAGAGTGTTAAAATTGTTTCTGTAGATATATTTAATGATGACTTTGGCCTGTAAGCAGATGATGAGAAGGCAACGAAATAAAAGATGATATCACTTTATTCTGCTAAAACTGTAGTTCTTGCTTTGTTCAAATTCATTAAAGGGAATAAATGTATTAAATGACAAAGATTGATTAATTTCATCGGTGAGCTCAACATACATTAATAAAGGTATAATTGATCATCATATATCTAAATATGCACTTACTAATTAATATCAGTTTCACTTTAATTAAGATTAAATATTATGCAAAAAAAATAGAATACACTTTATTAAATATCAAAGAAAACTCTCACATGATTGAAAAGAGAGAAAAATCAAAATCTATGTTTACGTCGAAAATCTATAAGTCTCATATTTCATAAGGTAATCTCCAATTTCATATAATAATAGTGTTTCAATATATCAATAATGGTAAAGTATAACATGTTTGTGTAAATTAACAAGCAAAAATATTTAATTTAGGGAATCACTTCCCGATATTTGGTATAAAACTTTTTTCAAGTGATGGTTTGTGAGGATTTGTTTGGTTTCAGGATTTCATCATGAGCTGACATTAGTTAGAGAACCATTGGAAAACCTGGGAGTACTGGACAGCTGTTTCGTCCTACTTTGGGACTCTTCCTGAAATCAAACAAATCCCTACAAACCATCACTTGAATACCAATGAGATGCTCACTGGCGACTGGCCCTATTCAGGTAGGTAGTTACCTGGGTTCCAGTGGGAAGTCGTGACCAGTAGGGTGCAGCCGGTCGGGTGTGAGGACAAATACTCGCCGAAGACATTGGCTAGCGGTCGCGCGATGTCGTGAATTGGCAGAAGTTAGAATTTAAGGACCATTGTATCGGGTCCAAGTGGCCTAATGGTATACGAGCTCGCCTTGTAACCGGAAGGTCCTGGGTTTGAATCCTGGCGGTGGGTGCGTACTGATTAAGAGTCCCAAACTAGGACGAAACAGCTGTCCAGTACTCTCTGCTGGTTTTCCAATGGTTCTCTAACTAATGTCAGCTCATGATGAAATCCTGAAATAAAACTTTTTATTCCCTTAGGTTTCAAGGGGAACATAGAGCTTTAGCAACACACCTCTACTTTGTTCGATTTTCTGCCGTCTTCTTCAGCTGCATCTACAATTGCCCATTATCTCTCATCCCCTATTCCTCCCTACATGATCTCCCTCCCCCCCATGTCACCCACAACCCACTCACTGCTTCCCATTGAGATTCTACTCAAGCGATGGCCTGTATTGCGCGTGATATCATTCGTTGGCCCCCTCAACGTATGACCAATCCATTTCCATTTTCTGCTACATATTTGTTGAGCGATTGGCTCCCGCCTGTTGGCTTGTTTCCAGCCAGAACGTTTTGTAGCTAATTGTTTCTGTCCGGCTGGCTGGCCATTTGATCGTCAGTATAGAACTAACGAAGTGGGCAGCTGTTGGCAAAAGTCTGTAACTAGTGAGAAATCCTTCTTTTCATACGCCACTTAAATACAACACTTAAGTAGACTTGTATTGATCAAGCAAGCCTCAATATATATATATATATATATATATATGTATATATATATTCAGGTTCCTAGTGGAACATAGGGCTTCAACTGCACGTCTCCACTTGCCACTTCTGTCTTCCTTTCGCTTTACTTTTCACCTGCATCCATGTCACTCCATACTGTTTCAACTCCTCTTCACACGATCTACTCCAGGTCACCCTCGCACTAACGACCCACTCGCCGCTTCCCTTTCGGCCTGGTTCCACTCGACCAATGGCATGACGCACGCGCGATGTCACCCAGCGGCCAGTCTCCTCACCGGGTGTCCGATCCATCTCCACGTTCACCTTCACATTTGTTGGTTGGCGATCGCTTCTTGTTTTGCTTGTGTGTTCCCATAGTTTTTTGTTGGAGATTCTTTCGGACCTGCCCGGCCATCTGATCTTCAGTATAGAGCCAGCGAAGAAAGTTGTTGGTTGATAACAGTCTGCAACAAGCTGTTGGGAATATTCTTTGTGACCCGCCCGTCAAGTTTCTGATCCGTATAGAAGAGCTGACTGACTTGACGTTTGTATTGAAAATTCTACCGAATTTCGTTGTTGATGATGAGTGATGAAGATTTCCAGATTGGTTTCAGGTTGATAAATGTGTTTCTCGCCTTCCCAATTCTCGTTCGATTTGAAATCCTCGTCCGTTTCTACTGTAGTTGAGACGATGCTCCCTAGATAAGTAAGTGAATGCAGTAACCTCTTTCAAATCCCTCCCGTTGATAGTGATTGAAGCTGGAGGTTGCTGTTGGTTGGTTATTTTCATAACCCCCGTCTTGTCCATGTTCACCTGGAGTCCTGTTTTCGCTGGCTGCTTCTTCGACCAGTTTGTATATATATACATATATATATTTATACATATGGAGTTGGGATACACACGCTTGTATCTGTACAAAAGCGTATCTTACGTATCCATCGACACTCCCGACTTTTCGAATATTAAAATAAAAACTTCGTCTGAATGATCTCAGTTCAATAATCTACTGTAAGAAATATCTGAGCATCTACTGACAACCAGAAATCGAGTAGTTTCAACTGATTTGAGTCTTCTGAATTGAGTCAAACCCTGTACATTGCTAATGAGTTCACTTCCGAACGCGTAAAACGACCATGCGGTATTTAGACCACTTCGATGATGTGACTAGCCAGCAAGCACTACTGCTAGTTAGTGCGAGGGGTACACAACTATTCATCACAGTCAGTTAGTAGTATTTAGCCTCATAGACCCATAAAAGTATACAGTAATTACCATGAGACTAAAAAGTGGATTTTATAGTTACACGCTATCCCTAATTATTATATTTCATCATAATAATTATTTTAACTGCTAATGGATGTTTTTTTTCACAATAGAAAGCAGCGACCTTTTATTACCTTGCAGAATCGGGATCATAATAAACAGTCATTAACAAGGACAGAATGTGATCATTATATGACACTACATAAATTACTTTTTAATAAATCTTTTAATTATTATTACCATTTTCCTGAGGAAGTAAACTTACAAACACTACGGTGAATACTTCCTTATGCTTGCTTGATTACTACCTTGTCTCTCTCTCTCTCTTTTATTTGCATTTTACAGATGGGCAAGATTTATTGCTTAAGCTAATAACTGTCTAGGGTCTGGGACTGGATGTGTTATGTAATCTGTTGTTCTTTTCACTGTATTTACATTCTGAGTGGAGCATACGGCTTTTGGTTTGAGCTCTGCAGTTTCCATAGTGATGTATTCTTTTGCATGTTAGGGGTTGTAAGCCTCACGGTTGATCATTACCTCTTTGAATTATAATAGAGAAAATTTGTAGCTCAGATGGATGATATGCAATTATTAGTGTCCTTCGAGCTGGTTGGTTCAATTGCAGAGCTTCCATCTTCCTTCTGGACAACGTATTCAGCGCAATATTTAGCACAAAGTGAACTGATTTAAATTTTCCATAAGTGATGGAATTGAAATCTCCTGGTAACCATCTTCATAATATGTACTGATAATTTTCCATTGATCTGGATTTAAACTTTCTCGTCACATGATTTTCTTCTTATTAGTTGGTAGATTTGCTCTATATAAACATGTTTGTTAATCGCTGATTCATATGGGTACCGAACAGGCTTCTAGGAATTCCCTGACTCCACCTTTGGTGTTTCCTCTATTTAAACTTTCTACATTATCCCAATAAAATTGGTGTGTATAATTATCTACATATCTTAATCAAGAGAACTGACAAAGGGATTTTAGAAACACAAGTATATAGAAAATCAACACACACACAGATCAAATCATCAACTATACTAGCGATAATCCAATTACTTACAGAAGAAACTGTGTGCAGACATTGTTTAAAAGAGTTCAAACACACTGTGTTAAAAAGAATGGAAGAAAAATACCTACTAACTGTGTTCAAAAAGAATGAATATCCTCACAGTTCCATCAAAAAGTGTTTAAAATCGAATCATAACACGAACAACAAGTCAACACTAAAGACCACAAGAAAATTCATCCTCCTATTAATGAGAAAAAATATCTCTGAAATAACAGCTAGAATATTGAGACTTTTTGAAATAGATATAGCACACAAGCCAGCCCCCCAGCACAATCACTTCATTCAATATTGTGCAAACCGAAAAATCCAATAGAAAAAGAAGATAAAATTATTATTATTACCACTTAAAAATAAATTGTATGAACTGTAACAGACATTAATCACATCAGTGAAAGTGCGCATTCTGCTTCGAATCCGAATCTGGGAACACAAATCAACTGTAAAAAGACATGATATATACATTCTTTCATATCAATGCATCTAAATAATTATGGACACCAATTTGATGATTGGGATAATGTAGGAATTTCAAACAGAGGAAACACCAAAATTGGAGTCAGGGAATTTCCAAAAGCCTAGTACCCAAATGAATAAAGACCAAATCTATCAACTAATAAAAAGTAAATCATGTGACAAGAAAGTTTGAAATCCGAATCAATAAAAAAACAATCAGTACATATGTAAAGATGGTTACCAGGAGATTTCAATTCCATCACTCATGGAAAATATTAAGTCAGTTCACTTTTTGCTAAAAATTGGGCTGAAGATGTTGTCCAGAAGGAAGATGGAAGTTCTGCAATTGAACCGACCAGCTTAGAGAACACTAATAATTGCATGAACTCTTTGCCAGACTAAATATCAACTAATCAGGGTTTAGGAATGTATCAGTCGAGGATCGAATTCACATCAAAGGTGTGGTTGGCGAGTATCCTACTATTGAACCACTAATGTTGTTATGTAATAATAAATTTAAGTGCATTTGAGGTGGAGTGTATAAGGTTTAGAGTGTATGTATTCATGATTAGTAAATGTAGAGTCGTTAAACTGTGTTTTCATGACGTATGCATTCAACGCAGAAAATTGAATTCTAGCTTTTCTAATGAGGTTTGGTTATTCATAGCTACGTCATACAGTGAATAACATTTAAAATAAATCGGAATACTAGTGTGACTGCTGAGCCTTGCCTAAAAAACAAACACTGGCTAAAATATCGCTAAGAAACAAAACTATGCATCCAGGAGCTACTTCAAATCATGTTACCATTACTTTATCAAATAACCTTTAATGGCTATATAGTCATTTATATAGGCTAAACTAGTAGGTCGGGGTGAGTTAGGTTATGAAAGTGTAGGTGTCAAGGAACTTAACCTAAAGTTTCTACTATTCGCGAAGACGCTCCAAATCGACAATTACTATAAACGATTATCGACTATAACTCCAAAACAAAAGGACTTGTATTAAGTTATATTGTTCGGCAATTAAAATCAGTATCGCTACAAAGTCTATAAACAAACATTTTACAAGGAATGTATTGTGCTTTTAATCGTATTCTTTCGTCTTCTTCCAACTTTTGCACGACTGAATCATTCGCACCGTTGAGTCGCCCGTGAATGGTGACCAAGGCCAATGTTCAAACGTTCAATGTTCATATTCATTTAAATTAGGAATTTGGCTAAATGAGGAATGGTTGATTCAGTTACCCTGAGTATTCTAGAAAAAAACCCCTTGGCTATTGCTGTGCATGCATTTGCTTATAATCATACAATGACTTCAGAGAGGTTAAATGACTCAAAAGTAATGTAATTAGGCGGAAAGACAGGTTATTCAATCAATGAATTGACTCATCGTCAAATACACGGTTATCCTGAGTATTTGCGAGTTTATATTTCAAAAATAAAAAAAACAAAACGACTAGAAGTTGTGAGGCTACATTTGTATGGTTGATTATGATGAGCAATACATTCTGCTCGAAAAGTAATCCAGATTTTAATGCTGTGTCACAGCGTGTTATCAAATATCAAATAAGTGTCCTATTGCAGTCTCCGGAATCCACCTTTACATTACTTTGGGATTATTCACCAGTGCAGACCAAACTAATGACTGTCTGAACCAAAATGTCTAGTACACTGAGGTTATGAAAAAAAAAAGATTTTATTATCACACTACTTGTCTGAATCCAATGGCACTTGATGCCTTTATCCTACTTACTGGTAATATTGCACTAACTTTGTATGATAAGAACACATAAGTCAGCAAAGAGGTCTCTTTCCATAAATTCGCTCCACTACTGTAAAACAAAGTGAAGTCACGAAAAGCCATTCTTTCGCCGACTTGTATTGTTCTTAGTCACACAACATTAGCATGTTTCGAACTTTGTAAATAACCATGAACGAAGTAATTATCATACATTCAACTTGATGGATCTCACTGAATAAGATTTGCGGTGAGAACTTAAGGGAATTCATCTTTGAGCTATATGAAGACAAACAGAAACACTAGACATTGGTTATGCTATATGGTGAAACTTTTTTGGCAATATGCTTGCCTCGTAACATGTTGGTGTTGAGTCAGGTATTTAAATCTTAGAATATATACATTTAGAGCTGTCAACTAGCTATAGAGAATTTTCAGTACTTAGCCCCAAGGGGTTGGTTGAAATCTTCCGATCGAGATTCGAATCTAGAAAGAGAAATCAGTTTCCTCAATATTATGCATGAAGCTTAATGAAGAATGTAGAGGAGATGGAAGCTATGAAGATAACTAACCAATATTAAAAAGCCCCAATCACTGCTGCTTATCTTGGCAGCATCCTTTCTACTACAGGCGGTCGACTCGTATGACGATGTCAAAACTAGAATCGGCAAGGGCGAGACTGACTTTCATCACTCTAAAGTCCTTTTGGAAATCTCTCGGACTCAATACAAGGAACAAAATTTAGAGTTTTAACACAAACGTTAAGTCAGCTACTGCTTCTGTATGAGTCGGGACCTTGGCGTGTCACCAAGAGTATTTCTAACCGACATCTGCAGACTTTTATCAGTAGCTGCCTTCACAGGCTCCATACTGAATATCAGTTGGCTAGGAACGATTAGAAACAAGAAACTTAGAGGACCAACCAACCAAGAATCTATTACTCAAAGAATATTATAAAGTAAGTGAAGGCGGATTAAACACACTCTGAAGAGACCATTGAATGAAATCGCGCTCCAGGCCATCACCCGAATAGTGAACGATAAATTGGCCGAACGCGAGTTGTATGGAGGGTAGCGCGTGAACAGGAGATCACAGCTTACGGACGATTAAAAGGCCACCTATAAAGGTCTTCAGAGAACATGACAAAATGGAAATGTTTTGTTGAAGGCGAATGTTCCACTTGAAACTCAAGGGAATAATAATAATACTGGTATATAATCACCAACTAATTGACTTGTCCCAATGTCTAGTGTCAATTTAGATTGAGAATTAGCGTAGTTTCAATTAGTATTGTTACTACACTAGACATTTAATCAATATTCCTTAATTAGGACAATGAAACAAGTGTTAAGCCACTTCTCATGTATAACACCAAAATAACTCAAAACTAATGTTACTACTTTAGATATTTCGTCATGGCCGGAAAGGAAAATCAACAAGAAATTTCGGCCGAGCACAAACCAACCAACAGTCGATTGTTCAACAAACATGTAGGAATCGGTAGAAGTTAGAATTCATGGGCCATTGAATGGCTTCCCAGTGGCTAAAAGTTATACGAACTTGCCTTGTAACTGAAAGGTCCTGGGTTTGGAACCCAGCAGGTGAGTGTGGCCAGTGTGTCCCAAACGAGGACGAAACAACTGTCCAGTACTCCCAAGTTTTCCAATGATTCTCTGTTATCAATCTGTGGTCTAATCTGAAACAAATAGGTAGGAGAAAATGGAGATTGCTCTGGTTTACGCCACTGACACTGCACCCCATGCAATCCACTGCTAGTGTGGAATCCCGACGGAGAGTGATCAGTGAATCGTCGGTAACATGGAAAAAGAGAAGGAGGAGATCGCGTGGGAACCAGAGGCAGGAGGAGGAGATGGGAGATTATGGACAATCGTGGATCCAGAGGAAGTAGACAGCGGAGAATAGAACAAAGTGGAGATGTGTTGTTGAAGGTAATTGTTCCACTCGGAACCCAAGGGAATCATAAGAAATATTAATAGACATTTCGTAATGACTGTAAGTTCTACGTAAATAAGGCATATTCCTGTATTGATTGTTATGGGTAAAATACACTCAATCTTTAACTAAATGATACTACAGTAGTCTTTATATAACATGATCTTGAAATCTCAACAAAAGAATGCGGATCTTCAATACAAACGTCAAGTCAGTCAGCTCTTCTATACGGATCAGAAACTTGGCGGGCGGGTCACAAAGAATATTCCCAACAGCTTGTTGCAGACTGTTATCAACCAACAACTTTCTTCGCTGGCTCTATACTGAAGATCAGATGGCCGGGTAGGCCGGAAAGAATCACCAACAAGAAACTATGGGAACACACAAACAAAACAAGAAGCGATCGCCAACCAACAAATGTGAAGGTGAACGTGGAGATGGATCGGACACCCGGTGAGGAGACTGGCCGCTGGGTGACATCGCGCGTGCGTCATGCCATTGGTCGAGTGGAACCAGGCCGAAAGGGAAGCGGCGAGTGGGTCGTTAGTGCGAGGGTGACCTGGAGTAGATCGTGTGAAGAGGAGTTGAAACAGTATGGAGTGACATGGATGCAGGTGAAAAGTAAAGCGAAAGGAAGACAGAAGTGGCAAGTGGAGACGTGCAGTTGAAGCCCTATGTTCCACTAGGAATCCAAGGGAACAATAATAATAATGATCTTGAAATCAATGAAGGTCTCTTAGGTACAACGTTGATGCAAATATATATATATATATATTGTTTACAGTCAAACGTTTCTTTAAAACGTTTACATTCTGTCCTTAAGGTCAATTCATTGTACATCTTACTACTAGGCAGTTATATAATTCTCCCGTTCCACTGAATAACTTATGACCTCACACCTATAATGGGAATAGGAAATTCAATTGTCATACACAATTTTATAAATCTTTTAAGAACTAAAGACAAAAGAAGGAGATACTACAAGTGAGTAGACTACAACACTATTTATACTTATGCAGGTTATTGGTTAAAATGTTACAATTTTATTTGTTTAACATGTATTTTTGATAGACACATTGTTATGCATTGTAAAAAAAGCATGAAAAAACAGCGTCAACAACTGAAAAAAGCGTTTTTATTGAGGGCAGGAAATTTTGGGTACTAGGCGAACTTTTCACTAAAGATAACACAGAAAATGCTGTTGTTTTTTTCCCAGTTTTGTGAAAATAACAGAAAATATCATCATGGTTCATTTACGCGCATATCTTGAAAATTCTAAGTGCTTTGTTGAATAAAGACGTGTAAAAAACGGACCTGATACAACCTCTGTATGTGACCAACGGCTATTGAAAGTGTGAAGTGGTTTAAATGTTTCTAAATTAAATAAGTAGAATCATTTGTGTATAGATGCTTTCAACAAATTAAAAATCCGATTTTTCAGTAAAAAAATGAGATCGGAAACGACCGATCAGCGACTTAAAAGATTGACAGTGACCTGTAATATGTGAATGTTCACAGGTGAACCAGAGAAGGCTGTCGAATACAGAATCAGGAGAGCAAGATGTGCGCTTATTATTGTCAAATGAGTACTAAGATCTACAATACTAAACTGAAGGACAAAGGACTGACTTTTTTACACTAATGCCAAGTCAATCAGTGCTTTTAAATAGTTCACAGATTTGGAGTATCCCTTAAAAAGCATTTATAAGTGTCTACTGAAGAATTTAAACAACAACTGTCTATGTTAAATACTGTAAATTGAATGGTCGGTTAGATAGCAAAATCCAAGAGCCTACCGTCTATGGATTATGCAGGAGGAAATCAAGGTGGACATTCAAGCGGAGTGGCAGACTGGGTTATAAAGTGAAATTCAAATATAAAGCCATCAGTTGATCATCCAAGAGAAGTACCATCAGGCCCAATGGGTTGATCGTTGACGAAATCTCAGCACGGATACAGAAGACTAGTTTCGCATATGCCAGTTTACGCCGTCTGTGGCGTAGACGTGATATTCAGCTATTGACCAAAGGGCGAGTGTACTGCTCATCAGTCCGCTTCGTCATCCTTTATGGATGTGAGACCTGGCCATTGAGAGTGGAAAACATGAAAAGGCCAGCTAGCTGTCTTTGATCATAGGTGCCTGCGTTCTATCTACCGTGTGAAGTGGTATAATAAGGTGAGCAATATTGAGGTTAGGCGTCGAGTTCTAGGTAAGCAGGGGAAATAAATCGACGAAGTTGTGAAGTTACAAAGACTGAGATGGTTAGGACATGTGTTACGTATGCCTAGTAACGTCTCCTTCCTCGACGGTGAATGTTAGCTGACATAGGGTCAGGCTGTAAAAGAGCTAGCGGTGGTCAAACCAAAACATTGCTTCACCAGTCAATGAAATCTACATTGGTTAGCTTAAGTCAGCCACATAGGAAGGTGTAGACTTCCTGACTGGTTGGGGCCCTGGGGACGGTAGAAACCAATGGCTGGCGGCAACTGGTGACATGGCTGAAAATCCTTCTCATTGGCGCAGATGCATCCACTCCCTGTGACTTATGATTTCCAATGAAACTGTTTTGTTCTTCGTTATTACTTCTCCTTTGTCTCACACCTGTGTTTACTGTGTCTTTTATGCATTTTTTCTACTTTCTGTTGGTTTGTGTGCTACATGGAGTGTGGCGACTTGAACTGCTGCACGTGTGTGCAAAGTTCTATGTAGTATGACTAACATAATGTATGCCAGGTTTTTTCGTTTGACATTTCCAAAACTCTTGCGTAATAGATAAAGCACTACAACCTAATGGTTGAGTTGCCCACCTTCCAGTAAGTTATTACTGAACAGACTTCGCATATCCATACATAGATTGAATTTATGACTTCTTAAATTACCATGAGTGTCTTCCATGAAGACTTACACATGCCTTTATATCAGAGCCAGATTCTGGTTTCAAGCAGGACTTGATTATCATTATAGATATGGAATAAACATTTAGATATATTCTTAAATGCACTTACAATTTATGAATCAGGGAGAAATAACCAAAGCAACGGGACATAAAGTGAACATTTCACTATAATCTTCAATATATCTGTTTTTCTGAAGTCTCCTTTGAGTTCCTTTGGGCTCCAGGCTTAAACTCTTGAAGCTCCCGTAGCCGTGGTTTTGTTTTTTCATGGGATGACTTTTTTAGCATCATGGCCAATTTTTCTTTTCTCTGGGGGTGTTATTTAGCTGAGAAACTAGTTAAAGGGGAAAGAAGTGTGTCGGCCAGAGTTGGGAATCTAGATCACATGGGTGATTTGTATTCTACGGCCTAACCACCAACACCCCTATGCTTGGTTACCTCCACACAAAGGCTATTTATCAGCAGCATATAAGGATCACTTAAAAATTTTTAGTGACTGATGATTTAACAAGCGCTGTTGGTGGTTAAGAATATACTCTAGGACGTCCGTCTCAAGCGATTCAGTATATGCTGTGTCAGATTGAAGCCAATCCTCTTAGGTTATTATTATTTCCTTTAATTTCCAGGAGAACATAGAGATTCAGCCTCACGTCTCCATTGCGTGTGGTTCTTTCATAGAGTTTTCGCCTGCCCACATGCTTACATCTCCTCTTCACATGACCTCCTCCAAGTCACCCTTGCATTGACGACCAAATCGCCTCTTCCCTTTCGGGTTCCACTCGAGTGCTTGTCTGGTGATGTCACTTGATAGTTTCTTCAGAGTATGGGGAATCCATCTCCATTTCTTCCTGCTCATTTGTTGCACAATCAGTTCCTGCTCTGCTGGTTCGCTTCAAGAGATCCCTGTTTCTGATCTTTTCTGACCGGCCATTTGATCTTGAGGAGTAGTGAGCGAAGACAGTGGTTGATGAAGGTCTATAGTTTGTTTGACGTGTTCTTTATGACATGCAAAGTCTCTGATCCGTATAGTAAGTAGCATTGACTTCACATTGGAGTTGAAAATCCAGATCTTATTTTTCATGTTGATTAATGCTAATTACCTCCACACAGACTTGAGAGTAATGAAAGCTTGTCTTGCTTTTCCGATCCTCGCTGCTTTGATATCCTCGTCCGCCTGTAGTTGAAACGAAACAAGTATAACTGGGAAATTGTACTGCATATATACTTTCTTTCTATCTCCTTGGGAATCTTCATACCTGTACTGAAATGAAATAAAAGTTCATTTCAGGATTGGGGTAAAATTCATTGCTATGTGTATCTGTCTACTGAATACTGTGAGGTACGGTGTTTTTTTATCTAATTATAATTCTAAATGATCGTTGAAATGATCATTTAAACCTATGATCTTTTGCAATTCTGCGTACTGGCGATGATTCCCAAAACTAGGATGAAACAGCTGTCCAATAATCCCTGGTTTTCAGTGATTCTCTAACTGATATCAATCCGTGATCAACTCGTAAAACATAACTAATCCTTACAAACCAAAACTATAGAATCGAACCCCGGACCATATGCATGGTCGGCAAGCGTCCTAACCGCTATACCACCGACTCGTTAAAAGCAAATCTAATCCTTACAAAGCCACTCTTGAAAAATTGGGTAGTCGTATGCAACTTCCCTAACTAATCTTTCTTTCTCAACTACCGACTAATACATTCAGTAGTGAATATTATCTTTCTAGACCACTAATTAATTATCTACATTTGCAACTACGTTTGCCTTCTACTAATATTGGCTTCTTTTTATTTGCGTCAGAAATAAGTTCATTATTCAATATAAACTATACCCTGTATGCATAATGGAACAGTCAGCCAGGTAGCTAGCTAGCTAGCTCGGCTAAAAGAGCCGTCTATAGTATCATAATTTTTTTACAGTAGACATGATCATTAACATTTGATAGATTATAAGAAAAAAATATCTTAGACATAAGTAGTAATGCATAAATTAAAAAAAAAATAAAACGATACAAAAAAGGTTTTATAAGAGTGTAAGAGAAAAAAAGGTTAATCTTTTTTCTTTTTATCATGAAACATTTAGTACTATGTTTTAGAATCCTGTGCTAAACATCTCTATAACCTCTGCATGTATTGAAGGCATTTTCAAAGTTGGTTGGTGAAACATTAATCAAAAAGTCACTATATACTTTCATTTATTTCCTGACAAATGGTACTTTCTGTGCATAAAAGAAACTATTTTTTTTTCTTCAAAGGAATGATTTTTCTCTTTCATTTGATTGTCTTCACTGATTGGATTGATTTAGAAGTGGAAAGCTTACGTTTTTCTTGATATAAGTATAAAACTTGGGCAATCTGCTGGTAGAGCATTACTCCATTATGGATAAGATTTCATTTTCATAAATCACACAGTGTTGTTGTACAGTAATATTAACTGATGACCATGTTTCGAGCACAAACTATTGCCACTCTTTTAATCATATCAGGTTACTGAAACAACTTTTTTTCTTCATTTATATACATTTGTGAAATCGATTAGATATTGGATTAAAAACCAGTGTGAGATAATGTACATTTAGAGTTAATAATATGAATGTTATTGATCCATTACAATCAGATGGGAAATAAGACGAGTGTTTTTATAGTCAAGATGAGTAACTTGTTAGAATGTGCTTGAATTGAAATGGAATTTTAAGTTTATTTATTATCCTCTTCTGATTTGACTGACTGGTGGTAATAATATATTCCATTCATATCTCTGGTATTTGAATAGAGTCATTCCTATTGCATGTGTTGGGTGTAGACTCAATGAACCAAGATTCAGTAATCAAACTCTCTTCACCTACATAGATAACTTCTTAGAATTTTAACCCTCTTTCACCCTATTGTGTGGTTTTGTGTTAATCCATGCATTGCGATTGTTCTGCTTTTTCTAAATTACTCATTTTCTCGGGGTCAATCACTTTTACCTCAGCTAAATTCTTATGTTCCGACAACCTGAAATCCTCCGATCTACTATTTTGGCCTGTGTGGTTGACCTCACCGTAATTGCAGAGTATTTGTAAATTATATTATTTTGTTTAATCGGGTCCATCGGATCTTTTAGCCTACAGGGCTTGTCTCTAAGTAAGTTTGTAGGTTTGAATGTCAACCTAATTCCTGCTTTATTGAGAGTCCCACGTAGGGTCTCAGATGTCCCCTCCTCCTTATATGGTATAACAGTGATTGACTTATATTCTCTCCTATTCTTGTCATCATTATTAGTTTCACCATCATTTTTAAATTGTTCTTGGCCTTCTTCGATGTTCCTAATGAATTTTATAGGACAGTTATTCCACACCAACCATTTATTCTTCTATTGGTTTTATTTCATCATTTAGGTCTTTTCTTGTGCTACTTAGTGCAATGCATCGGTTTGTTAGACACGTAACTAAGCCTGCTTTAATAGCTAACGGATGAGGTGAATTAAAGTCTAAATATCTATTTCAATGCGTTGAATTCCGCATCAATAATGTAACTGAATCGCCTGAGATATTTTATCAGCAGCTAAAAATGATGGAGTCGACTTCTGGTCTATGCATCCCATCCTGCACTGATTCGAACCTAGATGATGACAATATAGGAAGCAGGGTATCTGTGATCTGAAACAGCCACAAAGCCAGCAAATACTGAAGAATCCTTCCCTATCATCTGCTGAGCACCAAATTACTGCCAAACACACCCAAGTGCGGCATACTTTAAACATCAGAGGCTGTCATGATTCTCCTTATACAACAGGTGATCCGTATGCTGAAAGAGCATGTCCAGATACTACTACTTCTCTGGCTGACCTTCAGCGGGGACTATAAATTCATGGATTAGCACTATAATCTTTTCTAACTTTTCTGATATTCAGTGAATTGTTATGTTAATGGTACCGAACAGTAATCCGTTGATATTATTATGGATTAGATGTTACTTAAACAACATTAGTGTTGTTAATAACACTAATTCATTCACTATTATGTGCATATATAACTGTAGAACCTGTTGAAGAAGGGGTTCTCCAAAAGGGTATTCTTTGTTGAGTATCCATTATTTTGAAAAAAAATACTTGAATTTATTTGTGATTCGGAGGCAAATAATGCACTCAATACTTGTTTCCACAGATATGAAGATTTAACTAGAGTAGATTTTACGAAAAAAGACAAAGTTTGGAAAGTTAGACTCTTACTACAGAAGTTGAGTACAGACAGCTGAACTAGACAAATACTGTAAAATGTCTCTTTTCTAAAAAACCCAGTAAAATAGAACATTTGACGAAACCGTCCAGACACTCACTTTATCAGCAGTTCAACATACGTTAGAACTATATGAAACTGGTACTAAACGAAAATGATAATATTCACATTCAGCTTGGTATTGTTAACCACTTATGTGAACGGCTCAAGTGAAAGTCACTGACCGAAGATAAGTTCAATGTCCTTACCTTTTTTTGTGGTTTACAGTCTTCCAATTTTGCTGACAGACTTGAACAAGACCGGTAAATAACGTTGGTAGATATTCACGAAGAATATCAGCGATTAACAAACCTATGTAAAGATGCCTTGTTTCATCTAATCTGGCAGCCAAGCGGAAGTAAATGAGGTGGATTCGGTAAGGTCAAATTCATCACATCGTTCACAAGAGAGTCTGCCTTTAGCATGTAGGCACTATGAGGCTCGGCATTGTATGAAGTCACACCCGAGCAGGCACTATAAATGTCAAAAATGCAACACCCTTGGATACAAAGATTGTTACTGTAAGTAGAAACCAGTCTTGTCTATTTCCAACGTCAAAAGCTATGGATATCACAGCTGCCTATCATATCAGTACTCTTGCCCTACATAAATATAATGAGCTGACAATCAGCTCACAACCAGCACATCTGCAAATAGACTCTTCATCCCATTAGACGGTGATATCGAGGGAGTGATGGCAGAATGTGCAATGCTCCACCATGGAGAAGACAAAGCAGATAGTAGTAAGTGGATGTAATAGAGAACTTCACCTAAACGGGCAGTTGAGGTGCAACACCGATTTCTGAGAAATCCAATATACCTGGATGTGCAATGCGAAAAGTTCAAACCTGAATTTGCTGGTGTTTATCTGGTTTGAAAGACTAAGGTAGTAGGAGATCCTTTCGAATGGTGTATGTATACACCCTTCCTTGAACAAAGAAAGGGTTAAAGTGACCTTGAAGGAAGAGAGACAAACCCAAAGTTTGTCAAATCAAGGGTATACAGCAGGTGAGGACGTAACTTTATCATCCGCTAGTCCAAAGTCAGGTGGGAAATCTTGTGACCAAATTCATGAGAGCTTTATTAAAAGCAGGTGAAGCTACATCGATAATGATACAAAAATTTTTTTTCGCATACCACACCATGTCAAAGGAAGAATGGAATTAAAGTCCAGTGATTGGTAGTAATGACATCTTCAGTAACTGTTTTTGTTGACTAAAAATTCGACTTTTTGTCTAGTGGCTTTATTAGCTGATGGATGTGACCCATAATAATGCATCAGTTAATTGCTGATTCATTCATCCCTGTGCGAAGCTCCCTGCTATATTCGATGTTTCCGTTGATTAAAATTTCAGCATTTTCTCAGTCGAAATGGCGTCTGCAATTGTCGATATGCATCGGTATGAAAGAAATTTCATTAGCCGGAGAGGGGTTATTAGCCTTATGTATTATTTTACTTCTTTTCTGCTTCTATTACTGGTTAGATAGGCAGAAGTGCTTCGCTCGACAATCAAATCCAGATTTTCCGTTTGGCATATGTGATAAATTTCAGCAATTTTTGCTTTAGTATTTTGTGTCCGTCGTGGTAACTCCTCCAGTGTTTGTTTCATTTCCATCCTATTTTATTGTCATATATTGTTACATAAATTAAAACTACTGTTGGTATTAGATGGTTGGAAGCAATCGGTAGAAAGCCGTCAACCAAGATTTCATGCTAGTTGGCATTCACAGCAGTCAGCAAGGTGTATCTGTGACCTCGAAGGAACTCATGTGCTTTCTGAGATTCGAACCCATGCTACACAGTGACTACTGCACTCGCAGCTCACATTGAACTATTCAGGCTCGCTATCTATCTCTTGTAGGACTGTATTTGATACTTTTGATAAGACACTATTGTAATCTGTCTAGTCCTTTGTGGGATACACACTGAATTCTATCAGCCAAGCTTACAATGTGAATTTCAATCTAATAGGGAACATGAGTTCCTTCAAGGTTGTAGATGCGTCTTGCTGTCTGCTAAGTGTCAACTAACATGAAACCTAGTTTCAAGGCTGCCTGCTAATTGCCTCTAGCCATCTATTACCAACAATTCACATTGCAGTGTGATAGTGAGCCATCTAGAATGGTGGCCACATTGTAAAGCTGACTAATAAGATTCATTTTGCACCAAAATAAAGGACTAGACACATTACGCTATTTATTGACTGATGTTTAACCAATGGAAGAAATATTCAGAAAATTCCTCGTGAACGACCAAAATTCAATATCGATATTTATTTGGATGTTTCAACCAACTTTGTAAATGATATCCATTTTTTTCTAGACTGCATATCATTGTTCTGACCTTTGCATATCCTATGCTGACTTGAATCTTATCATTTGTCTTTGTCCGTGCTCAACCTGTAGGTGTAATGCTTCTGTTTACAGTCGTGCGGTACACTGATGGTGTGTTCTGTTACGAAGTGATTTGGTTTGAGTGAATCAAGGTCATCATAACCTCGAACTGTCTGCGGAAGTTGTTGGTGTGTCAATCCTATGGACAGAGTTTTGATCCCTTGTTGTCTGGAATACTCTACTTGATTCTAATGTATTTCTTACAGTTGAACTTCAGTTAAATAATTTTGTTCTACAGTAGCTATTTTGTACTTAGAAAATTATCTTGCCTGTTTTGTTGCCTAACTCTACTTCTGAGGAAGTTTATTTTTATTTTATTTTATATTTTATTATAGCTCGACTCCATATAGAAATTTTTGATACAAGTATGAAATTTTCAGCATGTGATATCGATAGCCCAAATTTTGCAGGCCGACCATTGATATCGGTGTACGTCGCCGGTGGTCAAGCGTGGTTAGCGAGCGTCCTAACCGCTGTGCTACCGACGCACAGGAAAGAACCAAAGATCTAACCACAAACAATCGTCATTTTTTGTTGTCCTTGAGGAGTTTTGTGACCATGTGCATCTCAAGTATTTTTTGGACATCTAAACGTGAAACCAATCTGGAAATCTTCGTCACTCAGCATCAACAGCGAAACTCGGATTTTTAATACGGGCGCCAAGTCAGTCAGCTCTTCTATACGGATCAGAAACTTGGCAGGCGGGTCACAAAGAATATTCCCAACAGCTTGTTGCAGACCGTTATCAACCAAAAACTGTCTTCGCTGGCTCTAAACTGAAGATCAGATGGCCGGGCAGGCCGGAGAGAATCACCAACAAGAAACTATGGGAACACACAAACAAAATAAGAAGCAATTGCCCAAATATGCAAATATGCAGGAGAAAGTGGAGATGGATTGGATAGGCACTCGCTGAGGAGACCGCCGGGTGACATCGCGCGCGTCATGCCATTGCTCGACTGGAACCAGGCCGAAAGGGAAGCGGCGAGTGGGACATCAGTGCAAGGGTGACCTGGAGTAGATCGTGTGAAGAGGAGTTGAAACAGTATGGAGTGACATGGACGCAGGTGAAAAGTGGAGCAGAAGACAGAAGTGGCAAGTGGAGACGTGCAGTTGAAGCCCTATGTTTCACTAGGAACCCAAGGGAACTGTAACAATAATTATTATAAAACGTTAGGTCACAGAGATCGGTTTCGCTCCATTCAAACTGGGATGAGTTGGTTTTTAGTCGATTCACTCTCTGTGGGAAGTAAGAAATCTTTAAATGCTAATGTGTGCTATGCTTGACATAATAAACAGTTTCGAGAAAGAAGGTATATAGCTAATACTACATAGTGTTTTTCTTAAATAACTATTTTTAGGGGTCTACTAAAGTCACATCTGAATACTCCCGAATTTCAACGTCATCTACTTGGAAAGTGTCATACGAAATCGAAAAGTAACAATAGAGTCAAGGAAACAAGTTCAACAGTTTCAAAACCCGATCACAGCAAACACTTAATCAACATATCTAACAATCTGAAATGCGCAAAACAGTCAAGAGAAATTAATTCAATACCCTGAAACACTTTTGGGTATGTGTAATTTTTAAATACCATTCTGGATAGCATATCTATAAGATTATATTTCGAAATATTTTTTTATAACTGAACATTTAATGCTTTTGACAAGAGATTAACTAACCTCTGTAATCTAAAATGAAAACGGTGTAATTACTCAATCACGCAATCAAGATTTCCCCATCATTGTTAAAATTACAGAAGGTTTTAAAGAATGAAAATAACATTATCGTGATTTCCTGTCAAGATATTTTCAAACTGAATCGACTAACCGTATTTAGTCAGACAAGGTGACACAATGTCTTTATTTCTAATGTTTACTTACTTATTTAATCGCCTAAACCAGTGGAGTGTGCGACGAGCGTTTTTCTCCTCTTAGGACTAATCAGCAATGATACATAAGCATGGTTTTCCAGCCAAGAGTTGGATCCAATGGTCAAAACTTATTTATTTATTTACTAAACTACTAATTTAAGACGCTTATCATTTGTGCAACAAGCACTCTTACGCATGTGTTCATTGTCCTGCTGTTTAGCGTCTTACACTAAACACTGTAAAAGAACTGGAAATATTATATTATTATTTTCTTTAATTCCTAGAGAAACATAGGGCTTCAGTCGCTCAAGTCTCCATTGCGTTCGGTTTTCTGCCAACGTTTTCACCTGGCTCCAAGTCTGCTCACATGCTTTCATCTCTTCTTCACATGACCTCCACCAAGGCGACCTCGCGCTAACGATCAACTCGCCACCTGCCTTTCGAGTTCCACTCGAAGGCTTGTCTAGTGATGTCACTTGATGGTTTCCTCAGAGTATGGCCAATCCACCTCCATTTGTTCTTGCTTATTTGTTGCACAATCGGTTCCTGGTTGCTGATCTTTTCTGGCTGGCCATCTGATCTTGACTATTGAGAGAAGGCAGCTGTTGATGAATATCTGTAGTTTTTTTGAGGTGCTCTTTATGATGCACCAAGTCTCTGATCCGTATAGTAGCACTGACTTCACATTTAATGCTGAGTGCTGTTGACCTCAACACAGACTTGAGAGTAATGAAAGCTTGTCTTGCTTTTCCGATCCTTGCTTTGATATCCTTGTCAGTTCCGCCTGTAGGTGAAATGATGCTTCCCAGGAAAATAAGGGAGTTGCTTCTCTCAGATTTCTCCCGTTTAAGCTGATGGGAGCTGATTGTTGTCTGTTGTTGTTGCCGTTGCTGCTGTTGGCCTGAAATCTTCATCACCTCTGTTTTCTGTATGTTCACCTGAAGTCCTATCTTCTCTGGATGTTTTTTCTGCCAACTTGTTGCTTTTCACTTGCATATCTTCCAGTTTGTCGGTAACCAAACATATATCATGGCGAGGTCCAGATCCATCAAGTTTTTTTGTATGAGTCCATTTTATGCCTGTTTCCTAGTTGCCTGCTGTCTGTCGTATTATCCAATCAACTGCAATCACGAAAACCTTTGGTGATATTAGGCAGCCTTGTCTTACTCCTGTCTTTACTTCGAAGGATTCCGTAAGTTTTCCGTTGTGGATTACTTGGCATGCAGCATTGTCGTAGGACTGTTGGATGAGATGTATAATTGTCGATGGCAAGCTGTAGTAGCGAAGTAGTTTACAAATCATCTCTCGATCGACGCTGTCGAAGGCCTTTTCAAAGTCGATGAAGTTGAGGTAGACAGGTGACTGTCATTCCAAACTCTGTTCAATGATGATCCGTAGAGTGGCGATTTGATCAATACATGACTTGTTTCTACTGAATCCAGCTTGTTCCGGTCGAAGTTTTGCATCCAGAGCTTGTTTGATTTTCTCCAGGATGATGCGGCTTAGTATTTTGCTTGGGATAGACAGGAGCGTAATGCCGAGAAGTCACGAAAGCGTTTTATAATGAGATCATTTGTATAAACAACTTGTAGAATTCAAGGGCTCACAAAATAGTTCTCATCATACGCTGACATCGCGCATCAGGCCCTCGAGTGGAATCTGAGGAAGACATGAAAAAATATAATGTGAGGAAGAGATGAGATGAGCTTATGGGGTATTGTGCAGCCAGCTAATTAAAACTTCAGGATAGAGGATAAAATGAAAATGTGTTTTTGAAGCCCTATATTTCACTTGAAACTCTTAGGGGAATAATAATAATAATACACTGACATTTGTTTCAGAATCGTTAAGAAACCAAAGCAGGTAAGACAGCTTCGTATGACACAAACAGAAATATCATAGTTAATTGACGTTTCAGTGGTTCTTATTGGTTGATCTCAAGATAGATTAATTCAGCTTTTGATGGCTAATAAATTCCATCAGTATATTCGGATAAAATAGTTTCTAGTTGATAACACTGATTGCGTGTTGCGTCAAGATGCTTCAAGATGACAGCATCCATGAAGTTTAAGTGAATATATTTAGATTCAGTAAACAAATTGTTAATTGATTCACTACAAACAAAGATGTTTACTTGATGATAATACCACACAGCCTTACACTTTTAAGTGAAATCTCTTCCTAACTAATCACTAGCTGATAACAGTTAGACAGCCGTTGAAAAACCAGAAAGGAGTACTGGATGGCTGTTTTGTCCAGCTTTCAAGCTATACAGGAGTACAGATCTACTAAAGTTCGAACACATGCCCTTCGCTTTTGCAAAGCGA
Source organism: Trichobilharzia regenti (assembly GCA_944472135.2). Lineage (NCBI taxonomy): Eukaryota > Metazoa > Platyhelminthes > Trematoda > Strigeidida > Schistosomatidae > Trichobilharzia > Trichobilharzia regenti. Next base: position 67,184,486 of record OX235264.1, on the reverse strand, counting down.
GCTTGTATACTATTCGGCCACTGAGACTTGACTATATGGTGCATGAACTCAAAACTTTTATCAATTCGCAATATTCAACGCAACTACCAGTCAGTGTCACAGGTGGTAGATAGACTCCACTGAATACACAGCCCTTCACCAGAACTCCACGTAACTTCCTATATAGTGGCTCTTGAGCATGAGATTAACTTACAAGTGTTAATTTGCAGGTATTTGAAAGCCTACTGGTCTGATCGCAAGCTGACATCAGTTCGATAGCTACTGGAAAACCATCGGGGAGTACTGGACAGTATCTGTGAGTTTATGATAAATAAATACACAGAGCTTATAATTCTTTCTCTTCAATAAGGCAACATAATTCTGCAAATAATCTACAGGATTTTTGTTTCCTTCACGTTCCCCGGTGGTACATAGGGCTTCAAGTTAGTGGCTTGAAGTTTCTGTAGCAGTGTTTATTTTACAGGATGGGGTTACTAGCCTCATGCTCAACCTTTCCTCTTTACCAGCCTTATTTCTCGCTGAGTGAGGTAAAGGTGGCCGAGGATCGAACCCTGGACCATGTGCATGGTCGGCAAGCGTCCTAACCGCTATGCCACCGACTCACCTACAGGAATTTAGGGATTGATAATTCCTAACCTACTCTATGACTGACTACCTGTTTACTATGTTTGTGTACATTTATGTTGCAGGATACCTATAAATCGATATATATATATATATATATATATGAAGGCCACCTTGCTCACTTAACTAATTTTTACCATGTTTTTTTAAACTGACAGAAGTCTTCAGAAAGCTGGATTTCTATGAAAGGCATATCATATTTATTTCCTCATTTATTGTAACCAGATTATGAAGGACAGTTTACTTGACGGTAAAAGCAGCGCAATATTATAATTCTTAAGTAACCCTCCGGAATGAAACACTCAGCATACATTTTATACCTCTGAATAAGTTCAGAGAAAAAGTCACATTTCTGAAATACATATATATATATATATTTGTAATATTTATTACAAATCACCCCCCGTCGTGTTTCCCTTTTACTCTTTTTGCTTGATTGCAATTTTTTTTTCTTTGAATAAAGAGACTTCTTAATAAAATTACTTATTTTGCTTTTATTCTCAAAGTAACTACACGGATATGTATCACTTATTTGACTGTCAACTGTTCCCTTCTTCTTTCTTCAATGCCATTTATTTGTTTATCCAACTGAATAATTTCAAGCGAGGAACTGTTTACTGGTTCCTTCAGAAAGAAAAACTGGTATGCTCAAAACACTATTTCTCCTTATCTCACTCACTCCTTGTCCTGTTTCACCATAGTATATCTCCTGTTTATCATTTATCACATTTTGATTTTAATTTCTTCTAAACTGAAAAGTCGCAACAAAAATTGTTTCTTTAAGTCTACACTTGTTGGATCACTTGTTTTCAAGGCTTGTTTTTCTTCTTTTTACTTTATCCCATCTTGTTATTTTTTTCTGTTTGCCAATTTTACTATTCGAGTAGAAGAATAAGGAAGATAAAAGTAAATTGTTGTTGATGATGATGATCTTCCTATCGTGACTTCTCGGATCACATTGCTTCACTTTCCCTTTTTGTTTCTCTCATGAAGTAATCCTTTCTTTTTGTTAGTTGACTGAGGTGTGTGTGTGTGTGTGAAATAAACTAGATAAAAGAGAAAAACAACAACAACAACAGCGATCATGAATAACAACAACAATCATTCGTTAGTTAGTTAGTTAGCTAGCTAGCTAGCTAGCGTGAAATAATCGTGTGTGAAAATAAGATATCGTGGAATTTCTTAAAGTCAGTTTTAATATAAACAAAAATAGGTGGAAAATATGAATAAAGTTTGATGTAAGGATATAATTCTGTCACATTATAAGCCTGTTCTTTCTAAATGAAATAGTTCTGTTTGAAATAATATACTCTGATACGGTAATGAGTACTGTATATACACTGTGATCGAGAGGTGGTCAAGTTATATTACTCAATATATTACAAAATTTTTTAGAGGGTTGCAGGTGATCGACAAGAAGCCTTCGACTTAAATTTCGTGCTAGTTGACACTCATCAGTCGGCAAGGCATAACTGCGATCTTGAAGGAACTCATACCCCTCCTGAAATCTAAATCCATTTCACCTAGTACTATAGTGAGAGATAATAATGTAGTGAATGACTTCCTGTAAGACCGTACTGGATATTCTGATTGAATACTAGGTAGTATTTTGTGCTGAAGAGTACAAGCAGTCAAGAAATCTAGCTCAGAGACTTCCAGCGGATTGCTTCTGATCATCTAATAAAAACCATTAGGGGCGCCACATGGTAGCGAGCCACATAGCATGGTGGCCATATTGCGAACTGGACTGATAGAATACAGATAGTACTAAAAGTTGGACTAGACACATTACACTTGTTCCTAAATTGTGTCCAATTAAAGTATAACCATGTGCTTCATCAAATAATTTCACCGTAAGTGATGCTACTTATAGATACATTGTCAGGTTGTGGAAGAACGAGTCTTTTCAGCTTTCTCCTAAAAACTGACAGTCAGGTAAATGATTGAAACTGTAGAGAAAAAAGACGTAGTTTTGAAAATGTTCTCCACCTAAAATTTATTTGTATTAACAAAATGCTAAATTAGTCATGAATTTCACAAACTGAAGTAGTATTCACAGCTTTAAGTTTCTCCAATAATGACAAAACTGATTACATTTCTGCATAAATGACTAAGAACTATACACAGACGGTGAATTCTATGCTTATAAATAAACTAATATGAAAGAAGGTAAAATAAATCATCTAAAACAGAGAAACATACCCATAAAAATTCAATGAAGACAAAGTGAGGATAGCAGACAAGAAAACTTCTACTTTGTCGATGAAGTCACCAACTAGGCTGTACAATTCCTGAGAAACATCCCGGATAGTTTCGATCAGAGATCAAAATAAGACGGAAAACAAAATAAAGTTAGGTAATACAAGTAGAACAAACTACAGACCTTTATCATGCTAGTTTTCTATCAAGTTCCAATCCTGGATAAAAAGGGAGGGTTGAGGCTTTGTGCTAGCAACTCCACCCCTGAAAAACAAACAGATCGCTACAGAAACTTCAATGCACCAATATATTAAAAATTCTAAAAATGTAAACAGTAACCTTATTTTTCGCTGAAATTGGGGAAGTGAAATGACGCAGGCTGGCGAAAGCTTTCGGGAAGCCAGTCAGCCGATGTGCTTTCTTTCGATGAAAGCAAAAGTAAGGATGGGTACCTGGAATGTTCGTACAATGTACGAAACTGGAAAGGCTGCCGCAGAAATGAGGAGATATAGAATAGAAGTACTGGGAATCTGCGAAAGCAGATGGAACGGATGTGGAAGGTGCCAACTACCAACTGAAGAGACAATGATCTATTCCAGTTACCCAGGGGACAATCACGAGCACACCGAGGGAGTGACCATCATGATGTCACCAACAGCAGCCAAAGCTCTCATGCAGTGGGAAGCAATCTCCTCCAGGACAATGACAGCCAGGCTCAACTCAAAAGGAAGGAAAGTTACAGTCATTCAATGCTATAAGCCTACAAACGTCTCAGAACAAGAGAAGAAGGAGGCTTTCTACAGACAACTACAAACAGTAATGGACAACGTCCCAAATGGCGATGTCAAAATCCTGATGGGTGATATGAATGCGAAGCTAGGAGGGGACAATACAGGAAGGGAACTCACCATGGGTGGCGAGGCCCTCGGTGAAATGAACGACAATGGTGAACTCTTCTCAGACTTCTGCACCTTCAATGATTTGGTGGTAGTGTGTTCAAACACAAAGTTATATACAAGGCGACATGGATTTTACCAGATGGAAACACCAAAAACCAGATAGACTTCATTTCAATCTCAAGGAAGTGGAGACGGAGCCTACTGGACACAAGGTCGAGGAGAGGAGCAGATGTGCGTTCAGATCACTATCCAGTATAAAGGAAATTCAAGGTGAAGCTAGAAGCCCTGAGGATAGTTAGAGGTAGGCCACAATGCAAGTTCAGCACCCAAACCTGAAGGACAAAACCACAAGGGACACTTTCACTGCAACTGTCAGAGCAAAGCAGGAAACACTACGAGACATCACTGAAGAATCATGCGTGGAAGACCACTGGAACTTTCTGAGGTGATTTTCAACGATTTTAAGAAGAAAGAAGAGACAAGACAAGGAATGGCTCTGAACGGACACTTGAAAACTAATAGAAGAGAGGAGGATGGTGAAAGACAAAATGATATAATGCAAGGACGGACAGGAGAAGAAGACGCTGAGCTCAACTTTTACAGCACTAGACAAAGAAGTGAAGAAGAGTGCTAGGAAGGACAAAGGACGATTCTACGACAACCTGGCCACTGAAGCTGAGAAGGTAGGAGGCAAAAGGGACCTGGGGACACTATATCAGATAACCAAATCTCTATCCGGGAAGAGACCAACACAAGCGAAACCTATAAAAGACAGCCAAGGGAACCCAATTACCAAGGAAGAAAAACAGATTAAACAATGGGCGGAGCACTTCAAAGGATTCCTGAACCGACCACCATCTGCAACCCATCCAGAAATAGCAACCACAGCACGTACACAACTGCAAGTTGACACCAATCCTCAAACGAGAGCTGAACTCTTGAATGCAGTCAAGCTTCTGAAAGCTGGAAAATCAGCTGAACCAGATGGAATACCCCCTGAAGCACTGAAAGCGGACCCAGAGACTACAGCAGACCTGCTGAATCCACTATTTCAAAAGGTCTGGAAGGAGGGAAAGGTGCCTACTGACCGGAAAAAAGGTTGCCTCGTAAAACTGCCAAAGAAGGGCAACTTAGGCCTCACTCTGCAAGAACTGGCGAGGAATCATGCTCCTGTCAACGCCAAGTAAAATCCTGAGTCGCATCATCCTGGAAAGAGTAAAGGACGCACTGGATACAAAACTTCGACCTGAACAAGCTGGATTCGGGAAAGGCAAATCATGTACTAACCAAATTGCAACTCTACGCATCATCATCACAGAACAAAGCACGGAATGGCAATCAAACCTATACCTCAACTTTATAGACTTTGAGAAGGCCTTCGACAGACAGCGTTGACCGTGAAGTAATTTGGAAACTACTCGAATACTACGGCGTACAGTGCCCCAAATATTCATCAACCTTATTCAACAGCTGTACGACAACGGAACATGTCAAGTGATTCATAACGGAAAGCTCAGCCAGGCGTTTGGAGTAAACACAGGAGTCAGACAAGGCTGGCTGCCTATTATCACCCATGATAGTCCTAATTGTGGTGGACTGGACTATGCGTCAGACAGTGGGAAACGAGAAACAGGACAGGGATATCCTGGACAGAAAGACGTGAAGAACCTAGAAGACCTGGATTTCGCGCGTGGATGATTTATGTTTGATGTCACACACAATCGAAGACTTACAAGCGAAAACCGACAAACTGGTCGAAGAAGCAGCCAACGAAGACAGGACTCCAGGTGGACATAGACAAGACGGGGGTTATGAAAATAACCAATCAATAACAACAGAAGCAACATCCAGCGCCAATCACCATCAACGGGAGGGATTTGAAAGAGGTTACTTCATTCACTCACTTATCTAGGGAGCATTGTCTCAACTACAGGAGGAACGGACAAAGATGTCAAATCGAGCGAGAATCGGGAAGGCGAGAAACACATTCATCAACCTGAAACCAATCTGGAAATCTTCATCACTCATCATCAACAACGAAATTAGGTAGAATTTTCAATACAAACGTCAAGTCAGTCAGCTCTTCTATACGGATCAGAAACTTGGCGGGCGGGTCACAAAGAATATTCCCAACAGCTTGTTGCAGACCGTTATCAACCAACAACTGTCTTCGCTGGCTCTACACTGAAGATCAGATGGCCGGGCAGGCCAGAAAGAATCACCAACAAGAAATTATGGGAACTAACAAACAAAACAAGAATCAATCGCCAACCAACAAATATGCAGGAGAAAGTTGAGATGGATGGGACACTCGCTGAGGAGACTGGCCGCCGGGTGATATCGCTCGTGCGTCAGGCCAATGTTCGAGTGGAATCCGAAAGGGAAAAGGCGAGTGGGACGTCAGTGCAAGGGTGACCTGGAGTAGATCGTGTGAAGAGGAGTTGAAACAGAAGCAAGTGGAGACGTGGAGTAGAAGCCCTGTGTTCCACTAGGAACTCAAGTGAACAATAATAATAAAACAGACCTCCATCAACAGGTGTCTTCGCTCAATACTACTCAAGATCAGATGGCCGCGCAGAAAAGATCAGCAACGGTGATCTCTGGAAATAATCAAACCAAAGGGAAGCCATATGTGCAAAAAAATATGCTGAGAGAAATGCAGGTGGGTTGCCCATACTCCGAGAAAACCATCAGGTGACATCACACTCTAGGCCATCGCTCAAGTGGAAATCAAATAGGAAGGGGCTAGTTGGTCGTCAGTGCGAATGTGACATGGAGGAGGTCATGTGGAGAGGAGATGAAAGCACGTGGGCAGACGTGAAGCCAGGTGAAAACTTCAGCAGAGAACGGAACGCAATACAGACGCGCGACTGAAGCACTATGTTCCTCAAGGAATTAAAGGAAACAATAATAATAATACAAGTAGAGATTGAAACACTACGATCATGAAAAATAAACAGGAAGTAAGCATAAAATAATATGGTCGGATTATAATGGTTTTCTTGAGAAAATAGTCTGTTTTTGATGGTTAAGAGATGAAAGGACGTTGACTTTTACGTAAAGTATGAAGTATGCAACGCAAGTTCCTATCCTCCAACTCCCGTAGTAGCTGTTCTAACCAATGTATTTTAATATCAAAACTGTAGTGCAATGATGATTACTTAGCGAGCTAGGGATCATGTACTAACAAGTGAACAAAATTAACATGACACCAAGTTAAGTACAGTGGATAAATAAATTATGAATTCTGTAGACTTATAATTTCATGGAACTTTTGCTGCTACAATGGCCATATCAATAACGAAGGTTGAATATACTTCTTTTGAATGCACAGTATTTTCTTCAAGGTTTAAGATGGAAAATGAGTCAGTTGCTCCTAAAAGAAGCTGAATTTCCCCAAGAAGACTTTCAAGATCCGTTAAAACTTCTCAAAGAGAATGAAATCTAGATATCTAGCTGTATATGTAACATTGTATCTAGCAAAGTTGACATCAGTTACCAGCAAAAATGTTAGGATAATCAATTAAAACAAGATTGTAATATCTACCTCCATCAGTAAGCATTTATAAAGCCCTCATACTAATAGTTGTTTGTTTAATTCAAACCTACACCGCTTAAAATCTACCTCACACAGACTATACCACCTGGATTGCTGTAATCTGTTTACATCCTCTGCAGTGAAGCTATTTCGCTGTTATATAAAATAAATGTAATAAAGTTACGAAAAACAGAAAGAATTTAAACTGAAAAAGACTTTTAGATAACTTGAAAATGATATGCTTTACTAAGGTATGAGTATTTTTCAATTAATTGATTTTCAAACAAGCAATAAAGGTTCATAAAGCAGGATTTAATGAATTCATCAAATTTCGGTAGAACTCGTCAGCTGAATACTCTACATACACGGATATACATACTTTTGAAATTATATTGGGAGATATAAGACTGATAAGTAAACAAACTACATTGAATTAATCATGCAGAAAGACACGTGCGAATGTTTTCCAGGTCATGTCCAAATAGATAAGGGGAGAGAGAGAGTATGAGAGATCAAAATTAAGATAAATTGCATTACGCTTCAATTACATCACTTAGATAAACAATTAGTCACTAGGGAATATAACGTACAAGAAGTAGTGAAACGAAGACTCGTCAAAGCCATCAAGAGAACTTATTATGCTGCAAAACTTGTTATCCTTAACACCACCAAGCGAGTGCTTCAACAATCTGGGAAAGACCAATCGCCAATACTCGACACTTCAAACTGCATATATCAATTTGAGTGTGTTTGTGGCAGCAAATACATAGGTCGTACGGAAAGGCGATTGTCTACTCGCATGATGGAGCATCTGCCAAAACGGTTGAAAACAGCTGAGTTCAAAGTGCCAAAATCCTCAATAACAAAACATCTTGTAGATTACGGACATGATATCGACGCAGTCAAGTCATTTACCTTTGTCAGCAAACAAAGAAACAAGAAGATGCTTGCAATTGCAGAGGCTTGTGCAATTCGAATTTATAAACCAGCTCTCTGTATACAAAAGGAGATGGTCGTGACTCTTAATCTACCTTGGAAATACGTTTTATTCTCTACTTGTTATTATTCAACCTCTTCTTCTTACTATTATTGTTATTATTATTACCATTATTATTATTATTCTTTATTCATCTAAAACTATGCTTTATCAGTAAGATTATCTTAACTCACTTCAACACTATTAAAATTTTTATTATAACTATTACTATTGATATTAGTCTGTTTGCAATTCTCGTTATATTCCCTAGTGACTAATTGTTTATCTAAGTGATGTAATTGAAGCGTAATGCAATTTATCTTAATTTTGATCTCTCATACTCTCTCTCTCCCCTTATCTATTTGAGCATGACCTGGAAAACATTCGCACGTGTCTTTCTGTATGATTAATTCAATGTAGTTTGTTTACTTATCAGTTTTATATCTCCCAATGTAATTTCAAAAGTATATATATATCCGTGTATGTAGAGTATTCAGCTGACGAGTTCTACCGAAATTTGATGAATTCATTAAATCCTGCTTTATTAACCTTTATTGCTTGTTTGAAATTCTTATCGGGAAATAAATGTTTTAATTGATTTTCGTTACCTATCTATCTGATCAGTGTTTGGTAATTTTAGCTGACACGAATTAATACTGGTTTCTTATGGAATAAGTACATCTTAAACACTACATTACTTAGTATTCATTCATTTTATTATATGACGGCTATTTTTATTTTGAGGTGGTTTTGTTCTCTGAGCTGGATGGTTAGTTTGCGAAGCTTTCATCACCTTACTGGGTGACATCTTCAGCGCATACTTCAATTTGAAGTGAGCTTTAGGTTTCTCCACGAGTTTATTAATCATCTCTCCTGGTGACCTTGGACGTGATTGGTTGTTTGTGTGTGTTTTCACACCTTCTAGGTTACTTGTATTGGAACCGGTTGTTTCTTTGACTTGAACTTTGACCCTTATTTTATGTACCCTTATTTTTATGTACTTTGTCCTCTTAAGCTGGTTATGCTAGCAGTGATTTCTGTTTTCATTTAGCCTAAACTGACGTCAACTTATATTTAAAAAAAACTATGTCTGCACTCTTTAAAATATTTGGTTTTTATAGAACGACGTTTAGGAAACACCTTTTGCCATCATAACGGGGTATTAAACAATGTTCATTTTCGAAATGCTTGTATTTGTACGACATATGTATCACGAATTGGCATAGGCTGGAATTCATGCACTGGCCATTGTGTCAGGTCCCAGTGACTTGTGACTAAAAGACCGTGCATTCGAACTCTGGTGGGTTCATATTTATGAAGGATTGCAAACAAGGACGCAATAGCTTTCCAGTACTTCTTGTTGAGTTTCCCAGTGATCCTTTAGCTGATATTACTTTGTGATTGAATCGATAACCAATGAAATCTCTGCAAATTAACAGTTTAAAAACAAACATATTTGTAATTGTTGGCAGTACTGTGTTTTCTCTGAGCTGAATGATTCACTGGTTAAACAAAGAGAGGACTTTAAAATACCGTGAGCTGTATCCCCTGGATGATATATATGATCAGTTATTTCACGAGTTAAGTTACCACTGCCCCTATATAAAAGTGTATGAATAGTTCCTGCGTTAATAGAATATCAAAAAGGTTTCAAATTAGTAGGTATCTTCACAAACCAACAACAGTCACAGAGACGCTCGGAGACCAAGCAGTATGAGGCAGATATTTCATCCTAGTTCGCGGTTCTTCACACATCACTTCAGAAGGTTGGCAGTGGAGGTATATTGTGGATCGAAAGAAGCTGAAACTTACAGATATTCAAGATCCTATGAAGTTACTGAAAGTTTAACAGACTGGCATCATACTTTCATGGTAGTGGGATGGACCTATAGTGTAGTCTTGGGTGAGCACTGAGGAAGAGCCTCAAACCAGGACGAAACAGCCTTTAATTTTTATCGGTTTGTCTCAAAATTCGCATTGAAATGAATTTAAATCCTTGCAAAGCCTAAAATATGAAATTAATGTCTATTAATATGTCACTGAATTCTCGAATGAATAGTTTATTTCTCAAACCATCATTTAAGAGTGGAGTTGGTTTCACGTGGCACTATATACTGAAACCCGAAGTGTTTATTTAAAGCTATTTAATTAAAATGGAGTATGAAAAATTAGAGGAAACGGATGCATACGCTATTAAATTGTCAACTAAGACTTTCTGTTGGATATCCGAAATGTTATCTTCAAATAAAGTCGCTTCCTTTCCTTTCAGACTTTATACGAATGAAATGAGCAAATAGACACTAATTCATGGTACAATAGCACTATTAATAGTTTGTTAAGATAAGATGCGATAATAGCTTTATTCCAAATCAGTACTTGTGATACAGAATGGAATTCTCAGCATTTTTACTACAATATTGCATCCAGTTAGTACATTAACAATAAATATAGTTCTACATAGATTAAAGTTATCTCAGTCAGTTTTGACAACAACGTATTAGCAAGTCGGTAGAAAAGCCAAAATTTAAACAGTGTTTGAAGGTGTTAGAAAAGTTGATACTACTAGCATATTTATTGGCGTAAGCGATAGCAAAATGGTCGAGATATACAGAGTGTGAAAGAACGAAGAAGAATGTTTTAAGTAGAGTTTGTAAGGAAGAGAGAAACAAAACAGCACATAACAAAAATAAATACAAAATGAAAAAAAAAGTAGAGAGAAAACGTTGTACCTATAAATGATGTGAGTCGGAAAGACGAGATCTATTTAATAAGTTAAAGGTTTCACGCCTAATGCTTTCTTTATCGCACAGAACACGAGCTAGGTAGGGTATGGATGAGTTTTTGTACTTACTAGTGCGGGCATATAGTTTCCTATATAGGCTTCTGGTTTTCCCTGAAGAGATACATGGGGAGAGTTGTGAATGTAGAGGGTGTTGTGAGTCAGATAAAATGGATGTAGCCCATTTTTCACATGAGTCCATGTGCCTGTCCACCAGAATATTAACAAGCTGGCTAAGTGGCAAACTGCTTACCCTGCTGACAACCTTTAACATCCTACGTAATGAGGTATAGTCTTTCTTCAATAGCCCAGGAAAGACTAGGGGGAACAATAGAGAATAATAGGCAGAATACGGGAGTTAAAAAATTGTAGGAGTAAGGGTTGGGTTACACCAGAATGTCTTAACTTCTTGATGTAGAAGGTAAGATGGAATATTTTCTTGGAAATCGTCAAGATATGAGACGACCAGGAAAGATAAGAAGATAGAGTGACGCCTAGGTATTTAATTTCCGACTTCGTTTCAATTTCAGTGCCATCTATGTTGCACACCCCGTTAAAGCTAACCAGTTTGTTTAGGTCAGATTCGTGCCTAAAGGTGAAATTAACTGTTTGGCATTTGGAGGGGTTTAAGGTGAGACCGTTTTCCCTGAACCATTGGCTGATTTCTGATAAGAAGTCATTTAGTATAGAGCAGTCACTTTGACATTTGACAGGTAAAGATACAGTTAGATCATCAGCATATTTGACAAAGTTAATGTCATTTGAAGATGTTAGGTCATGTAGGAAGAAGGAAAAGAGAAGTGGGGAGAGTACGGCACCTTGCGGGACACCAGCTTCAGTGTTATTATAGTTTATTTGATCATCATTAGTCCAATGGTTTAAAATTAGTGCCTAACTCTTACCACAATCCATCAAGTTCAAAACTTTAGCAATTAGTAGTGCTCTCTGAGCTGGTTGGTTCAGCTGCAGAGCTTCCATTTCCCTTCTGGACAACACGTCCAGCGCAAATTTTTAGCATAAAGTGAAATGATTTTAATTCTTCATGAGTGATGGAATTGCGTCTCTCTGTAACTATCTTTACATATATATATATATATATATGTATATATATTGATTGCATTTTATTGGCTTGGATTTCAAACTTTCTCGTCACATGATTTACTTTTTATTAGTTGGTAGATTTCATCTATATTAACATGTTTGTTAATTGCTGATTCATTTAGGTACCGAACAGGCTTCTCGGAATTCCCTGACTGCAGCTTTTGTGTTTCCTCTGTCTACGATTTTGACATTATCCCAATTAAACTGATGTCCATATTTATCCACATGCACTGATACGGAAGAAAAGATATCATGTCTTTTTACAGCCAATTTGTGTTTTTGGATTCGGATTCAAAGGGGACGCTCACTTTCACCTGTGTAATGTCTGTAATAGTTCACACAATTTGTTTTGTAAATGGTATGAATTTTATCTTCTTTTTCTGTTGGATCTTTCGGTGTGCACAGTATCGAATGTAGTGATTATGCTGGCTACATCGTGCTACATCGATTTCAAACAGTTTCGATATTCTAGCTGTTATATCAGAGATATTTTTTTTCTCACAAATGGCAGGATGAATTTTCTTGTAATCGTTGATGTTGGCTTGTTGTTGGTGTTATGACTCGATTTTAAAGACTTTTCAATGAAATTGTGAGGATATCTATTCCTTTTTAAAAATGTATTGTAGGTATCTTTCCTGTGTTCACTTCCACACCGAAGTGCTGCAATATGCTTGAATCGTTTTAAACAATGTTTGCACACAGTTTTTTTTCTGTGGGCAGTGAGGTTGAATTTTTACTATTTTAGTTGAATACTTGGTCTGTACGCGTTGATTTTCTATGTACTTGTGTTTCTAAATTTCCTGTGTTATTTCTCCTGATTAAGACATCCAAAAAATGGGATTTTGTTATCTAATACTTCTTCTCTTGTGAATTTAACATTTCCAAAGATGTTGTTTATTAATTTATGGGTATATTTGAAATTTTTCCTTTTAATTATGACAAATATATCATCAGCGTAGCGTGCGATCATTGAAGTATTTTACAAGTAGTTTTGATTGAGGAGTGCTTCAGATTACACCTGGCCTAATATCAACGGTGAATATGCATTTAAAATTGTCTTACGAGATTGTTTGAATTTTCTTGTGACTGGAAAAAACTAGCAAAAACTAGATGAATGAGTCAGATATTTTTGTGTAACTAATGGGTGTGAGGCATTAACAAGCTATTTTACTCATGTTATTCTTCAAATCACGGATATTTTACTGTTATATGATAGTTAAAGTGCATCTTGTGCAACTAATCTTAGATATATATATTGTAAACATTAACAAATGAGTTATGAAGAGTCAACTAGACAGAGGGTTATTCAAATGAAAACTAGTTTGCCTTCTGTTTGGGCCTAATTACTCATCATACAGGGAGTGAAATAAATATTGGATTCACCACCCGCCACCCCCCCCCCGTCGTACCCAGTGTTTTACTCCTTTAACATACTTCTTGCATACTGATTTCGCTAATTAGCATTTCAGAATTTAAGACAATTTGCTAATATGCATACAGTAGTGAGGGTGATGACCAAATGAATGAGGCAAAGACTTTAAAAATTTAGAGAATTACCTGAAACCAGGGTGAACTGAACAGCAGTTTTCACCTAGTTTGGTTTTCTTCATCCACTCGGGCGCATTACCCATTCAACCAATAAGAAAATGGAGTGAAATTTGCCCATGACTTCTAATTTGTGTCAATTTATGATTCACATCACTGCCGTTAACTATTGCTATCAGTAAGTATCTGTCTTCACGTCTGGCTTGGAAGACCCCATTGGTTATGATTGCTTACCAAAACTTCAGGTAGTTTAGTCTTGATGTCAGTTTCTAGTAGGCAGGTAGGATTATTAATCGCAATTTGGCAGCACTTAATATTGACGATTCACTGGACTCCATCACAGAGACAGTCAGTTCCCTCCTGATTTGAAGGTTTTTTACCTGACTCCCAGTGGGGTCATAGGTAAGTTTGCTAAAAAAAAACTCCAAAACTAAGACAAAATAACCGCCTAGTAATCCTAGGTTTTGATTTTCCCTTAACTGCCGTCAACTGGCGCAATTCAACTTGATACCCTTAATGAACGGAAAAAAAGAACTGATAAATTCAGGCTGAAGTACTCACTACTAAAAGCTTAGTACATAAAATCCCAATGCATATCGTCATATGACGTAAACCAATTTTTCGTGGTATACCAAAAAGAGAAAAAGACAACCAGAATCGCGGTAGAAAGTATTTTAGAAAAGAAAAGAGTATTCACAGGCGTGTGTTTACCAGTGTGCTTTTTCATAATGTTTCCAGAAATCTACTATGATATAACTTTTAAGTTACTAGACGCCATAAAATGACGTTAGCTGTAACGTCACTATCTATGGCGTGACTTACATAAAATATATATACAAACTGAATAGTTTTTATGTCAAATTCATCTTATTCTTCATTTTTTGTGTGTGTATGTCAACTTTATCAACTCTTATCATGGGAAATATTTTTCCTAAAGATTATTGATTGGATGAATCGTCTTGAGTACTATTATAGTCTTGTATTCTATATTTCATTTCAAACAATTTTTCTTCATAGGATAATTTATTGTGAGATGGTGACACATTACAATGACAAAATATTTATTACATAAAGTGAATTTTTAAATAGGCTGAAATGCTCATCCTGGTTGGATTCCACTGTTAGTCATCATCCGCCAGTTAATTTATAATTACATCCCTAGACATATTCGAAGCATCTGTACAAGAAAACGACATGTCAACCTGAGATCGAGCACTTTGTTCCAATCAATAGACAGGAAAATTTAAGAATTGAATTCAATAATTAATATGACCCGGTGCATAAAAGGTGGCTGTCGTGGCCCGAGTGGTCTAGTTTGAAACTATGGGCAATGGGTTCGAGCCTCGGTGGGAATATCACCAATCACTGTGGGATTCAGGTACACCCAGATGTCGTGTCAGTCTTAAACAGGACGAAACGCGCGTGCTGGATTACACTGCTAGTCACCATCCACCAATTAAAATTACTTTTTATTTGTGGCAAGCGGATATACATAATACCTGAATCAGTGGAAATATAAAACATTTGCATGAAGCATTGTGAATACTTCTTCCTTGAAACGAAGGTTATTCTTTTGTTCAGAAAGTCTGTAAATACGCTTAGTTTGACTGACTGATTTAATTTGAACCAGGAGAAGATTAAAGCTCCTTTTTGATTCCTACAAAGTTCCTAGTGGGTCATGTAGAAAATCCAAACAAAATAATTCAGTCAAAATACTCTTTTCAAATAATCACTTAATCCGTAGTACATATAAACGTTTTTTATAAGATAATAATATCGATTGTTGGAGGATTTCATTATGAGCTGACATCAGTTAGAGAACCATTGAAAAACCAGTTAGGAGCACTAGACAGTCAGTTGCTTCCTCTGTCCTAGTTTGGAACTCTTCACAATATGCACTCGCCAGTACTGTTCAAATCCAGGATTTTCCAGTAACAAGGCGAGGTAACCCGTAGAGCATTAAGCCACTGAGTCCCACCGATCCGATGGTCAGTGCATGAATTCCAAGTTCTGTCAATTCATGACACAGCGTGACCACTTTTCACTGTTTTCTTCGATAAAAGTTACTGCCTCACCTGCAACCTGCTTTACCCTACTGGCCACGGTTTCTCACTACAACCCCGGGTTAACTGCCTGAATAAGGCCAGTTGCGCTGTGGTGGTAGCGCTATGTCATGCATTGACAGAAGTTAGAATTCATGGGCTGGCCATTCGATCGGCTTCCAGTGGCTTAATCGTCTTCGAGGCCGCTGGCCTTGTAACCAGGAGGTACTGGTTTCGAACCTTAGCAGTGGGTGCATACTGTGAAGAATCCTAAACTAGGATTAAACAGCAGCTGTCCAGTATACTCCAGTGCTGATTTTACAATGGGGTTCAGCTCATAATGGAATCCTCCAATCAATCAAATAAAACAAAAGCTCCCTACAAAACCAATACTTAAAAAAATGTTAATTGTGACAAAAAAGTAGTTGGTCACGTACTCTATAACATAGTTGATGAAATGCAATAATCGCAAAGAGAGTCGATTAAAACATTGTGTCAACATGGTGGTGATTGTCATATGATAGTGATGCAATAATGCACACCTAAAAAATCACTATTCGCAAAGATGTCGCAAAGAATAACATCAGATTCTTGTTTTAGGAATGTTGTCATCTAAATCAGCTTTGGATTCAAGGTTCATATTATAACATTTTCTTAGTAACGAAAGATAAATCATATTTCATATGTTTTAACTGTATGGTTTTGTCTTCATATACCTAAAACCCGCCTACTTGAAATTACCCATATTGACCTGGTCTGTAGGTGTTGCAGTTTGAGGACTTTTACCCTTTCAAAAGTATTGCTGCCGGCTATTTCGGGGTGAACGAAGTTTATAGTCAATCAACCATAGTTTCTCCAATGTGGAACAGGGAGACAACATTGACATAAGTGTAAAACGTGGCCACCGTGGTAGAGTATAACTCCATTATACATAAGATTTTATTTTGATAAATCACACAGTGTTGTTATACAGTAATATTAACTGATGACCATGTTTCGAACACAATCTATAATTGCTCATAATCATATCAAGGTACTCACACAACTTATTTCCTTCATTTATATACACGTGCGATATTGACTAAATACTTGAATAAAACTAATATGGGATAATGTACATTGAGAAATAATAATACGAGTGTTATTGATCAATTACAATCAGATGGGAAATAAGACGAGTGTTTTTATAGTCATAATAAGTAACATGTGAGAATGTTGTGATGTGCTCGAATTGAAATAGAATTTTAAGATAACTTATTATCCTCTTCTGATTTGACTAACTGGTGGTAATAATATCTTCCATATTTCTAGTATTCGCACTGAGTCATTTCTGTTGCATGTGCTGGGTGTAGACTCAATGAACCAAGATTCAGTTATCAACCTCTCTGTCCACCTACCTATATTACTTTTTAGAATTTTAACTCTCTCCCACTCTATTGTGTGGTTGTTTGTTAATGCGTGAAGTGCAATCACTGAGCTTTTTTCTACATTACTTATCTTTTCTGGGTCAATCATTCTTACCTCAGCTAAATTCTTATGTTCTGACAATCTGATTAACCCCGATCTACTATTTTGGCCTGTGTAGTTGACCTCACCGTCATTGCAGAGTATTTGTAAATTATATTATTTTGTTTAATAGGATCCATCGGGTCTTTTAGCCTACAGAGCTTGTCTCTGAGTAAGTTTGTAGGTTTGAATGTCAACCTAATTCCCGCTTTATTGAGAGTCCCACGTAGGGTCTCAGATGTCCCCTCCTCCTTATATGGTATAACAGTGATTGAATTATATTCTCTCTTATTCTTGTCATCATTATTAGTTTGACCATTATTTTTAAATTGCTTTTGGCCTTCTTCAATCTTCCTAGTGAATTTTATAAGACAGTTATTCCACACCAACCATTTATTCTTCTATTGGTTTTATTTCATCATTCAGGTCTTTTCTAGTGCTAAGTAGTGCTATTGCTGGTTTTGTTAGACACTTCACTAGGCCTGCCCTTACAGATAACGGATGAGATGAATTAAAGTCTAAATATCTGATAGAATGAGCTGGGTTTTTAACGCCAGTGTGCAGTTTACCCATCTAATTGTAATTGATCAATAACACTCGTATTATTATTTCTCAATGTACATTATCCCATATTAGTTTTATTCAAGTATTTAGTCAATATCGCACGTGTATATAAATGAAGGAAATAAGTTGTGTGAGTACCTTGATATGATTATGCGCAATTATAGATTGTGTTCGAAACATGGTCATCAGTTAATATTACTGTATAACAACACTGTGTGATTTATCAAAATAAAATCTTATCCATAATAGAGGGAGACAGCATACCAGGTGTATCGATAGTTTTTAGAGAATCGGTTTCCTCTCACCACACATACTTTCTAGCTGTGTAATTCAAGCAACCTCTATTGTACTGTTAACTGTCCTTATCCAAATAAACCTCCATTGAACCTATTCAAGGCATTCTAGCACCTACTCGCATAGCTACTTTGGTTATTACAAAATCCTGACTTCGATCAACACAAGAATATGACAACAACACCAACAACAATCTTCAAGAAAAGATGAAAATCATGTAAAAATGTTGCAAAGACAATAATAAGTTGAATTACTTTAGACAATTGTTTAGCAGTTTACAAAAGCTTACATTATATAACACAGAACCCTGCCAATCCAACAGAAATTGTCGGAGAATTTTTTTCACATTCAGTGTTATATCATGTAATGTAAAGCAAACCAAGACTTACTTGAAAACTTTTTAGTTCAGCCCGTATCACAACAAACTGCTAGATATTCCATTATTTGGGTGCAATTACATTTCTATGATGAACAGGTATACCAAATGAAACGATTCACTCTTTTTAAAAACAAGGGGAAAATGGAAAACCCTATTGGGTGGAACACTTAAACAGTTAGGCGAGAAACTAAAATATTCTAATTCCTACATCCATAGATTTTAATCGCATACAGTTTCTTTTTGAATGAATATATGTAGTATTTTGAGAGGTTTTTACAAAAATACATAGAATAGATTTTTAGGCTAATTCCATTTTATTATGATAATCTAAAGTGTTCATCTGTATACTATAAGTTATATGGTAAAAACTAGGCCATTTAATCGAAAATAGTACGAAATTATCGCATTATATAGATAAAATTCGTTATTATTATTATTGTTTCTTTGGGTTCTAAGTGGATCAGAAGGCTTTGACAACACAACTCCATTTTATACTGTTTTTTTTCCGCTGTCCCCTTCAGCTGAAAGAATGACTCCCCATAAGCTTCTATCCCCCCTACATGTTACGCAATGACTCGCATTCAACTCGTCTTTTCCCATTCGGCTTCCAATCAAGCGCTTATCCGATCCATCACCACTTTCGTTGGCATATTTCTTGAGCAATAAGTTCTTGACTGGTTGGTCCCCAGAATCGCTTGTCAGTATTTCTTACTGGCTGTCTGATTTTCAGGATAGAGCCAGTCAAGATAAGTGTTGATAAACGTCTGCAACCTGTTCTAAGAGTTTGCCAGTGTTCTGACCCATTTAGAAAAATTGACTAGAAATTGGCGTTGAAAACCTGAATCTCGTTCTTTGTGCTGAGTGCTGCAGACTTCCAAACTGATTTCACTGTAATCGATGCCTTCCTTGTCCTTCCAACGGTGGTTTTGACAACATCATCCGTTCAGCCTGTATTTTAAACCATGCTGCCTAGATGAGTGAAAGAATTGACATCTTTCAAATTTCTTACGTTTATAATGACTATGCCTATTATTGTTGGTTAGTTACCTTCGTCACTTCTATCTTCTCTGGGCTGATTTGAAGTTCTATCTTGGCTGATTGCCTGTTCTGACAACTCGCGCCTTTTCGGTCATCAGTCTTCAAATTTATGCGACATTAAACTTAAATTATCCACAGAATTCAGATTTTCTAGAGTCTGCTAATCACTCTAAAGTATCCCTGTCTTCACGGGCACCCCACTTGCGGTTTACCGGATAATACAGTTCACGACGGTTATGACTGTTACCGGTGACAGTGAGAGATCTTGTCTTAATTTTTCCTATCTTCACTTGAAACGCTTCGCAGAGTCTGTTGAAACAGAGTGATGAAGATGTGAAGCATTGTACACCGTTGTGTTGAGACAGTTTTCAGATTAATTGATGGTTAACAATGTCGAAGACGTTTCCGGATAACAAGAAGTTGAGGTATAGATCCGGCTACCATCCTATGTCTCAGATAGAATACAACAATAGAAATTAGTCAAACAAATGATTAGTCCGTAATTCAACATTTTATGATTACTCACTGAGTGAATTCCAGGTGTTGTTAAATAGAATCGTTGACAACTCATTTTCAGATTGTTAACACCTCAACGAGTAAGCACTGATGCACTGGAAATTAAGTCGTAGAAGGCTCTCTAGTAAAGCAAATGTCCCGGGACTACTAAAGCACTCTAAAACCTCACTCATTTAATTGGCTAGTAGAAAACTCCAAAAAGATGGAATGTTGAACGTGAGCCTATCATTCCCTCCTCGTGAAAGAAAACAACAACATCACTAGTGAAACTTCAATGCTCAATACTTACAGCTCTATGTTCCACATGGAAGGCAGACGAATAAAAAAAAATTAGGGGCCTCAATTTTATTGGTAAGACTATATGAGATAAATCCTTATGTCGGCTGTCTGTCTGTCTGTCTGTTTTCGACATAGAACTTTGCACAAATGTGCGGAAGTTCAAGTCACCACGCTCCGTGTAGCACGCGAAGCAAGAGAAGAAAGTACAAGAAAAGCATAATAGAAACAGTGAGCAGAGGTGTGAGACAAAGGAGGAGTAATAACGAAGAACAAAACAGTTTCATAGGAAATCATAAGTCACAAGGAGTGGATGCATCTGCGCCACTGAGAACGATTTTGAGCCATGTCACCAATTGTTTCCAACCATAGATTTTTACCGTCCCGAGGACCCCAGCCTGGAAGTCTACACCTTCCTACGTGGCTTAGACCAACTGTTGTGGATTTCATTGACTGGTGCCAAGTTTTTGTTTGACCGCCGCTAGCTTTTTTTCAGCCTGACCCTATATCCGCTAACATTGCTCGTCGAGGAAGGCGATGACTTGGCATACGTAACACATATCGGCTGACCAATAATGACGTAATTCAAATATTCCCATTATGATAATCATGGAACACAACTTAAACAAATTGGGTATTTCCTATATTTTGCCCATTAGATCTACTAATTACAATAAAATACTAATCACAGACAAGTAAAACTGAAGGCATCTGAGCCAAAGGAGAATAAAAGAAGTAATAATAATAGTAATAAAGACGATATATTCATGTACATGTTTAGATAATGTTGACCATCAACCTTTGCAAATGTGTGAGAAGAATGTGTATACTTGTAGGTGCAATGAGGAGAATTACTACCAATCCACAGAGTTTAAATAATAGAGTGTCTAGGTTTGTTCATGAGTTTATATCAGCTAGAAAACTAATGGAAAACCAGCAAAGAATACTTTGACAGATGTTTCGTCATAGCCTGTGGCTCACCGGCAGCACTCTGTCACTGGGTTTCGAATCCAAAGCCTACAAGACAAGCTCACCGACGACAATTCAGGCACTGCGATTCGATTCAATGGCCTGTGAACTTCAAATTCTACCAATTCGCTATGTATAGACCTCAACCGCCAGCCAGTATCATAGTCTAGTAACTGTTCCCTTACTTGACCAGGTGAACCCCGCTGGTTGGAAACCGGGATTCTGCGTACTGATGGAGAGTCCTAAACTACTACGAAACAGATGTCCAATACCTCTTGGTTTCTTCAACTTTTCTCTAATTGATGTCAACTCAATACTTGATAAGAGAGCATTTATTTTTTAAAATAAATTGTACGAATCAAATTAAAACATACAATTAAATAGCGGTATGATACAGATAATTAAGTTGACAGTGTACAGAGAAAGCCAGTGTTTACAGTTATCCGGTGTCACCGGGAGATATAACTATTTTAGAGTGGTAGGGTGAAAGCTATGGCAGGCAGACAGACCGAACTAACATCTTCTGAACACACAGATAGGTTTGAAAGCTTTTTATCACAATTGCCTTAGTTATGCTTAGCATTTGAAAGCGTACAATCTTAGAGAATTGAGGTGAAACCTTGTATAGATTTGTAAAAACTGAATTTATATCAATCTTGCACTGTGTGCTCACCGGGTGTGTCACTATGCGACACTTGATTGACTTCATGATATTGTTCTTTTGAGCACACTCCCACGTGGTTAAGAAAAGGAATCATAATGTCAATCATGAGTTTCATATTAACATAGCTAGTTGATTTCAATTGTCTGTGACTAATATTTAATTATGTAAAAATATAAAGCCTGATGGGAATTCACCAAAAATACGTATTTAAACAAAATATATTCTATAATGATGTAATAGGCGATATTTGCTGTGGAAAAAATAACTAAAGATCGGTGAAAACTACCACATAAATACTACAATATTTTAGCTTTTAAACAGGACTTGATTCCACCCAAGTCATGTGAATGGATGACATATATGTATATTTATTGAGTATAATCAAAGTTGGCTAGTTGTATCACGTGCTTTACTACCGCTAATGTTGCAGTATGCTACGTGTAGCACAGATTTGACTTCAGGTTTCATATGATGCTGACGGATGAAGATCATACGTTCGATTTAAATGTAGACTTCTTGAAGTGTCTTGAAGGGTGTTTTGGTTGACAAAGATGGGGAACGGAACCACAGATTCACGTTTCATCACAATTCGTGCTCATCAGTTTGATGTCCTGATATTCTGAGTATGCAATCATATTTCCATTGGAACTCAAACCGTTCACCTATCATTTTAAACATTATAGTATCACATATGTCCAAACTAAGTTCACTTTTAAAAGGCTGAAAAAATATGGGCATTAAGTATGTGATATTCATCATAATAAAGGTTTTTGTAGATCCCAATGAATGAAAAACAAAACGATATTGTTGTTTTTACTGACATTTCGCTATTTAATGCTAACAGCTTTATCAAAATATTATTCATCGTTCGTCAATCTGGGGTTATTTTTCGTTGTCAAGTTAGTCAATTGGTAAAGATAACAAAACCAAGTATAGATTGTTGGATTTGAACAGAGTGTAAAATTATAAAAGTAGTGTGTGTTTATATGATGAAATTGCTTACCACATTCGTGTCGATTTTTTCACTTCATGGGGAAGCGAGGTGTTGTAACCAGGTCAGATTCTGTTTTAGTCCATCATTCCTATTCAGGCAATTTGGATTCCACTTGATATGATGTGCTTCTGATATTAGGCATTCTTCAAGATTTCTCAAGTTTTTCTGGATTATTTTAATATTGTCAAAATCAATTTTGTGACCTGATTCTTTAGCGTGTAGACCTATGGCTGATGATTCTTCAAGGTTTCAAGTTCAACCGGATTTCTTGATGGTCGAACAGATGCTATACGGTGTAAAGTAAAAAAAATATCGTTTTGTTTTTCATTCATTGGGAAATACAAAAACCTTCATTATAATGATTAAAGTATCACCTACCCTCCAGGAAACTGAGATGTGTGAATCACCTCTTGTGCTATGGTGTATCAATTCATTGTTCTTTGAAGTTACTTCCCCCTTCCTGTTGATTGATTATGTTGCTGATATGCCTACTCGTAGAACGGAATCTTCAATGATATGCGAAGATTAACGTGATATGGTAACTGACTGTCTTGACCTAGTGTCCCTTATTAGTTAACACCTTGGTGTTTGGAACGATGGGTTTAATGTTTAGTTTCAAATGTGTGAGAAAGCATATCTCTGGCTGCACTGCTTGTCACCATTTGCTAAAATAAAATCGTATAAGTCTGAATAGATGGTCAAAGCATCCGTATTATGAGGTGACAGATCGACACAAGGCCTAGCATTCTCGCCCAAGATAAGCAATCAACCGGAAATGCAAATTAATTTAAAGTCAGTAACTTGAGAGAGGGAGAGAGATTTTAAAAAAATTTCTTTTCGCCTTGTAAATAATGTAATGGACACTTGTTATTATCTCCAGTAATATTATAATTTCATTTTCCGGTTGAGTAAGTTTTTTTGTTCAAACTAAAAAAGCTTCATTGTTTACGGTATCAAATTGTGTCAGAAATTTAGTTAACGCATCAATAACAAGTTTGATTTTGAAAAACACTCATTTTATTGATGTAACTTTGTTCAGTAAACTGCAAACTATTCATTTTTTGACTGAGTTAATTTTTTAAATTTTACGCTGACTGTTTATATGCAATCGAAATGTTCAATCCAGGTTGATATATGGGCTGCTTGCATGGAAGCTTCGTCGATATCCGACGACTAATATGATGCATCTTGTCTTTCGTGTGGTACAAAATTGATTCTGTTAGTCAGCAATGTAATGTGGCCACTATACTGGGTGTCTCACTATTACGATGCACTCCGAATTGTTGGTACTAGATAACTGAAGGCAACTGGTAAGATAACTTTAAGCTAGATGTCGAGCTGGCTGGCACTCGCTTAGCAGCGAAGCGTGTCTAAAACCTTCAGGGAAATCTTGTCCCTACTGAGATTCGAACTCGCGTCATTCAGTGCTGTAGTCACAGACGTTATTACGGTGCTATTCAGGCTCATGATTGACCTCCTGTAGGAGTGTATTAGATACTCTAATTGAACTTTACGTAGTAAGTATCTAGTGTTATGTGTCTAGTTCTTTGTCTGATGCACACAGAATCCCGTCGGTTATGTTTAATATGATCTTTAACAAAGTTAACAGGATGCTATTTTAATATTGATGAATACACATATTTTGTCTTAGCTGACTGCTTCATAGCGAGTCTCGAAAATAGCATCCTCTATTCTTTGATAAGTCAGATGCAGTTATATAGGAGATACGAAGATGATACGTTCATAATTTGTGATGAGAAATCAGATTTAGATTATCTCCCCTTAACTTTCAACGCAGCACACCCATCAATAAAATTCATCTTAGCTGAACATGAATGAAACAGCATTTCCATTCCTCGATGTACTACTAACCAGAAGACAATACTGTACGATCTAAAGATCGATATATCGGAAGCCAACATAGACAGGACAGTTTCTCAACCTCCAGAGATTCGTCCCATTGATCCAAAAGCTAAACCTGGTGCGTACATTAAGTTGAAGGATTAGAAAAACCTGTTCGGGAGACATGATATAGAAATAATTAAATTTATTACTTGAAACCCTGCCTGCTTACCCCAGGATTCATAGACAAAAACATGAAAGAGAAGCCTCCATCGAGAAAAGTCACAACTGTTCTCAAGAAAAGTCTCTTCACGAACCTGGAATTCAAAGGTGACATCTCAGCGAAAATTATTAGAAACCGCTTTTCTAAAGTTCTGAAGAAGATATTTCCGACAGCCACTTTACGTATCACATCCCCCAGCAGATGGCTAATACAATCTAACGTTAAGAATAAGATACCACTTTTGGCCACTTCGATGTGTATTTATCAGTTTACTTCCTCGTGTGGAGCAAAAGTATGTCGGCTTTACGCAACGTCAGGTCCAAAAACGTATTCTGGAACATCGTCCAGCTTGGTTAACTAGAGGAGGAAAGAAGAATAGCATCAGCTCTATCCACGAACACCTTGTCATCTTCGGAAATCGAGCACCCTCGCATGAATGCTTCAAAGTGCTACACAGAGTTCTTTGGTATCGTTCAAAGGGACTTCAAATACGCCATCTGTACATAGCGGAAGCATTAGCTACTTGGGATCTGAAGCCGGACCTCCGCATTCAAAAGCGATACAAACATATTTTATCCTTTTTGCGACACATCAGATAAACGTGACTGCAGTTCTAAATAAATGAAGACAAAAGGCACATCCTGGACTATCTACTTTTTTATTTCTTTATGTTGTGAGTGGAACATACAGCTTAAAGCCTTAGCTTCGAAGTCTCCATAACAACTATTTTATTTTTACTGGTTGGGAGCGCCAGCTTTACACCTAGCCTTTCCTATTTAGTGGTCATACTGCCAAAGTAGCGAGGTTTAGGAGTGAGTTCGTTGGGGATAGAACCCTGGAGCACATGCGTGGTCAGTGAGCAATCTACCTCTCAATGTCCGAGGCACAAACTATGGACTGCTAGACAGCTATTTCGTCCTAGTTTGGAACTCTTAAGCCATACGTACCCATGGGGTGTCAAACCCAGGACCTACCACAAAGGAAGCTCATAGACCATTCAGCTACTGGGAACTATCGTCTATTAAACAGCATTATATATACATACGTATTCTCCTGTTTAGATTTATTTATTTATCTATCTGAAAATGTACTAATCAGATTCATGAAACCATCCTAACTTATTGACGAGAAAGAAGCATTTCTTTTCAGTTAAACTATCGATATTACATACCATTAAATTGTAACGGAATAACTGTGTGGCAATAACTGTGTGTATGTACTATCTAATTACAATACTGATATTAATTCTTCGAACTTTCGCATTCCACTTATTGATTTAATCCTTTATTATTTGTCATTGTTCTTGTTTCATCCTTAACTTGATTGCTTCTCTTTATGGTCGTGTGATAGTGTCGATAATTTGTTGTTTTATTTGAATGAATTCTACGTTAGTAATAAGGATTTCGATGGTGGACCGTCCAAGTGAAGTGTTTGTTGTGTAATTTTTGTTAAGAGACTTTTAACCTCAACTTGTTGTAAATATTCTACTTGACTGTCGAGTACTTCTTAAGACTAGTTTTGATTAACTTACTGTGTTGTACAGTGCTTGTTTTGTGTCTGAGAAACAACAATGCTAGTGATTTGCTTTATTCCAAAACACAGTACTTATGATACAGTGTGAAACTCTTAGCATTTGATACAATATTTCATCTAATTTACTCGACAATACCTAAGACAAAACAAAAACAGAATATAAGTAACTAGGATTGATAATAACAACTTTTCAAAATCAGCAATAGAAATAAAGTCAAAAGTGTACAAAATGTGTAAAATGTTGACATAATGTTAATAATGTGAATAACTTTCTCATATATTGGTTTTGTTGGGATTTAGTTTGATTAGTTCGAAGAGTTTTTCATGAGCTGACATCAGTTAAAGAGCCATTGGTAAATCCGGGAGCACTGGACAGCTGTTTCGTCCCAGTTTGGGACTCTTCTTCTGTAATCACCCAACACTAGGTTTTGAAACCTGGCTCTTCTGGTAACATGGAGAGCTCGTACATCATTAAGTCACTGGGACCCACCGATCCAATCGCTAGCCTATGATTTCTAACTTCTGCCACATTCATGACATAGGGCGACCACTTCGCAATGTCTTCTTCAGTGAGTTACTGCATCACCTTCAACCTGCTGTACCCTACTGGTCACGGCCTCCAACTAGAATCCCAGGTCACTACATGAATATGGTCAGTCGCTAGTGAGCATCAAATCAATTTTCAAGTACTGGTTTATTAGAGTTTTTTTGGTTGGTTGGAGTATTACATTGTGAACCTGAAGAACCTGAAAAGAAATTATCGAAAAGAATATTCTTCGTTCAGATTGACTTTTAATTCATGATATGGGAATATTTCATAATACTAAATCTTACACTGTGAATAATCAAAATTAAAAATTAGTGAAATAATGTCACCATAAATTAACAATAGGCGAAGATCGATTAGCCAATTATCTTGTTAATTACACGGTAGTTTATAAGTTCCACGGTTAAGACTATCTCTAGCATATAGAAGGTGGGCTGATCAAACAGGGTATCGTTGAGCTTTTGTACTTGATTGTGCGAGCGTATAATCTTTGCTAATGACTTTTAGTCCTACCTGAGCAGTTGGAAGAGTAGAGATGAGAATAGAGAGGGTGTTGAAATTCAGAGAATATGGATTCCGACCATTTCTCGCATTAGCTTAGATGTCTTTCAACTATAGGAGTTTAACGTAATTTATGAGGTAATTTCGTACTTTGATATGTTATTATTATTCAATAGTACCACAGATTTTATCGTAAATAAAAATGTGCTTTCACTGTCATCAGAGCATTTTGGTGACTGTGAGCAACTCAACAGAAGTTTTTGACCGGTTAAACAGTATAACACCAAGATCGGCTTCGTGCTTTTAAACCACGAGGTATCGATTTTGGTCGTTGCATAATTCTTGCTTACCTATGTAAAAGCGTATCTCATGTAAATGGTTGAAGTCATTGTGAACGAATTATTCTCTAATGGACACTGTTTTATGAAATAACAGTGCTTTTCATTTTGCTCCAAAGTGATGTTAGTATTCATAGTAAACCACTCGTTTATCAAGGGGTTAATAAATTACCGACAAAATTTTCAGAGACTGATATCAGTTAGCGAATCACTTAAAATCAAGGAGTACTAATGACCTGTTTTGTCTTACTTTTAGACTTATCACAGTTATGCAAAGAAGAATTTCAGGTTAATGTAGATGACTCCATTCATTGTTCATTCACTTCAATGGAATTCAAAAACAATGAACTTCAAGCACAAAAATACAGTAAAAGCCAAATAATCTAGGACGTTCAAATCACATGAAAAAGGCGATTTCTGCGTATTAAATATAGTTATTTATGAAAATAATAAGTTCAACGTCATGAAATCGTTACAGAAGATATCTTTCTTTCACTTATGATGGGAACACTGCCCACTTATGCACGGGCATGTCAACAGAGAAAGTAAAAATTGCATTCAGCAACCCAATTCCTCCTAGATGACTGTAGACGACGTCTTTTTAAGATTCATGAATCATTCTGATTATAATCCGCAATCCTCCTCAAAATCATTCAGTGGAATTGGTAATGATACCTGAAGTAAAATCCACAAAATCGCCAGAATGGTTTACTGTTTAGTGAGTATAACCAAAGGATGACAATGAATTGTATCCTTTCTACTCATGGATGTGCATTATAGATCCTGGTTTCACCAGTCTAGTAATAAAGGGTATAAAAGTATTAAACCTTGTGTCTGGTGTTTTTTTAATGTCTCCCCTCTGTTAGGTGGTATCTTGCAATCCAGGCAGCCAAATGTTATTCGCTTTTCGTGACGTCGACTGTATTTCCCCTTTATTAGGACTGTTTTGTATATAAGTACAACGACACCTTCCCGTCTTTCAAGATGCATTACCTCTACAAAGCTGGCATCAATGAACTGCCGAGACGAGGTTATTCTACATTTCAGCGTGTTTTAATACCAAGTAATTGTAAACATATAAAGTCTTGTTTATTGAAAAGTCTAATCTGGCAAATAAAGGTTCCTACAAGGTAATGTTATCATCAGCTCACCTTTTCTCACACTAACTCGTCTAAAACAAACTTCATGACAGTCAAAGTGTTTATCAGCAAGTCTAGTGAAGCCTTTCATACTTCAATAAGAACGAATTCCTTCAATCTGAATCAATTTCATATCTAAACAATACTGAAACACGTCGTCTACAGCAAATTTCAGATGTAAGTCAGTTGGCTGCTCCAACTGACTTCAGTCAAATGGAATAACGCCTTGACCTTAAGTGAGGAATCTGATCGCTCCATTCAAGGTCACTGGTGCTTTAGCGCTCCTTTGGTACCTTTGAGGGCTTAAAGTTTAATCTCACTTGGGACTTAACAGCTGAATGTCAAACGAGCTGGCCTCCTAACCTGAATATCCGAAATTCGATACACAGTAGGGACATGAGTGTGTGTACCGCTAAATTACTGCAGAATAGGACAAACCAGTTGTCCAATAAAAAAACTCTTTGGTTTTCAATGATTCTCTAACTGATATCAGTTCATGACTAAACTAGAAACCAAGGACGACAATATGAAACTAATATCAAGACATCTACAATGCACTGAAACTTCTTCTTTATTCTAATATTAGTAAACTCTAAGTACTCATTAAGGAAATGTATAAATAACTAAAGTTGATTTTTGTTTTCACCTGCATGCAGTTTTATACACAGAGTGGTTGGTATATATCCTGTTTCCTTAGGAATCATTTTTTTTCAGATGAGATATTCTGAAGAGAGAGGGGGAATTCTTATAGAATTCTTATTGATTTCTATTTATTTATTTTTTATTTTTTTATTTTTTTGGTATTATCAGTTCCATTTTTAACTAGAACAAAATCTCTCTAGTGGGTTAGTTAGTTAGTTAGTTGGTTAGTTTCAAAATCACATGACAGATTGTGTGTTAGCTGGAAACTCATTCTACACAGGTATATCTATTGAATGCTTAATTCATCTTACCTATAATACTATCATCAAGTTAATACCAATAGATACTTGATAAACTATTGAAGCATTCCTTATTGATTTGTGCAAAATCTGTTCTTCTATTATTATCATTATTATTATTATTTTAAAACAAACTATTCTCTTAACAAGTCCCTAAAATCTCAGGAGAATAAAATTTTGTCAACAAGTCCGGTTGGAGAACACGTGAGTAGTAGTATAAGTTAGTCTACGGATTGGATAATCGATAACTTAAATTTTCTAATGTAATAAGTACTCTGGAAATTTTCTGTACTTTTTATCATCAGAAATTATTAAGAAAGTCAGATATGAAATGCACTTCACATACAAACGTGAACAAGAAATGATTATTATTTAATCCGATTTGAAATTTTTCAGTTGATTGATTGGACTAAAAATTAATTTGAAGATAAATAATACCTGATACTCATTACACAATTGGTGACTGTTGTAGCCTGAATGATTGCAATGAGAATATCATCACCCACAGAGGAATGTA
This sequence comes from Trichobilharzia regenti, assembly GCA_944472135.2. Classification (NCBI taxonomy): domain Eukaryota; kingdom Metazoa; phylum Platyhelminthes; class Trematoda; order Strigeidida; family Schistosomatidae; genus Trichobilharzia; species Trichobilharzia regenti. The sequence continues at coordinate 67,154,002 of OX235264.1, read as the reverse complement.
GACGCATCCGGGTGATGAGTCCCAACATGGGACGAAATGTGCACTTCGGCTTTGACGTCGAGTCACCACCCACCAAATTACTTCATGATATATATTCTGATATATTTTAGTCTTTGCTTTTACAGTTCGTTAGTTTTTCTTCATTCCGTCCATTCTTCTTTATTGCTTCACCTTGTTATGGCATGCAGTACTTGAGAAATCTTTATTACATTTTGTGCAGACACTAGGAACTGTCGGTCAGATAGGGGAGGTGATTTGCACCTACTCAGGGTCAACCTAAAGAACAGCAACTATGCAGTGTGAAGGCGGCAATGACTTCCAACGCTTACCGTTTGTTGGATTGCAGAACTTACCGTTACTATAGCGCTAGCATAAATGCTTTGCACAAGATGAGGTTCAAATTTCATCCTAACCTCATTTTTAAGTTCTGTTTAAACAATAGGTTAATAGCCCTTTTGAGTTAGGGTAAGTCTTGAGTTAAGAGTTAGGTTTAGGGTTCGAATTGTAATCAGGTTACCTTGTTATTCTTTACAGGATTTCATCATGAGCTAACATTAGTCAGAGAACCACTGGAAAACCTGGAAGTACTGTATAGCAGTTTCATCCCAGTTCGGGACTCTTCAGAAGTACGCACCCACTGAGAGTGGAACCCAAGACCTTCTAGTTGCAAGGCGAGCTAGCTCGTATACCATTAGGCCACTAGGACCCGATCCAATGACCGATAAATTCTAATTTCAACCAATTCAAGACATAGCGCGACCCCTACAAACCAACACTTAAATATCTTGTTATTCTCTGTATATTTCTGTAAATAAATTTATGGCCGAAGAGCGTTTCCTTATTGATACAGACAAAACCGTTTTGATAGCTATGAAACCGGCAAACTGATATTCCTCATTGTATTAAGGAACTATTTTCCAGTTAAGTTACGGTAAAATATCCTATAAGATTTGTCTTACTATTATAATGCTATTTTTATTCCTAATTAAACAGCTTTTTTTGTAGCGTCCATGGTAGATTATGTTATCCACTGTATGGCATGTGTTCAGGGCCATTGATGCCTTGGTACTTCGTGGTTACTGTTCCTAATGTTTTCCCTCCACAGGTAAAACATAAAGTAAGTGTAAAAGGCTCACGATGTCAGCTCATGATGAAATCCTCGATGCAATCAAATAAAATCCCTACAAAACCAATACTTGAAAATTAATCTGATGCTCACTAGTGACTGGCCTCATTCAGGCAGTTAAGGTTCTAGTGGAAAGCCGTGACCAGTAGGGTACAACAGGTTGAAGATGAGGCAGTAACTCATTGAAGAAGACATTGAGAAATGGTCGCGCTAAGTCATGAATTGGCAGAAGTTAGAATTTAAGGACCATTGGATCGGGTTCCAGTGGCTAAATGGTCTACGAGCTACCTCGCCTTGTAACAGGAAGATCCTGGGTTCGAACTGATGAACAGTCCTAAACTAGGCTGATGGAACAGCTGTCCAGTACTACCACGTTTTCCAATGGTTCTCTAAGTGATGTAAGCTCATTGGGAAATCCTCCATGCAATCAAACAAAATCCCAACAAAACCAATACTTAAAAGGCTTTAAGCTCGTATAACCGAAAGTAAAACATCAAAGACACTTAGATCGACAGGCATTTTATGTGCTGTGAAATGTGTAATCTTGTACTAAATGCTGAAAATTCCACACTGTATCATAAGTACTGTTTCGGAAAAAAGCAGACCATTGGTAATATTATTTGCGAAGCTGGCTACTTACTGTGGCTGCCTGCTTGAATCTCTGAACTACTTGAATTTCTATCCGAGAGAGTGTACCTCATTTTCTTTATTTCTTTTTGTTATAATCATTCAGTTATATCTGTAGATCTCCAAATGTACTCGTGCACATTTTCAACTATTTCGATGTTACCTCCCTTTTCACAAATGTGCCAGTCGTTGAGACTATCGACTTCATATGTAAAGAAGCTGAAGACATACCCATTCCAACATCGGAATTGAGGAAATTACTACTTTTATGTACTAAAAATGTCCAATTCCAATTCAACGGGCGTCTGTTCCGTCAAGTTGATGGTGTCGCAATGGGAAGCCCTTTGGGACCACTTTTCGCCGACTTATTCCTGTCACGCCTAGAAACCGGTGCTTTACAGCAGCACATACAAGAAACAAATGTATACCTAAGATATGTTGATGACATTTTTATTGTCTGTGAAAGCAGATCAAAAGCGGAAGACATGTTGATAAAATTCAATTCATGCCATCCAAATCTCAATTTCACAGTAGAACACGAGGAAAACGATACTATGAAATTCCTAGACGTTTTTCTAGCCAAAATGAATGATGGCACAATCGAAAGATCTATATTTAGAAAGTCTTCATGGACAGGACAGTACATGCATTTCAAGAGCTTTGTCCCAATCCAGTACAAAAAGAACCTAGTCAGAACACTGTTCAATAGAGCACGAAAAATTTGTTCTGACAGTACTATTGAACAGGAAATAAAATCTCTGAAGGATATTTTATCTAAGAATGGATATCCTGAGAAGTTCATTAATAAATACTCTAAAGAAACTACCCTCTGCAAAACAATTCAAACAGTTCCAAAGAAACCTGTCTATATCAATTTGCCGTTCAAAGGAGATGACGTACAAGAAGTAGTGAAACGAAGACTCGACAAAGCCATCAAGAGAACTTATTATGCTGCAAAACTTGTTATCCTTAACACCACCAAGCGAGTGCTTCAACAATCTGGGAAAGACCAGTCGCCAATCCTCGACACTTCAAACTGCATATATCAATTTGAGTGTGTTTGTGGCAGCAAATACATAGGTCGTACGGAAAGGCGATTGTCTACTCGCATGATGGAGCATTTGCCAAAATGGTTGAAAACAGCTGAGTTCAAAGTGCCAAAATCCTCAATAACAAAACATCTTGTAGATTACGGACATGATATCGACGCAGTCAAGTCATTTACCATTGTCAGCAAACAAAGAAACAAGAAGATGCTTGCAATTGCAGAGGCTTGTGCAATTCGAATTTATAAACCAGCTCTCTGTATACAAAAGGAGATGGTCGTGACTCTTAATCTACCATGGTAATACGTTTTATTCTCTACTTGTTATTATTCTACCTCTTCTTCTTACTATTATTGTTATTATTATTACCATTATTATTATTATTCTTGATTCATCTAAAACTATGCTTTATCAGTAAGATTATCTTAACTCACTTCAACACTATTATTATTATTGTTATTATAACTATTACTATTGATATTAGTCTGTTTGCAATTCTCCTTATATTCCCTAGTGACTAATTGTTTATCTAAGTGATGTAATTGAAGCGTAATGCAATTTATCTTAATTTTGATCTCTCATACTCTCTCTCCCCTTATCTATTTGAACATGACCTGGAAAACATTTGCACCTGTCTTTCTGCATGATTAATTCAATGTAGTTTGTTTACTTATCAGTCTTATATCTCCCAATGTAATTTCAAAAGTATATGTATCCGTGTATGTAGAGTATTCAGCTGACGAGTTCTACCGAAATTTGATGAATTCATTAAATCCTGCTTTATTAACCTTTATTGCTTGTTTTATATTTTGTAGCCTATTGTTGAGCATATCTGTGATACCAAAGAAAAATACTGTAGTGGATTATTTTATTCTTCAGGTTTAACATTACACTGCGTCACATTTCGTACTGCAGATGACTGTTTTACTTGAAACTCCTGGATGAACGGTAAATATTATGCAGCAATGAACTATGCTGAAAATTGTGCGCATTGTGTAAGATTATTGTGCATAATAAAGCTATTGCTATTATTAAGGGGTAAAGAGTAAATAAACAGCTCTTATGATTTTCATTATTAACGTATGACAATCTTTCTTTCTTTTGACTGTATAAATTATTTTATTTTACATATATATCATTACTACCATTACTGTAGATACCATAAAGTTCTGCTATTCTCTTCTCCCTTATATAATGTAATGTGAAAAAAGCGTTAAATATATCTTGACGGCCTGCTTAAATCTTGGGCTACCAAAATTTCCAGCCTACATATTGCATCTATTTCCTCGGATTTATTTTATTTTAATCATTCAATTATGTGTTCTAATCGTATTGTTTACTCTCGCAGTTATTTAAAACGTTTCCGACCGGCTGATTTACTGGTTACTAATAAACTTAAGAAAAAGCTTCATAGTTGATAGTAGCCAGCTTTAAAGCGTACTCCAATGCATTTGCTGACTGTTCCTGTGATTATGAGCACAAATTGCAGATCTCTACCAAACAAGATCAATTACTTGCATTCTCTATTATACTCCAGTGTATTTTGTAATACTGGTACTATTACTCTCCAAGAAACTTCGCTGCACGATTCGTACGACGATAATTTAGTCTCCTTAAGTGGTTTCACAGTGTACAGTCAAGATCAATGCAGCTCAAAGAAGAAGAGAGGTGGTGGTGTTGCCAGTGGTCTAATGCCAACAACGTTTGCTTCTAATTCTCGAATGACAATATTGGTTGTATAACTGTTAAACGTCAACCTAAACACTTATCCAAGTTTAACTTCATTTTTATCATATATATCTATGTCACAGCTTGTTGCAGTCGCCCAGAACTATCGATCTTTGCTGATAAATTCACTGTTTTCGCTGCTGCTTTGTAAGGTAATTCCTTGTCTATAGTGACTGGTGACTTCAATTCTTGTGATTACAGTTTTATTGCATTGCTGGGCTATGAAAATGTTGTTAACTTCCCAACCCGACAAGATACTTCACTTGATTTTGTATCTACTAATGATTCTGGAATATTTGAAGCTCGTAAACGATCTCTGCTCTTCAATTCAGATCACTGCATTCTACGAGTTTTATCCCAAATTTACGGAAAATTACACAATAAAGCCTTCTCAAACTTGTCCAAGAAGGTTGTTCACAGATGTTACTCAGACGAGAACGTACATCATCTTAGAAACATGCTCAGTAGTGACACAAGATGGGATCTGTTTAATGATGATTCACTTGATGACAATATATCTAGTATTACATCTTATCTGAAATTCTGTTTTGAAATCTGCTGTCCAAAAGAAACACTATTTGTCAAATTTGACCGTTTCTCCTCCCCTCAACTGCAAAAGCTTCGTAGAGAGGAGGAGAAAGTATATAAAACAAGATATAAAAATGGTGTAAAAAGAATTAACTTGTTAATCAAGTCTGAAATGCACAGGTTGAATGCAACAATATAACCAGAAATTCATATCCTGCAAAAATGGTTCCAATATGTGGAAACTATTTAAGGAAATCAATGGTTGTAAGCAGATAAACAATATTCCGTAATCTTTTGATGTATGTACTCTTAGCTGTTATTATTATTATTATTTCCATTTTATATGCTGCATGTTTTTGACATTACCCCTATTGTAAATGTGTAATTTGCAAGTCTATACTATCACTCGACAATAATAATTAATATCACAAATAACAAAATGCCTAAGATATACTGTCTGTTACCTGATCATGGAGTTCGAAGTTACTTAAGCATAAATTATGCCTTGTACAACAAAATTTAAAAACTACACCTGACAGCTCCTCCAACGAAAGTAGAAACCCTGAATCCTGCTGAAGTCCGGGAAGGCTGCAGGGCCAGACGGAACTCCCTTCTTCCCAGAACGCTGAAAACGGATCCAGAGACTGCAATGGAATATGCTCATGTCGTTATTACAAAAGGTTTGGAAGGAAGTAAAGGTACCTACTGATTAGAAGAAAGGTCTGAATCTTTGTCAAGCTACCAAAGAAGCGCGACTTATGTCTCTAGAAAAACTGGTGAAGAATAATGCTTTTCTCCACCCACGCTAAGTAAAATAGTAAGTCACGTCATCCAGAAGACAATAGGGGATGTAATTGATACAGAACACAAACACACTTAAAGAAGCACGATTCAGGGAAGGGAAATCATGTCCTAATCAAACTGCAACTCTTCTCATCGTCATCGAACGAAGCACAGAATGGCAGTCAAACCTCTACACCAAAATACTTCATCGACTTCGAAAAAGCCTACGACAACGCTGACCAAGAATTACTCTGGAAGTTAATCCAACACTGTAGCGTGCAGTGCCTAAGTCTCTTTCAACCTCATTCAACAGCTGGTTATGTGACAATACCACGTGTCAGTTAATCCACAACGGGAAACTCAGAGAGACGTTCTCAGTAAATAAAGAAGTAAGACAAGGCTGCCAATTATCACCGATGATATTCCTAATTGAGGTGGGCTGGATTATGCGTCAGATTGTCCACAGAGAGTAGGCACACAGGAATACTTCGCAGCGACTGATTAGAAGACTCTAGAAGATCTGGATTTTGTGTGTGCATGATTGATGTCTGGTGTCACACAAACTCAAGGATTTGCAAGTGAAAACCAAGAAACTGGCGGAAAAGGCTGGTCGGCAGCGAACACAGGACTCTAGATGAACATAGAGAAGATGGAAGTGGTAAAGATGACCAACCTGATATCAACTGCAACAGCAAAAACAACAACCGGCACATATCACATACAACAAGGGGGAACTGATAGAGGTCATTTCCTTCACTTGTCTACGAAGCATCGTTTCAACCGCAGGCGGAACGGATGGCGATGTCAATACCAGGCAGAATTGGAAAGGCAAGATACGCCTTTATCAACCTGAAAACGATTTGGGAATCTTCTGCACTCATTGAACCAGCATAAACAACTAGCTTCTGGTTTTCAACACCAATGCGAAGTCAGTCAGTAAGTGCTTCAAAACGGGTTAGAAAACTGGCACTGTTTCACGAAAAGAATTTCTAATAGGTTGCTGACCTTTATCAACAACTGCCTTTGCTCCATACTGAAGACCAAACGACCGGCCAGCAGTTCGAGTGACCATGAAGATTAGCAAGAAGAAACTCTATCTGAGAAAAAGTTAGCCGCCTTCGAGCCGACTGCTCAACAAATATGCAGGAGGAAATGGAGATGGAATGAGCGTACGTTGAGGAGGATATCATACGAGAAGGAGGTGAGATATTCTGGGCAATCGTGGAAGCGGCTAAAGAGGACGGCAGAAAACAGAAGAGATCCGAGATGTGTTTTTGAAGTTCCTTGTCCCACTTGGAACCCATGGGAATAATAATAGTAATAATGAACCATTTTGTAATGCAAAGTATTCAGTATTCATTAGGATTTTGTCAGTCTTCTTGAATAACTTATTCTGAATTTGAATAAAGCGAGAAGAGTAGTTTGTCCACGGTGGGAAGGTGCCATAATTTATTTCGTTCTGGCAGATATCTTATTGTCCAACCCTGACAGAACATAGTTGAAGCCTGGTGTCAATGACGCATTTGTGGCATGCAGTAATGAAAGTCATTCGTCCTACCTACTCGAATTATTCAGCAATACATACACAAATATTGAATTCATTATGGAACATGGAACTGATGGAATATGGTAATCTCTAGAGGTCAACTTAATGAAAGACTACATGAAGTGAACAGTACCTTCATTTTAGTAGTTTTTTCTGGCTGCGTCCCCACTTTTTTCAGCAACATAAAGATGAAATCCATCTGGTTTGTGATATTTCCATCAAATGAAATCCATGTTGCTTCTACATGCTACCTCCGATCACCATATCATTGAAAGCGTGGAAGTCTGAGAATAATTCTCCTTTCTCATTCGTTTCTCCTAGGTAGGTCCCCTTGACCCGTGGCGAGTTCTCTTCCTGTATTATCTGCTCTCAGTTTGACTGGCATTCATATCGCTCATGAGGATTTTGATGTCACTATTTAAGATGTTATCCATTAATGTGTGTAGTTGTCTATAAAAATCTTCCTTCTCCTCTTGTTACGTGTTATTTGTAGGTGCATAGCACTGGATAATTGTCACCTTCCTCCTTTTGAGTTGAATCATGCTGTCATGATCCTGGTGGGGGAGATCGGTTCCTACTGCATTAGGGCTTGGCCTCCTACTTGCGACATTATGATAGCCACTCACTGCTTCAGTGTGCTCGTGGTTGTCGTCTGGGCGTTCGGAGTAGGTTACTGACTCTCCAGTTGACAATTTTGATAGTCCACATACATTACATCTGCTCTCGTAGATGCCCAACACTTCTCGGTTGTATCTTCGCATTTCTTTGACTATTTGGGCGAAATTCACAGTCTCGTACTCTGCTTGTCCGCATTATTATTGTCGCTTTCATCGAGAGAAGACACATTGGCTGGCTGGCTGACTGGCTTCCCAAACGCTTTCACCAGTCCAATGTATTATTTCGCTTCTTCATTTCCAGCGAAGAATAAGATCATTATTTCAATTTTTTGTATTGTTAATGGTTCGTCTTTATCAATCAATATCCTATATACTCTGCAGAATGAAACTAAAGCCATGTGAATTACCTCAAAAGTTATATATATATATATATATAAGTTTATTTTTGAGTAGTATGTTTGACGAGCAAGGAGAAAATTGACAGGAAACTAAAATCTATGTAAAATCTACATAATTTGACCAATCAAAACTGCTGGCTGATAAATGTTTAAACAGACTGGAATTATTCAACTTCGCTTCAGTACAAATTCAGTTTAGTGTTATTGACTTTGTGTTTTTTAATGAGATGCATGAATACGATCAAAACTGTAGTAGAAAACAGTATCATTTATTTGCATACTACTAATGCAATATTAATCAATTTTAAAAATGTACTTCTGTAGAATAATTAATTAATTCTACATAAAATAGGCTTTTTCCTTGTGGTAGCTAATAACTAAAAGATGTTTTGATAATTTATTCACCTGAGTAATATATATAATCAGTAAATCTAATGTACTTTAATAATAATGGTCATAACACTATGTAATTTATCTATCTAAATGTAATAAAATAGTACATATATGGTGAATAAAGCTCATTTGATCACTTTGTATAAGTACTCACTTAACTAAAAATACGTTTTCATACATTTATCCCCTTGATGAATTTGAATAAAGCAGAATAATATTATGCTACCATCATTTGTTTATTTTGTAGGCTTCTCATCAAATGCTTACAGCCCGCAAAATTTTTTATGGTGTTAGTTGACAGAAGGTTCCACAATTAGTGAATGGTGCTCAGAAAATTACGCTCCTATAGTTTTGAAACAGGCAGTTCAAGTCTAAACAAAATAAATGTATGCATACGGTGGTAATGGAGTTACATAATAAAGACGAGAGATGTATAAGATGCAGAGTGACTAATAAATTAGGTAACAATTTTAGATTTTACCGTTGATTGATTGGATTGAAATGCTCGGTCTCGGGTGAACATGTCGGCTTCTTGTACAGATGCTTCGACGATGTCTGAACATGCACTAAGTTCAACTCAAATCATAGAAACAAGAAACAAGCAAAGTGATAAATTACAAAAGTAGGGTGAGGTTAAGAACAAAGATTACGTAATCAAATGAGAGAATAAAGACATCCAGTTACCAAGATAAAGAAAGACTAATAACTGCTTCTTGATGAACACATAAATCTGGTTTCAAGTATTGGATAGAAGAAACTGCTTTGGCAACGAAATAAATGATGGTGCCATATTAATCTGCACAAACCACTATTGTTCTGGCTTTATTAAAGTAAGTTTTTGAAAGAAAAATGTGTATATTGTAGGGTTATTGTCACCGTAATTCAATTAGGGTCGAGGTGGAATAGGCTCGTTTTCATAGTTCCCTACCGCTGATCGTATTTGGCCAGCCGGATATCTGATCTTTAATAAGGAGCCAGCGAAGACAACTATTTATAAAAGTTTGCAGTGGCCTGTTGGAAATGCTTTTCCAGATGCGCCAAGTTTCTTACTCATATATAAAAAAAGAACTGAGTGATTTAATATTTGTGTTGAAAAACCAAAGTTTGTTTTATTTATGATTTCAGAATGATGTAGGTCTGTCTTGCCTTTCTGATCATACCTTTGAAATTCTCATCCGTGCAGCCTGTAGTTGAAACGAAGCTGCTTAGTCAACTAAAGGTGGTAACCTCTTCCAAGTTTCTCTCGTTGACACTGATTGATGCTTATTGTCCTTGGTTGGTTAGTTGATTATCTTCATAACCTCCGTTTTCTTTACGTCCACTTCAAGTCGAGTCTTCGCCGCCTGCCTTTTCTGACGACCTGTTGGTTTCTACCTAATGGTATCAAAATGTATTTGACATTGGATATAAATCATCCGGCTATTTCAAATCCTCTAGAGGTTTCTAATCGGTGCAACGTATTCTTGCCTTCTCACTCCCCACAGTTGCCTGCATAACCGAATCCACCACGATTAGAAGTATCATTGTTGATGGTGGGTAGTCTTCTCTGATGCTTGTCTTCACTACTAAGACATGGCTGAGTTTTCCGTTATAGATCTGTTGACATGCAGCATTGTCATATAGCCAGTTGGTGAATAAGGCTAATAAATATTTGGAACAGTGTACGACGTTGTGTTGAAATAGCTTGGGAACTACTTCATCGTCAACTCTGTCAAAGACTTTTCCAGAGTCAATTAAGTCAAGAACGAGATTTGTTTGTTCTACTCTCTGTTTGACGGTATTTCGTAGAGTCGAGATTCGATTCTTGCATGATTTGCTTTTCATTAATCTAGCTTGTTCCGAGTGGAGTTTCACACCTAGAGCATCTTTATCTATCTCTAGGATGACGTGATGTAATATCTTACTTTTTCCGGACAAAACCATGAATCCCTGCCATTTCTTGCGGAGGCCATATTATAAGATGTTTGAGAGCTGTTAGCAGTAAGCTTTGCACTCAGGTTTCAATTGTGAATTTACAACTTCGAACAAACGGATGCCTCACCACCCAATGCTTCGGGCATTGAGCTATTCAGTCCTGTAGGAGACATCTTGTAGGACTTTAGTGTTAACACTCATGCTGGTCACTGGAATGTTGTCGTCTACACACTTCAATGACCCATCGATATAAAACTGTATATCTCAGGTAATATGGACGATTTATCGAAAAAGGGAGTTAAATGAAGAATGTGCCTGAATGCTCTTAGATATCTGCATAAATTTCTATTTATTTATTTTGATTATAGCTTGATTCTACACTGTATTTTTGGTACAAGTATGGAATTTTCAGCATGGAAATCGGTGGCCCAAATTTTTCAGGCCAACCATAGATATCAGGTGTGTGTCGGCAGGGGATCGAACCAGACCATGTGCATGGCTGGCGAGAGTCCTAACCACTGTGCCACCAACGCGCAGTGCTGTACAGTGTAGTCAGCAAAACTGAATAACCTGCCAGTGTGGTGTTCTGAAATGAGATGCTTTGGCTTAAGGAATCAATGAATAAATAAACCTAACCCTGCATTTTGTAATTATTTGCTGTCATCAGTCAGTCATGTAAGTAATTTTGGTGGGAATCGCCTTCTATTCAAGAACTTACTTTATTTAGCTCGATCTTGAAATCAGAGGCATTACAATTTGATTATATATGAATCGAAAATAATATTCGCTTTATTCTGGACGGTCTTTATACACTATATTGCATTTTCAGAGGAGTTTATTGCATGATATTTGTTATTCTTCCAGGATCCTTAAGAAATATTAGTTGACAGTAGATAGTATAACACAGTGCTATCCTACCGGAAGCGCAAAAAATCCATTTAGACGTCTACTATTTATCACCTTCAAGAAATACACAAAATTTAGTTGAAAGTCAGTTATAAAAAGTTCATGAGTACACTTTAAGACTCAGAGGAATAATTCAGAAACGGTTATCTCACCTACTGCAATACGCTGGATACCACAAGTATTGGTTTTATAGGTAATTTTGTTTGATTAGTCGGAGGACTTCATCATGAGCTGACATCAGTTACAGAGTCACTCAAAAATCTGGGAGTACTGGGCAGCTGTTTTGTCGTGGTCTTCACGGTACTCACCCATCGCAGGGGTTCAAACCCAGGACTTTCTTGTTACGAGGCGAGCTTGTAGACCAATAAGCCACTGGGAGCCAATAGATATTTGCTGTCAGTTTTGTCTATGGTAAAGAATGGGAGAAAACTAAAGCACCGATGAAACAGTTAGACGTTGGATGGCTTGAACGGAATATGGCCTTCTATATGAGTTATTTCGAGTACACCAGTGAAGAGCTTAGCCCCAAATAGGATAAGTTACTGCTGGGTGTTCGGGTCACCTCAATCAAGCTAGCAGGTATTACTGGTTAAGGTGAATGGTTTCTAAAGACTGATCCTAATCAGCAATAATGATTATTATGACCTTATTTCTAACAATACAATTGATAGAATGTTGAATTTCAAGCATGTAGTACAACATGTTACATCTAACTTTCCATTTACATCACAAGTTAAAGAGGAAATAATTAAAGGCGTATGTAAACTGATAATAGTGTCAGTAAGAATGTGAATGTGAAATTAAAATTTTGAATAGAAATATCATCAAGATTATATTATTGAAAGAAAGAATAAACTAAGCTATTGACTTCTTGTCTCCCAGTAAGCTAGTAGTTTCACGACAAACATTTTTTTGTGCCTTACATGAAATGCCTTCCAAATAAGCTATCGTTGAGCTTTTATACTTAGTTGCTCGAGCAGAAAGTCTATTTGATAATTGCTTCAAGTCCTTCCTACCCGTTGAGATACGAAGGGGAGATTTGCTTTTAGACAGGGTAGTCAGAGTGCGACAAGTGTCTATGTAAAACAGTATTACTTTTTTAGTTCAATAGGGCCCTAAACGCCCTACCGGCAGCTTTCAATAACTTTCGTAGTGTAACCAAACTTTTATTAAATAGGCCAAGAAAGATGAAGGTTGAAACGACAAAGAAGAAGAAGAATAGGTAGAATACAAGAATTATCAAACTGTGTAAATGGAGACAGAGTGAGACACCAGACTGTTTTAGCTGCCTTACGTTGAAATTCAAACGAAGTATCTTTCATGAAATTGACAAGATGTAGGAAGACTAGGAAAGATGATCAGAAGAGCAACATAATCCAAAGTATTTAACACTCAACATACTTTCAGCTTCAGTGATACGAGAATCACGGGGACTAACCAGTTCACGAAAATCATTTGATAAAGACAACTGACTAATTTATGATATAAAGTGATTCATTTTGAAACAGTCTGATTAAGATGTGACCAATTGGTAGAGTAAAACGAGGTTAAATATGTTCAGGATTTTGGCTGATAAACCAGTGTAAAGAATAATAGTAATAATAACATCTTTATTCCAAACAGTATTTGTGTTACAGGTATGGAATTTTCAATTGCATCTAATTACCTCATAAACTTTATAAGATTTTAAAATCAAAAAGCAACACCCAAAAAAAGATAAAGAAAAAGAAACAGCGTTGCGTTTACATTTTAAAACAATGCACCACAGGATATGAAATTTAAAATTGGTGTGTAGTAGAAGATAAGAACAACAGTGTAATAGTAACGAGGAAAGGAAAACAAAAACTAATGGGACTATTTGTTAGAGTGCCGCAGTAAGTATATCGTGTCATACGTGACGGATTTCTCATCACATAACAGCTGTGCCAGATATGGTATTGTGGAGTTTTTGTACTTGGTAGTCCTAGCATATAGCCACCTATAGCTGCTTCTTGTTCTACCAGATGGAATACAAGGAGACAGCTGCATATAGAGAGGATGCTTGGAGTCTGACAGTATTGCATTCGTTTGTTTCTTACATGACATTATATGTCTATCCACAATAGTGTGCTGATTTCTCAACAGGACTCAATAATGCCCTTGAAGATCAACCGTATCCACTACCAGTACCGCAAGATCTATTTGTCAAACTGAATGGCGGTAAATACTTCAGTAAACTTGATCTAGCTGAGGCATACCTACAGATCGAGGTCGAAGATGATTCTAAAGAGCTTCTGACAATCAACACTCACAAAGGACTGTATCAGTTCCAGCGACTTCCATATGGTGTTAAACCTGCTCCTGCTATATTCCAACAGATAATGGATGCAATATTAGCTGGTGTATCGGGAGTGGCCGTTTACCTCGATGATAATAGTCACAGGAGAAACTCAATTCGAACTCTTCAATCGGTTGGATAAAGTCCTGACAATACTCAGTGATTCCGGTTTCCATTTACGTCCGGATAAGTGCAATTTTTTCATGACTTCAGTGAAGTACCTGGGATTCATTTTTGACAAAGATGGTCGCAAACCCGACCCCTCCAGTGTGTCAGCAATTCAACAGATGCCTGCCCCTAATAATCTCAGTACGTTGCAGTCCTTCCTGGGGATGATCAGTTACTATAGTGCGTTCCTGCCAGATTTACATCGTCTCAGGGCCCCAATGAATCAGTTGCTCATGAAGAATGCTAAATGGAACTGGTCAGAAGAATGCCAACAAGCTTTCATCAAGGTCAAGAAATTACTCCAGTCTGACCTGCTGTTAACACATTACAATCCAAAGCTGGATATAACATTAGCTGCAGATGCGTCCAACTATGGTATTGGCGCTGTCATTTCACATGTGTTTCCAGACGGTGTTGAAAAGCCAATAGCATATGCATCGCGAACCTTGACAAAGGTAGAGCAGAATTACAGTCAGGTCGAAAAGGAAGGATTAGCGCTCGTGTTTGGGATTCAAAAGTTCCACAAAATGCTGCTTGGCCGAAAGTTCACACTTTTTACTGATCACAAACCACTATTATCGATTTTTGGCTCCAAGAAAGGTATTCCAGTCTATACAGCCAATCGACTCCAACGATGGGCGACTATGCTACTAGGATACGACTTTCAGATCAAGTACAAATCTACAAAAGATTTCGGGAATGCAGATGTCCTCTCGCGTTTACTCAGCTATAACAAGCCCGCAAAGGAGGACGCTGTGATCGCCGGCGTTTCTGTCGATGAAGACGTGTGCCACGTATTGATGACGGCAATAAACACTTTACCTGTCTCAGCCGACATGGTTCAACGAGAGACGCAGCGTGACCCGACATTACAGTCAGTTCAACAGTATCTGCGTTGTGGCTGGCCCTCGCGTATTGATTGTCCAGATTTAAAACAGTTCTATCAACGACGACATTCGTTATCCCTGGTCAATGACTGCATTATGTTTGGCGAACGTGTGGTCGTGCCTCGAAGTCTCCAACAAAAAGTCATGAGTCAACTACATTTTACGCATCCTGGTATTGGCCGTATGAAATCGTTGGCACGCTGTTACGTCTACTGGCCAAATATCGATCGTGAATTAGAAGTGATGGTTCGCTCATGTTCTCGCTGTGCTCAGGCTTTGAAAATGCCTATCAAGACAGACCTACAGCCGTGGCCCAACCCAGGAAAACCGTGGTCAAGAATCCACATAGATTTTGCCGGCCCAATCAATGGCAAACAGTTTCTCGTGGTAATCGACGCGTATTCCAAGTGGCCGGAGGTTTTCATTATGCAAAATACCACAGTGACGATAACATTAAATAAGTTGGTTCAGCTTTTCAGCAGATTTGGTGTTCCAGAGATCATCGTTTCCGATAACGGACCTCAGTTTACAGCTGAACAATTCAAACAGTTTTGTGAGCGGCTAGGTGTTCAGCATATTCGCAGCCCGCCTTACCATCCTCAGTCAAATGGACAAGCAGAGCGTTTTGTTGATACACTCAAGCGCGCACTTCAGAAGTCAAACGGGGAGGGATCGATAGAGGATGTATTGCACAATTTCCTCTTCATTTATCGAACCACAACCAACCCATCATGCCCAAATCAAACATCTCCCGCAGAAGTTATGTTTGGAAGAAGATTACGTACTACTTTGGATACAATTATCCCGATCCCATCAAGACGGAGCAAATGTGGTCGAAATAGTGAATTTTGGTTCAATAGACGTCATGGCACCAAGCAAAGAAGTTTCATGGTTGGTCAGTCGGTACTGGTTCGTGATTACATACGGAGAGATCGCCCATGGGTTTCTGGAGTGATCGTTGGAAGAAAAGGCCAAGTCATTTACAAGGTCAAGGTTGGAGACCTTATTTGGGTCAGGCATGCCAATCAAATAAGAAATAGACTAGTTGGTAAACAGTTGAACGATTCCAAGTCCGCCGACGTACAATTTGAGCTATTGATAGATACGACGGATCCGAAAACGTCACATGGCCAAAATAGTCGAAACAAAGGCAAAGTTTCCCAGCAGCCAAGGAGATCACAACGACAACCAAGACCGCCAAAGTACCTACAAGTGATTCCGCGATACAAAAGCTACCGGTAGCCCTATCTTAAAAGGGGAAGTGTTAGGAAGAGGCAAAACATAAGCAATTATCAGGTCATTATCATGTCTCAGTCAAGTCATTATCGTGTTATTAACAAGTCGTCGACATGCAATTGTCCTGCTTCTGATTAGGCGCTTGCATAATTCCAACTCTCAACCGGATTGGTTGATTTCCAGTCTACCTTATTTTCTGTATAAATACAGTCACTTTTGTCATAATAAATGAACCTGATTTTACCGCTGATTCTCGTGTGTCCTGCTTTACCAGTTAAGTGGGCACTGGTCAGTAGTTAAGCAGTGATCTCGTGACAAAAGTTCTAGCATCACAACAACATGTCGATCAATTAACCTTGGAAGTCTTCATACTGCTTTTGTACTGTTTTATCGGTGATTATACTTTCTTAAGAGTGGAACAAGTGGTAAAAACCCTCTTGAGAATTAAAGTAACTGAATACAATCATGGAATGTACTAAAATTTGGATTTAGCTGTCACCAAAACACATGGCTACGCTTATAATGTGAATATGTTATAGTGGTACAGAATTGAATATAACCCTGTCTCTAAATATGCTATATAATGAAGTGTTACTGACTTGTTGTGATTGTCGCCAAACTTGACTAGAATGCGCCTCCACACATATTAAAGGATAACTTGAAGATATTCTACTTCTAGCCCCCTCAAACTGAGATAGTCAGGTTTTTAACTTGGACAATATCGACAACTGTGACAACCTTTCTATTATGCTAACAGTAAAGCAGCCCAATTTTGGTTATTGATACAATCATTAAGTTGTAGGTTAATTAAAATACAAGTTTGTTACACAATTGTAACATAATGTTACACACCTTCCTGTCTAAGTTTTAGATAATTTATCTCTCAGTTAAAATGAATTAATGACAAAGTTTAGGCTACAGAACACAAAATGAAATAAGAGTTTGAAAGTCATTTAAAAACAAAATAATCAAGATAATTAAAAGTTTACAAAGTAGGTTAAATATTATGACATCTATTCAAACGGAAGTAGGCAAGTATGCATTTTGATTTTCTTGTTTTCTTTCTATTTGGTTTCCCTTCCCACATTTCTTAACGGATCAGTCTTCCATGTTCGTCCAATTGTGTTTTAATTACAACAGTAACTATCAGAAATTCAATAACAAGTGCAGAAGATGTGCAGATTCAAGAATTAAACAAATCACAGTGGAAAAGTCTTTATCTTCCTTCAAATCGATTTTAAAAGTGGCATAACTGCAGGAATAATCAACGTAAGGTTGAATACCTAATTAGCCAAAACCTATCTTGCAGCCAAGTTGGTTCCTGTTAATCTGACAACATGCTCTTTGGTGCGATCACAGGTAGACAGATACCCTTCTCATGTTAACACTGTGTATATAAGTTTACATGTGCCTTCGGTAGCAGTTACATCGGGAGAACAGAAAAAAGGGCACACCGTTGATTTCCTGAACATAGGGAAAATATACCACATTTCAAGGGAACAAGCGATTACAACAATCACATTACCAGACATC
This sequence comes from Trichobilharzia regenti, assembly GCA_944472135.2. Classification (NCBI taxonomy): domain Eukaryota; kingdom Metazoa; phylum Platyhelminthes; class Trematoda; order Strigeidida; family Schistosomatidae; genus Trichobilharzia; species Trichobilharzia regenti. The sequence continues at coordinate 67,136,249 of OX235264.1, read as the reverse complement.
TCGTCAATATGGGTCATGAGGTGAACATATAAAAAATCCTTCAAATTTATCAATAGAAAAAGAACAGTTCATTTCTTCTCAACTTTACCTACAGCGATTGCTACTGAAAACGCTTGAAACCTGACTTATGTGTTGAATAAAAAAGCAGTTATCAGTTGATTTGTTTGCTTGACATGGTAACTGGATGTTCTTTACTCTCTGCTTCATTTGATTACATAATTGTTTAAGACAATCAAAAGTGGACAAATACCCACCTCATTTTACTTTCAACTGTGTCTACGAATTTACATGTACGTGCCAAAGCACATGCATTGGAAGAACAGAGAGAAGAATTATTGTCCGCATTTATGAACACACACCAAAGGACCTGAGACTGAAAGGTCCCCAAGCATTAAACATTGCTATTGGTCATCATCTGTTGGACACTGGTCACACTGTAGACAACCTGAAGTCGTTTAAAATAATCAACAAACAAAAGAAACCTGGCTTGCTACGCTTTACTGAAGCAACTGCTATCAAACGACGTAAACCAAATCTATGTACGCAGAAAGAGACAGTGGTGAGTCTTGCACTGCCCTGGTGATGACAAAAAATATACAACTTTCATGAGTCACCCTTTTCCATGTTTAGAAAACTCTACTCTCTCATCTAAAGATGACTCGCCCTACCTTGTTTCTTTCCCTTCCTTATTTCTTTTGGCTATTAGATAAGACGTTTTCTTTAGTTACGTAATCTACTTTTTTCTTATGCTGTTTCTCGCTTATCCATGTTTCTATACACACACATATACGCAACCCTGTTTTTGTTTCCAAGCCTAATTGTCTAATTATTCTATAAATATTCAAGTGTTGGTTTGTAGGGATTTGATTGGTTTCAGGATTTCATCATGAGCTGACATTAGTTAGAGAACCATTGGAAAACCTGGGAGGACTGGACAGCTGTTTCGTCCTAGTTTGGGACTCTTTAGCAGTACGCACCCACCGGGATTCGAACCCAGGACCTTCCAGTACTCCCAGGTTTTCCAATGGTTCTCTAACTAATGTCAGCTCATGATGAAATCCTATTCTATAAATAGTCAGTGTTTGTAACTCTTAATTAGTTAAATCATTCCGGACCAATGTTACTTTTAATTCGAACCAATCACTCCTTGTGATCGTGGAAAATTATGTTCATATCTTCAATGTAATTCATATTTTTTATCGTTCAGGTTGTAACCAGTTGACAAGAATCCTCGTAATAATAAGAATAAAAGATGAGCTCATATTATCCTGATACAATTGTTGTTCTTGCTTTGTTCAAGATTACATAATTGTTGACTATAATCTCTCCCGCCTTTTTCATGCTATAAATTTGCTTCCTCTTCTTGTGTCTGCATTTTGTGAGCTGAACACACTACAGTGTTAATCCTGGTTTTCAATGGTTCTCTAACTGATATCAATCCGTGATCAACCCGTAAAACATAACTAATCCTTACAAACCAAACAATAGACAGTGTTAATCAGTTTATTAGCTACTCATCGTCTAATGTAATCCTTGTTTTTATTGGATGACTCCTTTGCCATCTCACACACATTTGTTTTAATGTTTGAAATTGGACTTTCTAGTTACAAATGCTATATAAGTGTAATTTCTGTGAATTATTTTTCTTGAGTTCGGCGTCTCCTGTCAGCTGACACATAAAAATTCGAAGTATGGTAAAATTTTATATTACTTTGTTTATTAGATGTATCACACAGTGGCGTGACCGTATAATTTACTGGATGACAATGTTTTGAACAAAATTTATTCGTGTTCATAATCACTTCATCAATTATAATCACACGACTTCGAAACTTCAATTTTATAGATTTTTGTCCTCTCCTATTTGTCATCGTTGGGGTAGTAGAATTTTCCACATATCCTAATAGAGAGGTGTTAAATCATTTCGATTATACATATTTGCAGTTGATTCGATAAACAAAGCTTCTGTTATCAATCTCTCCTTCCACCCTGCTATTTCATTAGATTTTAAAACTGTCATCCTATCCCATCATCCTATATTGTATGGTTGTGTGTGATTGCATGTAGTGAGTGATATAGCTGAACTATTCTCTAGATTTCTTATCTTATTCGGGTCGACCAATCTAGATTATGCTAGGTTTCTATGTTCGGCTAGTCTGATTGCCCTTGTTCTACTAGTTTGACCAATGTATTTGACCTGACAATCATTGTAGGCAGGGTATTAGACAAACTAAATTGTTTTGTTTTAAAGGCTCCACAGGATTGATCGTTCAACCGACAAAGCTTGTTTCTAAATGAGTGTGTGAATTTGAATGCAAGCCACTTTTGTTCTTGCCTGCATTGTTAAGAATTCTGCGTAAGGTGGTTTCCTAGGTTCCTTCTTCTTGCGGAATTATTACTGATGATTTATACTCCTTGTTGTTGGTGTTGTCTTGCGCACATTTGACTTGCATGTCGTCGTTATTATTAGCATTATTATCACTTTCACTACTATCATTATTTATTTTATTTTTACATTTCCCTAGATATATCCTGACTAATTAATCAGGGTAATTATCAAGTTTCAAGGCTTATCTTATATGCATCACTTCCTGTCTTAGATTTTTCTTGGTACTACTAAGCTTTTGTGCTCTGTCACTTAAAGATTTCACCAATCATATTTTTACTGACATAGGAGGGGATGATCGGAAGTAAAAATATCTGTTTGAATGTGTGGGTTTCTTGTAAAAACTAGTGTTAAACACTCGAAGACAAAGAAAACTATAAAACTCGAGTTTCGAAGTCATGTGGTTATAATTAATATGATTATGAAGAATAAATTTTCTTCGAAACCTCATCATCCAGTAAGTAATATTGTTTCATCACTGTGTGATGCATCTAATAAACAAACTAATATGGAATTACTCACTACCACAGTGCCCAAGGTTTACACATATATTATTATGTTAAAATTGTTTAGTACATAAACTTTTTCCAGTTGTACTCAGTCAATGAGAAGTCGACCAAAGTAGTGGTGATACCATCTTATTCTGTACAAACTGTTGTTCCTGCTGTATTCAAAATCAGCATTGATGTTGGATGAGTACAGAATTAAAGACAGAAGATTCTGACGAGTTTATAATCCTCCACTGAGTATTTCATTATCTTATAGACTGAATTCTCGAAAAGAAACTGACCACTCGATTTATCACAATGACTTTGTTAATTTTCTGAGACCTTGAAGGTTTCATCGCATAACTAAGCCTAAATATCATAAGTAATCATTAAAAATGCCAAACATGCTACTATATTCTCGTGGATCTGTCGTAGCAACTGCTTCGAGAGAATTTTCGGGATGAATTACGCTTTATTCCCTAATTAATAGGATAATTTTACTCAGTGACTTTCAGAAGAACATTAAATTAGATTCACTAGAAGAAAATCAATTTTCCCCATTTCGAGAAAGGCATTTTAATTTTTTTATTTTACTCGTTTGCGTTCCCAGTGAAATATAGGGTTTCAGGCTTGAGCTTAGAGATTTGAATGGTGATTCTTTTCTTCTACGAGTTGAGATTGACAGACTCAGTTTCACTCTTCACCTTCAACCGGTAATCCTATTGATTAAGCGAGATTCAGAAGTAGGTATACCATGAATTGAACCTTTGACCATGTTGGTGGTTGTCGAGTGTTCTATCACTGAAACATCAGCGTATAATAAGATCAATAAGTAAAGCGTACTCATCAGCAGAGAATCTTAGATACTGCATCATAGAATCTGACAAAAAGCAGCTTGTCTGATTCACTGAGTTATTTAATTTTGAACTGACTTAACTGCGTCAAACCTTTCCTGTTTCATTTTATTTCAAATTTCGCCAAGAAGAGTGAACGTTTGGATTTTGGGCTAGCAACTGTACCATGTGAAAAACCTATTTAATCCCTACTAATTTTTCAAAGCACAGTAAAAATAAATATATACAGAAAATTTGTTCTTTGCCACAATCAGCGAGAAGGAATGCTGTAAGCTAATGAGAAATGTTTTGGGAAACCACTCCGCAAACGAGTAAAATTTGGATGAAAGAAAAAATAAGTATAGGGACATGGAACGTCTCCTTGATGTTTGAGGTTCCTTGAGAAGGTGGTTTAGATTCCAAAAGAAAAAAAAATTGCTAAGGAAGTACTTTAAAATATTTGAGAGCAGAAGGAATAGAGGTGGGTTATATACGTTGTTAGCTCGAGAAACAGTAATCGACTTCGGTTACTCAGGAGACAACAGTGAATATACTGAAGGCTTTCGTTATCATGGTGTAACCAACATCAACTTACGTTTCTACGCGGTCGAAAAAAATATCCTCCATAATAATCTCAATGAAAACTAAATCGAAAGGAAAGAAATTTACACTTGTTCAAACCCTAATCCCTGCAAAATACTCAGACAAAGAGGGGAAAGAGGAAATGCTACGGAAAACTGCAAACAGCAACTCATAAGATCCCAGATGTTTATATCTAGTTTCTAATGGATAATATAAGCGCTTACCAGAAGGACATCAAATAAGGAGAGAAGATGAATCATCATAAGTCGGGATTCACTTCGTCAAGTGAATGTGAAGAGAGAACTGTTTGCGGACATCTGTACGTTCGGTCATTTGCTGATTCGAAGCAGTGTCTACAAAAAGCTAGCCCTTGAGTGAAGTTTATTTTTTTCAAAAATCTAGATTTTACATTTATATGACCGTAACAATTAATAATAATGTTGTTTTCAAATATATCGAATCCATGGCATAGACAGATTACATCTCTAAAGCATCACTAACACACTACATGCGTTATTATATAACGACCAAAAAGGAATATTTGATGTGTTAAGGTGGGTAACACGGGATTTCTAAATTTATAGGATCGACTGCACTCCAGGATACCAACAGTGGCTGGACGTGTTTACTTTGCACACAGAGCTGCGGTTAACTTAGGCAAATCTCAATGGCCTCTACTGTTCGGAGTGATCGGAATCTAGAGGCAATTGTTAATTTATTCGAAACCTGATTGATGATAGAATAAGAGTTTTAAATGTTAGCTTTCTGACCTGCTTGAACGACATGAACCAAATTCAATCTATTGATGATTTCAATCATAGCTTTATTTTGGGACATTGGTTAGATTCCCGAGTACGAAAATTTAAGTCCCTAGAGTAACAGTTAATTTAACGAGTTGCATGGCATCAGTTGAATTGACAAATGCAAATTCGAGGTGACTAGTCTAGGTATTTTATAGTTTAGTTTTGGAATGACGACCGATTGTGTTGAAAATATGAGGTGCAGCTCAGTGATATTAAACATTCTTTGATTGGATCTTCTCACCTGGTTTGGTTATTATTTCACTTGGTATATTGTTTCATTGAAAGTAGCTCATTTATCAACAAAATGAAATATATATTTCGTTCTAGTCAAATAAAAAACGTGTCTTTTATTTGTAAAGAAACAATCGACTAACTAATTAGAAATACACTTACAACCTAATTATTTTTTACCTCTAATTTTCAAAATTAGGTTATGTATAGGAAACATTTTTCTTATCGCTGTATCTTATAGCCCCATTTTGCTATGCGTTACGCCCTAGTCAAGCAATAACAACCATACTTCGCAGGGATTAAATTATATGCCCTCATTTCATCGAAACGAGCTAAATAACGTCATATCTCATATATGTATATAAGTCAGTGAGACTAGGTGGAATAGTCTACGCTTACAATTCTCGTTTATTTTACCTGTGAGTACTCTCTCCCTCCTTACTGAGATGGATTCAATGGCAAAAACTGGATTATTCAATCACTTGTCATTGTTGTATGTGCTATTTATCTATTCTGTAGAACGCGAAGATCAATTTGCCACGTTCAGATCACAACAATTTGGTGCTGGTTGTCATGATCTCATCCAAGCAATCTACAGCTTACAACACTTTCAACAATCAATTATGCAAATATTGGTTTGTAGGAATTTGGTTGATTGGTCACAGGAAATCATCATGAGCTGACATTGGTTAGTGAACCATTGGAAAACCTGGGAGTACTAGCGACTGGTCTTATTCAGGTAGGTAGTTACCTGTAGCTCTAGTGGGAAGTCGTGACCAGTAAAGTGCAGCAGGTCGAGTAGGAGGACAAATACTCGCCGAAGACATTGTCTAGGGGACACGCTATGTCGTGAATTGGCAGAAGCTAGAATTCATGGGCCATTGGATGGGATCCCAGTGGCTTAATTGTCTACGAGCTCGTCATGTAACCCGAAGGTCCTTGGTTCGAATTCTGGTGGTGGTTGTGTACCGCTGAAGAGTCCCGAAACTAGAATGAATCAGCTGTCCAGTACTCCCAGGTTTTCCAATGGTTCGCTAAACAATGTCAGCTCATGATGAAATTCTGTAACTAATCTATCATGCAATTTTCTTTAAGATTTCTTCTATTGAAATATTTTACTGGTGATAGTTCGACGACAGAAAACCCTCAGTAGCCTGAAAACGGTAAGGGGATACGACAACATGTCGTTTACAGGCATTTGTTTTCATCAGTTTTGGCAATTTAAAAAGAGGCGCTTTTATCTCCGATTGTCATCACACTCATTCAGGCTTCTGTTTCCGATAGTGATTGAATGTTTCCAGGAATTTCTCACACATTCTGCAGATCAGTTCGATTGTCTCATCTTAAACGAAAATAATTCATTTCAGGTGTACAAAGAAGATAGACAAATCTAGTCATCATGAATTCTGCTGAAGGTTTCAACTTCTTCATCATTATTGAACTATTTGTAGTCACAGTACATTAAAGTTATGCTTGACTGAACTTCAGCCTGATCAGAAATTGTTTTATGACAAGATAATCCAAGTAACAATATTTTATTACAAAGTAGTATATATTCATCAGAGCATAACTGCCATGGAAAGTTGTGGGTTGATGATCTAAGGTTGACATGAAGAAACTGTAACAAACAGTTATAAAAAAAAGGAATAAATGAACCAAAAAAATCAAGAAGAGTAAATATATTAATATCACTGAATACTAATCATTATATTAAAGTGTTTACTTATCACCGATGGTATTCCTTATTGCGGTGGACTGTATTGTATGGAAGACTGTACACAGGGAGTGAGAAGATAGAAATATGTTGAACCAATGAAAAGACACCAGAAGATCTGGATTTCACGCGTGGCTTATTTCTATTTAATGTTACATAGACTTGGGGACTGACAGGAGGAAATCAACAAACTGGCTGAGGAAGCAGGCAGGGAAGATGGGAATCCAAATGGGAATACAAATGTTAAGCCAGTCAGTCAGTGAGTTGTTCTATACGGATGAGAAACTTGTACTGTGAGTAATTTCCAACAAGTTACAGACTTTTATTAACAACTACATACTTTGCTGGCTGGCTACTTGCTGAATATGAAATAGCTGATCTGCTAACTAGAAAAAAGTAGCAACAAGAAACTCCGGCTGGGAACAAAGCAACCAAGAGCCGATCAGCCAACAAATATGTAGGGGAAATTGGAGATGAATTGTGCATATATTGAGGAGGCCATCGAATGCCATTACGCGCAACGCAGGCTCTTACTTTAGTAAAATCCAAATAGAAACGACGAGTGTGTCCTCGGTACAAGGATGACATGGAGAAGATCGTGTGATTTGGAGGAGGAGGGGAGGGGAGGATGAGAGATTATGGTCAATCGTGGACGCAGCTGTGCAGGACAGTAGAGAATAGAAAAAAATGGAAATGTGTTGGTGAAGTCATGCGTTTGCCTCAGAACCCAAATGAATAATAATAATAAATAAACTATTTACTGTATTATGTCAGTTTAACTAACATAAAATATACACGCCGTCACTCTGCACACGTTCCACTGATATATTAAACACTAATTTAAAACAGGCTAACGGAAGTACACGTGTGAGTTAGCGGGGAGTAGTAGCCCAGACCACTTGTATGTTTGGAGTTCATTCTACCGCTGAACCACCGGTGACATTTATCAAAAGGAATTAATAACAGCTTCTTATAACATCTGTGGCTACACAAGTGTTGCATTTTTATCATACTTCGCCTAACATTGAAAGACTGAAACCTGGAGCCTGAAGTTATGCCATGATTATTACAATCAACCTGATAACCTTTACAAACATATGTATTGCACGAAAAAATTAGTGAAAATTAATTTCACACCCCATATATTGAGTCTCAGTTCAGATCGCGCGGATCGCATCCTGTAGCTTTGCTTAAGTTACACCATAATCCTCTTTATCTTACCTGATGTTTTTCCACTATGACCAGTCTGTGGAGTATTTGCTTATCTTGACTCTGGTTATATTCTAGATTGTAATAGTTTTGTTCATGTGGTTTGACTTTCATTATAAGTGTCGTCCTTAACAGATTGTAGCTTGTGAGTTGGCTGCATTTAAAATGTCAAAATAAGCAGCAGTCAGAGATATTGAAGTGTTGGTTTGTAGGGATTGGATTGGTTGGGGGATTTCATCATGGGCTGATATTGTTTGGAGAACCACTGGAAAACCTGGGAGTACTGGACAGCTGTTTCGTCCTAGTTTGTGACTCGTCATCAGTAGGCATCCACCGGGGTTCTAACCCAGGACCTTCTGGTTACAAGGAGAGCTTGTATACCATTAGGCCACTGGAACCTGATCCAACGGCTTATGAATTCTAACTTCTGCCAATTCACGATATAGCGCGACCGCTAGCCAATGTCTTTGGCGAGTATTTGTCCTCTTACCCAACTTGCTGCAACCTATAGGTCATGACTTCTCACTAGAACTACCTACCTGAATAGGGCAAGTCGCCAGTGAGCATCTCATCGATATTCAACTGTTGGGTGCAGCAGGTCGGGTTAGTGGACAAATACTTCCAGGGGGGGGGTCGCGCTATATCGCGAATTGGCAGAAGTTGGAATTCATGAACTGGCCATTGGATCAGGTTCCAGTTGCCTAATTGTATACGAGCTCTCCTTGTAACCAGAAGGTCCTGGGTTAGAACCCCGGTGGATGCCTACTGATGACGAGTCACAAACTAGGACGAAACAGCTGTCCAGTACTCTCAGGTTTTCCAGTGGTTCTCTAACCAATGTCAGCTTACGATGAAATCCTGTGGTCAGAGATATTTTTTGGTCGTACAAATTATAGGTTCTCCTCGCAGGGAAATAAATAGCCACCAGAACTTAGTGACAAATTTATGAAGAACCATAGAAAAACGAAGGCTAGCAATAAAAGTGACGAAAATAAAGAAAATTAATATACAATTCAAAGCATTTCTAGCACTGCCGTATAAAGAAAGGAAGTTAAAGGCCTTAAGTAGAATTCTGAATGACGCTGGAATTATGGAGACATTTAAACCAACCAAACAACTATCCCAGAGATAAACTTTGTCGGCTGAAGGACTCAATAGATCCAATCAGGGAAAATAATATAATTTATCAAATGCCATGTAACGACTGTTACTCAGGTCAACTACATAAGTCAGCCTAATAGATCGAAGTCAGTCAGTTTATCAGACCATAAAATTCCACCTAGACCTAGCTAGAGTCATTGACGCCGTTAAGGTCAAATAACCAAGAAAAAAGCTTACCCATTGCACTGCATTTACTGGCATGTAGTCACACAGACATGGGATGGAACAAGCTGACAGAGTTAAAAGGTAATTTGGTTAGGTGAGGTGACAAAGAGTTTAATTACTAGAGCTATGTTTATCGATTCAACACCTCACACGTATGACTGAAATAACACAACATCTCTACCCGAGATATGGAAAGTGGTAACAAACAACAAAGGGAATTTGGAGAGACAGAACAGAGAGAGAAAATATGCATGAGACAAATTGTGAAACCGTGTATCTAAACTGATATGATTATGAGCAGCAATAATTTAAGCTAGAGACGTTATCCAGTTATTAATGCTGCATTACTGTGTGATTATCAAAATGAACTTATCCAGTGTGAAATTACATTCACAAAGATAGTGCCCAAGTTCAACACTGAGATTAATTATATACAATTGGTGGATGGTGGCTAGCAGTGGAATCCAGGATGCGCATTTCGTCCTATTTGGGAATCGTCAGCTGGATGTACCTGCATTTCTCAGTGAGTGATGACGTTCCCACCGAAGCTCGAACCCAGTGCCCATAGTTTCAAACGCCAAAGCGTTATCCACTAGTCCACTTGGGCCACGAAAGCCACCTGTTGTGCGACGGGTTATATTAATTAATTAAAGTGGCCCAAGTGGACTAGTGGATAACGCTTTGGCGTTTGAAACTATGGCTACTGGGTTCGAGCTTCGGTGGGAACGTCATCACTCACTGAGAAATGCAGGTACATCCAGCTGACGAGTCCCAAATAGAACGAAATGCGCATCCTGGATTCCACTGCTAGCCACCATCCACCAATTGTATACTAATTAAATGCCCAGACATCGTCGAAGCATCTGCACAAGAAGACGACATGTCAACCTGAGACCGAGCACTTCGGTCCAAACAATCGACGGGAAAATCAAAAATTCAATTCGAGAATAATTATACTTGCAGGAACTTCATGAAGGTGACAAAGGAGATTGGTTCTGTCTCGAATTCAATTCTCACTGAAAAATTAAAATTTCTCCAACTTCTGACGCTCGTTAGGTTACTCAACAGCAGATAAAAAATAGTTTTCCTGTGTCAAGGTAATTAGATGGATATTTCTGATAGTGTGCCAGATAAAATTTTTACAAGGATAGAAGCAAAGACCAATCCCACGTCAACTTTGCCTTTATAATCATAGGTCAGATTTGCAGAGCTTTTCTCTCTTGATTTGTATTAGTAATTGATCATTACAGTCAGCATAGAACTCCTTGAATCTGATGGCTAGAACACGTAAATCGTTTTTTTTGTTTTCTGCTTTCTAATGGGCGTACTTCTTTTTTTTTCGGGTGGAAATCGTGACTTACATACATTTGACTAATTATGATGATTACTCATACGCATACATAATATTTTATGCCAAGACTATACAATTTTTGTAACTTACTAATCAATGTCACAGGAAATATTTATAGTTTTAACTCGCTGCTATGAGTGAAACCTAAATTTTTCCATGTCCTATCAAAAAGATCCTATTTTTTGAAAAAAAATAGAAAAACAAACACATTAATATGCAATACCAGACTATGTCTTGTATATGTACACACATATATGTCTATGTGAAGTTGATGAGTAAATTTCACTATTTGTTGACAAGTTAAATCTCACTTTTTATTTTTGACTTAAAATTGTTCGTCATGAGAGTAATAACGACGACGTCGACGTCAACAAGAACCAGAACAAGAACAACAACACCAACACCGCCTACAACCAATCAGACGATAGACAAAATAAGTTTTAAAAGGCAAGAGAATGAGTCTTAGTTGAAAAACAAAACAGTATTAACATCTTATTGACCAATGAAAATGTTTTCACCTTGACAACAAGAAGGAAAGAAAAAGGCATCTACTATTATTATTATTATTTTATAAAGTATGCAATTTAAAAAACACATAGAATATATCTATATATAATATATAGCAAGTGATGCAATAAGTCTCTAAAGAAGACTAATACCATGTGATAAATAAATCATTGTGTTACATAATCAGAAACAACTTACATCAAGGCAACAGCAAAAGAGCAAAGTAGTTTAGAATGGAATTACTGATGACTACAATGTATTTTATTTCATCAGTCAATATATAATTACCTATATACAAACAATTCTAAGCCTTTTTGTAAGAGTAAACTTCAAGTATTCATGGGATTATTATAATTCTTATTGATAATAATAATATTGTTACCATTATGTCAAATCTGGATTTCACAGAATTGGATCAATGGTTGAAGGATTTAAATGCGCTACAGTCGGTAAGTATTAATGTTTGTTTATTGGTTTTTTATATGAAATTAGATTTCATTTCAAAGTCATCTGATTGTAGGCTAGTTAGTTAGTTATTATCATTATTATTTCCTTCAATTCTTAGAGGAACATAGGGATTCAGCTGCACGTCTTCAATGCGTTCGGTTCTCTGCTAAAGTTTTCACCTGGCTCCAAGTCTGTCCACATACTTTCATCTCCGCTTCACATGACCTCCTCCAAGTTACTCCTGCACTGATGACCAGCTCGCCACTTCCCTTTCGGGTTCCACTGGAGCGATGGCCTGTCTTGTGGCCTGTCACTTGATGGTTTCCTCAGAGTATGGCCAATCCACTTCCATTTCTTCCTGCTTATTTGTTGCACAACCGGTTCCTGCTTGGTTGATTCACTCTCAGAGATCCCTGTTGCTGATCTTTTATGACCATCTAATCTTGAGTGTTGAACGAAGACAGCTGTTAATGAAGGTCTGTATTTTGTTTGAGGTGCTTTTTATGACGCGCCAAATCTCTAATCCATATAGTAAGTAGCACTGACTTCACATTGAAGTTGAAAATCTGGTTCCCATTTTCTACACTGAGTAGTGCTGTTGACCTCCACACAGAATTGAGAGGAATGAAAGCTTGTCTTGCCTGTCCAATCCTTGCTTTGATATCCTTGTCAGTTCCGCCTGCAGTTGAGTATATATAAATAGATAGACTTAATTTTGGCCTGACGGTTTATCCCATTTCGACTATCCAGATAACTTCTTAAAGCCTGATGAATTCACATTTCGTTTAAACTGACGAAGATATTTGTTTTCAGTGTGTTTAAGCGTTTTTTGAGAGGCGAAGTGTTTTTATTCATGGAGCATTCAGCACGAAAGTCGACATGATCTAAGCCCTGAAAGCATCGTCTAGATATACAATGATTACATCGTGGTTAAACTTCTTAGCTGAAAAGTCTCTCAGTAGATCTGGAAACATCCACTTCAATTACACATCTTTCTAACTAACTGAAGGTGCTCATTAAAAATTTAAATAGCCGATTATTGAATGTATAGTATATTCGTTTTTATAAATTCGTCATAAAGTTCTACATTTATGTGACCATAGTAATTCAAGAACCATTGTTATTCACAACATTATTGTTTCTTTAAATTACAGTATCTACACATTACATTTCTAAACCATCATTAATATATAATATGCGTTGATATAACGACCAACTGACTGAATGTCATATAAACTAAGGGTGGTAACACAGCGTTTATGAATTCATAAGATCGACAACACTCTAGGACACCAACGGTGAATGCAAGTGTTTATTTTGCACACAGAACTCCAGTTGATTTAAGTGAATTTTAATGACCTTTGCTGTTTGGTATGATTGGTTTATAAGTGCCATTGTTAATTTATTCGATACCTGATAAGCGATAAGGTAAGATTCTTCAGTAGCAGCTCTCTAAGCTGAGTGAACAACATCAACCGAAATCTATCTGTTGACGATTTTAAAAACACCTTCATTTAGCCGCATCGCTAAGTGTTCCCGAGCATAAAAATCTAAGTTCCTAGAGTAATGGTTAATTTAACTGGTTCCATAGGAGCAGTTTCACTGATAGATACAACTGGAAGTGGCTAGTCTGAGTATTTTATAATTCAGTTTCAGAATGACAACCCGTTGTATTGAAAATATAAGGTGCAGTTTAGTGTTATTAAATATTGTTCAAATATTGGATTTTCTCACCTGGTTTGGTTGTTATTTCACTTGGTATACCACCTTTGAAAGGCATTTGTCTATATAGAGTTCTTGCTAACAGATGCAGAAGAACTGTTTTCTACTTCCTTGGTCATATGTTTTATAACTTTAAGTTCATCTTAAAATGCGTCTTCTGAACAATCAGCTCTGACTCTATAGCCGATGATCTTTACCAAATTTCGCTTATACTGAAGAGGAACGAAGCTATGAAAATGTCTTTGATGACCATCCAGCCACTCTTCTTATGCGAATTCTTATATATGCCACCGGTTGGTCTCCTTGTGAGTAGGACATCCAGAAAAGCAGTATTTGTTCTCTGAGAATTCGATGGCTGAATTTACTTCATTGATAAAAGTATGAAACTTGGGCACTGTAGTAGAGTATAACTCCATTACACATAAGATTTTATTTGGATAAGTCACACAGTGTTACACAGTAATATTAACTGATGACCACGTTTCGAGCACAAATCATTGCCACTCATAATCATATCAAGTTATTCACACAACGTTTTTTCCTTCATTTATATACATGTGTGGAAATGACAAGATAATTGAATAAAAACCAATATAGGATAATGTACATTCAGAAATAATAATATGAGTATTATTGATCAATTACAATCAGATGGGAAATAAGACGAGTGTTTTTATAGTCATAATGAGTAACATGTGAGAATGTTGTGATGTGCTTGAATTGAAATAGAATTTTGAGATTATTATCCTCTTCTGATTTGACTAACTGGTGGTAATAATATCTTCCATACATATCTCTGGTATTTGCATTGAGTCATTACGGTTGCATGTGTTGGGTGTAGACTCAATGAACCAGGATTCATTAATCAATTGATTACTTCCTTATTTTGGACTACGAACCCATTAGTGGTGTACCCGTTTTGATTCAACTCAGAGAAGTGAGTCAGTTTAAACTAGTCAATTCCTAACTGGCTACTTGGTGGAACTCGTAATTTTCAAGAATTTCTACAAAATCTAATCCTTGAAAATTAATCTGATTCTGGTCAGTGACAAGCCACACTACGAAGTTGCCTACAGTTTTAGTGAGAAATCATGACCAGTGGGGTCCATCTAGTTGGGGAGTGAGGATGGATGGATGTCCCGCCTATAACAATGGTTGATGGTAACGCTAAATGCATCTGGAATTTTTAGAAATTAGAACTCATGGGGTGAACAGTGAGTCGAGTCGTAGTGGGTGGATTTCATTGACCAATAAATAGTTTTCTTTAACAGAAACCTTACAAGAAGACTTTTTATTTAACTACTGCTCTATCATATGTGTAAAAAATATGCGGGTCGAAGTTAGGCCCTATACTCCAATACGATTCCATAATAACACACCCAGTGACATTATTTCCCAAATAATGTCTGTTGGGTTGACTTTCCAGTGATGACAACATCAGGAACCCCTTCAGATGCAGAAATATTCAGTTGACAAGTCACACATAGGACAAATTGCACATTCTGCATTCTACTGATAATCACTATCAAACGAATAGAATCGTGTAAACCTTTGGACATTATCGGAATATTCGTGCTAGGCATAAGTTTCAGTTCAACAGAGGTCAATCAGTAGGTAGGACTGATTAACTTTAACATATAACAAGAAATGATTTGACTATCTGACAATACTTTCATTAGAGACCAGTAATTAGTGTGATCTGTCTAGTCCTTTGTTTACTGTAAACTTAATTCTATCAGTCAGGTTTACAATGTGGCCACCATTGTAGGTGGCTCACCGTCACGGTGCAATTTGAAATGCTGATGTTAGATAGTTTCAGTCAGTCGGCAGAAAGCGGTCAGCCTAGGTTTCGTGATTGCTGGTTCTCTTCAGCAAGGCGTATGTGCAACCTCGAAGGAACTCATGTCCCTTCTGAGATTCTAACCTTCATCACCCAGGGAATACTGCAGTCAGAGTTGCTGCCACGGGGTTGATTGGGTTTGCGTTTGACCTCCTGTAGGGCTGTATTGGATACTTTCATTGGACACTAGTACACTGACAATGTACATTTTAATGTATGAAAGAACCAGAATGTGCCTGATGACAACGCTACTGTCTCTACAGATAAGTGATAACGTTGATCTTACTTTGATTCTCTAAATGTCACCAATTCAGGACCATATATCCGTCTGGGAATTAAACAATATAATGACTATAACATATTGCTGTAATTATAACTTAAGGTTCTGAGTAGAACATACGACCTCACTTGCAAATCTCCACTTCACTCTTTTCTCTGCAGCTCTCTTAAGGTGACTCTACGATTGTCTGTAAGCCTAAATACCTCTATTCTAAAATCTACTTCATGTCACTCTCAGACACCCATAGGGTTGTTTCCCATTCGTGGTTTACTCAAGGGTCAGTCTGGTGCGCGACGTCACGCAATGGTGTATTCAATTGATTTCGATTTCCTTCTAGGCTTCTATTGAGCATTACTTTTTAAGTTTATTCATCCTCAGAGTTCATTGTTGCTAATCCCTCCAGACCAGCTATTTGGTCTGCAGTATTGAGACAGGGAAGACAGTTATTAACAAAAGTCCGAAACCTACTGAAAATGGTTTTGTTGATGCTACAAGTCTCTGAACCATATAGACATAAGTGTCTAAAATTCTAATCGAGTTCTTCCTGTTGACTGTAGCAGACCTTAACACTGACTTCAAACTAATCAAGGTCTGCCTTGTCTTTGCGATCTCTGTATTAATATCCTCATTCTCAAATAAGCGATTAGTATCTTTTTTGCTAGACTAAACCTCGCCTAGTTTAGTTACTAGCTTAACCTAAACCTCAAAAAATGGGAGACTGAGTGCCAGGCTACCGATGATACCTCGATAAATCAATCCACTCGCTAAAGAAACCTCATTGCATAGGGAAAAACTTATAGTGGAATTGGAGAGACAGAATAACGTGGGTTGGTGAAAGCCGTCTAGAAGCCAGTCAGCCGATATGTGTTCATCTGATAAATGCAAAAGATTGAACATACAGAAGTGAATAGATCCACTAACTTAGAACTGCAGAACACTCTTAGAATGCAGGCAGTTAACTTTAATAATTTGACAATCGTCTGTATCACTGAAAAGTAAGAGGATTATTCAGGAATCATCGTGATGTTTATTTACAGTCTGTCTAAGCAATACAAGACTGGTTCAATAAAAACATTTACTTATGACCTATCACTTGACAGATTTCATTTCAGTATGCATATCTCATAAATAAAGTGTTACTTCCTGACTAATAATGAATCTTCCAATTTTAAAGAATTCTTTCTCTTCTCTAGTGTATTTTCGACATTTCGAGATGTAAAGTCTTTAGGGCAGCAAAATTATGTAAAAGCAATCCTTCTGAAGGTGCTTTTAACGTCTATGCAACTGTCAAATTTCCATGATAACCACAGTCTTTCTTGAATGAAATACATAAATTTGGTAATCATCAGTTAGATATGTATTTCATTTCTTTATGAATTCATCGTAAAGCTGAATTTAGATGGTTTCAGTTACTCTTATTTTCAAGAAATACTAATGCAACTTTTATTTTTTATACTTAAATGTGATATTATCCATTTATCAGCTTAACAAATGCTTCAAGATATCAAATATCTGTAGTGAAGTAGAATATCGTATACACAGCAACACTTTTAATTTTAATTTTTAGTAAGAAGACATGGTGCGTTAAGTAGTCAATAGAAGAATGTTGATTATCCATGTACATTGTCCGTTTTTGATTCACGGCTTATACATTCCTAAACCTCTCTTAGCCTGCAGTAATTCTGATGAGTGAGGAAGGCTTGGACGTGGAACTAACACCCCGCTGCTACTGAAGCCAAATAGCTCAAGCTCGAAGCCATATATTCCATTTGAAAAGTACAAGAATGTGAAGAAAGTAGAGAAGGAATTGTGTCATTTTATTCAGTGAAAATAAGGCTTGGAATAAGTTGTCTTGAAAACTAATGGGTATTTATAGCTCAGACGGATATTTTAGATGTGATTGTGTTTTCTCAGCTGTGTATATAATCTTTATAGACAACTTCTTCAGCACTGACATCAGTATGCTATGAATTTATTTGGATTCTCTACGAGGGATATAATTATCTTCCAAGATGTACTTGGTTGTGAGTGGCTGCTATTTCACCTTAGTATAGTTTGATTTCATCACTTGGAAGTTTTTTCTTTATTCGCTAATAAACCTTCTCTATATAAATGTGTCCACTGGCTGTTTATTCGTCTAAGAATCAGCCGTGTAGAAACTCGTCAGCATATTTAGTTTTGTCCACTATTTTAGATTCCTACATTTTCCAAGTCAAATTGGTGTGCATATTCATCAACGTGTACTGTTATAAAGCTATCTATGTTGTATCTTTTGACGACCAGTGTACATTCATGAATTCATATTCGAAAGGTACACCCAGTTTCATGTGGATAGTGTTTCTGGCAACTGATGTTGATTTTGTCTTCTTTGCTGTTAGAACTTCTGATCTGTACAGTACTAAATGAAGTGATTTCGTTGGTTCGTGCGAGTTGTCTGTTTAGAGGAGTTTCAATATTCCAGCCATTATTTAAGCAGCATTGTTTACACATGATAGGATGAATTTTCCTGTAGTTTCCGAAGGTGAATTCTTGTTTAAAGAGAAATATCCGGATCTATCACATCATTCTGGTGACCTTTTGAAACAACTAATCCAAATAAATATAGGTTAACGTTTGTTCTTAATACTTTCTAGAATAAGCCATAAAGTTATATTTGAGTAATACATCTTGAGTTTGTGTCTGTGAAAAGATCTTATCTCACTTTTACTGGTACACAAACCTTTGGTTTCAATGACATTTCAAACTGAAGCGTTTCTAGAAATATACTGAATTACTTCTTCTATGCTGCGTCGGTGGTATAGAGGCTAGAACGCTCATCGACCATGCACATGGTCCGGAATTCGATCCCCGGCCACCAACGCACTCCTTTACCTCTCTGAGTCAGATATAATGCTGATAAAGCGGATAGGTTCGGTATGAGGCTAGCAACCCCATCCTGTAAAAAATAAACACTGCTACAGAAACTTCAAGCCACTAGCTTGAGGCCCTATGTTCCACTGGGGAACGTGAAGGTGAAAAAAACTTCTTCTATGTATTTATTGAGCATATTCTGTTGTAACAGTACCTATGAAGTCATAGAATAAGTATGGAGGGGAAAGTATTCTAAGTTGAAATACTAGGAACTAGGCAAAGTATTAAGAAATTCTCTCTACCATATTCAGCATAAATACCTTAACAGGATGGTTTTATCTGCTTACTTCTTTTCTTTCACATGGAATAATTAAACCACAGAATTTTTCCTACCGACACTTCCGACAGAAATTGTGTAAAAACTAATTAGACAGATAAAGTATAATGGTGACATTAGGGTGTCGTTAATTTTGTTTACCACTTTCTTTGTCTCCCAAGTTCACTCTTCAACATAGCTAAACCTTATTGCTCGAGATAGGAAATTAACTATTCACTGTGTAAAAATACTGTTGAAAAGAAAAGTTGTATTTTTCCAGGTGAACTGCCTTTATTACATAAACTACTTTCAAACTGTCCATAAATTGGTTATTTCTTTGTTTGCTGTTTTTTTGTTTCAATTTTATGGCCTTCGTCTTGGATTAAGTAGTTCTGTCAAATCAGCTTATGATTGATTATTTAAAATTTAGGCTAAAATACTTCTTGTCTGTTCTCACCTAATTTTCGTGTTATCATGGTAGAGGAATCAAGTCGCTCCAAGTATCCGCCAACTATCATCCTTTCATTTTGAATTATCCTGAAGAAATCGAGTTTATCTATATGTGAGGTGAAAAGTTACTGATCAAAGGATGATATCGTAATTTATAAACATTAAATCTGTTACTTTCTTAACAATATTGTGGTATTTAGAAGAATCACACCTTCTTACTAACACATTGTCTTAACTTTCCATGTCAAGAACTTGGAGCGTCACGATAAGTACTTACGGAAGACTTCAGACATTTAACAGCTGCTACCTTACTTAGCTTTGTACCACAGACCAGATGGCTGGTTAGGAAGAATCGGCAACAAAAAACTGTGGAAATGAATCAATAAAGAACCTATTACCTAATAAACATGGTGAGGATAATAGAGATGGTTCGAAAACCCGCTGAATAATCCTCTGAGTGATATCACGCTTCAGATCGACACTTGATTGACTTCATTGGGCGTGAATCCAATAGCGACACTGAGGAAATCGTGTGAAGAAGAGGCGAGAGCTAATAGGTGATAGTGAGGCAATCTACGGAGGACTGCAGAGAAATGGACAAAATGTAGATGCTCTACTGAATCCCTAAATAACAATACTATCCTGTTAGCTAATCATTCCCGTGTAGTCATGTTTTTGCATTGACTGATTCCATTATATTCCTTATAGATTTTACCATCTCCATGATAAAACAGAATAGACAGCTACAGAGAGTGCTTTGCACACTGTCGATATTTCGACTGTGAAATAACAGAAACGACTGGACTCTTTTTATTTTCGTTGCTAAATTTGTACAAACTTATCTGGTTTATGTACATGTACATTTTTATATGCATATAAGTACCAACTTCTCAACATAGATAGGTAAGTGGTAAAATGCTCGCCAACCACGCACATGGTTCAAAGTTCGCCTCTAGGTCAATACACTTCTAAAGGTCGACTAGCCAGTAAGCTCACGGAAAATTGGACATAAGGCTAGCATCTTACCCCTTAAAAACAACAACAACAACAATACTAAGACTTTATTATCTATACTCCTGATACCGTATATTCTACTTGAAACCTATAGGAATTTTAAAATATGCTAATTAGTCAACACGTAGTCGTCTGTCAAAGTGTACAGGCAAATTGTACAATTAAAACGGTGGAATACACTGTGATTCAACAAGAGATATATTTTATTAGTGGTTTTTCAAGTATTTACGAAATCATAAAGCAAATTGTCTATTTCTGACTGAAAGAAAACTGAGATCCGGTAGTTTTCAGTTGCTATACCACATGGATTGTATATATTTCCTCTCTTAAAACATGTCTGATAAATATATACAACAGGATATTCATCAGTTGCAGGATTTCATCATGAGCTGACATCAGTTTGAGAACAATTGAAAAACCACCAGTGAGTACTGGACACCCAAAGGTTTTGCTCTAGTTTCAGCTTTTTCAGCAATACGCACCAATCGGAGTTCAAACCCAGCACCTTCTGATTACAAGGCTAGCGAGCTCGTAGACCATAAGAACACTTGTACCAGCCGATCCAATGGCCAGTTAATGGATTTCAACTTCTGCCAATTCATTAGATTGTGCGAACACTTCTTAATATCCTCTCTCTTCGATGAGTCACTGCCTTATGGAAAGCTTTGAGATGAAAAGAGCATGCTGTTGCTCGTTGAATTTATGGTGGTAGATATCCTTCCTCTACTAAACATCTTGCAGTATCTAAGATGGTCAGGTTTTTTATGCATACCACAAATGGTGTGCTACATAAATAAGACTAGAATGAGGAGATATCTGTTATTTCTCCTCTCTTGTCCAAAAGTATATTAAAATTTCTGTGGTTAGTGTTGTATACTACTCTAAGTAGTATTGTCATTTTGAAAATCTTGTAAACTGAGGGATTAACAGGCAGAATGTTATTTTTTTTAACAATATTAGATCCGTTCAGCAGGAATCCTTGCACCTAAGGTTCGTGTTTATTGGTACTTGTCAGCAAAGCGTATCTGCAGTCTTGAAGGAATCGTGAAAGAATTTAATCTGGAGTAAACTAAGGACTAGCTACGTGACACTAGTTAGTGTGTAATCAAAAGGTACATGAACTCCTTCAAGATTACAGATACGCCTTGCTAACACGTGTCAGCAAGCACGAAACCAAGGTCCAAGGCTTTCTGTGGCTTACTGCAACCAACCAATAATTAGGCTGAATGAAACTTTTCTTGCACATAACCAGGGTGTTTTTGTTTGTATTAACAGAAAATCGTAAACCTATTTAATAATTTATCAGTATTTAAACTTTCACACTGATTTTACAAACACAGTGTGTTACATCACTATTGATTTACTACCTAACATCCAGTTGTAACATTATGAAATATTTGACAAATGAATGTGAATGTAAGTAATCTGATAGTCACTAGTAACTGACTACATTATAAAATGTTTTTAAGTTTTAGTGATAAATCATGACCAGTGGTGTCCACAAAACCGGGTGTGAAAAAAAAATACTCGCCTGAGTACTGTCTGACAACGGTGGCATATTTGAAGACTGGACGGGAGAGAACTGTCAGTTGTGCTAAATATGTGTCTCGAATTGATAGGAGTTGCACTTTTCTGGCCATCAGATTGGGCCTCATTGACTGAATGGTCTACAAGCTCGCCTGGTAGCCAGCTTTTTCATGGGTTCCAACCCTGGTGATGGATACCTACTGGTGAGGAGTCCAAAACCAGGTCGGAACAGTTGTCCAGTACTCCCTGAAGATTTTTGTAATGGTTCTCTAATCGAAGTGTCAGCTTATAATGAAATAATAATTGGCTTTATTCCAAGATACTACTCATGATACTACACATCGAAATTTTAACTTTTAGTACAACACCCCATCTAATTTATTCAACATCTAACTCACTACATCATATATGTAAACAAAACCGATTAAAGCAACAATTTGCGTCTAAAGTAATAACAGAGTCAACAGTGAAAATAAAGGATAACATTATAATGATGATATAATAATAACTAAAAGTATAAAATGATAGAAATGGTTTGTACGTAGTTGTGCGAGCAGATAATCTTCTAAAGTGGCTTCTATTCCTACCTGATGAGATGTGAAGGGGACAGTTGTGAATAAATAGAGTGCTGACAGTCAGACGATATGGCTTTTGACCATTTATTTCTTAGGTGAATTCAGACGACTATCGACTACAATTGTAACAAGCTTCCTTAGTGGCGCACCACTTGCCACAGTGACAACCTTTAAAACACTGTGAACAGTCATTTTTGAGAGGTTCAGAAAAAGGCTGATTGGGAGAAGTAGAGAATAGTAGGTAAGATATGAAGGTTGTAAAAGGTTGTACAAGGTGTAAAAGTGAAGATTGAGTGATTCTTGACTGTCCCTACTTCTAAATGTATAAGGATAAACGAGACATTTTCTTAAAATCAACAAAATATGGGATTCCTCCAATACGGATAAAATTTTATTGCGATAAAATCACACAGTGTTGGTGTACGGTCAAATTCACTTGATGAACACGTTGCGAGCACAAATTATCACTGCTCATAATCATATCAAGGTACTCACTTACACACAAATTTCTTGTTTCATTTATATACATGAGTATAAATTGATGATTAGACATTTGAACAAAGTCAACATAAGATAAAGTACATTCGGAAATAATTAATATTATTGTTGTCAATAAAATACACTCAGGTGGGAGATAAGATGTTTTTGTATTAAAGAGCCAATTTAACAAAATAATATAATTTACAAAATACCCTGCAATGACTGTGAGTTAAGTCAACTATACAGGTCACACTAGTAGATTAGGAGTAATTAGATTATCAGAACACAAGAGTTTAACTAAGATCAGAATGAATGACCCCACCCTGTAAGATGAGTAATTTAGAGACAAACTCACCAACAGCACTGCATGCATCAGCACAGGACTACACAGTAGGGTAGGTGGAACTGAGTCAAAATTCTAAAAAGTAACATAGGTAGCTGGAAATAGAAAGAGATTGATTACTGAATCCTGGTTCATTGAGTCTACACTCAACAAATGTAACACAAATGACTCAATGCAAATACCAGAGATATGGAAGATATTATTACCGCCAGTCAAATCGTGTTCTGTGCGATAAAGAAAACATTAGCTGTGAAACCTTTAACTTATTAAATAGTCAGTAGAACAAATAGATCTCGTCTTTCCAACTCATATCATTTACAGGTACAACGTTTTCTCTCTGCCTTTTTTTCATTTTGTATTTATTTTTGTTATGTGCCGTTTTGTTTCTCTCTTCCTTACAAACTCTACTTAAAACATTCTTGTTCGTTCTTTCACACTCTGTATACCTCGACCATTTCGTTATCACTTACGCCAGTAAATATGCTAGTAGTATCAACTTTTCTAACACCTTCAAACACTGTTTAGATTTTGACTTTGCTACCGACATGCTAATATGTTGTTGTCATAATGAACTGAGATAACTTTAATCTATGTGGAACTTTATTTATTGTTAATGTACTAACTGGATGCAATATTGTAGTAAAAATGCTGAGAATTCCATTCTGTATCACAAGTACTGATTTGGAATAAAGCTTACCTTATCTTATCTTATGTATTTCAATTCAAATTATAACATTCTAAGAAGTTATTAATTTTACTATGAAATGTTATTTCCCATCTGACTGTATTTTATTGATAACACTAATATTAATCATTCCCGAATGTACTTTATCTTGTATTGATTTTATTCAAATGTTTACTCATCAATTTTTAATCATGTCCATAAATGAAGCAAGAAAGTTGTGTGTGTAATGTCTTGATATGATCCTGAGCGGTAATAATTTGTGCTGGAAACGTGATCATCAGTAAATATTAGTGTACTCCAACACTGTGTAATTTTATCCATCATGGAATTATCTACCCCACCAAAGTGCCCAAGTTTCATGTATGTATCAAGGATATGGGATGACCAAGAAAGGTCAGAAGAGTAAAATATACTCGAAAGTTCAAGTGTTGGTTTGTAGGGATTTGATTGGTTACAGAATTTCGTAATGCACTGACATTGTTTAGAGAACCACTGGAAAACCTGGGAGTACTGAACAGCCAACTGTTTCGTCCTAGCCTGAGACTCTCCAACAGTACCCTCTCATCGGGGTTCGTACCCAGGACCTTCTGGTTACAAGGCGAGGTCGTAGACCATTTAGCCACTGGAACTCGATCCAATGGCCCATGAATTCTAACTTTCTCTATGTGGTGAATTGGCAGAGGTTAGAATTTATGGGACATTGGATCAGATCCAATTGGCTTAATGTTATACGAGCTGGCCTTATAACTAGAAAGTCATGGATGCGAACCTTGGTGCTGGGTGCGTACTGCTGAAGAGTGCCGAATCAGGGCGGAAGAGCTTTCCAGTATTCCCTGAAGGGTTTTCCAATGGTTCTCTGACCAATCGTCGAAAGTATTTATTGCTTGGTTTAGTTTCTTTTTCACTATCCTTCATACTACAAGCATCATGTGAACGAACCAGGTGGTGTAGATCACGTTTACGTTTAAAGTTGAAGTTAAATCGTAGATATTTGGAAAAATATGACGTAAGACGATTTAGCATAAACCACTAGTTGATATCTGACAAAAATGTTATCCAGTTTTGAACAGCAGACTAGGAAGTAACTGGCAATCAAAAAACAGTCAGATCATCAGTATATTTAACAAAGTTGAAAAGGTGAGAAAATTGAACTATGAGGGAGATCAGCTTCACTAAGCCATTCAGAAGATTTGACTTTTATATATACGTTACACTGCATTCCGTTAGAAAAAATAACAATACAACCATTCATCCATTGAAGATTTAGTTTGTGACAAGGGAAGCTTTTGAAACAAACGATGTCTGGGTACAATGTCAGAGGTTGATGTACAGTACAGGAAGGCATAGCGAACAGAGGCTGAACATATATATATAGTTGTCAGAGGAATTTCTTTAAATGCTACTATATTAATGTTGACTTGGTGGTGTTAAACTGTCTCGGTTGACTATCCTCCAACGCCGTTTATCCCAATAACGAGAGGAGAAAACTAGAAAAAGTTGAATTTAAAAGCCTTTCAATTGTCTCCTGCTTACGTTTATATAATACCTCATCGTATACAATAAGTGTCCTTTTTGTTTATGCCTAAATAACCTATAGAAGGAAAAAATAACAAACGAATTCAAACAAGCTATTTATTCAGGTCATTTGTCATTGTTACTATCATGATTACCGTACATCTTAAATGCGGTCGCCCGTGTACTTTTTTTGTTTTTTGGATGTGTTATTTAGGCTGATTTTATACAGTAATTATGCATGCATTGACCGACATTTTTTTCTTTACATTGATAACAGGGCTGAAAGATAGGTTTGAAGGTTTGTTCCTTGAAGTATTTCTTGTTTCTTTCGTTGTTTGTTTTTCGCGTTTCTTTCAATGGCATGGCTTTCTTCTGGTGTTTTCTTATCTCTACTTTAATTTTTTCCTCTTCTACGTTCTGGTTTTTTGATTATAATCTAGATTGGATTATCCTTAGGAATGTTTGTGGTTTGGAATAAAAATCTGAATCCAAATTAGGAGAAGAATACTGTACGATAAGGAAGTTTTGACAGTCAGTAGAACTTAGTATATGTCCTGAATAGAAAAAAATTGGAAGTAAAATTGAACATGAAGTGTACAATGTGAATATTTTCCGTATTTTTGAAATATATAGTATTGGGATTAAATTGCCTTATCATTACGATTATAATTCCCCTGGATTCTGACTGGAACACAGTGCTTCACATAACACATCTTCATTTCATGCTGTTTTTTGAAGTTATTTTTATCTGGCTCAACAGCTCTCCATAGACTTTCATAGCTCCTGCACATGATCTCCTCCGTGTCAACAAAGGACCCACGCTCAACCTATCGTTTCCTATTCTGCTTCCATTCAAGAGCCTGACTGATGCACGATATCATTCCAAGGAGAGAGAGAGAGAGAGTAAGAGAGTCTGTCAAATCCACCTCTACACTTTTTGGAATATTTGTGAAGCGGCAGGTTCCTAGTCGGTTCAGCTGGCGACCCACACTGTAAGTCTTCGAACCATACAGAAACACTGATCGACTTAACATTAATGTTAGAAATCCGACTCTTGTTCTTTGTGCTGATTGCAGCAGATTTCTGCATTGACTTCAGAGTGGTGAGGATCCATCATGTTTTTCCGATTCTAGGTTTGACAACCTCATCCATAAAGCCTCGATTTGCAAACGATGCTGTCTAGATAAGTGAAGGCATTGACGTCTCTCAAATTTATTCCACTGATAGTAATTGTTGCCGTTGTCGTCTGTTAAGTATCCTTATCACCTCTGTCCTCTTTAGATACACGTGAAATTCGACGCCTTTGTACAAGTTGCAAATCATGTTAAGTATTCCGAAGTGAATGTAATAATAATAATAATGATTTGCTTTATTCCAAAAACATTACTTCTGAAACAGAATGGAATTTTCAGCATTCATCAAAATATTGCATCTAATTTCCTCAAATTTTAAATAAAATTAATCAAACAGAAAATTTTCCACATTTACAATAGGGGTAATGTCAAAAACATGGAGCATATAAAATGGAAATAATAATGATGATAACAGCTAAGAGTACATACATCGAAAGGTTACGGAATATTGTTTATCTGCTTACAACCATTGATTTCCTTAAATAGTTTCCACATATTAGAACCATTTTTGCAGGATATGAATTTCTGGTTATATTGTTGCATTCAACCTGTGCATTTCCGACTTGATTAACAAGTTAATTCTTTTTACACCACTTTTATCTCTTGTTTTATATACTTTCTCCTGCTCTCTACGAAGCTTTTGCAGTTGAGGGGAGGAGGAACGGTAGAATTTGACAAATAGTGTTTCTTTTGGACAGCAGATTACAAAACAGAATTTCAGATAAGATGTAATACTAGATATATTGTCATCAAGTGAATCATCATTAAACAGATTTCATCTTGTGTCATTACTGAGCATGTTTCTAAGATGATGTACCTTCTTATTTGAGTAACATCTGTGAACAACTTTCTTGGACAAGTTTGAGAAGGCTTTATTTTGTAATTTTCTGTATATTTGGGATAAAACTCGTAGAATGCAGTGATCTGAATTGAAGAGCAGAGCTCGTTTACGAGCTTCAAATATTCCAGAATCATTAATAGATGCACAATCAAGTGAAGTATCTTGTCGGGTTGGGAAGTTAACAACACTTTCATGGCCCATCAATGCAATAAAACTGTAATCACAAGAATTGAACTCACCAGTCACTATAGACAAGGAGTTACCACACAAAGCAGCAGCGAAAACAGTGAATTTATCAGCAGATATCGATAGTTCTGGGGGACTGCAACAAGCTGTGACATAGATATATGTGACAAAAATGAACTTATACTTAGATAAGTATTTAGGTTGACGTTTAACAGTTATACAACCAATATTGTCATTCGAGAATTTGAAGCAAACGTTGTTGGCAGTAGACCACTGGCAACACCACCACCTCTTTTCTTCTTCGAGCTGCATTGGTCTTGTCTGTACACTGTGAAACCACTTAAGGAGACTAAATTATCGTCGTACGAATCGTGGAGCCAAGTTTCTTGAAGAGTAATTACACCAGTATTACAAAATACATTTGAGTATAATAGAGAATGCAAGTAATTTGTGCTCATAATCACAGGAACAGTCAGCAAATGCATTGGAGTGTGCTTTAAAGCTCGCTGCCATTCACCATGAAGCTTTTTCTCAAGTTTATTAGAAACCAGTAAATCAGCCGGTCGGAAACGTTTTAAATAACCACGAGAGTAAACAATACGATTAGAACACATAATTGAATGATTAAAATAAAATAAATCCGAGGAAATAGATGCAATATGTAAGCTGGAAATTTTGGTAGCCCAAGATTTTAGCAGGCTCCGTTTATATGCCAACAACAATCACTATTACTTACTTTCTTGACTTGCATTTATGCTGTTAAGTAAATCACATATAGAGATCAGGTTCTGACACTGAACCATACAATTAATAAATTAGTCATTCGACTCCAAGTATTCCTGCGTTCTAGAGGGCGATAAAATTAAAACGCATCAGTTCTTCACTTAAATAAAACTTTTGAGCGATAAAAAAGAAATTCAGGTATTATTCCTAAAGCTTTCATAGTCTTATGATTTAGCTGATATCTCTTTTTACCCTTTAAAATCATGAGGATTGAATTCCACTTCCAGTAGAATCACCATTGTGGTTATGATGAAGTATTGCTTAGTTTTGGCTTCGTCTAACTTCACGATAGTACACCTCTAGAACACGATACTATCGCTAAATAATTACTTGAAAATATCTTCCACACTAAGACAAAAACAGACTGGGAAAAGCTGATGACCGGAATGACAAAAATGGTAACCTAATAACTATAACCAGATTTTTTTAGACAAAATGTATGATATGTAACATTTACAAAACCTCAATAATTTAAGCCATAAATAAATTTTAAAAAATCTGATTAACTGTATCATATCGAAATCACTCGGAAAATAAGCCATAAATAAAGGAGTTAGAAATTGTCCATTACGACTATAATTTCAGTAAATACATCAATCATGACCTCATGGATAAACAAATGGAAGCTTTCCATCCTAATAATCATTCTTTGAGGATGCATGTACATTGCAAAGATCTGTTCCAAATGAGGCACACCCAGTGCCTAGCTTCAATTGCTATTTATCATCAACCAATTAATTAAGTTAATTCAATTAATTCATATTGTGTTTACCAATTCACATGTATCTGCGGGAGCACTTACATTGGAAAAACAGAGAAGAAGGCCTACGTCAGATTCTGCAAACATGTACCAAGGAGCCTTCGGTTAAAGGGATCGAATTGTTTAAGCTGTTCAATCGCCAAACACCTGTATACCACAGGACACCGAGTAGATGTGCTGGAATCACTCAAAATAATTAACAGACAAAGTACCTCAAGTCTTCTCAGGTTTGACGAAGCTACAGCAGTAAAACGATTAAAGCTTGTTGAAAAAGGGAAACAGTTGTTGAACTTCAAGTACCCTGGTGACTCACTTCTTAGTAACTCTTTGTCTTCTAATTTTGTTAACTTATCTTTTCACTGTCCCCCCCTTCATTTTTCGCTTGACTCTCTTTAGAGAGAATTTTTCTTGATCTTCTGAGTTCTGCTCACTCTATTACATCACCAACTTCTCATCTAACCTCATGTGCACCAAAATTTCAATCTTCTCTTATCTAATTGCCTAAGTGTTGCTAAATTTATTTTTTTACCGCCCCAACAACACAACTGTTAATTAATGTTTTTCAAGAAACTTCTCTCTGACAAGATATATATGTATGTCATAACACTTTGAACACCCTGTAAATTACAATGCCTTATTTTTTTATGACGCTCTGACAATATGCTTGCTAATGGACAAGGGTTTGTTAAAATTGTACACTTTTTATTTTTTTAATTAAAAAATTCAGGCTGTACACAGCTGATAAGAACCAACGAAATAAAATTGATCCAGATTATTCTGCGTCAATGTTTCCACCTTCTTTGTTCTTTTTTTGTTTCCTTCACGTTCCCCAGTGGAACATAGGGCTTCAAGTCAGTGGCTTGAAGATTCTGTAGCAGTGTTTATTTTACAGGATGGGGTTGCTGGCCTCATGCCCAACCTTTCCTCTTTACCAGTCTCACTACTGGCTTAGCGGGGTAAAGGAGTGCGTCGGTCGGGAATCAGACCCCGGACCATGTACATGGTCGGCGAGCGTCCTAACCGCTATGCCACCGACGCACACCTTCACACCTTTGTTCTAATTCAGTATTTACTACTCTACATAGCAAATGATATCAGTCTGGATTCTCTGTGCTATGAATACAGATTTCTATAATTTACTTTTTAATAGATTGAAACTTTCAGAAAGTTAAACACAATGAGATGTTTTCCAAAAGCAGCAGTATCAATGAGTACTATTCACGTGAAATTCTCCACAAATCAAATGAAACTAATTAATTAATTAATTAATGATGAGGTACCTTCTTGTAGGTTTTAGCAGAAATGGACATATGAATTACTGAGATTTTTTTTGATGCATACATTATTCATACTTTAATTAGTGATGCAACTCTGTTTCAGCCACCCCCTCCTGGTTCTTTATGCTCTATGTTAGTTTATCGTAACGGTGAAAAATCTAAACGACAAATTGAAATTTTAGCTTATTGTGTGATGGAAAAGACAGAGGATTAAATACATTTAAAATAATAAAAACTGATGAAGGATTTTATGCCTAATAAGAATGTTCATTATCATTTTTATTTTGTTGCGTACTTTTATGGTTGAATTGTATTCAAACATTAGAAATCAACATCACCACTTATGAGTATTATTCGTTTCACGGATTCTGAGTGATTGATACGGTCTCAACGGGACTTACATCAGTGTCAGTTCATGATAAAATCCTGAGACTAATCAGATTCCTGTAAACCCACAAGTGAATATCAATGAGATGCTCACTAGTGACCGGCTGTATTCAAGTAGGTAGTTTCCTGGGTTCTACAGGGGGAACGTCATTACCAGTGAGGTACAGCAAATAGGGTGTGAGGACAAATACTCACCAATGATGTTCGATAGTGGTAGCTCTAGAATTTGGAATTCATGAGGTGATCATTGGACCAGATCCCAGTGGCTTAATGGTGTACAAGGTAGTCCTGCAACCAGAAAAGTTGTTTACTGATGAAAAGTACCAAAGTGGGCCGTAATAGCCTTCCAGTACTCTCAGGTTTTCCAATGGTCCTCTAATCAATATCAGTTCATAATGAAATCCTCAAAATCTGCCTTCTTTTGTAATTTTTGCTGGTTACATAACCACTCACAACCTTTTGTTTCCTCTTTACGTTAGCTTCTTCATGTAAATTTCGAACCTAACTCATCGCTTGTCTTGTAAGTCCTATTCAAGGGCCAGCCCTTGGTATTACACGGACGTTTTCCAGGCATATATTGAATCCATCTGTATTTCTATCTGCATATTACATGGGAAACATCTTCTTAATTGGTTGAATCGTTGCCAGCTCTTTCTAGCTGTGTACACTTGATAAAAATTAGCAGCAGGCTTCTGGAAGTTCTTCTTTTTAGTGCAAAGGCTTCGTTTTTTTCGGAATCATATAAGCCACTGGTTTGCCACTAGTATTAAAAATAAGGGTTTGTTTCCTTGCACTGGTCGTCAAAGAAATACACACATTGAGTAGTAAAGGCTTTGTCTTGTTCTCAAGTCCCAAATGACGTTGACATTCTCATCCGTGTTGCCTTTAGTTGAAACGATTCCGCCCAAGTAAGGAAGTGAAATGCACGACTCCACTCAGAAATCTCTCTTGCATAAAGACTGACTTTTGTTGTTCTTGATTCGGTATCTTCATCATCTTTGTCCTCGACATGTTATGTCGAAGTTCTGTCTTCAATACTTATTCTGCCAACTTGTATTTCCTATGGTTTGTGCGAAATCCAGATTTTGTAGGGATTTCGTTTGATTGTATGCAGGATTTAATCATGGGCTGACATCAGTTACAGAACCATTGGAAAACCTGTGAGTACTGGACGGCTGTTTCGTCCTGGTTTGGAACTCTTCATCGGTACGCACCCACCGCCAAGGTTCGAACCCAGGGCCATCTGGTTACAAGGCGAGCTTGTAGACCATTAAGCCACTGGGACCCGGTCAAATGGCCAACCCATGAACTCTAGCCTCTTCCGGTTCACGCACGACATAGCGCGACCACTTCACAATGTCTTTTTCGATGAGTTGCTGCCTGAACTCCAACCTGCTGTATCCTACTGGTCACGGCCTCAACTAGAATCCCAGGTTAACTGCCTGAATAGGATCAGTCGCTAGTGAGCATCAGACTAATTTTCAATTATTGATTTTGTAGAGATTTTGTTTGATTGCATGGAGGATTTCATCATGAGCTGACATCAGTTAGAGAATCACTGGAAAACTTATGAGTACAGGACAGCTGTTTCTTTCTAGTTTGGCATTCCTTAGCAGTACCCACCCACCCATCCAGATTTTCTAGGGGTTTTCTATCTTATTCGCTCAGTGCTCTGTAGACTCTATTCAGCTCCTACTTTAATGCTTCTTATCTATGTGTGTTCATTTTGTTTTACCATCCACTCTACTCCATCAACATCCATGAGTTTGAAGAGAGATATTTCCTATCCGATTTCTTTTTCTTGTCCAAGATATCCATAGAGATCTCCTTTGATTTCATCTTCATAAAGAAAGAGTTCTAGCGTTATTCTACTCCTTTTATTCTCAAAGATGTTGCTTACTGCTTCGGATTTTTTCCTGACAACTTAAGTGATGGAGTACTTTGTAGTTTCGTGCTTCAATTTCCGAGTGTGTTGAACTTGAATTGCAGTCTTTGTCTAGCTATCATGTAGGGGTATAACCTGAACTTGATTGTCCAAGACACTAGATATCGATCTACCCCTTAAACCTGATCGATATCATCACTTACATTGATCATTTACATCAAGATCAGTAATCAGTTTTTGACTATGCCGATGCAAACTCGTCATTTGCTAACTGCACAGTCCGAAGTGAGAATTCACTAAATTTTTCTTTTGGAAATATAGAAGATAAGCAATTTAATATGATGGTGTATATTCTCTCAACTGATTCATATAAATACTTGAAAACCGCTCATTTAAAGCATCAGCGCTAGCTAGCCAGATCGGAATGATCAAAACAACGATGTGATATTAGTAATACAGCAGCATAATTAATAGAACTAGTAGTAATAGTAATAGTACTGACCATATCAACATTTTCAGCATGATCAGCTTGAAATTTGAGCCATAATCAACTTTAAAATGTCCATTTTTTAAAAGTAATTTTTTCTTCCAGTGTTCACTTAAGCGAATACTTTCTCCTAATTTTCTTGTTGATCGATTGATTACTTGAAAAAAAAATCAAAAAGCGCATCCTGGAACTGAAATGTGTGTGTGTGTATCAACAATTAACAAATCAACCCTTTTTCATAATTATCTAAAAAGTGTAAACATTGACCTAGTGTAGGAAAGCCTTTTTAATAAAAAGGAAGGAAATGTCTTTTCTAACGCTTAATTAATAGGATAGACAATTTTATTTTTATAACAACTATGATAAAGAAAAATATTTCTGATAAAGAAAAACGCTTCACTTTTTCTGTCTACATATTGCCATGACAAAATCCACTGCTTTCCAGTCTCTAGCTGATTATTATTATTCTTTAAAATACCATTTCGTGTCCATCATTTACGCATCGATTAGCTTGTATGAATGTCTACTACAATTGCCTTGAACCTTAAAGTCACCAGGAAATGAGTTTAACACTGCTCACTGATATATATATATATATATATATATATGTAAGTATGAACGATCAATAATAAGGCAGTCAATATATCCTTATCTTACAATCACTTAATTCTGACTGTGTCATTGTATCTGTAGATGGAGCGTTGTATAACGACTTTAGGGGAAACCAACCGTGTTTATTTACTAACTAAATTAAATTAATCTATATCCTTTTTCACGTTTTTTGAGAAAATATTGAGGCCGATGATAACAGACATATTTCTGGATACTTTATATATATTAGAATAATTTTGTAAAGGCGACTCCAAATAGCTAAGTGAGAGCGTCTCCGATTGTACCACAGGATGACCCTGGTTTGAATCTCAGGGGCAACCTGACTTGTTTCAACCGCTACAGATATGCCTTGTTGGCAAAAGCGCGAAACTTAGATCAAAGCTCTTCTAATGATTGTCTCTAAATAACCATCTAACAGCTATTAAGTTTGCTTCGTGATGAAAAGGCACCTAGCATAGTGGCCACAGTGCAAATTTAACCAATCTAATTTACTGAACCACTGATTCGACGGTAGAATACTCGCCAGCGACTCCTATGGTCCAAGCTTCGAGCCTCAGTCGAGAAACTCCTTAACCTCCTTAAAGCGGTAGCAGAGTCTGTAAAGTAGCAAGACTGTGAGTGAGGCTAGCAAATTGAACTCAAAACTCACAGGTGCTAACTTGCAGCCCTATGTTTCACTTAGAATGTAATAATGTAGTAGGATTCAAGTTCAATCATCTATCTATCTGAAGATTGATCACAAGTTTACTTCACGTAGTACTTGATAACTGTTTCGTCTTTGTGTTGAACTCTCTAACGGTGCGTATCTATGATCTCACCATCAAGAAGAGAACTTAGTTCCTTCAGGTCGCAAAGTCACCTAACTGATCATTCAGCTACTGAGATGGAATCCAAGGGCCCATGAATTCTGATCTCTGAGATAAAGTGATTTATGGAGACACCACTGTCCAGTTTAACCAGTGAGTAATAGCTCTCTCATGATCGCCATTTCTCACTTCAGAACCTGAGAAAACTTTAATCTCTAGTCAATCAGTGTTAAACACAAGACTAATTTTCATGAGTTACTTTGCAGGAATTTTGATTGATTTCAAACTCCGCCATGAATTGTCTTCAATGAAAAAAAAACCAATGAAAGCAAGGGAGCATTGAACAGCTACTTCATTCTGACTTGAGTCTCATCAGGGTTCAGAAACAGGGCCTTCAGGTCGCACTTAAATCTCTACTAACCAATATCTTAGAAAATTCCTGTTTATTTGAGTTTAATGTCGGATTAATATCAGTTAGAGAACCCATTAAAAACTAACTGAGAGTCCTAGATATCTATTTCGTCCTATTTTAGGAATCATCGGCAGTTCGTACCCACCACAGGAGTTCGAACCCAGGACCTACCGGTTACAAGGTAAGCTTGTATACCATTCAGCCAGTGGGGCCCGACTCCTCATTTCTAACTTCTACCAATTAGTGATGCATTGAGTGTGACCATCAATTAATGTCATCGGTGGGATATCCATCTCCACACTTGACTAAATGGACGTCACTGGTAACGACTTCTCACTGGAACTCCAGGAAATTCTGGGCCGATCAACTGGGTCTGAGTGGCCGAATGGTATACAACCTTGTATGGTAACCGCAAGGTCCTGGATTCGAACGTCAGTGGGGACGTACTGCTGATAATTTCAGGCTAGGCTGATGAAACAGTTGATTAGTATTCACAGCTGGTTTTCAATCGTTATCTAACTGATATCAATCCGTGGTCAAACTAATATAAATAAATCTAATCCTTACAAATTAAACTCTTGAAAATTCCTGATTGTCTGAATGGCTTAGTAAATAGGCCTCGTAGTGCTGGCTTATATTTCGACTTTAAACCTCCTAGAATTTAAATGAAATACACAAAGATAGTGTACTAAATCCGATACCTACTTTGGAACTTATTCAAGATTTCCTTTAAAACAGTATTCACTGATAACAGGCTTAGCACTGATCGGTTAGGAAGGAAGTAAACTTTATTAGGTAGAAAATAGAAGGATTATTGTTAAGTGATATTTAGCTTATGGTCTGCTTACATCTGTAGACTTAGTCTGTGTAATACACAGAGCCTTAATCGGGTAGGAACTAAAAGGAATTGAAACAAAGTGAGCTGAGTGATTGATTCAGTAGGTTTCTACCCGATCAATGCTTTCTGTATCACCTACTGCTATCTAATGACATCTTTATTTGTTGTTATGGCGAATTATTAAAAATACAGACTCAGTATATTGTGGGCATCCAGAAATGCGCTACACAAGAACAATAAAACAACAGTATATAAGAAAATCATTGATAAGAAGAATTTAGAAAGGTTATGCTCGTTATCAGTGTATCCAGAAAGCAGGCAAGCGTACTGGTCAAGATCATTCAGCATTGTGTTATTTTAAGGAAGGGAAGAAAGAAATAAATTACAGCATATTCGCCATTTATTGCAGTTTTTGCGAATATCTAAAAATGTGCCAAGCCATCTCTTCGAACTACCTCTCGGACCCCCTTCATGGGTACTAACTTAATTCAGATAATCATCTCACTACGTCACATCATGAGATGACTCTACTTCCTGCTATTTTTCATCTGGCTCCAAGTTTAACGAAATGTGAGTCGTATAAAGGCGTATGCAATAGTAAATAGGTAGCAATGCTCAAGACAGCTAAGGCAGTATTACACAATCCCCGTCGTCAGGGGATGGTGACCGCCACTGTGACGTATGCCAGAATAACTTACACGATGACACCGTCGGGCACAAGCAGAGCTGAAGTGGCAGCGATGATCGAATACGCACAGTCTTCTCAGCTCGAAGAGGTCGGTTTTTCGAGTGTAAAGTAATACTGCACGCAATAAAGCATTGTAAACCTGACTTCTGACAGCCAGATTGACGTCATCATGACAATATGAGGTGGTCTGAATCGGTGAATGCCACTACAGCTTTCAACATACGGTTATATGTTTCATCCATCACACCTTCGCCATAAACCACACAGCTACCTAGTTCGACGAAGTGATTGACAACTTCAAGTGCTCCGACTGGAAGGGCGAGTGCAAGTGCAGGCTGTTACCAATCTTGCGATGGTACTTTGCGCTTAGAGTGTGCAAACCACATACCATACTTGTCGACACTGATAAGTAAATGATTTAGTACGATTTAGGAAATGTGCATGCTGTCTCACAGTAAGATGATATTTTCTGGATACTTCAGGTGGAAAGGTCCTTCTCCAAAAAACACACCTACATCAACATCACATACACACCTTTCAGAGGTGACTGCGAGATGTCATCGGTAGCAAATTTAAAGGGAATTTTGAGAGAGACAGAGCAACCCGGTTAAATCTCACTGTTGGTTAGTTACAGTGATTGTATCTGGTTATATTCCCTCATTCTAGTTGAGTTGTTTCTGTTCATGGCCTTCAAGATTGTTGAAAAGCTTTCCAGAAAAAAATTTGTCTAATAGAGATTTTCAGGAAGCAGTTCTGCTCAACGAATTGAAGTCATCCTTATATCAAAAAATACAACTACAACTGACCTCTAAGATATGTTATGGTGTTCTAGCAATTGATAAATGTTTTGGATAACATACTTTCCGTTTATATGAAACTGCATTATATATGTGTGTGATTGTTGTACGGTGTGAGAATAATCTCCCTTTGGAAAGAGTAACTCTTAACTGAAAGCCCCTACCTTAAATTTATCTCTAAAGTAATCAAAATAATGAAATAATTATGAACCGTTTTGATATACTAATGTTATTAAAATCAATTATTTGAACACTAATCTACTTTTATGAATACAATGAATCACCAGAATTTGACAACTCCAGTAACTTTCAAAGCATTTTCACATGTTTACTAACTTTTCACATTCGATTTATTGTTCAAAGGTCAACAATAGCGTCTCAAGGGATGCAACCACACGAGTAAGTAAGCTTCAGCAAAACAACCATAAAAATGAGGAATTTTTGCACA
Source organism: Trichobilharzia regenti (assembly GCA_944472135.2). Classification (NCBI taxonomy): domain Eukaryota; kingdom Metazoa; phylum Platyhelminthes; class Trematoda; order Strigeidida; family Schistosomatidae; genus Trichobilharzia; species Trichobilharzia regenti. The sequence goes on along the minus strand of OX235264.1, from coordinate 67,098,435 downwards.
AAAAGTGATGTATATTCACAAGAAAATGCATGAAAACACATTGAACAGATTATCTTTCTCTGATATGACTTAAGAAATACGTCCCAGTTATTGTGAAAAGTATCAGTTGCTAAGTTGGACTAGTTTCTGTAGATGTATTAACCGAAGTGCCTGAAGATGTGCTGTTTTGTGAATCGTTTAGCTCTCTTCTCTTGCTGTGTGGTCCTCTCCATAGCCCTTGGTGAAATTACTATGGTTTCAGTATGAGGATTGACGACCACATACAAGGAAAATGAGGATAATAAAACAAATTGAAATAAACGACAGTAACTGCGAATCTATCTCTTATCGCAACCCTAACTTTAGTCGTGACCCTAATCCTAAACTTAACACTAGCCCTAACCTTAATCCTAGCCCTAATGACAATCCTTATCCTGCCGTAAACCTAACCTTAATCCCAGTTATGACCGTAACTCTAATCCTAACCCTAACGAGATGTTAACACATTGTCCAAACAGTAATTAAAAGCGTGATCTGGGTGAAACTTGCTCCTTATTTGATGAATAGGGTTGATATTTCAGCTATGGTAATGACAGGTGCCGTTAGCCAACGACTAGCATGCATTCAAGGTCATTGAAGCGTTCCCACTTCTGGGACGCTATTGTTGAACTTCGCCGATTTCTACAGGCTCAATTTTATAACATTCCATTGTTTGAATTATTACGAATATCAAAATATTAAAAAAACTTCTTGTTTCACTAATACCACTGCTATAAAATTGTTGGTATAAGATGGTTGGAGGCAATCGGTAGGAAGCCTTAGACCTAGATTACCTGCTAGTTGGCACTTACTAGTCAGCAAGGCATATCTGCACCTGTGAAGCAACTCATATCCCTCCTGAGATTCAAAACCATGTCACTCAGTGAGTACTGCACCCACAGGCGTTACCACTGAGCTATTCATGCTCGCTACTGACCTCCTGTTGAACTATATTGGAAACATTTGATTGAACACTATTTACTAACCAGTGTAATGTGTCTAAGCCTTTGCTGGTTGCAGACTGAATTCTATCAGTCAAGTTTTCAATGTGGCCATCATGCCTTGCCGACTGGTGAGTGCCATTTAGCACGAAACCTAGTCGGACGACTTCCTGACGATTGCCTCCAAGCATCAAATACCAACAATTTACAGTGCACCATGATGGTGAGCCACCTAATGGCATGGTGGACACATTGCAAACTTGTCTGATAGAATTCAGTCTGCCCCAGAAAAAGGACTAGACACGCGCGCACACACACACACACATTACACTAGTTACTGACTAGTGTTCACTCAAAGCTACCACTACTGCTACTACTAATACAACATCAATACAAGTTCGTGTTAATTTACGTAATAAAAAAACAACTGAAATACAATACTGGACAAGATAATTTTTTCATCCTTTCTGTACTGACACTGTATTATACCATATTAATTGATCAATTGAATTTTGTTCAATAAGAATTGACATTTGTTTTATAGAGTGTGTTGTAGACAAATGTAAGCAATATCATAGCTATTTTCTCATTAAGTTTCTTGAAAGGATTTGATGTGACATAATTATTACTGAATATGAATCATGTACAACGGATATGCATAAATGTATTTGTTACACTGAATTAGTACCAGTTCTCATTTGTATTGTAGTTAGTGTATCTATGTCAGATCTGTAATTAAAACTGACAAAGCTCCATGGATAATATTGATTGTTTAATTTCGAGGAAATACACAGGAAGTTAAAATGATTTACGTAGGCAATTTCATGAAGAAAATTGACAAAAAGCACACTTTCTATTTTTATATTCTTTTGTATATATCCATTCTTATATCCTACAGCTGATATCATACATGGATTGTGTGATTGTAAATGTAGTCTAAAATATTGCTGTATGAATGAAGACAGAAATGGGTGATTTAGTAGTCAAATAGTCGCTAGCTACTCATGTGACCCGGGTTTGATTCCTGGCCGACTCACTGCTGAACCTTGCTTAAATAGTATTAAGCCCCTTCCACAGGAAAGTCTGATTGTAAGACTAGCTAAACCATTCTGTATAAACAGCAACCTTATCTCTGCTGAAACTGCAATGACCGAAGCTGTATATTCCAATTGAAATACAAAGGGATCAGCAAAAAAGAATGAATGAAGAAGGCTGCCTTCAATAAATCAATCCTCTTTGGATCCTTAGAGTTTTTTGAATAAAATTTGTCATCATTACGATAACGCCAAATGTCAAACAGTGGACGGCTGTTTCGTTTGTTTGAGATCGAGCATGTCAATGATTTATCCTGTATGATTCAACTCAGACGGCCAGATTAGTTCATATCATCAGATATCTGACTAGTTATTTGGGTGAACCCGGAAAACCTAACACTAAATTCGTAATTATTAATTTACAGAAATCAGTTGGTTTGAATTAATTCGATTCTATGGGTTGAGTTGAAATTGGATACATTGTCGTTGAGCTCCGCTGCAAATGAGTGAAATGACCGTCCAGTGTTCAGATATGTTTGGTCTTTTCAACTGCACACACACTCATAATCAATCAGGAATCAAGCCTTAAACCATTAGTTTACACGGTGTAACCCCTGAGTCATTATAGTATAGGTTTGTACTAGTGAAGAGCGATAAAGCTGGAGTAAACGGCTGTTTAAGCTTCCCTGATTATTAGTGAATCTCTAACTGACAGGGATTCGTGTTTGACAATTAAAGTAAATCTAGAGCTTTCGTAAAAGAAAACTGTGAGAGATAAAATGTGTGAATTGAATGTTCAGTAAAAATTTGAATCAGTTTTCTTTTACTGCTATATATAACCTAATTTAATATTTGATAAACAAATCGAATAGTGTGCTAAATATGAATTGACTGTTTATATTGGTGACACATGAAATTCAAGACCCGATTCAATGAACAGCCCATGTATTCTAACCTCCAACATTTCGTGATGCCTTTAGTGCGACCACCAACCAATGTCATAGGCGGGAACTCTATGCTTCACTCTCCACTGGGTGGACTCCTTTGGTGACAACTTCGTCCTATAGCCAGTCACTATCGAGCATCAGATTCATTTTCAAGAATTCTATTTGTTTCAGATTATACCACGAATGGATATCAGTTAGAGAACCACTGAAAAATAAGGAGTACTGGACAGCAGTAGGTAAGGACTTTCGATGAGTCTCAGACTGAGATAAAACAGCTTTCCAGTACTCTCTGGTGTTCAGTGGTTCCATAACTGCTTTCAGTTCATGGTCTATTATTATATTATTGTATCCTTTAGTTCCTAGAGGAACATAGGGCTTCAGCTGAGCACCTCCATTGGCTTCGGTTTTCTGACAACTTTGTCACCCTGCTCCAGGTCTGTCCACATGCTTTCATCTCCTACTCGCATGACCTCCTCCAAGTCACGCTTGGACGACCAACTCGCCGCCTCCCTTTCGGGTTCCACTCGAGTAATGGCTTGTCTAGTGATGTCACTTGATGGTTTCCTCAACGTATGGCCAATCCATCTCCATTTCTTTCTGCCTATTTGTTTCACAATCGGTTCCTGATTGGTTCGCTCCCAGAGATCCCTGTTGCTGATCTTTTCTGGCCGGCCATCTGATCTTGAGTATTGAGCGAAGACAAGTGTTAATGAAGGTCTGAAGTTTGTTTGAGATGCTCTTTATGACTCTAACCTGAAACTAACAGCATCTTTACGAAAACAAATCGTTGAAAATATATCAAATTACAAATAAAGGAATATGCCCATATATATACACGGTGATAGTGTGTTATCCCTTTTATGTATACTTCAGTGATTCATAAATGATTCCTACTAATTTCTGTTCTACCCTAATAAGGTTTGATTACGGGCTGACATAAATTAGAGAGCTATTGGAAAATCAAGGAGTACTGGACGCCCGCTTTGTTCCAGTTTGGTAATGAACAGTAGTTTGCACACACTAAGGTTCACGATGAAACATGTAACCATTCAAATTGTTTCAAACCAACGCTTGATAATTAATCTAAGGTTCACTTGTGACTAACTTCAGAACGAAGCTGCCTGAAATTTTAATGAAAAGTTGTAACCAGATGGGGTTGGCCTAGTCAGGTATGAGAACAATTATATACCCCTCATGATATTAGCTCGCGATTGCGCTAAATTTTCTGTATTTGGATTGTAGAAAACGTCAAATGAGGTCATAGTAGCCGACTATTCTATTAGCTCCCCTTGTGGACTGAACGCCCCGGTTTCGGACCCCGATAGCTAATTTCTTCTGTAGATTTCCAAAACGGATCTAAGGGGCTTCCTAATACTTCTTGCTGGTTTTGTAATGGTACTCTGACTAATATCAGCTATTGGTCAATTCCGAAACCAATCAAACTGTCGTAAAACAATATCTGATAATTTATCTGTATTATATGAAAACAAACAGAATTAGAATTCACCTAAAACTGATGGAATTAGGGGGATGGGAGCACGAGGTCAGACCTAAACACGGAGTTAATCAATGAAATCTTCGTTTGAGACACATAGGATGGCTTAGATTGTCTGTCTGGGGTCTTTGAGACGCTAAAAAACTATTGATAATATGGCAAATTCTGCTTAGCATCTCATAAATTCATTCATTTCTGATTACTATCTAAGAAATTAATCTTTCTATGGTAAATTTCCATTTAGTATAGTTTCTGTCATTTATTGAGTTATTCTTTTAAGTGGTATATTTAGTTTGTTGAATAGGAATAACCCTAATTACCAAATAATAAACTCCAATAGCCTGAAAAGAGGAACACGGTTTAAAAGAGTAGGAGTTTCAGAATATTTATAAAATATATTTCAAAAGTTGGAGTGTGAAAGGAAGAAATGAGACGAATAGAAGAAAACCGATTGGATATAGATTACATAACAAGTTATTTTATAGGTTAAATGAAGGCAGGTTTAAGGTCACAATTGTAAAAAAGATTGGATAAACCACAGCTGTACAGACAATTCAGGGTTTTCCTTGGGTATAACCACCGCCTGACACTTTGCTTCCCTAACTTTAAAATATAGTTTATAAATATTCTGGACCTCTTACTCATTGCAACAATGTTCCTGTTTGCAAATGTAAGTCATTTCTGAGGGTTGTTCACTATTTGCTGCCTTTAGACTAAGTAATTTATCCTTCTTCTCACATGGCCCCATTATCATTGACGGCACAGAGGTTGAAAATACATCTAATGTCAAATACCTTGGGCTGAGTTTTTTCACTGATCTTTCCTGGTCTTCCCACATCTTGCTAGTTACTAGAAAGATGTTTCGCTTAACGTTCTACGTTAAGAAATTTGGGCAATCTGGCATAAAGCAGTCTTTGCTTTCTCACTTTGTAAATTCTTGTATTCTACTCATCCTACTTTACTGCTCCCCATTAGTCTTTCCTGGATTACTTAAGAAAGACTTTGCTTCGCTGAGAAGGGCACTAAAAACCGTTGGTAGGCCAAGTGGGATATCGTTAAACCAACTGGTTAACACTATTGTAGATAGACATACAGTGTCATGTAAGAAACTAGCGAATACAATATTGTCAGACCCCGATCATCCTCTCTATACGCAGCTGTCTCCTTGCATGTCATCTGGTAGAACTAGAAGCAACTATAGTAGGCTATATGCTGGGACTACCAAGTACAAAAACTCCACGATACCATATCTGGCACAGCTGTTATGTGATGAGAAATCCGTCAGGTATGACACGATCAACTTACTGCGGCACTCTAACAAATAGTCTCATTAGTTTTTGTTTTCCTTTCCTCGTTACTATTACACTGTTGTTCTCATCTTCTATCAGACATCAACTTTATATTTCATATCCTGTGGTGCATTGTTTAAAGTGTAAACTCTACGCCGTTTTTTATCTTTATTTATTTTATTTATTTATTATTTATTTTATTTTTATTTATTTATTTATCTTTTGATTGTAAAAATCTTGTATAATTTATGAGGTAATTAGATGCAATATACTGTAATGCACGCTGAAAATTCCATACCTGTACCACAAATACTGCTTGGAATAAAGCTGTTATTATTCTATTCTATTCTATATGTAAATTCAGATGTTTTCATAACTTTAGAATAACTTAATTATCCACAGTTACAGTTGGGTGTTTATTTACGATACAACTGAAAAATCTACTTTTATGCTTAGCCAAACCAAATGAATTGTTATAAAGGGTATTTAGAGCTCAGACAGTTTATCTACTCCAATATTTTGACACATATCGTAATAACATTTAAGGTAAAGCTAAAACTAATTGTAACATCAAACAAACCATAGGACGGTAGTCAAATCTCTATCACAACTCCATTGACTCATGAAATCTTTATTCATTTCATTTGACAGATATATGATGATGCCACATGTTGAGTGATTTGCAAGGGAAAATTTATTGAAGCCTTTCAAAAGAATACAGGAAGGCGTAGGACAAGGCCGCCTATTACCACCAGTGATATTTCTAATAGTAATGAACTAGATTATGCCTCAGGTGATAGGAAGTGAGAAGACGAGGATACGCTGGACAGTATAGAAGATTTTAGATGGCCTGGCCTTCGCGGATGCCTTATGTCTAGATGTCGCATAAACTCGGAGATTTGCAGATGAAAACAAAAAAGCTGATGGAAGAAGCAATGAAGACGAGAATCCAGATTGAATACAGACCATCCTAAGGCGATGAAATTAACTAGCCAACACCAGCAATAACAACAAGGATCAATTACTATCAACAGACGAAATTTGAAAGAAGTCCATTCCTTCACTTATCTAGTCAGCATCCTGTCAGCAACAAGTGAAACAGATGAGGATATGAAAACCGGAAGGCAACATACACCTTCATCCACCTACAATCAGCATAAATAGAACAAAGTTCGGATTTTTCACAATACTGTTAGGTCATTTCTTCCATATGGTTGAGAAAGCCCTCACGAAATGCTTATTGTACAGATGGCTTTAGACTTTTATCAACAACTGCCGTCGCTGGCTCCTTACAGAAAACATATGGCCCGTGGGAAGTGACAAGCAACAAGGAATGATGACAGTGCAATGAAACAACTAAGGACGCATAGCCCAGTTAATATGAAAACAGAAATGAAGGTTGACTGAACGTGGTCTGAGAAGATCGTTGAGAGATATTGCACACCATATCCTAGATTTAGACTCGAATGGAAAATGGCAAGTTGGTCGTGGTTCCGAGGTTGAAAATGGAGGAAGTGGTGTGAAGAAAAGATCATAGCTTGTGGACAATTGCTGAGCCACCGGAAGAGGACTGCAGAAAGTAGAGTGGAATGGAGATATGTTGTTGGAGCCATATGTTCCACTTGAAACCCAAGGGAATAATAATAATAGTAGTAAAGCTATATGGTGATTTGAAACAGTGGTTGTCAAATCAACTGGTTTAGAAGATAGTGAAATATCAGAAGGGAATTGAATATGTGGATAATCTTCATTTTACACTCATTATTTGAGAACTATTAATTCTGTAATGGTTAGAACACTGTAGAATTCATTCATTTCTCCTCTTCGCCACTTAGCTCGTTGCTGTGTTACTCAATTTTTTTCAGGAAATTGAAGATACTACTTACAAATCCACCTCAGTAACACACAATACCATGTTATTCTGTAACCTCTTACACTAAATGATAGGCATTTACAATATGGGTTCTTTAATAAGTAAAATATCGCTAAAATATCCCAGTTTTAACAATAAAAGCGAATAAAATTAAATTAATGGAAAACCAAACTCACCAAAAAACAACATTTGTATCCAAATGACATGTCGTCAATCAAGGCCATTCGCGTTATTATCACTGAATAGAAAATATTACAGAATTTCCTACCAGCTGGTTCAAAATTAAACTCATCTAATTAATGATAAGAAAATGTGCAGCGAGTATAACTGGCACTTTTTAGCAAATTTTTTTGACTGATGATCCGACATTGTTACACGTGTCTTGCATTTAGTCGGCTTCGAACACAGTTTATCTACCTATTAGACTTTGTCTGATTTTAATTATTTCTCTTTCTTTTCACATTATTATTATTATTATTATTATTATTATTATTGTATCCTTTAGTTCCTAGAGGAACATAGGGCTTCAGCTGCGCACCTCCATTGACTTCGGTTTTCTGACAACTTTTTCACCCTGCTCCAGGTCTGTCCACATGCTTTCATCTCCTCCTCGCATGACCTCCTCCAAGTCACCCTTGGACGACCAACTCGCCGCCTCCCTTTCGGGTTCCACTCGAGGGCTTGTCTAGTGATGTCACTTGATGGTTTCCTCAGCGTATGGCCAATCCATCTCCATTTCTTTCTGCCTATTTGTTTCACAATCGGTTCCTGATTGGTTCGCTCCCAGAGATCCCTGTTGCTGATCTTTTCTGGCCATCTGATCTTGAGTATTGAGCGGAGACAGTTGTTAATGAAGGTTTGAAGTTTGTTTGAGATGCTCTTTATGACTCGCCAAGTCTCTGATCCGTATAGTAGCACTGACTTCACATTGGAGTTGAAAATCCGGATCTTATTTTTGATGCTGATTGCTGTTGACCTCCACACAGATTTGAGAGTAATGAAAGCTTGTCTTGCTTTTCCGATTCTGGCTTTGATGTCCTCGTCAGTTCCGCCTGTAGTTGAGACGATGCTTCCCAGGTAGGTGAAGGAGGTTGTTTCTTTCAGGTTCTTCCCATTTATGCTTATTGTGGTCTGTTGTTGTTGTTGATGTTGGCTAGGAATCTTCATCATCTCTGTTTTATCTATGTTCACGTGAAGTCCTATCTTTGATGCTTCTTCTGCCAACTTGTTACTTTTCACTTGCATATCTTCCAGTTTATGGGAAATCAGACATATATCATCGGCGAAATCCAGATCCTCCAAGTCTTTTGTGTCAGTCCATTTTATGCCTGTTCCCTCGTTGGTTGCCGTTGTCTGTCGCATTATCCAATCAATTGCAATCAGGAAGATCATTGGTGATAGTAGACAGCCTTGCCTCACTCCCGTCCTCACTTCGAAGGCTTCCGTAAGTTTCCCGTTGTGGATTACTTGGCATGCAGCATTGTCGTATAACTGTTGGATGAGGTGTATAATTGTCGATGGGACCCCGTAGTAGCGAAGTAGTTTCCAAATGACCTCTCGATCGACGCTGTCGAAGGCCTTTTCAAAGTCGATGAAGTTGAGATAGAGAGGTGACTGCCATTCCAAGCTTTGTTCAATGATGATCCGTAGAGTGGCGATTTGATCAATACATGATTTGTTTCTCCTGAATCCAGCCTGTTCCGGACGAAGTTTTTCATCTAGGGCTTGTTTGATTCTCTCCAGGATGATGCGACTTAGTATCTTGCTTGGAATGGACAGAAGCATAATTCCACGCCAGTTTTTACATTGACTTAAGTCTCCTTTCTTTGGAAGTTTGAATAAGTAACTGTTCTTCCAATCCTCGGGTACTTTGCCCTCTTTCCACACCTTCTCCAGTAGTGGTGTCATCAAGTCCGCTGTTGTCTCTGGGTCTATTTTCAAAGCCTCTGCTGGGATTCCATCTGGTCCCGGTGTTTTCCCAGTTTTAAGCATCTTGATTGCATTCAGGACTTCTGATTTCGTCGGGGGGTCAGTGTTCACTGGTAGTTCTGCTTCCGTTGTTGGTATTGCTGGACGTGTTGTAGGTGGCGGACGATTTAGAAGTCTTTTGAAGTGTTCAACCCAGTGCTTTCTCTGTTCCACCTCTTTGGTGATTGACTTTCCATTGTCGTCCTTTATTGGCTTAATCTGTGTCGAACGTTTGCCCGAAAGGTTCCTAGTTGTTTGGTAGAGTGTGGCGAGGTCTCCTTTGCCTGCAGCTTGTTCTGCTTCGTTTGCCATGGTTTCATAATATTTTCTTTTGTCTTCCCTGGCACTTTTCTTCACTCTTTTGTTCAGTGTATTGTAGCTTGCATTCAGCTCCTGTTTTTGTTGCTCGTCGTGCACTGGATAATCTTTTGCTTCACTGTCCTTCTCTCTTCTATTAGTTTCCAAGTGTCCGTAGTGAGCCACTGTTTGTCCTGTCTCTTTTTTCTGCCTAGAATTTCTATGCAGGTTTGGCTCCACACCGTTTTCAAGTTGTTCCAGTGCTTTTCAACGCCGACCTCTTCGCTAGTGTTGATTTGTGTCTCGGCTTTGTCCTTTATGCTTGCAATGAAGATGTCCTTTGTAGCCTGGTCCTTCAGCTTTTGAGTGTTGAACTTGGCTTGTGGTCTATCTGCAGCTCCTGATTCCCTGAAAGCTTTTAATTTGATTTGGATTGTCCCTTGTACGAGATAGTGGTCTGAGCCAACGTCTGCTCCTCTTCTTGCTTTTGTGTCCAGTAGGCTGCGCCTCCACTTCCTTGAGATTGAGATGAAGTCGATTTGGTTTTTGGTTTGCCCGTCTGGTGACACCCATGTAGCCTTGTGGATATCTTTGTGCTTGTATACACTGCCACCAATCACCAGTTCGTTGAAGGCGCAGAAGTCGGCGAAGAGTTCTCCGTTTTCATTCATTTCTCCTAGAGCTTCTCTACCCATGATGAGTTCCCTTCCCGTATTGTCTGGTCCCAGTTTGGCGTTCATGTCTCCCATTAGTATTTTCATGTCGCCAGCTGGAGTATTGTCCATTGTTGCCTGTAGTTGCCTGTAGAATTCTTCTTTCTTCTCGAGGTCTGCGTTGTTTGTGGGTGCATAACATTGTATGATTGACACTTTCCTTCCTTTGGAGTTGAACCTGGCGGTCATTATCCTGGACGAAATCGCCTCCCATTGTATCAGGGCTTTCGTTGCCGTTGGTGACATCATGATAGCCACGCCCTCGGTGTGCGTGTGGTTATCTTCTGGGTGACCGGAGTAGATCACTGACTCACCTGTTGACAATTTGGTGAGTCCACTCCCATTCCATCTGCTCTCACATATTCCCAGCACTTGTATTCCGTATCTTTTCATCTCGTTGGCGATCTGGGCAGCTTTCCAGTCTCGTACATAGTTCGGACGTTCCATGTTCCTACACAGACTTTTTCTTTTGGTGCAAGGAGGTTCACATACTGAAGTTTCTGTAGCAATTTTTGTTTACAGGGTGGGGTTGCTAGCCTCACGCCTGAGAAAAGAATGATTACATTAAGTAAAAGTTTAGAGAGAAGCAACTTTTTGGGTTGCTCCCCTCAAAATCAGAAAATAACGGACAAACAATGAGAACAACATCAACAAAGGAAACAGTTCACAGAAAAAAGGGCAAAAAGCGACGACAACTATACAATAAGACAACATGCAATATAGTTCAGTACAGTTAACTAAAATGATATCTTAACCATAAACTCACTGACTTGGAGCAACTTGAACATATAAATCCAACAATATATACAATTATAGATGTGTTTATGTTTAAAAATTCCACAAATCCAAACAGTGAGTTATGTGTATTATCTGTCAATAAGATTGTATTTTTTGGATTCAGTGTTCGAAAGGTTAATAATTGTGATAATTTCCGCAAACACTTTGCATAAAATTTTAGAGTAATAAGAGATTTTATTTATGACCAAAATGTAGCGTAATAGTCGAAAAGCGCGCTCATTAGTCTTTCTTTTCACATACTGAGGGTTTTTTTTCCATTACGCCATTCCGTTCCTAATGGAGTATACTCATCCAGATACAAGACCTGAAGTGTCGACAGAGGGAGTTTTGCTTTATTTTTTGAGGCCTCATTTAATTAACCCACTCTTTTCACCGGGCTAAATAAACAAGGTGTAGGAGTGCTTTGGCTGAGAATTGGGCTTAGACTGTGTGCTTGGTTAGTTATCTTGTTCAAAAGTGTCCTAAGTCACAGCCTAAGCATAATTTTATTACTTTCCAGGCAGATTAAAGTGATACATTGAAGATTTGTTATTGGTCTTCGCTCAATACTCAAAATCAGATGGCCGGCCAGAAAAGATCAGCAACAGGGATCTCTGCCAATGAGCGAACCAACCCAGCAGAAACCGATTGTGCAACAAATAGGCAGGAAGAAATGGAGATAGATTGGCCATACTCTGAGGAAACCATCAGGTGACATCACTAGACAAGCCATTGCTCGAGTGGAACCCGAAAGGGAATCGGCGAGTTGGTCGTCAGTGCAAGGGTGACTTGGATGAAGTCATGTGAAGAAGAGATGAAAGCGTGTGGGCAGACTTAGAGCGGGGTGAAAACGTTGGCAGAAAACCGAAGGCAATGGAGAGGCGCCGCTGAAGCCCTATGTTCCTCTAGGAATTGAAGGAAATAATAATAATATAATAATTATCATCCCCTTGGGTTCCGAGGGGAACAAAAGGTTCAGCAACAGATTTCTATTTCAACCCCTTCTGTGCAGTACTCTCCACCTGACCTCATGATTTCTCATAGGCTGTTATCTCCTCACACAACCCCTTTATTTGTTACCCTGCTATAATCCTCAAACCTGTCGTTTACCATATGGGTCCCACTCGACGTCATCCTATGATCTCCAGCGAGTGTATCCAGTGTATTGCCATTTTTCTGGCCTATCAGTTGATCAATAGTTTCTTGTTTGGTTAGTTTTCAGAGTCACTTATTACCTGTTGTTTCTGGCCACCTGATGTTCGTTGTGTAGTCAGTGAGGGCAGCTGTTGATGAAAAGTTGAAGTCGGTTGTTCAAAACGCTTTTCGTGAAGCGCCTGCCAGGTTTTTGACCCATATAAAGGAACTTATTTGCCGTTGATATTGAAAATCGTAATGTCCTTTTTCATGCTGAGTGCAGTAGACTTCCAAATTGATTTCAGATTGATGAGGTTGTGCTTTGTCTCTCAGATTCAGGTTTTGATATTTTCTCATCTGTGCAGGCCATCTGTAGTTGAAACGGTGCTGTCTAGTCTGTTGACTGGTGCCCATTGTTTCTGGATTGTTGAGTATCCTCATCTCTATGTTCACTTGAAGTTCTGTCTTCGCTGCAAGCCTCTTTTACCAACTTTTCAGTTTTCACCCGTAGATTTTCGAGTTTATATGAAGTTAGACATAAATCGTCCGTGAAGTGCAGATCTCCGAGAGCATTCTCGACTTCTCGCTTCCCACAGTCTGCCGTATTTTCCAGTCTGCCACAGTTAGGAATATCACCAATGCTTGTGTGAAGTCTCGTCCTACTCTTATATTCACTTCAAAGGCTTCTTTTAGGTTTCCGCTAAGGATTACTTCACATAAGGCATCATCACATAATTATTAAATTACGTTAATAAACATTCGGGTACTGCAATTCATAGTGTTTAAGTAATTTCTAAATAAATTTGTGACCAACGCTGTCGAAGGCCTTTACAAAGTCAATGAAGTCGAGGTAGAGACTCGACTGTGATTCTATGGTCTGTTTGATGTGCGCAGTGTGCTCGACAAGTGGTTTACTTTCTCTGAATCCAGCCTGTTGTGGTTGTTAGAGTTCTGCATTCAGTGGATCTTTTAGTGTCTGCAGGATGACGTTGTTTGATTTGGACGGAGGTATAATTCCCCACTAGTTGTTGTAGAAGACTAATTCGCCCCTGTTTCGCTGTTTGAAAAAGTATCTCTTCTAGTCATGGGGGTCCATTTCCTTCTTTCCAAACATTTTGCAGTAGTAGCTTTAGTACATCCTCTATGGTTTCTAGATCTGTTCTCCGCGCTTTAGCAGGAGTTACATCAGAGCATGTGGTCTTCTCGGTTTGCTCTGAATAGCTCTATAGCATTCAAGACCTCTGATCTTGTTGGAAGATAAGTGGTTACTGTCAGTTCCATGGCTATTAATGGCATTTTTGATTCAGTTGTTGGTGATACTTGTTTCAAGAATAGGATAATATTTATGTTATTCATAAGTTGCCTAACGTTTTGCAGACACGTTTTTAGGACAACAATAAGTAATGAATATGTCAGTTAGTGATGCCAACAATATGTATGAACTGGTTAAAAAACATTTAGAAAAAAATTTCTGTTTATAACAGCCTTACGCCTTGTCAAAAGTGTTAACAACAGAAACAGTATGTTATGATAAAATGAACTTCACCTGTTGAACCTGTCATTTCCAAACAAAATAGATAAATATTTCTTTTTACATCTAAATTATATGAACAGTAATAACAGGTATTATGTTTATTAGTAAAGTTCATTTTGATGAGCAAGCACTCAACTGATATATGCATATTTCACACTTAAATGTTATCAACTCTAAGAATAAATATTAGGGAATCTTTAAAAGAATAAATTTGATTCAAAACATTCAATGTTTCAGATGGCATGAAATAAATTGTTTCTTCTACGATATTTCTGGTTTCATCAACTGTTAATATCTTCCTGTTTAACGTTCTATTTAAGCGCCTTTCTATGTCACTGTTTTCTTTGCAGTCCTGTTAATCTGACTCTGAGATTGCCTGTAAGCTTTCATCTCTTTTCCACACAATCCCTTCTTTACTACTCTCGGACCGAAGCCTAGCTGGTCGTTTCTTATTCGTGTACCACTCCAGAATCTACTTAGACTGTGATGTCTCACAATGCTCTCCTTATCGGGTGTCCAGTCGATCTTAAGCAGAGGAGACACCAAATGTGCCAGAGAATTCCTAGAAGCCTGGTACTCAAATGAAAACGCAATTAATAAACACGTTAATATAGATGAAATATACCAACTAATAAGAAGTAAATCAGGTGATCAGAAAGTTTAAAATCCCAATCAATAGAAAACGGTCAATAAATATCTAAAGATGGTTACCGGGAGACTCATGAAGAAATTTAAATCATTTCATTTTATCCTAAATACTGCGCTGAAGATGTCGTCCAGAAAGACGATGAAAGCTCCGCAATTAAACCAAGGAGCTCAGAGAACACTATCAATTCCAAAAGTATATCTGTTGTACAACCGGCTGTTGGCTTATTTATAGGCGGAGATCCTTTTTGCTAAGCCTTCCATGACAGCCATCTGATCTCCAGTATGCAACGAAATTAGTTATCGATGAAAGTCTGGAGCCTATTCGAATTGACTTTGGCACTAGTTGTCCAAACCATTTAGAGGAATTAATGTGATCCTAGTGCTGTAAGTCTAAGTCTTGTTTTTTGCTCTGAGTACAGCAGATTTCCAGTCTGACTCAACGTTTCTGATCCTGAT
The DNA here is from genome assembly GCA_944472135.2 of Trichobilharzia regenti. NCBI lineage: Eukaryota > Metazoa > Platyhelminthes > Trematoda > Strigeidida > Schistosomatidae > Trichobilharzia > Trichobilharzia regenti. The sequence goes on along the minus strand of OX235264.1, from coordinate 67,083,311 downwards.
TATGCCATCATCAACCATGTCTCCCTAAGTTGACGACAAAGGTGATTCCTTTTAGATTTCTTCCTTTGAATAGTGATTCCTGCTTGCTGTTGTTCTTGGCTAGTTATCTGCATTGCTTCTGTTTTCTCTGTGTCCACTTGAAGTCCTGTATTTGCAGAAAAAATTATTGTTTCTCGCCCATAGATCTTTAAATGTATGTTACTATAGACATTAACGGTTTCCGAAGTCCTATATAGCTACCTGAAATGATGATGGTTTGAAATAATTCGAGAAAAATACGAAGAATAACGAGTGACTTTCAGCTGACTACATAGTAAAAAGCTGGCATTTTCGGGATAAAAATGGTATGTTTAAATTAAAAATAATAAAATAACGATGAATGTGCGTGTTATTATTTCACTGAGGTTATCATCACGGAAATAAAGTCGTAAAAACGAGGTATTTTACGAATCTGTTGATACTTTGGTCTGCCTTAGCTTTTGATTCATATTTTTGTCTACGTAATCATTTCCACCCAGTAATTGTTGCATAATTTTCAGTCCTTCATTAGGGTATTCATCACAGCATATCGCTCTCATATTGCTCTCATATTTCAAGGGTGCAAAGCTCAAAAATGTATGAGTATAGTGAACAGGTGGTTTAGGTTTCCTATAGACACTTCTTCTTTTCTAGTCATAAGGATATCTACGAATGCTAGTGTTTCTTTCTTTCTTTCTCGATCGAAAACTTCAACTCAGGATATACATCGTTAACTTTGTCAAGAATATTCCTTGCTTCATTCTCATCTTTTCATAATCAGAAATAATAATCAGAAAAAATAATCATTGTGCATCTCAAAAGAGGCTCCTTCATAAAAGATATAGGAATTCCGACACTGACTTTTCGTTGAATAAGTTCTTCAGATATGAATCCTAGTATTTCGATCACTGATGCACTGGTAAACAAAAAGAATACGCCAAAAGAAATCATGGATTCATTGGTAACATTTGGAAAGTCTTTTGATTCCTTTGAACGAATTCAAAGGTATCTAAGTACACTTTGATGTATTTGGCCATCAGATAGTATGGGCAGGGGGCGGGATTGGGTTTTAACATATCTGACTATTATTATTATTGCTTCCTTGGGTTCCTGGTGGAACATAGGGCTTCAACTGCACGTCTCCACTTGCTTCTGTCTCCTCCTGTACTTTTCACCTGCATCCATGTTAATCCATATTCTTTCAACTCCTCTTCACACCATCTTCTCCATGTCACATTTGCACTGACGTCCCACTCGTCACTTCCCTTCCAGCCTGGTTCCACTCGAGCAATGGCCTGACGCGCGCGCGATGTCACCCAGCGGCCGGTCTCCTCAGCGAGTGTCCAATCAATCTCCACGTTCTCCTGCATATTTGTTGGTTGACGATTGGTTCTTGTTTTGATTGTTTGTTCCCATAGTTTCTTATGACATAATGCGTCGGTGGTATAGCGGTTAGGACGCTAGCCGACCACGCATATGGTCCGGGGTTCGACTCCCGGTCGGCGCACACTTTTACCTCACTGAGCCAGAAATAATGCTGGTAAAGAGGAAAGGTTAGGCATGAGGCTAGCAACCCCATCCTGTAAAAATTAAACACTGCTACAGAAACTTCAAGCCACTAGCTTGGGGCCATATGTTCCACTGGGAACGTGAAGGATAAATTATTAATTATTATTATAGTTTCTTGTTGGTGATTCCTTCTGGCCTGCCCGGCCATCTGATCTTCAGTATTGAGCGAAGACAGTTGTTGGTTGATAAAAGTCTGGTCTGCAACAGGCTGTTTGAAATATTCTTTGTGACTCACTCGCCAAGTTTCTGCTCCGTACAGAAAAACTGACTGACTTGACGTCTGTATTGAAAATTCTACCGAATTTTGTTGTTGATGATGAGTGATGAAGATTTCCAGATTGGTTTCAGGTTGATAAATGTGTTTCTCGCTCGCCTTCTCGATTCTCGATTTGACATCCTCGTCCGTTCCAACTACCTGTAGTTGACACAGTGCTCCCTAGATAACTGAATGAAGCAACCTCTTTCACATCCCTCCCGTTGATGGTGATTGGCGCTGGATGTTTCTGCTGTTGTTGTTGTTGGCTGGTTATTTTCATCACCTCCGTCTTGTCTATGTTCACCAGGAGTCCTGTCTTCTCTGGCTGCTTCTTCGACTAGTTTGTCGGTTTTCGCTTGTAAATCTTCGATTTTGTGACACTGACATCAAACATAAATCATCCACGCGTGAAATCCAGGTCTTCTAGGTTCTTCACGTCTTTCTGTCCAGGATATCCCTGTCCCGTTTCTCGTTTCCCACTGTCTGACGCATAGTCTAGTCCACAATTAGGAATATCATTGGTGATAATAGGCAGCCAGCCTTGTCTGACTCCTGTGTTTACTCCAAACGCCTTGCTGAGTTTTCCGTTGTGGATCACTTGACATGTGCCGTTGTCGTACAGCTGTTGAATAAGGTTGATGAATATTTGGGGCACTGTACGCCATAGTACTCGAGTAATTTCCAAACTACTTCACGGTCAACGCTGTCTGTCGAAGGCCTTCTCAAAGTCTATAAAGTTGAGGTATAGGTTTGATCGCCATTCCATGCCTTGTTCTGTGATGATGATGCGTAGAGTTGCAATTTGGTCAGTACATGATTTGCCTTTCCGGAATCCAGCTTGTTCTGGTCGGAGTTCTGTCTCCAGTGCGTCCTTTAATCTCTCTAGGATGATGCGACTCAGGATTTTACTTGGCGTCGGTAGGAGCATGATTCCTCGCCAGTTCTTGCAGAGTCTTAAGTCGCCCTTCTTTGGTAGTTTCACGAGGTAACCTTTCCTCCAGTCAGTAGGCACCTTTCTCTCCTTCCAAACCTTTTGCAATAATGGAGTCAGTATGTCTGCTGTCGTCTCTGGGTCTGCTTTCAGTGCTTCAGGGGGTATTCCATCTGGTCCGGCTGTTTTTCCAGCTTTCAGAAGTTTGATTGCGTTCAAGACTTCAGCTCTCGTTGGAGGATTGGTGTCAACTTGCAGTTGTGTACGTGCTGTTGTCGGCATTTCTGGACGGGTTGCAGGTGATGGTCGGTTCAGGAGTCCTTTGAAGTGATCTGCCCATTGTTTAATCTGTTTTTCGTACTTGGTAATTGGGTTCCCTTGTCTGTCTTTTATAGGTTTCGCTTGTGTTGATCTCTTCCCGGATAGAGACTTGGTCATCTGATATAGTGTCCTCAGGTCCCTTTTGCCTGCTGCGTTCTCAGCTTCAGTGGCCAGGTTGTCGTAGAATCGTCTTTTGTCCTTCCTAGCACTCTTCTTCCCTTCTTTGTCCAGTGCTGTGTACCTTGAGCTCAGAGTCTTTTTCTCTTGCCCGTCTTTGCTTTGTATCATTTTGTCTTTCACCATCCTCCTCTCTTCTATTAGTTTCCAAGTGTCCGTTCAGAGCTATTCCTTGTCTTGCCTTTTCTTTCTTCTTAAAATCGTTGAAAATCATCTCAGAAAGTTCCAGTGGTCTTCCACGCATGATTCTTCAGTGATGTCGCGTAGTGTTTCCTGCTTTGCTCTGGCAGTTGCAGTGAAAGTGTCTTTTGTGGTTGTGTTCTTCAGTAATTGAGTGTTGAACTTGCATTGTGGCCTGTCTCCAGCTATCCTCGAGGCTTTTGGCTTCACCTTGAAAGTCCTTTGTACTGGATAGTGAACTGAACGCACATCTGCTCCTCTCCTCGACCTTGTGTCCAGTAGGCTCCGTCTCCACTTCCCTGAGATTGAAATGAAGTTTATCTGGTTTTTTCTGTGTCCATCTGGTGAAATCCATGTCGCCTTATGTATATTCTCGTGTTTGAACACACTGCCACCAATCACCAAATCATTGAAGGGCAGAAGTCTGAGAAGAGTTCACCAAACCTCGCCTAGATTACTAGCTATCTAGTTTTCTTACCGGTCCCAAGGCCGGATAAAGAGGGAAGGTTGAGGCATTGTGCTAGCGACTTCACCCCCGTAAAACAACCAAATCGCTACTGAAACTTCCACGCGCAAATATATTAAAAATCTAAAAATAAATCTGACTAGTACACAGATAAAAGTGGCAAACAACTTTTGTGCACTTTTGGCAAACCCCATAATTGATTACAGGATTTCATCATGAGCTGACATTGGTTAGAGAACCATCGGAAAACCAACTGGAAGAACTGAACAGCTGCTTCGTCCTTGTTTGGGACTCTTCATCAGTACGCACCCACCACAGATGTTCGAACCAAAGACCTTGAGGTTGCAAGGTGAGGGAACTCGTATACATTTGAGCCACTGTGATCCAATCCAATGGCCAATGAATTCTAACTTCTGCCAATTCACGATATCCAATGTCTTCAGCGAGTGTTCGTCCCCACACCTGACCTGCTGCTGCCTACTGGTCACGACTTCCCAATGGCTTAACGGTCTACCAACTCGCCTTGTAACCAGAAGGTCCTGGGTTCGAATCCCGGTGGATGAGTACTGCTGAAGAGTTCCAAACTGGGATGAAACAGCTTTCTAATACTCTAGTGATAGTTTTCTAATTGTTCTCTAACCAATGTCAGCTCATGATGAAATCCTGTAACGGATCAACAAAATCCTTTCACACCAATACTTGAAAACCGTATAATCTTGATGTGTATGTACCAGTGGACTTTCCTGATCAGGCACAAAATTTGTGAGATACAATCTTGTTTAATTATTCAACTAACCATTTCTCTGCCTTTACAAATCACGCTATTAGTGATTTTATTCTTCAATCTAATTTATGTTTTTTTCTGTTCAATGCATATTTTAAATCACAATAAATGATCTGATTTCATCATCACAAGGAAAACATCGCGTGTTCAGCGCCATTTAAACGAAAAAAAATTTGCGCGTAGATCAACATCAAAGATAATTATTTAAAAAATAATTCAACAATCAGAGATAGCGAAATCGAAACATGTATGTCAAAACAGAAAATCAGACACTGAATGCCTACGTAAAACTTCAGCTTTTTTGTTTGTTTTTTGCATACTTAGTGAATAATTTATGATTATGAGTTTAAAAAATAACATCTACTCATTTTTAAAAGTTAATCGGTGGATTGTGACTAGCAGTGGGATGCGAAGATGCGCATTTCGTCCCATTTGGAACTCGTTATCTGGATGTACCTGCATTGCGCAGTGAGTGATGATGTCCCATCCAGGCTCGAACCCAGTGACCATAGTTTCGAACGCCAAAGCGTTATCCTCTAGACCACTTGGGCCACGAGACCTGAGCCCGAGCACTTCGGTCTAGTCAGTGGCTCTCTTGTGGCGCAAGTGGTCTAGTGAATAATGCTTTGGCGCTTGAAACTATGGTCAGTGGGTTTGTACCCTGGTGGGAAAATCATCACTCACTGTGAGATGCAGGTACATCCAAACGATGAGTCACAAATAAGACGAAATGCTCATCCTGAATTCACTGCTAGTCACCACTCACCAATTAACATCTACTAAATTTGTTTAGGTATTCCTATTAGTGTATAATTATTGGGTTAGTATGCGTGAACGCATACACAGATTATACATTAAATGTCTATCCTTCATAGATGAGTTCGATAAGTGAAACCTAACACTATTAAATCTTCAGTGGATTATTATTTTTATTCACCTGATAGGTTTTTAGTGAAAAACATGAATTCAAGAGTACATCACCATCTAACTGTTCACTCTTCAGTCTTTTTAAGCTGGTTTTATGAGTGCCCACAAGATTTCATTAGCCTTTCATATGCCACTGTCGCACGTTAAAGTTGGCGTTTCTTATTTCTGTTCTACTCGATGTCTTGGTGTGTGGTGTCACTTCACGGTTTCCTCAGTAAACGTCTGATTCACTCCCATGGCCTTCTGCATATTTCTCAAAAGAATAGACACTTCATAAATATTACTCTTTTCGATAACCCCTTCCTTGAAATGTTCCACATTTATACATAAATATAGCATTCAAGTGTTGGTTTGTATGGATTTGGTTGATTGGTTACAGGATTTCATCATGAGCTGACATTGGTAAGAGAACATTTAGAAAACCATCACTGGAGTACTGGAAAGCTGTTTCGCCTCAGTTTGGGACTCTCCATCAGTATGCAACCACCGGGATTCGAACCCAGGACCTTTTGGTTACAAGGCGAGTTGGTAGACCATTAAGCCACTGGGACCCGATCCAATGCTGATGAAGAGGCCCAAACTAGGACGAAACAGCTGTCCAGTACTCCCAGTTTTCCCAATGGTTCTCTAACTAATGTACATAACATGAATTAGTGTTAATAGCAATATCAGTAATAATATCAATGGATAACAGTTCGATTGGATCAATATAACAATGCACACTGAATATCAGAAAATTTGGGAAAAATAATGATAATACAAATTCGTGAATTTATAGGCTCAACACAAGGCCAAAGCAGTCGTAGTGGTTAGACTTGCTTCTTCTTCTTCACACAAAGCACCGATTATTTCAGGCTAATCTCAATAATCTTAGCTGTTTGAAGTATACGGTACCTGGATGATTTTGGCAATTTTTTTGGTACCCAATAGTTAGTTGATGGAGGATTCTTTGATGCTGGCTTTGTGACTGGTTTGGACCAGGTGTTCTAATAAAGAGCTGTTGATACTTATAACGTCACCTTCATTTAACCACACTGGTAGGCGTTCTGGAGCGGGGATGAAAAATCAAGTTCCTCGAGCAACAGTCAATACAACTCGGGCCACAAGCTCATTTGAATCGATAGATACAATTAGAAGTAGGTAATCTAGATACTCCATCTTTCGGTTGAGGATTCACCACCAGTGGTGTAGAAAATAAGACTTATAGTTTGTACTATTATTAAAAGTCCTTTAAGCTGATTTTCTTTACTTCCTCGTAATTATTTTGCAAGGTATATCACCCTTGAATTACAGTCTTATGTATAAAGGCTTCTTGTTTACAGATAGTGGATGGTCCTTTTTTACTTTCTTTGTCATGTACTTCATGACAACTTTGTCTGGATAGCTATTTTCGATTAAGGTATCACATGCAATCCTTTGTTCATCTTCAATTACTGCTTCTGAGAGCTCTTACCCTGTGGCTGAGCGTCCTAACCAAATTTTTTTTGTACTGGAAAGTGATGAAGCTGGGAAAATGTGTATATTATCTTGCCCATGTTCTCTTCCTCCGCAAATTTCTCTTTATACCACCATTTGCTTTTCTTGTAAGGAGGACATCTAGAAAGGCAATTCATTTTATTTTGGGATACCTCTTCGCAAGTGAATTTTATAGCAGAATGTACTTCATAAAATTGAGTTATTATTCTACTCCTATTCGAATCCTTATCACAAAGAATTAAAGGGACAATTATATGATGTGAATTTTCTGATAAGGTTGTTCAAAGGACCATTTTCCAGTTTACTTAGAAACAAATCTGCCGAAATGGGACTCATTGGGGAGCCCATCGTGTAACCCTGTTCACTTGTCTGTAAAGTATGCCATCAGATTTGAAGTTTACAATCATGGTACACCATAGTAACAATTCTTCTTAGGATTTCCGTTACCATGCCAATATTTAACGAATGTATATTTAAGTGTTGGTTTGTAGGGATTTGATTGATTGGTTACAGGATTTCATCATTAGCTGACATTAGTTAGAGAAACATTGGAAAACCAGCACTAGAGTAGTGGACAGTTGTTTCGTCCTAGTTTGGGACTCTTCATCATTACGCACCCACCTGGTTGAGTATTTGTTGAGTAATAGTTTTTTTCAGTTAGCTTCATCACTAGATTTCTCTGTTGCCTAATTTTTTTTCGTTCATTTATCTGTTTATTCGTATCAAACCAGAAAATAACGAGAGTTGATGAAGGAAGACGTGTGGTGATAACCAGCTAGAAAGGTTTCTTATAATGCGTGAGCCAAATCACTGAACCGTATAAAAAGTATTGACAGAAGTCATTTAATAGTACAGTATATAGTAATTTCTTCTAAAATAGTCCTCAGTAACTCTGTATATCTCGAGTGTATCATATTTTAACATGATATTAAGTGGTACTAAATTTGAAGAATTTTTTAATAACACTTTTAAAGCGATTGAAAAACTCTGAGAATACAAGTAAACTACTACTGATATAAAATTAAAGAAACTCTTTTACATTCAAAGATGGTAGTAATAATAATTGGCAAAACACTTTTTTCAAGTGTGTAGGTAATCTAGATTCTGTATAAGAAATTCCCAGTTTTAAGAATTAAACGATTAAAAAAAGAATTTACTTCATTTTTAGAGAATGAAGCAGTTGCACACACATCTACTTATAAAGCAGTTGTGAGTGAGTTTACCTCAGAAAGGTGGTGTTTACAGTGAGTGAGATCAAATGGACTAAATTATCGTACCGAATATAAATTTAAGAAAAACAAACTAGCTGCCTCGAACGATTCATGCAACACAGTCTGTTGCTAATAAACACCCTCCAAAAAAAAGTTTTTTTTCACGGAAACGGTTGAATAAATGAACAAGTACACTACATTACTGTGTATTCCAGTCAGTCATAGAATTGAGATGTCAGTAAACTCACTATACACCCATTTATATATAAAGTAATTTGTTAAGTTAGATTTTGAAAACGTTAGAATTCCATCATGTAACGTAATAAGATAGGCACTGAATAAATGAATAATACAAGTAGGATGTTATCTCCTGTTTCAGTAAGTAACGCAGGACTCCGATTAATAGGGGGTTAAATCAGTAGGAAGTGTAAGTTATCAAATGGCTTTGAATACAGAGGTCATAATAGCGCCTTAATATGCTTTAAAAATCAAAATCATGGAAATAAAACCTCGCGCTGTGTCGTGTATTGGCAGAAGTTAGAATTCATGAGCCAATGAATCGGGTACCTAGTAACTTAATGGTATACGGGCTCGCCTTGTAACTAAAAGGTCCTGGGTTCGAATCCCGGTGGGTGCATACTGCTGAAAAGTTTCCAAACTGGGACGAAACAGCTTTCCAGTACTCCAGTGATGGTTTTCTAATTGTTCTCTAACCAATGTCAGCTCATGATGAAATCCTGTAACCAATCAATCAAATCCCTAGAAACCAGCATTTAAAAACCTCATTTTACTTTATGCCAGACTATTGTAAGACGTTTTGAAATTTTATTAGCGTGCTAAGCTGTTTCTTTAAAAAAATGCATTACTATCTTCCTAATCTTTTGATTTTCTAAAACGTTCATTCATAACCTGAATCACCAACGTAGAAGGAAACGAGTTAAGTTTTGTTAAAATAGGGATTCAACGAAACCTAACCTGTAAACTCTCATTTACTCTTGCTAACTCGATATACTCCATATCGCTGTCGGACCCATACTCAACTTATCGTTTCCCATTTAGCATCCACTGGAGTACCTGGTATGTGATGTTGCTCATTGTTGTTTGGAGATGGGTTCTTGATGGGTTCGTTTCCAGACTCCCTTGTAGCTATCCTTTATGGCCCACAATCTGGTCTCCGGAATCGAGCAGCGAAGATAGATGTTGACAAAAGAAGTCTTTGGCCTCTTGGAAATGCTTCTGTTTACGTGTCCGACAACTTTCAAAACTATATAGAAATACTCAATTTGAGAAACGTGTTGATGGTTAAGTCCTTGTTCAGTATACTGAGTGAAGCTGACTTCTCCACCCATTTAAAAGGAATCAGGGTCTTTCTTTTCTCATCACGATTTCAATATCCTCATCTATTCCGTCTTTATTTGAAATTAATGCTGCCTAGTTAAGTGACAATGGTGTCTCCTTTTAGATATCTTCATTTAAATGAGTGATTAGTGTTTTTTTGTTAATGGTTAAGTATTTAATCCCTTTCTGTCCTGCCTATGTTCATTCAGACTCTTGCCTTTGCTGTTTCTTCAGTTGAATTGTTGATTTTCACCTGTTGGTCTTCGAGTTTGTGTGGCATTCGAAATAATTCGTCCACGAGGTCAAAATCTCCTTGTGTCTTCTCCTCGGTTGAATATGTGACTATCTCTTTGCTTTTCACAATCTGTTGTATAATTCAGTCCACCAGAACCAATAAGGTGACCGGTAATAATAGTTAACTACTTCACCAGCTTATCATAGAAAATGTGGTATAGAAGTGCTTTGAATGTATGGCATCATATTGAGTGAAAATAACTCTTCAGATTGTTAACTGGAGACAGTTGGTGGGTGGTGACTAGCAGTGGAATCCAGGATAACGCGCATTTTGTCCTATTCGGGACTCGTCACATAGATGTACATGCATTCCCCAGTGAGTGATGGTGTTCCCACCGAGGCTCAAACCCAGTGTTTATAGTTTAAGGCAATAAAGCGTTATATGACGAAATACGCATCCTTTAATTCACTACTAGTCACCATCCATCAAGTGACTTCAGATTACATGACCAGACATCGTTGAAGTGTCTGCACAAGTTGCCGACATGTCAACCTGAGACCAATCACATCAGCTCAATCTGTCAACGGGAAAATCTAAACCGAATGTTTTAAGTGGAGAGTTAATTATCTGCTCCGGTCACCTAGGAGACGAACACGAACAAACTTAGGGAATGGATATCATTATATCACTAACAGCATCAAAAGCTCTAATGCTGTAAGAAACAAGTCAGGTGCAGGATATTAACACCAAGAGCCTGCTGTAAAGGTAGGAAAGCTCAAGTTATTCAGTGCTGTGCATCTCCAGGCAGTAGTTGATGACGAAGTAGAAACACAATAATAATTCGATATAACAATCATAATAAGGTATGATTAGCCTTCAGGATGATATAAAATTGGATATAAGTTACAATATCGGAAACGTGACAGTATTACCATGATATGAGGATATTGTAACTAAAAAGTATTTTAATTTGACAATGACATCTATAAATGTACATAAAAAACATTCTGAAGTTGTTGAGTATATAAACTGTTAAGAGCCAGGCAAAATGAGACGAATTCAGTTCACCACTCCACAATATTTATTGTTTACAGGATTTCAACATGAATTGAAAACATTCATTTCCCGATACGAATTTAAAACAAGCAATAAAGGTTAATAAAGCAGGATTTAATGAATTCATCAAATTTCGGTAGAACTCGTCAGCTGAATACTCTACATACACGGATATATATACTTTTGAAATTACATTGGGAGATATAAGACTGATAAGTAAACAAACTACATTGAATTAATCATGCAGAAAGACACGTGCGAATGTTTTCCAGGTCAGGTTCAAATAGATAAGGGGAGAGAGAGTACTCTCATTAAATCCTGCTTTATTAACCTTTATTGATTGTTTTAAATTTCAACATGAGCTGACATAGATTAGAGAACAATTGGAAAACCAACTGGAAGTACTGTTTCGAGCTCTTAGACCATTAGGCCACTGGGACCCAATCCAATGGCCTATGAAATCCAACTTCCCTGTTGCTGATCTTTTCTAGCCGGCCATCTGATCTTGAGTGTTGGGTGAAAACCTGTTGATGAAGGTCTGTAGTTTGTTTGAGGTGCTCTTTATGACGCGCAGTGCAAGTCTCTGATCCGTATAGTAAGTAGCACAGACTTCAAATTGGAGTTGAAAATCCGGATCTTATTTTTCACACTGAGTAGTGCTGTTGACCTCCACACAGAATTGAGAGGAATGAAAGCTTGTCTTGCTTTCCCGATCCTCGCTGCTTTGATATCGTCGTCTGTAGGTGAAACGATATTTCCCAGGTAGGTAAAGGAGGCTGTTTCTTCCAGATTCCTCCCATATATGCTGGCTGATTGTTGTCTGTTGTTGTTGTTGCTGTTCGCGTTGGCCAGGAATCTTCATCATCTACCTCTGTTTTCTCTATGTTCACCTGAACTTCTTCCTATCTTTGATGCTTCTTCTGTCAACTAGTTGCTCTTCACTTGCATATCTTCCAGTTTGCGGAAAATCATAAATATATCATCGGTGAAGTCCAGATCCTGATATTGATCGGTAATTTCTGTTTACTGTCTTGGATTTAATATTATAATTATTATTCATCATTGGAACACGGATTATGTAGTGTGATTTTCAAAAAAAAAACAACAACAACAACTGGAACAATGTCACATACTCTTATCCTGACAAAAAATCTATTTTTTTTAACTTTTGTTTTTGTTCACAGTGTCTAAAACAAAAGAAAATGAAAGCTTGACATTCGAACTGTTTACCAGTTTGACAATTGTTAAGTATTCGAGAAAAAAAATTTACACATAACCGAATTTCCTACACAATAGTCGAATAGTCCTGATTTTTTCATCCACTTACTGACAAATCTAAGTATAACTTGTTTACTAGAGGAAAAAATAGAAAAATCAATAACTCGGGACAAATTGGTTCTAGCAAAAAGCTTTTAAATAGTATGCAGTTGACGTAAGTTATACTTTCTAACTGGAAAGCCGCGCCCATCCTGTCCTCATGAATGACTTAGTACAACTCAGAGTGGGAGGCTTCAGTGTTATTCTCAAAATTCTGTCTTGTGACCATGTGTTAGTAGCCACTACTGGGTAAGTACTTTTCACTGTCTTCATGCAGTGGTGTTTGTGTGTGTGGGGGGGGGCGGGGTGTTCCTCACCAAGGTGAAACGGAGAATCTGAACGTCTACTGCTTACAACAAGACTTGTGGACGTCTAGGTCTACTTAGGGGAGTTGGAAAACCCTAATTCGGAACATAGGGTGTATAATGACGGCTAAGGCATTTGAAAGAATTGAATTATGTGTGAACACATTTCGGTCACTGGAATCTTTGAGAATGTAGCGCTTCTGATGTTATCGCTCTGGCTTGTGGGTCTCACCTTTTATGTAAGGAAGTTAAGACATACTGATATCACCATGTCTCCACCTTTTACAATTTGTTAATTTTTCTATTTGACCTATTCCTCTTTATTTCTCCTCTTTAATCTTTCTTGGCGGTTAAAGAAAGATAGTTTTTGCATCGCAAAGTGTATCAAAAGTTGTCAGTAGGGCAAGTATGTCTCTAAACCAACTTGTTTAATAAATACTATGTCAGACAGACACATGAATTCATGCAAAAATTTAGTAAATATCATATTCTCTAAAAATACCCATCTCAAAAACACAGTTTTTGTTCAGCGAAGAAATTTCTTTTCAACGACTTCATTTTCAAGCTGTACAGTCGTATTTATATTACAGAAAAAGGTTATTAAGTGGCACTAAATAATTGCTCAGTCAATGTACGTATATAAGTGATAAAAGTTATAAGGGGTAGAGTTGAAGTGGATAAATTACAAAAATATTAAAGATTGTTCTATAACAAAAATGTCAAGTGTTGTCTATAAATTTTGAAAATTAGGAGTACGATTACGATAAGAATGAAGATGTGAAGTGAAGTGGAAAGAATTCAAGTGGTAAAATAAAATAAAAACTAGAAAGAACATTATTATGACCAAGGTAAAGAAAGGGGTTTGACAAAACGCTTTTGAACACATAATTTAGGTTTCTGTTCATGTATAGCTAAAGCTTCGGCTATGCATAAGTGAAGAAAACGTAAACTTTTGGATCGATTGGATTTTGCCATGTATATAACTTTGAAAGATGAATCACGTGGGGCTAAATGACCAGACTCTAACAGGTGATCACAGATAGACGACTTTGCAGTTCTACGTTCGCCTTTCATTAACCAAACCGGATAGTGTTCAGCTACACGTTTTCGGAGATTACGCTTACAACGTCCAATATAAACAGCTCCACAAGAGCAAGTAAAAGAGTAAATGCACATAGATGTGGACAAAAGCGGTAATCTATCCTTGACGTTTTGTCTGATCATATTTCGGCTGGTAAAAACTAGTTGCAGGTCAGCTGCAGGAAAAGTACGTTTAATACATTTAGATAAACGATTTTTAATCAATTCTGAAATGGTGTCACCTTTGAATGCAAGACTCATAAACAGCTTTTTCTTTGGTACTGTGACTTGTCTCGGGGGGATTCTTTCTTGATGTTACGTTCAATGAACCTTGTGGGATAACCATTATTAAGGAGATTTGATCGAAGGTTATCTAGTTCCCTATCGATTGTCTCTGGAGAGCAGATTTTACGAATTCTGGAGCATAAGGAGTGAATAAGATTTCTCTTTCTCCCTAAAGGTACCCAACTGTTGAAGTTAGTGTACTGCCCAGTGAATGTTGGCTTTCGGTAAATCGACCTTAGAAGCGTTCCATTCTCTCTTCTATCTAGCTTAACATCAAGAAAGTGAAACGAAGAATCCGACTCTTCTTCGATCGTGAAAAGCAAAGATGGGTGAGAACCATTAAATATTCTAAGAAGTTCAGCAGTTGAAGTGTTTTCATCACATACAATGAAGGTATCATCAACATATCTTTTATACATAAACAGACTATCGATGGTTTCCTTTAGTGGGCCATTCTCTAAGCTAGCCATGAAAACGTCCGCTAAGAGCGGTCCTAAAGGGGACCCCATGGCGACTCCATCTCTTTGGTTGTAGATGACATCATTAAATCTAAATTGCACATTCAGTGTGCATCTCAATAGTAGTTGTTTAAGATAATCAGTTGGTAAGCCAATGTTCATGCTATTTGATTCAATATACTCGCATAGATAGCAGATAGTGTCTACTAGTGGTACATTTGTGAACAATGAACAAATATCTAACGAAATCATATGCTTACCAGTCACATTAATTTCATCAACACAACTGACGAAGTCAAAAGTGTCGGAAAGACTATGTTTACATAGATTCAATCTAACTGGTTCCAGAATTTCCGCAAGCCATTTAGCGGTAGAGTGATACGGTGAATTCAGCATATCCAATACAGGTCGCAGAGGGACATCATCTTTGTGCACCTTTGGGAGACCATATAAACGAGGGATAGTTGAACCAGATGGTTTAAGCTGTTCATACATATATGGAGTAATGATGCATTCTTGCTTCAATTTCGTCAAAGTTTTAGATAATTCCTTCTCAATATTATCTGTCTTGTCCTTTTGATCAGGTGATTTTAGAAATTTATCTTCATCACTCAGGATGGTACATAATTTATTGACATAATCATCACGATTAAGAATAACAATACCTGATCCCTTGTCTGGACGAATCAGTATTATGTTTTTGTTGTTAAGCAATTCATTTAGTTGTCTTTTGTGTTCTTTTGATAACATTTGTCGTTGTCTGCCTTGCGTTCTTTGGTACTGGTAATAACAATGAAGTAATGAAGATTTGAAATATCATATTGTCGAACTGTGTACAGGCTTTTTGTCCACTCCTCTCTGCATGCACCTCATCAGGTAGGACTGTAAGTAGCTGTGAAAGATTCAACTCTTGATCGATCAAGTGATGCGAATAGTAATGTAAGGCAGGACAGTAATAACTGGATAGATTTTTAATTCTGTGCAAAATCATATAAGCCTTACAATATGTGAAAGAAAGCTGCAAGCAACTAACATTCCTAGATATAATTCTGAGTTGGAAAGAGAATATGTCTCAGTTAAGCGGTCACTTTATGGAATGCCTACTTGGAGAAAAGAAGTTTTTGAGATTTTCACAATAAATATATAAAAGAGGCTTTGTACAGTGCTTATTCATTGGGATTCAGCTCATTTGTGCAGCTAATGTCATGCATCAAGAAAATAAACTATTGATGCATTATTATTATTATTGCTCCCTTGGGTTCCTAGTGGAAAATAGGGCTTCAACTGCACGTCTCCATTTGCTTCTGTCCTCTGCTGTACTTTTCGCCTGCATCCATGTTAGTTCTTATTCTTTCAATTCCTCTTCAAACTCCTCCTTGCACCGACGTCCCACACGCCGCTTCCCCTTCGGGTTCCACTCGAGGGCTTGACGCGCGATGTCACCCAGCGGTCACCTCAGCGAGTGTCCGATCCATCTCCACTTTCTCCTGCATATTTGTTGGGCGACTGGTTCTTGCTTTGTTTGTTTGTTCCCATAGTTTCTTGTTGGTGATTCTTTCCGGCCTGACCGGCCATCTGATCTTCAGTATAGATCCAGCGAAGACAGTTGTTGGTTGATAAAGGTCTGGTCTGCAACAGGCTGTTTGAAATATTCTTTGTGACCCGCCCTCCAAGTTTCTGATCCGTATGGAAGAACAGACTGACTTGACGTCTGTATTGAAAATTCTACCGAATTTTGTTGTTGATGATGAGTGATGAAGATTTCCAGATTGGTTTCAGGTTGATGAATGTGTTTCTCGCTCGCCTTCTCGATTCTCGATTTGACATCCTCGTCCGTTCCAACTACCTGTAGTTGACACAGTGCTCCCTAGATAACTGAATGAAGTGACCTCTTTCACATCCCTCCCGTTGATGGTGATTGGCGCTGGATGTTTCTGCTGTTGTTGTTGTTGGCTGGTTATTTTCATCACCTCCGTCTTATCTATGTTCACCAGGAGTCCTGTCTTCTCTGGCTGCTTCTTCGACTAGTTTGTCGATTTTCGCTTGTAAATCTTCGATTTTGTGACACTGACATCAAACATAAGTCATCCACGCGCAAAATCCAGGTCTTCTAGGTTCTTCACGTCTTTCTATCCAGGATATCCCTTTCCCGTTTCTCGTTTCCCACTGTCTGACGCATAGTCCAGTCCACCACAATTAGGAATATCATTGGTGATAATAAGCAGCCAGCCTTGTCTGACTCCCGTGTTTACTCCAAACGCCTTGCTGAGTTTTCCGTTGTGGATCACTTGGCATGTGCCGTTGTCGTTCAGCTGTTGAATAAGGTTGATGAATATTTGAGGCACTGTACGCCGTAGTACTCGAGTAATTTCCAAACTACTTCACCGTCAACGCTGTCGAAGGCCTTCTCAAAGTCGATAAAGTTGAGGTATAGGTTTGATCGCCATTCCATGCTTTGTTCTGTGATGATGATGCGTAGAGTTACGATTTGGTTGCAATTTGGTCAGTACATGATTTGCCTTTCCGGAATCCAGCTTGTTCTGGTCGGAGTTCTGTCTCCAGTGCGTCCTTTAATCTCTCTAGGATGATGCGACTCAGGATTTTACTTGGCGTCGACAGGAGCATGATTCCTCGCCAGTTCTTGCAGAGTGAGGCGTAAGTCGCCCTTCTTTGGTAGTTTCATGAGGTAACCTTTCCTCCAGTCAGTCAATGATGCTTAGTCTCATTGAAAAAGGATATTCTATGAAACATTTCAACCAGGTGTAGGAGTCAGTTAGTTTTAAAATCTACACTCTATTCGGTTCCAAGGAAAGAAGTCCTTATACAATGGGGAAATAAATAGTAGGATTTCAAGACAGACACGTTATACGTAGTCATTCGTAAAACTTACTATGTATTACATCATATAATTATCGAGAAAGCGAGAGATATACTCCACTAGAAGCCACAACACTTTACAAGTGATTATGTAATATCCCGTATCCTTATCAAATAAACGTGGTCTTATAAAGTAATACAATACAAATACTAAGGACGTAAATTAAATCAAACTCGCAATCTGTAAAATTCTCAGTTCGAGACGAAAATTCACCAAAGTTTTCTACAAAAATAAAATCTCTTCAGACTTCAATACATGTGAACTGGCTAAAGAGTATGAAGGGTAATCAATATTGAAGTGTATTGCCGGTGATCTCGACTCCAAAACCTTCTACATTGAGGTCCATCGACTTGGCACCTCTAAACCTACTACTTGAATTGTGTAAATTTTCCACTACTCATTTTAGTCAGTAATATATACCATTAGAAGAAAATTAATTTTTTCTTTTTTTTTTGATTTGACCCTAGTAACTAGTGTAATGTGTCTAGTCCTCTCTTTGGTGCAGACTGAATTCTATCAGTCAGGTTTGTAATCTGGCCTTCACTCTAGGTAACTCGCCATCAGGGTGCACAATGATTTGATGATATCAGCTGGTTGGAGGCAATCGGCTACAGGAAGCTGCCAACCTTGGGTTTCGTGCATGTTGGCACACACCAGTCACACCAAGGCGTATCTGCAACCTTGAAGTAACTCATGTCCCTTTTGAGATTCGAACCCGCGTCACTCAGTGCTATCTGCAGTCACAGACGTTACCGCTGAGCTATTCAGGCTGACGATTGACCTCCGGCAGGACTGTAGTGGATAGAGGAGATTAATCGCCAGTGAGTCCAAATAACTCAGTGGTAACGTCTCTGACTACACTACTCACTGAGTGACGCGGGTTCAAATCTCAAAAGGGACATGAGTTACTTCAAGGTTGCAGATACGCCTTGGTGTGACTGGTGTGTGCCAACATGCACGAAACCTAGGTTAGTGGCTTCCTGTGATCGATTGCCTCCAACCAGCTTATATCAGAAAATTAATTTACAATGCATTCAAACTTTAAAATTAATTAATTAATCAGTAGAAAATTCATTAAATGTCGGTACAAAACTGTCATATGTTTGAGCATCTATTAGCACGGTGTGTATGTATATATGTGTGCGGGTGCGTGTGTAGCCTTTTGCATACAATCTTGATGCATGACTTTCCCCCAACCAATACACTTAGAACCAAAACATTTGCATTCCCCTGTCTTCAGGTAGAGATTCACGCACAAACACACACACACACACTCATATTTTTCTCACATACTGACAAATTTACAAAAACAGGCTATACAATATCAACACATTCCATTCCATTCCATTCAAAAGAGAGGGAGAGCGAGAGAAATTCATTTAAGTTTTGACAGAATGCATTCGGTGTTTTACTGTACCACTTAATGAAAAAATACTAGCGTAGTGAAACAAAAAGCAGCAAAACAATAATATAGATGATGCGATGGAAGTCGATCACAGTTTTTCGTGTTTTGCCATAATCAGCAACATCTTATTCACCAGTGTCTGTCTTGGCTAGCCTCGGATTACCTGTACATCAAATTTAGAGATGATGTTATCATCAGACATAACAAAAGTATGTGATAGATACAGATATATGTAGAAGAATGAGAGTTGCATTCTTCAACTTGTAATAAGAGATTCACATTTTGTAAATTTAGAAAAAGGGATATATTGGAAGCTTAATAATATGCCAAACACCTGTTGGCAGGATACATTCTTAAAGACTGTGTTGTCATCGTGTATCTGTGTGGCTGTCAATGTGTGTGTGTATGTGTGCGTGCATGCGTGCGTGCACGTTCTCAAATATGTGGTTGTCTAGCTTTCAAAAGACATTGGCGTGGTACATAACAATCATTGCTAACAAGAGTATTTATTCTTCATAAGTAAAAAACAAAAACAAACTACCGAGGTAATGAATTTCGAAATACACTACATGTAGGCGATCGTATCTATTTTAAATCCTTTTTGCCATTAGGATTATTTCTTCACGATTAGTAAGAAAATGTGTACGTCGATGGCTCAGCGCTAGACCACTCAGCAAACATGCATTTTATCCAGGATATGGTTATACAACGACATAGTCCTATACCTGACTAAGCTGATAGTAAGGCCGGTAAAGAGGGAAACTTAGACGTGCGTGTAGTAACCCCACCCCATAAAAATAAACACCACACCTTTCGAAACATCTTGCTTGAAGGATTTCATTATGAGCTGACATGGATTAGAGAACCATTGAAAAACCGATTGGGAGTGCTGTACAGCTGTTTCGTCATAGTTTGGGACTCTTCAGCAGTACACTTCGGAGTTCGAACCCAGGACCCTCTGGTTACAAGGCGAGCTCGTAGACCAATGAGCCACTGGGACTCGATCCAATGGCCCATGAATTCTAACTTCTGCCAATTCACAACATAGCGTGATCCCTAGTCAATGTCTTCTGCGAGCATTTTTCCTCACACGTGCACTACTGCACCTTAGTGGTCACGACTGAAGAGTCCCAAACTAGGACTAAGAAAGCAGCTGTTGAGCACTCCCAGTTGGTTTTCCAATGGTTGTCTAACCAATGTCAGCTCGTGATGAAATCCTGTAACCAATGAAATCCCAAAAAACCAACACTCGAGCTTGAAACCTTATGTTCTAATCAGAACGTAAACAAATAAGATTTTTCAGAAAATTAAAAAAAACGAAATTGAATAACTATGAAAAACATGATTATTGTTAACATTTTGATGAATTAGACACAAATCTCGTTTTGTTTTTATTGTTTGGAATCACCCTTTTGGTGGCTATGTCGACGACTTTCTAGTTCTCTAAGCTGACATAAATCCATAATGAAACTTGAAGCAAACCATACATCGAAGAACTAACCCATGCAAAATGATTCTGATCCTCAGTCCTAATGTCAAGCACCACAACAATACTCGCGATAAGTGAAAACAAGAAGGGAAGACGGACAGTTACTGTCAAAAACAACAATTTCGAAAATGATGAACAACGATTTTGAAAATATAACTGAAAAGACTTCAAAAAATGTTGAATTCGGTGATAAGATTTGAGATTTAGCAGGCTTCAAAAAGTGTATGAGGCACAAAAAACATCAGGAGTGCGCGACAACTAAAATATATATATAATATAAAAGGAGGCCTATCGATCGGCCGTTTCGTTCTTCTTTAGGGCTCTTCATCAATATGCCCTTGCGACTCACTAAGAATCGAACTAAGGAATTTCATGTTTCTAGGCGAGCCTGTTAACCATTCAGACATCTGTCAGTTCGTGGTACATTTCACACCCATAAACCAGCTCTGTCTGTGAGCATGTACTCTTACGCCAGACTCCTTGTAACCCAAAATACCAAAGTTTCTCACCTGAAACTCAGGATATTCTTTCCGTCTTGCGAGACACCAAAGACCACTGGAGTTATTCTCAAATGTTTCTTTATAAGACCTCAAATATGTACTGAATATTTTCTTTTCATTATAGCTTGATTCCTCACCGTCTTTTTGTTACAAGTATGGAATTTTCACCATGTGATATCTGTAATCCAAATTTTGCAGGCCGACCACTGATATCAGGTGTGCGTCGGCAGGGGATAAGAGTCCTGGACCATGTTCATGGTTGGTGAGAGTCCTTACATATTAAATCATGATTAAAAATCTAAAAAATCCTTAACTCCCTTGACTATTTCAATAAATACATCTACATGAGCGTAAATACCTAAATCCAAGCTAAGAGGAATTTCAGCACTGCCACAGAGTATAATAACCAATAAAACAGTAATAAGGTATAACTGGTAGATGGTGACTCACAGTGGAATCCAGGATACCCATTTCGTCCTATTTGGGACTTGTCACTGGATAAACCTGGACTCCACAGTGAGTGATGATGTCTCCACCGAGGATCGAACCCAGTGACCATAGTTTCAAGCGCCAAAGCATTATCCAATAGACCACTTGCGCCATAAAACAGCCACCTCGTGTGTTATAGGTCATATTAATTATTTAATTCAATTTTAGATTTCCTCGTTGACTGGTTGTACCTAAGCGCTCGATCTCAGGTCTCGTGGCCCAAGTCTTCTAGTGGATAACACTTTGACGTTTGAAACTATCGGCACTGGGTTCGAGCCTCGATGGGAACGTCATCGCTCCCTGCGCACTCCTGCCATATCCAGATGACGTCTTTAATAGGACGAAATGAGCATCCTGACTGGATTCCATTGCTAGTCATCACCTGCCAGTTACCTTCTAACTACATGCCCAGACATGGTTAAAGCATTTGCACGAGAAGCCGACATGTCAACCTGAGACGGAGCACTTTGGTCCAATCAATCGACGGAAAAATTTAAAAATGAATGAAATAATAAAAAAGTATTATTCTTTTAATGACATTTTAAGTATACTTTATCCCTCATAATCTTCTTATATAAGTAATCATGTGGAGTTGTGAATTGTGTCTACATGGTCCTGCTAACTTGAGATTTTTTCATTCATTTTGTTTGGAGGCTGATTTGTCTAATTCAGATTCCAATGTTACCTCCAGTGGTTCTATAACCGATATCAAACTCTGAACAAACCCGTAGCCAATCAAATCCTTATTCACCAACACTTGGAAATTATTTTGATACTCACGTTCCAGTGAAAAGCCGTGACCAACGATGTTCACCAAGTCAAGTTCGATAATAGCCTATGACACAAGCTGGTGGTTGCGCCATAGATATCACGAACACGTAGATGCTGGAATTCATGGGCAAGTGTATTAGGCCACAGAAACTGCATGAATTACTGGTTTACTTAGTAACTAGGAGTTTCTGAGTGAGAAATTCTGTGGTTTTGTGCAGCTAAAGTTTCCCAAAGTAGGACGAAACATCTGTCAAGTACTCCCTGGTTTTCCAGCTGTTTTCTAAATAATACCAGACCTGTGACCAACTATATCCCTGAAAAACAGCACTTGAAAATCAACTCTTCTATCTCTTTACTATCAAACGACAGAACTATTAGTCTGAAGATAATGAAATTTTATTGATTATCGTATCTCTACCAGCCAGAATTTTTAGGGGGACAAAACGCAGGATATTTCAACAAAAACGTCCAACTACTCATGAGTAGATAAATGCTAAACATCTAAATATATAAACACACAGTCAGTAATTAAACGCAGTAAAAATAAATTATATGCATTTTTGTTAAACATGTATACAAAACCGTTCGTATGCGTATTCAGAGTTTTGTGAGGAAGTTGAAAACAGCCTCCAAGTAGCTTGAGCAGACACTCAGTAGGAGATCTGGTTTCTGAATATCACACCAACCACTTGTAGATTTGTCTATGCAGACAGTTTAAATGAGAGTCCATCTTTGTCTATACTTCTCCCATTGAACATAAATTATATTGGTTAGAAATCTTTGGTCTAAGTTCCTTATGTCACCTCCGAATATGAACGCTTCGGAGATGCTCAAGGAATAACTGTGAAGTTATTTTTATTTGATGGTGACTAGCAGTGGAACCTAGGATGTACTTTTTGTCTCTTCTGGAAACTCACCATTTGGATTTGCAGTAATTTCAAGTGCGTATAGCAGTTAGGACGCTCGCCGACCATGAATATGGTCCGGGGTTCGACCCCCAGCCGGCGCACACCTTTACCTCACTGAGCCAGAAGTAATGCTGGTAAAGAGGAAAGGTTGGGCATGAGGCTAGCAACCCCATCCTGTAAAAATTAAACACTACTACAGAAACTTCAAGCCACTAGCTTGGGGCCCTGTGTTCCACTGGGAACGTGAAGGAAAAATTATTATTATTATTAATGATTTTCCCACTGACTCCTTTACAGAATAGACAAAATTAGCACTTCATACTCCATTGTCAGTCACTTCCGACTAAGAGAGTGAATCTATTAAGTTACGACACTTTAGAGAAGTAAAGACATTAACCAGTGATCGAATAATGAAATAAAACAGGTGTTTATCCATAATACTGATATTCGTTGAATCAAACCTTTTGAACCACTTTAAATTTCAAAGTTTATATCACTGATATACCTTATACCTATGTTAAGCGCATGTGATCCGGGGTTCGATAGCTGGCTAACGCACTTCTTTACCTCGCTATACCAGTACTAAGACTACTGAAGGGGGAAGGCTTGGCATGAGGCTATCAACCCCATTCCGTAAGAATAAACACCACTGCTGTCGAAACTTCAAGCCTCCAACTTTGAGCCCTATGTTCAACTTGTAACGTAAAGGAATTCAAAGAAATCTGATTCACTGTTGGCTCTTGGATATAAAGCTCACCATCCATCAGCCAGTAGGTCGATTCCCAGCCGACAAGCTCTTAAACTTTACTTAACCAGTAGCAAGTCATAAAACGAGAATGGTTAAGCATTAGGATAACATTCTTTGACTGTAAGAACTTCACTATCGCTAGTAAAATTTCATAACTTGAAGCCCTATGTTTCACTTGGAACGCATGTCCAAGAAGGGATAAGGCTACTTTTATTATTCGCCAACCAGAATGAATTCAATGCCTACTTGTCAAATTATAAAGAGTCTTGAATTTTGAAAAGTATTTTGCGAAAAAAGTGAATTTCATCTGTTGACAAATGTCAACAAATATATTTTATGATATTAAACCGTACTGAAAGGTAAACCAATACATCAAAATTGAGAGATTGTCCACGCTGTCAGTATTATTATCTCACGATGAGATAATCACGGTATAATAGAAAGGTCTGAATGATGCCTGTCAAAATAGATAACATCTGTCAGTTGAGATAAAAAAAATTTTAAACTAGTCAGTGTCAAAAGTATTTTTATTGATAACCTGTCATGATGAAATGTCAGTGATTATAGTGTTGTATACATTATATTACAGTCTATTTTGATTTTGATCTCTTTACATTCCCAGTGGAGCATAGGGCTTCAAGCTAGAGGCTTGAAGTTTCCGTAGCAGTGGTGTTTGTTTTCACAGAATAGGTTTGCTAGCCTAATTAATACCTAGACTTCCTTCTTTACCAGTCTTACTGCTGGTTTGACAAGAGAAAGGGGTGAGTCAGTGTGGGATCGAACCCCGAACCACATGAGGCGTGGTTGGCGAGTATTCAACCGCTGTGCCACCGACGTACTAATCTTCAATCTAATTGTACTCATGTATATACGAGCAGATCAAGAAAAGAAATAATGTTGGCAAGACGTAATATAGGTACAATGATCTATTCAGTTTTGCTCACGATCCTTGAAAATTAGCGAGTATTGGATGGCTGTTTTGTCGTTGTTCGAAGCTTTTCAGAAGTGTAACCACATCACCGAGCCAGGTTATAAGGTGAGCTCGATAACCATAAAGATAGAATCCAGTGGTCTATCGGTTCTAATTTTCCTTGATAAACAATATATGGAGAGAGACTGCCAACCAGTGTCAATGACGGATACTTATTCTCACACCTAGCTTGATGGATCATGCTAGTTGGGACTACCAATTGCACACCCATCATCATAATATGGATAGAACGTATATCTCTCAGGTTATGACACCAGCCCATTAATCATTTAGCCACTGTGTTGGACTCAGTGACTCAGTGACCTGAATGGTGAAGGAAGGGTTCAAATTGGTCACGAATTCCCCTATTGAAACACAAGCAACTTCATCCCGTAATTAGTCACTAGTGAGAACTAGGACCGGGTAGAAGCTGGACTTCGTGGGTCATTGAATTGAGTCACAGGGGTTCAGTTATTGATGGAACATTTAGATGATAAAATGATTTATAGTTGTTGCTGTATAACAGCGACAGTAGGCAAAGCGCTCTGAACTAACAGTATCTATGCACTTCATTACACTTGCATATATATTTTTTTACGTTATTATGCTTCTTCTGTAGGTGGATTAAAATGGACTGAAATGCTGGGTTTATGTTGAAATGTTGCTGATGGTGTTTAGCAGCACATGCCCATCCCATCTTATCTGGGGCTTCTAAAATGACCACCACCAATTAAATATTATTTTTTTTTGTTTCTAAGTGTAAAAATAGTTCATCTCCATTTAATCCACTTCACTACAGTCATCTTCAAATGGCTTCACGAGTGCCCACAAGCTCTCATCTCCTCTTAACATAATTTCCTCTAAATTATTCTCGGACCCACGTTCAACTTGTCGTTTCACATTGGTGTCTCATTCTGATACCTATCACGGGATGTTGCTCAGAGGTCTCCTCAATGTGTGTCTGATACATATCCATTTACTTCTCCACATTTGCTGGGCGATAACTTCTCGGTTGATTAGTTCCCACACTTCCTCGAGGCTAATCCTTTTTGACCAGTGGTCTATTTGGTCTTCAGTATGGAAACAATGAAGTAACCTATTGAAAAATATTTGAAACATGTTTGGAATTGCTTTCAATGACGTGTTCATTAAATCTCTGAACCATATTAGAATAACTGACTAAAAACTGGTGTCTGAAACCCGAACCTTCTTCCTGATTCCAAAGTAGTGAAGCTCCCTCTTTTTGATGTGATTGTGTTCTCTGAGCTGAACAGTTGATTTGCAAAGATTTCATTGCCCTACTAGGCGACATCTTCAGCAAATACTGCTTCATTTTCAAGTGAGCTTTTAGGTTTCTCCACGAGTTTATTAGTCAACTCTCTTGATAACCATCTTCGACGTGATTGGCTAATCTTGTGTGTTTTCACACCCTCTACTCTAGGCTTCTTGTGTTGGAACTGATTGTTTCTTTGAGTTGACATTTGACCCTTTGTGTGTGAGGTTTCTTTCTTATTGGTTGATAAATTTCGTCGATATCGATGTGTCTATTGATTTATGAATCACTGGAATACCATACTGGCTTATAAAAATTCTCTAGCATTCTTGGTGTTTCCTCTGTCTAATATTTGAGCGTTGTCCCAGTCGAACTGATGTCCGTGGTTGTCTGTATGTAATGATATGAGCGAGCGGATATCATGTCGTTTGACGGCTAGCTTAAAGTTCGTGGATACGAAGACGAAGGGGACGTCCACTCTGGCCAATGTAGTGTTTTTCGCAGTTGTTACAATTTATTTTGTAGATGATGTTGGTTTTATCTTCTTTTGCTGTTGAGTCTTTTGGTTGGCATAGAAGTGAATGAAGTGACTTTGTTGGTTTCTGTGCGACGTCGTGAGTCTCATGGACACCTTCGAAAAGAATGGATATCCACGGAATTCCATCAAAAGACATATACTCCCAAGCCAACCTATCAAACCAAAGGCCCCCAAGGGAAGCACAAAGAAAATCGCCTTTCCATATATAAAGGATATCTCAGAAATGACTACAAGACTCTTCAAACCTTTGGGGATTGACATCGTACACAAACCAACAAAGTCACTTCATTCACTTCTATGTCAACCAAAAGACTCAGCGGCGAAAGAAGATAAAACCAACATCATCTAAAAAAATAAATTGTAACAACTGCGAAAAACACTACATTGGCCAGAGTGGACGTCCCCTTCGTCTTCGTATCCATGAACATAAGCTAGCCGTCAAAAGACACGATATCCACTCCCTCATATCACTACATACAGACATGGAAATCAATTCAACTGAGACAACGTTCAAATATTAGACAGAGGAAACACCAAGAATGCTAGAGAAATTTTAGAAGCTTAGCATTCCAGTGTATCATCAAGCAATAGACGTATCGAGATAGACAAAATTTATCAATTATTAAGAAAGAAACCTCACACACAAAGGGTCAAATGTCAACTCAAAGAAACAATCAGTTCCAACACAAGAAGCCTAGAGTAGAGGGTGTGAAAACACACAAGATTAGCTTCAGGATTTCATCATGAGCTGACATTAGTTAGAGAACCATTGGAAAACCTGGGAGTACTAGACAGCTGTTTCGTCCTAGTTTGGGACTCTTCATCAGTACACACCAACCGGGATTCGAACCCAGGACCTTCCGGTTACAAGGCGAGCTCGTATACCATTAAGCCACTGGGACCCGATCCAATGGTCCTTGAATTCTAACTTCTGCCAATTCACGACATAGCGCAACCGCAAGATTAGCCAATCACGTCGAAGATTGTCATCAAGAGAGATGACTAATAAACTCGTGGGGAAACCTAAAAGCTCACTTGAAAATGAAGCAGTATATGCTGAAGATGTCGCCTAGTAGGGCAATGAAATCTTCGCAAATCAACTATTCAGCTCAGAGAACACAACCACATCAAAATCATTCATCTGAGCTACAGATCTTCTCTATCATATGTAATGTCTCTCTTGTCTCTGATATCCCCATCCATGCCAACCACCTTTAGTTGAATCAATGTTTCCTAGACAAGTGAGAGAAGTAAAGTCCTTCCAATTTCGCTCGTCGTCAGTGATTAATGCTTTGTTTCATTCATCACCTCTGTCTTCTGTACGTCCACTTGAAGACCCATCTTCGGCATCTGCTTCTTCCGTCAATTTGTTGGTTCTCATCTGTAGATTATCGAGTTTTTATGACATCAAACATAAATCGCCCGCAAAGTCCACACCTTTTCAAGTCTTCTTACTGGCCTAATGTATCCTGTCTCCTCGCTCTCAGTTGTATGCTGTGTTATTGACTCCACTACAATCAGGAATACCATCTGTGATAGTAGACAGTCTCGTCCTATTCCTGTCCTCGGATATCGACTGTTATATTTATACATCAATTTGAATTTCCCATTGATTGATTATATTTTACCTGAGTTTTTGGTTTCCGTTGAAATGTCGTCTTCTAGTGCGAACATTTTGACAATGACAACAGATTTACATGATGTAACTTAGTGGAAAGTGACTAGCAGTAAAATTCGGAGCTTAGTGAATGTCGCTTTGGCACCTGAAAAGATGGATCAAAGCATCATCCATCAATGGGCACTACGGGAGTAGTTAGTTGACGATTCACAAATAGGAGGAAATGGGTACCATAGATTTCACTGACAATCACCATTCACCAAATATCATAATAGTTTTCTTTCAGGATTTCATTATGAGCTGACATCCGTTAGAAGACCACTGGAAAGCCTGTGAGTATTCAACACCTGTTTCGTCCCAGTTAGAGACTCTTCAGTTCATGATAAAATCTTGAAAATGATCAGATTCCTACAAACTAACACTTCAATATCAATCTGATGCTCACTAGTAATTAGCTCTATTCAGGTAGGTGCGAAGTCGTGACCAGCGAGGTACAGAAAATAGGGAGTGAGGACAAATACTCGCCGACGAAATTCGCCAGTACTCTCGCAATATCGTGAATTGACAGAAGTTGGAATTCATATGGTGGCTATTGCATGGTGTGTATCAATGGTTTAATGGTGTAGGGGCTCGCTTTTTGTCTAGAAGGTCCTGGGATCGAAACCTGGTTGTGGATGCGTTCTGCCGAAGAGTCCCATGCTAGACTGACGAAACAGCCAGTTTTCTTTACCACTATGCTGAATCACTGGCAGCCAATAATGTCCCTTCTCCACTGGTCAACTGATTCATCGTGTGTGAATGTTTTTTTGTATGTGAATGTGTCAGTCGTAGGCTGAGTCTGATCTTGAAAGAAACTTGAATTCGTACTCTGGCTTGTAATAAAAAAAAGAAATGTTCCAGTTGTTCACATTTTCTCAGTTTCCATCTGTTTATACATAATGAATGGTGACCTTAAAAAGGAAGAGTGAGGAAATTGGTGTTTGTTTTTTCCCAGTGTTTATTCAATATATTCATTTTTCACAATTTTGAAGTGAAAACTAGTCAGTTAGATTCATCTCGATCTTCTACTTTTCATTAATTGCGTGGAGGATTTAATCATGAGCTGACATTAGTTAGAGAACCATTGGAAAACCTGGGAGTACTGGACAGCTGTTTCGTCCTAGTCTGGGGCTCTTCAGCAGTACGTACCCACCGGGATTCGAACCCAGGACCTTCGGGTTACAAGGCGAGCTCGTAGACCATTAAGCCACCGGGACCCGATCCAATGGTCCTTGAATTCTAACTTCTGCCAATTCACGACATAGCGCGACCACTTCGCAATGTCTTCTTAGATGAATTACTGCCTCCTCTTCAACCTGCTGTACCCTACTGGTCATGGCTTCCCACTAGAACCCCAGGTTAACTGCCTGAATAGGGCCAGTCACTAGTGAGCACAGATTAATTTTCAAGTATTGGTTTTGTAGGGATTTTGTTTGATTGCATGGAGGATTTAATCATGAGCTGACATCAGTTAGAGAACCACTGGAAAACCTGGGAGTACTGGACAGCTGAAATTTCATTAATTCACTGGTTTCGTCACCAATTACACACGCACACTAACACACACACACACACAGATATATGTGCATAAATACATAGATAGCATAACTCTTGGTGAACTTTCTGTCCAGTCGACAAACCCGTTTTTACAAAGTTTATTTTGTCATTAAATGGGTGAATTTTTCAAGTGAAGATATACACATATCTTCAGTATGCGCAACAAAAGTCGGAGACAAAACTAAAGTGGACATCAATTTGAAAATAGCAACACATGCGGATAATTTTGTTAGGGTCATTTTTGTTTGGGCTTATTTACCTTATTTGTCATGTCCTTAAGCCATCTACATATATATATATATATATATATGTACAATGTGTTGCAGAAAGTCATTCACATTCATAAAGTTTTTTTTATAAAAGCAGAATAAGTCAACAAAATCCCTAACAACTAGTCCTACTGTCTACCAGCTGACTTAAGAGACCCAACTGTTAAGCAGGTCACCGGTCACAGGTAGTGGCCAACTGTCATTATGTATGATTGATATCTTACTATATGTTTAATCACCCCAATTAGCTGTCCAGATAAGTCTTAGATATTCGGTAGTATTACATAATGTCATACCTCTAGTCCTCTTTTTGATGATGCAGACTCAATTTCTTTTAATCACAGTTAATTTTGTGCAAAAAATATGTAGACAGAAATGGGGGTGGGTTGGTCAGAATCTGAGGAAACCATCAAGTGATTGACATTATACGCCAGGCCATTGCTCCAGTCGAACCCGAGTGGGAAGCCGTGAATTGGTCGTCAGTGTGAGAGTGACATGGAAGAGATGAAAGCATGTGGACAGATGTGGAGTCAGCTGAAAATGGTAGCGCTGAACCTTGCGCAACGGAGACGTGCGAATGAAGCCTTATGACCTTCTAGTAACTAAAAGAAACAATAATATTAATTAGTTTGTAATGTGGCCACCATGCCACTAGGTAGCTAGCTATCACACTACACTCTTAATTAGTGTTATTAGAAGGTTACAGGCTAATGGAATGCAGTCAGTATCAAACAAAAGTACTAGACGCATTATAAAAGTTACTAACTGGTGTCCTACCAAAGTATTCATCTAGGTCCTACACGGAGGTCACTTCAGAGACCGAATAGCTCAGTGGTGACGACTTTTACTGAATCACTGGGTGACGCAAGTTCGAATCTTAGAAGGAACATGAGTTCCTTCGAGGTTGCAGACACGCCTTGCTCATTGGTAGGTGTCAACTAGCAAGAAACCCAGGTGCAAGGCTTCCTGTGGCTGATCGCCTCCAATCATCTAACATCAACAATTCAAAGTGCACCTTGATGGAGAGTCACCTCAATTGCTGACTATATTGAAAACTTGAAACTTGGAATTTCAGTGGGCACCAAACAAGAGACTAGACACATTACTCTAGTTATTAACTGGAGTCCAAACAAAAATTACTAGAGGCATGATAATAATTACTACCTGGTATCCTCCTATCAAAATATCCACTACTGTCCTACAGGAGGTCAATGGCGTGACCAAACAGCTAAGCGGTACCAACTCTGAATGAATCACTTGATGACTCGAGTTTAAAATTACAAAAGAGAAATGAGTCTCATCAATGACTGCTTATTTATATTGCTGACAAGTGAAGGGAATTCCTGCCTATAGTCTGCATGCTCTATTGCCTGAATTGACATCCAGATTATAATTTAACTATCTTCAATCATCATTCATTGTAAGTAAAACATTTGATTAACCCAAGACTATCTTAGATATATACACCATAATTATATAATTCACCAAGTGAAATTATTAGTTTTTTCCTTCACGTTCCCAGTGGAACATAGGGCTCCAAGCTAGAGGCTTGAAGTTTCTGTAGCAGTGTTTAATTTTACAGGATGGGGTTGCTAGCCTCATGCCCAACCTTTCCTCTTTACCAGCATTATTTCTGGCTTAGTGAGCTTAGCGCCCTGATAATGTGCATGGTCGGCGAGCGTCCTAACCGCTATGCCACCGACACACAGGAGATTATTAGTTAGAAACAAAAATTTACTTCATTAAAAAATACAGTGAACTCTATTGGATTTAAGAACAACAAAGTTCTGTAATGAAGTCGCTTTTCTCCGGCGAATTCATTCAGTTAGCTCTACAATGGCATTGATATGTAATTAATTTGTGTGTTTGTGTGTGTACATTAGGGGTGTCAAACAAAAATGAGACATAAATTAGTTAGGGTTACTGCTTACGTCATCAAAATGTTTCTAAAATGTGATGAATAATCAAAATCGTAATCAGGGAGTGGGGGTGAAGGTTCGTAAGTGTTCACGTGAGTTGCGTAATATGAAGTGAGATGTTAATTGGGCACGTGTCCAAAACAAATTATGTAATAGACAGAAGGAGCAAAAATAGAGTTGGTTTATGATGTTACTAAGACATCTTACAAAAATTCAAGAAACAAAATATTCAAGTATTGGTTTGGAGGAATTCGGTTGATTGGCTACAGGATTTCATCACGAACTGACATTGAACCATTGGAAAACCTGGAAGTACTGAACGGCTGTCTCGTCCCAGTCTTGTATTCGAACCACGGTGGGTGCGTACTGATGAGGAGTCCCAAACAAGGACAAAACATCTGTCCAGTACTCCCAGTTGATTTTCCAATGGTTTTCTAACCAATGTCAGCTCATGATGAAATCCTGAAACCAAACAAATTATTATTAACAAAGTAGTAAAACTTGCAAATATACTCAAGGTAAAAGGAGGGGGTGAAGAAGTTTCTTTTGTGTACATAAATATCAGTGTTTTCTATCCGGATCTTCAAGACCTCGCTTGGCAGTGCAAATTATATGGAAGCTCACCGTGTCTGAGGAGGCTTCTTTTGACTTCTTAGATAACTTTTAATGAATTATCCATGCATATTGAATATATATGTTCAATTATAGCACTGTTTATTGATCCACTGTACGTATGAACAATTTCAACAGAAGGGGATAATCTCACAGGCAAATTAATTTTATTTGCAGACTGGAAGATGAAAGTGAAATTTTTAGGGCAAAGATATTTATTTTTCCGATGGATATCTATGAAATTCTGTCTCTTAGCTTTCAGAATGGATAGCTGTATGATACAGTTTCTTTAAAAAATGTAACTAAAGACGCATAGATTACATCTTATTTGATACTGGCTGATAACATTTAATTGCATCTTCTTAAGTACTTAGGCTTACAATTAGACTGTCAAAAGCAGTAGGAAATCAAAACATTTAATGAATGAAACTCACATGTACTGATTTTCTTAAGAGGTAGTTTTCACATTCCGATGGCTTAAAGAAGAATATGTTCCACTTGAATGGGTTGGTTCTAAGTTCAACAGTCAGACATCAAATTCACAAGAGAAGAAGAGTTAGATAACAAAATCCCATTTTTAGATGTCTTAATCAGGAGAACCAACACAGGAAATTTAGAAACACAAGTATACAGAAAGTCAACGCACACAGATCAAATACTAAACTATACTAGCAACAATCCAATTACTCACAAAAGAAACTGTGTGCAGACATTGTTTAGAAGAATTCAAACACATTGTAGCACACCAGAGTTGAAAAGAATGGAAGAAAGATACTTACAAACGGTGTTCAAGAGGAATGGTTATCCAAAAAATTTCATCAAAAAGTGTTTAAAATCGAATGAAAGCACCAACAAAGAACCATCACCAAAGACCAAGAAGCAATTCATCCTACCATATATCAGAAACATCTCTGAAATAACGGCTAGAATAATGAAACCGTTTGATATAGATGTAGCACACAAACCAGCTGAATCGCTTAATTCTATCTTATGCAAACCAAAAGATCCGATAGAAAAGGGAGATAAAATTAACACTATTTACAAAATAAATTGTGTGAACTGTAACAAACATTACATCGGCCAAAGTGGGCGTCCCCTTCGAATAAGAATCCAGGAACACAAATCAGCCGTGAAAAGACATGATATAAATTCTTTAGTATCAATACATTCAGACGATCATGGACATAAATTTGATTGGGATAATGTCAAAATCTTAAACAGAGGAAACACCAAATGTGCCAGAGAATTCCTAGAAGCCTGGTACTCAAATGAAAACGCAATTAATAAACACATTAATATAGATGAAATATACCAACTAATAAGAAGTAAATCAGGTGATCAGAAAGTTTAAAATCCCAATCAATAGAAAACGGTCAATAAATATCTAAAGATGGTTACCGGGAGACTCATGAAGAAATTTAAATCATTTCACTTTATCCTAAATACTGCGCTGAAGATGTCGTCCAGAAAGACGATGAAAGCTCCGCAATCAAACCAAGGAGCTCAGAGAACACTATCAATTCCAAGTCAGATAGATTACTACTTACTATTCAGTGAAAGTACAGGACATTCGGCTAACAAGCTAAAAGCATTATGAAATGCATGGCATCAATTCCAAAGGAAGCCAAATCTGAACAAGAAACGTAAAACTTTTACTGCATTTTGTAAAATATGCAGTTATTTTACTGGATATCTACAAGAAATCTCCAGAAAACAAGCCAGGATGCGCTTCGATCCCCATCTTAGACAAGTTAGTTAAGTGTAACTCTACACCCAACGAGGATGCAGGTACATTTAGAGGACGAGTCTCAAACAGGACGAGAGAGCACTATTCTTAGGGTTTATGTAAAGAATGTTCTCAGAGTTGATGTGATTCTTCTCTTGAGAATATCGCTTGCTAAATCTCCCTTGAAATCCAAATTCATGTAGAGTTTCTTTTTAGGCGCAATTAAGGTTTCGTTTCTCCAAATTCTTGGTTTGATATTTTTGTCAATGAATCCTGGTGAGTATTCATTTTAGATGGCGATTTTCCTCAAAAGATATCACTCTGTTTCTAGAACGTCGGGACTACGTAAACGTCGGATGAGGGTGGCCAGGGATTTAATTAAATTACGCTTTTGTTGAATGGTTTACTCAGCTATAGAAGCTTGTTAGTTGACCATCCCAAGTAGCTTTTCTATGGATCAATCTTCTTAAGCTCTCTTCAGTTCTTCTTGTTGGTTCCACATCAAGTACGGAAATCTAATAACTGATTAACTGGGACTTCTGATCATATAAGTTTTATAAATGTATATCCTCCCTTATCCTGTGATCGGGCTGAAAGAAAGTGGAGGTTGGGTTCGAGTTTTACAACTTCATCCCATAAATTCAAATCGGTACCACCTCTACAGAAGCTTTAAGACTCCAACTTGAAGCCCTAATTTTCCACTCTGAATGTTAAGGAATGAATTAATAGGTGGCAATTTTAATCTGATAGCCTGATAATTAAATTAGGTAAGAGGACTTGTTTCCTCAAGATGATACACGTGCTATTGTCGATGAGTACTCACAACTTTGAAACTCACATTAAATGATTTCTTCCTCTGAATAATTACTAATACTTATTACTGAGTCTTTCTTGTCTACTTCTTTCTAATTCTGAGTATTCGAAGGCGTCATATTTAGAACAATGAAGTGAAGCTGACCAGACAAGATATAACAAAGGCATAAATTAAGGTACACTATGTCTACATGTTTGATTAGGCATATTCTGTGGCGCTTTCAGAAACATGGCAAGAAACACCTGAACAAAGCTTCTTTGAAACTTTTTGACTCGTCGGCCTAATGATAAATTTAGTGCTTCATAAATTCAGTTTGAAGGATGTTTATGTTTGTAGTCTCAAAGATGAAAGTCTTACTCAGAACTATGTTGATATTAAAGCCATCAAATTAATCTTTCGAAAGTAAATTTGTAGAAACTTCATTTGATTTAAGTTTCATTAGTTAAAGAATCACTGGAAAATCAGGGAGTACTAGACAGATGTTTCATCTTAGTCTTGGACACATCAGCATCACACATCTACCGGATTTTGAACGGAGGACTTTCCGATTACTAGGCAAGCTTATAAACCATTCAGCCAGTAGGGCCTGACTCAATGACTTATAAATCCCAACTTCTACCGATTCATAATTTAACCAAGACCACCAGCCAATGTCATTCGCAGGCATTCATCCTCACGTCCGACTTAATAGACCCCAGTGGTCAAGACTTCTCATTAGAACTTCAAGAAAGACCATCCTATTGTCAGTCACTAGCTAGAGAATGTCAGCTTAATTCCTCAGTAGTTAGTTTGTAAGGATTTTATTTGTTTGACTTTTGATCAAGCATTGATGTGACTTAGACAACTATCATAAAAACCCTAAAGAATCGGATGGGAGTTTCATCCTAATTCCCACTTCTCCAGAAAGCACGCACCTATTTGGGGTTCAAATCCAAGAGCTCCTGGCTACTAGACAATGTTTGCAAATTATTTTTCACAATCAACCAATCAAAATCAAGCAGCTATTTGATTGGCTGTTCACTTTTTTCGACATATTGTAAGCGTATACAAGTCAGGTGATTTGCATTTTTAGTTAGTTGTCTATATACAACATTTTACCTATCAACACATTTTTGGTAAATCTTAATCGTTTTGGTGATTTTCGTCAATCTGAAAAGTATAAAAAAAAAACACAAAACAGTAAAGACAGAAACCATAGGAAGGAGTAGATTAATGTAGAATTAGTAAAGTGATCATGTTAATTGTAATAAACAAGAAGTTATTCTTTTCTATCCTTTTCAATGTCCAAGGATTTACATCAAATTCGTGTCAATAATCAAAAAGACAATTATATCAATCGAAATCATACTGATAATAATAATGATGGTAATAATAATAATAACAATAACAACAGGAATACTGGAGTCAATTATTCAACCTATAGACATTCATCACATCATGTAGGCGATTCAATTCAACCGAGAGGTGATATTAACTCAATACAGAGAACATGCGAAACTATACAACGAAATAATACATGTAAAACAAATTTGTCGACACAAAGACAATATCAACAGCAACAACAACAATCAATTGATAATCAACCGAAGAAACCTCAAAGAATTACAAAGCCTTCCAGTTCATCTGAATCACATATTCTTGGCAATCGTCCTGTCAGCTTAGACAATCAGTATCATAATAATAAAATTTACTCAAAACGTGATGACTATGACATTCAATGGTCAAATAAAGATAATAAATATTCACAATCAGTATTGTATAATCCTGCATCACATCAATCACGTAATCCCTTGAACAATTCAGGGAATAACAACAGCAATAATAATAATAATGTGAATTATGGAATAACAAATTATCCAGTTACTAAGTCTGATTATCAGTTACGTAATCATATAACAAAAGAACAAAAATCTGTTCATTGGTCTGAAGATTTAGGTAAGCTCAAGTGTAAAAACACATTTTTGTTGAATTTTCAATCTCGGCATTTTTTACTGATATTGCATAAATGAAGGCGCCTTATGGCAACTAAGATGCTCACTAGCGACTGGCCCTATTCAGGTAAGTTACAACAAGTATGGTGTGTGGACAAATACTTGCCGAAGACATTGGTTAGTGGTAGCGCTATGTCGTGAATTGGCAGAAGCTGGAATTCGTGGGGTAGTTGTTGGATTGAGTCCCGATGGCTTAATGATCTACAAGCTCACCTTGTAAACAGAAGGTCTCGGGTGTGTACTTATGAAGAGTCTCAAACGAGGACGAAACAACTGTCTTGCTGTATTCCCAGGTGGTTTTCCAATAGTTCCTCTAACCGATATCAATTCATGATGAAATCCTGTAACCAAATAGTCAAATTCCTACAAACCAGTACTTGAAAATCAGAAGTTATAAGTTTGATCACGGGCTGATAGCTACAGAATCAATGGAAAACTAAAAAAATACTAGACAGTTGTTTCGTCAGTACACACTTACCAGAGTCCAAACAAATTAAGTTCACATCAAACTGACAACATGATAATTAATCTCGTGCTCGTAAGGGACTGGCCTCATTGAGAAAGTTACTAGGAGTCTTAGTGATAAGGTATGACCAATAAAAGCAAATTAATCAGGTAAGACCATTATTTATTATTATTGTATCCTTTAGTTCCTAGAGGAACATAGGGCTTCAGCTACGCACCTCCATTGCCTTCGGTTTCCTGACAACTTTTTCACTCCGCTCCAAGTCTGCCCACATGCTTTCATCTCCTCTTCACATGACATCCTCCAAGTCACTCTTGAACTGACGACCAACTCGCCGCCTCCCTTTCGGGTTCCACTCGAGCAATGGCTTGTCTAGTGATGTCACTTGATGGCTTCCTCAGCGTATGGCCAATCCATCTCCATTTCTTTCTGCCTATTTGTTTCACAATCGGTTCCTGATTGGTTCGATCATTGCCAGAGATCCCTGTTGCTGATCTTTTCTGGCCATCTGATCTTGAGTATTGGGCGGAGACAGCTGTTAATGAAGGTTTGAAGTTTGTTTGAGATGCTCTTTATGACTCGCCAAGTCTCTGACCCGTATAGTAGCACTGACTGATTTCACATTGGAGTTGAAAATCCGGATCTTATTTTTGATGCTGAGTGCTGTTGACCTCCACACAGATTTGAGAGTAATGAAAGCTTGTCTTGCTTTTCCGATTCTGGTTTGATTTCCTCGTCAGTTCCGCCTGTAGTTGAGACGATGCTTCCCAGGTAGGTGAAGGAGGTTGTTTCTTTCAGGTTCTTCCCACTTATGCTGATTGTTGTCTGTTGTTGTTGCTGTTGATGTTGACCAGGAATCTTCATCATCTCTGTTTTATCTATGTTCACATGAAGTCCTATCTTTGATGCTTCTTCTGCCAACTTGTTACTTTTCACTTGCATATCTTCCAGTTTGTGGGAAATCAGACATATATCATCGGCGAAATGCAGATCCTCCAAGTCTTTTGTGTCAGTCCATTTTATACCTGTTCCCTCGTTGGTTGCCGTTGTCTGTCGCATTATCCAATCAATTGCAATCAGGAAGATCATTGGCGATAGTAGACAGCCTTGCCTCACTCCCGTCCTCACTTCGAAGGCCTCCGTAAGTTTCCCGTTGTGGATTACTTGGCATGCAGCATTGTCGTATAACTGTTGGATAAGATGTATAATGACCATAGTTACTCGGTAATGACATTGCTGGAGGTCACATTATATATATCATGAACTGGTAGACATTGGACTAAATGAGCATATAGTGTCCCATTGGATGAGTTCTGTACAAGCTTGCGTAGCTACCAGAAGGTCCTAGGTTGAAACCTTGATGGTTTCACACTGATGACAAGTCTAAAACTAGGACGAAACAATCATCCAGTATTCCTTCCTTAACTAACATCACCTCGCGATTCAACTTGAAACCAATCAAATCCATACAAACAAACACCCGAAGTTTCAAAACTTCACTGAAATTATTCATAACTAGACAAAAAAAGTAGTGTAAGAATACACAGTATATTCGGTTGTTACAGCTACTACGTAATCTTCAAGTATTGATTGCGAAGAGATTTTGTTTGATCGTTTGGCGGATTTCACCATGAGGTGACATCATTTAGAGAACCACTGGAAAACATGAAAGTACTGGACAGCTAGTTGTTTCGTCAGCCTACTTTGAGACTTTTCGTCAGCACTCACCCACCACAGGAGTCCGAACCCAAGACCTTCTGGTAACAAGGCCAGAAAGCTTGTAGACCATTAGGCCACTGGGGTCTGCCAATCCAATGACCGGTCCATGAATTCTAACTTCTGCCATTTCATAACATATCGTGACCAATTCACAATGTCTTCTTAGATGAGTTACTGCCTCACATAATATTGCACACAGAGATGGAAATCAGTTATGGCTATTCCTAAAGAGAACAAAACTAGGGAGCTGAACAGACAGGCTGTACTTGTTTACTTATCGACATACAGGAAAGTGGTGTTTTATTTAATAAAAACGATAATTTGATTGTGTCATCCATGTTGCCTAATTAATTCATCATTTGAGCTCAACTATATGGTAAAATTCTCCTAATGAATCAAACGAGGAATTAGATATTTTGCAAGCGTTTATGATAGTAACCGGGTCTAGAATCCAGTACCTATTGGCTGGAAGGCGAGTCTCCAAACCAAAGACTAGCATCTCCACTCTTCGTTAACTAATTTGCTTTACAACTCATTATAAGCGACAGGATCTAGTAGATGACTGAACTTCAGCACTAAGAAGAAAAGGCAGAAGAATTTTCTGCCTTTTCAATCCATATCATTCGGTTAAGTTCCTGTTGAGGCTTTAAGCTTCAAGCTTCAATGTTTCAGCAGCGTTTGTGTTCTTTTCATATGGTGAGGTTGCTAGCCTCACACACAGCCTTCCCTCTATTACGAGTGTACTGCCTGCTAGGCAAGATGGAGGAGCGTACTGACTGAGAATAGAACCTGAAATACACTCATGGCTGGTGTGTATTATTCCTGCAGGAGCCACTGACATATTCTGAGTAATGTCGATAAATTTGAACAATATACTTTCTACTATCGACTGGAAGAGAGACTTACATTCAAAGAGGCGAAGGCTGTGTATCAAAGGGACTAAAATTCATTGGTCGCTACTTGTCGACTCTTGTCGCCATCTCAGTCGAAATCATACGCCATTTAGTATTATTAACTGAAATAAGATAGTCACTAGGATGAAGAAAAAAACTAATGTGGAGCCATACTGTCATCAGAAAGAATATCAGGAGTTATTCTATAATTAACACTATCAAATTATTTCCAGCAATTTTTCTATTCCTTTACATTCCCAGTGGAACGAACATAGGAGGCCTCAAGCTAGCGATAGCTTTGAAGTTTCAGTAACAGCGGTGTTTATTCCTTTAACAGGATGGAGTTGCTAGCCTCATGTGCCCAACCTTCCCTCTTTTAGCCAGTCTTATTACTGGCTTAGCGAAATGAGGTAAAGGAGACGTGGTTGGCGCGTATTCAACCACTGTGCCACCGACGCAATATTTACAGCAATAATTCATGAATAGATATGTGTGTTGATTCATTAAACAGAGATAAAAGACTATGGATTAGTGGATCCATACATACAAAATCAGCTTACACTTAATTCTAGGCATTAGAAGATATGTTGTTAACAATAAAAGAACTCCAAAATATTTAGTACATTCTGAATAATTGTAGAATGAAAGAATTATCTTTAGCCACCGGGGGTTGGGGAGCTTCGCAGTCAATTCTTAGCCGATGCACAACAAGTTAACTTCACATAATGTTGGCTAGCTGGCGGTAAATCCAGAAAACAAGAGGAAGTTTAGCGTGAGGTTAGCAACCTTAGACCTCAGAGACAACATCACAGATACTGGAATTTCCGAAAAACTTGAAGCTTTATCTCCGAATCAAAAAGCAACAGGATTCTAAAATAGCAATAATGATAAATACTCTTTTTTTGTTCTAGTTTGAAATTGATTATCCAATAGTACGCATTAATTATTCCAACAGGGACCTGTTATTTAATTCATCCTTGTATGAAAATGTGGAGAAGTAACAATGAAAAAGGGGATAAATCGATTACCATACAATATTATCTGGTTAGTATTTTCAAACTTGCTACATGAATATTTCTTAAATAATTTAATTGCACTGAAAGACACACAGAAACCTGTTGTCGAAAATCCCAATTTGTAGAGTGGAAAATGGATACCCCCTAATTTTTCGCCGAGTAGATATGAAATTATTCATTTTAAAGCTTTGAAACTTACACTAAACTCAACAACTTTATCCCCTGGTACCTCTTTTGGGACAATTCTTCTATAAATGAAATATAATTGGTGAAATGACCAGTTGATAAGACATGAGTTACAAAAAGACAAAACTGTGCATCAGTGGTTGACCCACCTCCCGGGTTCGAACTTAGGGCCTCCTGGACACAAGGCGAGCTCGTAGATCATTAAGCCACTGGGAACCGATCCAATGGCTAGCCCATGAATTCTAACTTCTGCTCATTCACGATATACCCAAGCCCAGCCAATGTCTTCGGTGAGTATTTGTCCTCACACCCGAACTGCTGCTCCCTACTTGTCACGACTTATAATTTATTATTTATTATTAAATTTAGAATTAAAGTTTCATAAATATGTCCTGTTGATCTACACTGTTCCAATGTATAAATGTCAGTTATTGCGTAGATCTGGTGCGTCAGTAAGAAAACTGTTCTTTAATTTGATGACAGTGTGAAAGCAAGCTGGTTCACAAATGCAGCAGAAACAATTAGTGACTAATTGGTAATAGACGTGTCCACGATAATTCTGCATTGGATTCGGTCGATAATGACTGGAGGAGAAATGAAAATTTTGTTCACTACTTGGTTTAGGACTCTGTAAACGTACTCAGAAATGATCTCAGCAGTGATACAGCCAAAGACGTTTCCTTTACACTAAGAGCCTACTGAGAAATCAGTAACTGGAACCGTATTCAATTGCTGATGAGAGAAAACTTCTGATACTCACTAGTAAATGAGTTAGGGAATGGGATGACTAGATTTCTAGTGGCTCAGCGGCTCCTCTCTGTACATAACACGAATTGTGAGAAGTTAGAATTCACTGACCATTGAATTCAGTCTCAGTGGTTGAATGGTTATTGAACAAAACTCAACAAGTTTTGGTCCGATACCTGCCGTTGTTGCCATAACGGCGTGAAGATGATTAGATTCAAAGCAGGACGAGACAAATATTCAGTACTACCTACTAGCTTTCAATCATCAATCTGATTGATGTGACATTCAAATCCCTGCAAACCAAAACTTCAAGTATATGCCGATTTGGTAGGAAATAATATATTTTGGAGTCTTGAAACTTACCCTTAACTGAATATTAATTTATCTCCTTAAACCTCTTCTAGGCCGGTCCCACCATAAATGATATTTAATAAGTGGTGAAGTCACAAGTTGATGAGACATAAGATAGATAAGGACAAGACTGTGCATCGATGGTCGATACCATTAAGTTTGGTTATTCAAATGAGTAAATTAAATAGAATTTTATAATTTCATCCTGTGTACACACACACACTGGTCACATGTGTAAATGCCCTTCATCAAGTTAATCTGATAGATCAGTCAGAAAAAGGATCTTTAATTTGGGGGCAGTGTGGAAGGAAGACACTTTTTACAAATACATCAGAAACAGTTAGTGACTGATTGATGATGAAAGTGTCTAACATAGTTTTTTTGGTTGGATCCAGTCAATGGTGACTGGGTGAGAAATGAAAATTTCGGTCTGTATACATAGTTTGGGATTCTTCAACAGTAAGTAACTATGACCTCAACGGGGCTTCAGCTAACCAACCTTTCCTTTACAGTAGGAGCCTATTGAGAAATCAGCAACTGGGACTGAATTCAATTACCGGTGAGAGACATCTTCTGATACTCACTAGCGAATGTCTAGAGGACGGGGTATCCGGGCTTCTAATGAGATATGGTGACCAGTGGAGCCGACCTTGTCGGGTTTATTGGGAGATACCTTCCTATTATATTGACAACCAGCTGCTCTCTATATATAAAACAAACTGGTGGAGGTTGAAATTCACTGCCCATTACATTCGATCTCAGTGGCTGAATGACCAATGAACACAAATGGTAACATAAAAGTTTCCGGTCCTGTCCATTTTGGTGTTATAAGGAGCGGGTTTTAGAAATGGGACAAAATACCATTGCCCATTGGACTTCGATGGTTCAAATCTCTGCAAACCAAAACTTCAAGTATATGCCCACTTCGATTTCACTTAGAAATAAGAAGTTGATTAAACATAAGATAGAAAGAGGAAAAACACTGCATTCACGGTTGACGTCAATACATCTAGCTACATGAATTATGTCCGCTACAAAGTATCGTGATTTCGTATTGTTTCAATCAGCGTTTTATCATGTGTAAATGTTAATGATTTAATAAAGTTGGAAAATTTATAAATTGGAATGATTTGCTGACAAAGCGAAGAGTAGTGAAACCAATTCTAACGAAATGCACCTGTCGCCTTCACCATAAACAAACTAGCCATGCAATTCATCAATGTTTTTATTCAATTTATCCAAATGTAACTATTGGTGATTTGATTTCATCACTTTGAAACGATATTGACTGTTTAAAACAAATGAGTGTGGTTTCAATTGTGAAGGCATTTGTCGAAAAGTGAAATTGGGTGTTGAAGGGAAGCCACAAGAAGGATAGAACAAATAGGTTAAATGACATTTGATTAGCATCGTCGCCGAATTCTTCTATGCCCTCAGTCTATTCACTTTACTATTCTGTAGAGGTAACAGGAATTGTTGAAAACGAAGAGGAAGTTACTTCCCAGTAAATCGATGGTCATTGTAGGCAGAAAAGTCTGTTTATTCATTCGTTCACTCACTCACTCATTCATACATTCGTTTACCTCGGTCATTGGAACAATGGATCCTCTGAATTGTAGGAGAATCACACAGGGTTCCATATGTTTTCCTTTCCATGGTTCGAATAACAGTGGATTTGGCTATGTTGCAGTGATTCTCTCTCTTTCTCTTCCTACACCACCGTTGGGTACTGTCAATGATGGTGTGGTGATTTCAGCTCAGTAACATTTCAGTTGCACAGTTCACATGATAACACTTAGAATACCTGTGAATCCAAAACTCACGCTGTCTAATAAGCTACAAACTAATTAATTACCTGCTTAACAATGCCGAATAAATGCATCCGTCATTTCAAATTTTACTAATATCTGTTGAATTTATCCTCGCATTTACATTTGTAATTGATAACTTAATATTTTCCAATACAGTCACTATCATTTGCTGAGAAATCATTGCTGTGATGGTGAATGGTTAGATTTTCTGATGACTAGACACAATCTCAGATCAACTCTTTAGTTTGATTACTAGTGAACATGTTAATGTGTACTTTTATAAATAAGGTGAAACATCACCATTTTTCAGAACCGTTGGATTTCTGTTGTTCACCCGGTAGATCACTGATTCATGGACATGAGTGTGAAACCAATCTGTCGTACTTGAAAGAAGTTCACAATAGTTGTTGATTTTCAAGTATTGGTTTTTTTTGTAGGGATTTTCGTTGGATTGATTACAGGATTTCATCATGACCTGACATGAGTTAGAGAACCATTGTAAAACCTGCAGGAAGTACTGGACAGCCAGCTGTTTCGTCCTGGTTTGGGACTCTTCAGCGGTACGCATCCACCACCAGAATTCGGATCCAGGACCTTCTAAATACAAGGTTAGCGAGCTCGTAGACTATTAGGCCAGTGGGAGTAATCAGTCCAATGGTTCATGAATTACAGCTTCTGCCCATTCATGACAAAGC
Organism: Trichobilharzia regenti; assembly: GCA_944472135.2. Classification (NCBI taxonomy): domain Eukaryota; kingdom Metazoa; phylum Platyhelminthes; class Trematoda; order Strigeidida; family Schistosomatidae; genus Trichobilharzia; species Trichobilharzia regenti. The sequence goes on along the minus strand of OX235264.1, from coordinate 67,038,523 downwards.
TTGACCACTTCGCAATTACTTCCTCGATGAGTTCCTGCCTTATCTTCAACCTGCTGCACCCTACTGGTCACGGCTTCCCACTAGAACCCCAGGTAGCTGTCTGAATAGAGTCAGTTGCTAGTGAGCATCAGATTGTTGTTGACTTGTTGTAAAGACTAATGCATAACGAATGCTATGAAGTGTTCAGTACATTTTGGTATTCTTGTAACTTTCTGATTAAAATAACATTGGATTATGCGTGTTTGTTTATTTTGGCTATACTTCGCCGTCATTAATTGAACAGGTCACTATGATATGAATTCTATAAATATTAGATTCAGCCTGACTTGCTAAATGGTAAATGGACTTAAGTTTTAATCCAGAGTAGGGTGATGTGTGCGTACTGCCAGAGAATTCTTAATTTAAAGAACACATCTGTCTACTTCCCTCTGATTTTCAATAGCTCTCTAAGTACTACTTCGGTTAAATCGCATCGAAACTGATACTCAAAATATATGTGCCTATTTCGATGGTAACTGGACAACAAGATGAAGGATATGCGGGCGAAGAAGAAGACATATACAACACTGATGGGCACCAAAGTGGATGACGGATATTCCACGTTAGAATTAGTCTACTAGTAGTCGTCCGTGCACCTAAGTTTAATCATGATTGACATTTATCTGATATATTCCAATAAACTAGAGTAAATGTCCATAATCAGGTGAAACAGATCACGAGACTTTCAATGAAGACACTCGATAGCATGTTTTTTGAAAAGTCTGTTAAAATGACAACAAATTTTATCACTGCTTTATTTTCAATTGGCAGTCATGTCAAAAATCATCAAATTTACTTCATTTCAGGTCAGTATGTGTGTTTTTGTGTGTGTGTGCGTGTTTGCTAGGTAGATTATATGGCTAATCTTATTTGTATGCAAATTTGGGTTACGTCAGAGAAAAATATTATTCCTCCCTGCTCTACCAAAAACCTACTATTTCTGATAATTCAGTCTTATAAAATGCCTAGCTGTTATAAAACGTTGATCCACTTACTCAGTCATCAGGACTTCATTTGCCATTGATAACTTAATTTTAGTCATCATCACTGTAATTGTGAGTGGTTAGTTTTTCTGACGAGTTAGTACAATCTGAGATCAACTCATCAGTTTGATTATGAGTGAACATTTGAATGTGTATTTTTATGATGAAATCGATACGCTAAAGGCAAAACAGCAACCCTGTATCAGAACTGTTTGATTTCTGTTGTTCGTCTGGTAGATTACTGATTCATGTAGATGCGCGTGAAAGAAGTTCACAATAGCTGTTGATTTGCTGTAAAGACACATGCCTCGAGTATACTGTGAAACTTATTGAAAAATTCAGTATTCAGCGTTGATGTTCCAATATCTTTATGGTTTACATTACAGAGGGTTTTTATACTTCTTTTCAGTAGAATCCTTTTTCAGTAAAGAGAGCAAAATATTCGTAGTATGTGTCTTCTCTCCTTCCTGCTAGTTTTGAAGAGTTTAAAGAGAGTCTTTAGAATAACTAAGTAAACAGTATAACTTCATAGATAGGCAGGTGGGTAGGCTTATTATTATTATCATTCCTCTGGGTTCCGAGTGCAACACAGGGCTTCAGCAGCATACATCCACTTTCTTCTGTTTTCTGACGTCCTCTTCAGCTGCGCCTATGATTGCCTATAATCTTTCATCGCCTCCTTCAACTCATACAGTCTCCCGCATGTCACCGACGACGTACTCTTCGCTTCCCATTCCGATTCCATTCAAGAGATGGTGTGCATTGCTCGCCATATCATTCGAACCCCTCCTCCTCCTCCTCACTGGCGTATGCCCTGTCCATCTCTATTTTCTCATATATATTTGTTGAGTATTCGGCCCTTGCTCAGTTGGTTTGCTCATTGCGAGAGAGATTTATTTTTTTATTCCTTCACGTTCCTCAGTAGAACATGGGGCTTCAAGCTAGTGGCCTGAATTTTCTGTAGCAGTGTTTATTTTTACAGGATAAGGTTTCTAGCTTCATGCCCAACCTTTCCTCTTTACCAGCATTATTTCCATTGCCAGAGATACTACATGCTAATTTTTCCGTGACCAGCCATTTCATCCTCAGTATGGAGCCAGGAAAGGTGCCAGCTGTTGATAAAAGTCTGAAGTAGCCGGTTGCTGCAAATGCTTTTCGAGACTCACATGCAGTGCAAGTTTCTGAACAGTATAGAAGAAGTGACTGACTCACTGATTGACTTCACACTGGTGTTAACAGAATCTCTTAGTTTACAATTGGAACATAAACATTCCACAGCATATTTCAAATCCACCCTGCCTTGCGTCGCATTGTTTAGTTGACTACACAAATGTCCATAGTCTGTCATCACCTCCTCACACCATCTCTACCATGTCACCCTACAACTCTTCGCCAACTTGTGGCTACCCATTTGAGTTCCACTTCAAAGGCTGGTGCACGATGTTACTCAACAATCTTCTCAGCATGTGTCCAACCCAAATCTATTTCCTTCAGTGCATTTGTTGGGCAATATGTCTCTTGATTGGTTTGTTCTACTGCTAGAGCTGTTTCTTGCCGAAGAGACCTGTTGATAAAAGTCAAAAAAGTAGCCTGTTGGATATTTCTTCGATGAAACATCAGTCAAGTTTCTGAAGCATGTAGAAGAAATGACTGACTTGATATTCTCCAATATGGAAAAGGATCCATTTTGATAACATCACACAGTGTTGTACAGTAATAGTAACTGATGACCACGTTTCGAGCACAAATTATTACCACTCATTATCATATCAAGTAAGTCACTACTCACACAAATTCTTTTCCTTCATTTATATACAAGTGTGGAATTGACTAGATATTTGAGTAAAAATCAATATAGGATAATGTACATTCAGAAGTAATAATATGAGTGTTATTGATCAATTACAGTCAGATGGGAAATAAGACGAGTGTTTTTATAGCGAAATAATTAAATAACTTGTTAGAATGCTGTGATGTGTTTGAATTGAAATAAAATTTTAAGATTAATTTATTATCGTCCTCTGATTTGACTGGCGGTGGTAATATCTTCCATCTTTCTGGTATTTGCATGGATTCATTTCTATTGCATGTGTTGGAGGTAGATTCGATGAACCAGGATTCAGTAATCAATCTCTCCCTCCACCTACCTATATTACTTACTTTTTGGAATTTTAACCCTCTCTCAACATTTTGAGTGGTTGTGCGTTAATGTGTGAAGTGCAGTTGCTGAGTTTCTTTCTAAATTATTTATCTTCTAGGGGTCAACCACTCTAACGTTAGCTAAATTCTTATGTTCTAACAATCTGACGACGCCCAACCTACTAGTCTGATCTATGTAGTTGGCTTAACTCACAGTCACTGCAGGGTATTTTGTAAATTATATTATTTTGTCTGATTGGGTCAACAGGTTCCTTTAACCTACTGAGCTTGTCCTGTCTGAGTGAGTTTGCAGGTTTGAATGGCACCACCCTAATTCCTGCTTTATTAAGAATCCTACATAGGCCCTAAGATGTCCCCTTCTTACAAGTTATAACAGTGAATGACTACTATTCTCTCTTATTTATACTATCATTATTAGTTTTACCATTATTTTTATTTTGCTCTTGTAGTTTTCCCATCTTCCTAATGAATTTCATAGGAGAGTTATTCAACACTAACCAGCTATTCTTCGATCTGTTTCGTCTCATTTGTTGTATTACTTAGTATTACTGCTCGGTTTGTTGGACAGACGCGTAGCTAAGCCTGCCTTGATAGATAGCGCATGAAATAAATTCAAGTGTAAATATCTATTACAAATGCGTTGGCCTTTTTATAAACGCCAGTGTGCAGTTTACCTTCTTCTATTCGTTTTATTTTACAATCTAACATAGCTAATTCTCCTTGTTCATTTTCCGATTCAAATGTGAATTTTATGCTCTCTACTTACTTACTTTTTACTTTTTTCCTTCACTTTCCCAGTGGAACATAGGGCTCCAAGCTGGTGGCTTGAAGTTTCTGTAGCAGTGTTTATTTTACTGGATAGGGTTGCTAGCCTCATGCCCAACCTTTCCTCTTTACCAGCATTATTTCTGGCTCAGTGAGGTAAAGGAGTGCGTCTGTGGCCGGGAATCGAACCCCTGATAATGTGCTTGGTCGGCGAGCGTCCTAACCGCTATACCACTGATGCTCTCTACTAGTGAGTTTAAATGTGCCAAGAAGCTAGAGATATATATTTACTTATATCAATGGCTTGATATTAGTGTTTGAAATCCAAATGTTAGTACTAATGCTGAGTAGCGTGGATTTTCAGACTTTTTTCAAATTAATAAAGGTCCACATTTTATTTCCGATCCTGCCTTTGACATCTGTCTTTAGGTGAAACAATGGTTACCTAGATAAATGAAATGAACGTTAATCTCCTTCAAATCTCTTCCATTAATAATTACTGGTACTTGTTATTGTTTTTATTGTTGCTAGTCAGGTATCTTCATCAGCTCTACCTGTTCCACATTCACTTGAATTCCCGTCTTTGCCGCCTGTTTCTTCTATCATTTGTTAGGTTCACTGAGTTCAACTCCCATTAAAAATGAATCGTCTTTAAATTACAAATCTTCTTGTCAGTAAACAGTGAAATCGAACAAATTTATGTACATAAATCGCAAAACCTTCGTGTCCGAAAATTCATATAAATGCTCAATTTCATAACAGTAATAATAATAATATAGTATTGTTCCACTTATATACAGTCCTATCTATAAATATTCCCTAAAAATCGATTGTCAATCATGATTAAATAAACATAAAATGGATATTGTCATATGTCAAACAATAACCCAGATCAAACGATCTTTATCCGATTCGAATTTCTTTAAACATATTTATTTAACGCTTTCATTCAATCATTAATCTACGACACATTCGGCACAAATAGGATATATATATATATATATATATATATATATATAACAGGCATTTTAAATTTTGAATTTATTGATTTTATTGATCAAATGTGGTATGGTATATATACATATGTATATATATATATGCCTATAATTTAATTGATTTTTCCAGCAGTCATGAAAGCAGTCAGACTACTTACTGAATATTAAAATTAGAAGAGGCAGATAACGAATAACATGTCAAAAAAGGAGTTATGACTCAGACTATTATTTCATTTTATTTATCTCTCCTACAGTTCAGTCATTCAATTAATTCTATGCTCTACATTATTAATATTATTATTATTACCATCATCATTATCATGATTATGCCTGTAAAACACCACAAATATATTCCATCTAAGCGTGTTTATACTTTGAAGCTTTATGTCGTCTCAATCAACTTCAATCTGATGAGATATTGACATGAGAATGCCAAGAAAAACAACAGCAAAAAAAAGTTATTCTGAAAATTTCACTTAACACACGTAAACATGCGTGCAGGCTGTTGTTTTTTTTTTCTCAGAAAACATTTTTTTTGTTTGATTGTCTAAATAACGGTGGTATTTAACTGGTACAAAGCGAAGAATGACGTAAAACACAGAGTGAAACTTGCTTGTCAAGCAAAAAAATATGTGTCATACTGATTTGTTGGGGTTCATCACATGACTTTGAAAATAGTACAGTTTTTGCATGTGTCTGTGTGTGTATGTGAGTGCATGTGTAGCTTGTCGCACGCATTTCAACCTCTCGATAATTTATGTAGTAGTTTGGTGGCATATACTACGATATGCGTATTACGATACTGCTTACGTCGAGCTGTAATCCTTCAAAGCCAAATGGATCTGATCCCCCTTGAAATGGGGAGAAACCACCGATCGATCGATGTTTAACACACTGTCAATCAGTGTGAGTGGTTCACAAAACTGCTTCAGTACGATGTAAAATCAAGTTATTATATCTCTTTTCTTGATAGCTATTATTGGCTGAAGTCGATGACATATTAGGGTGTGAATAATTTTGGTGATAACAGGGAACTGTGATAAAGTTTCATCTTGGACTTTGTGATTGCAAAAATTCAATTCACTCCCTAATAGATGATAAGGTTAAAAGACTGATTAGTGAGCAATGAGTGTTCTTCTCTGTAACTGCTCTATTTGGTTCTACAGTTATATATACATAATAATTCAAGAACTACTGGAAACATTAATCAGTAGTCTGTTGACAGATGTTCATCAGCATAAACATCACATAGCAGGGAGATAGATTTGATGCCAGAGGAAGCTAATTATACCGCGTTAGCCAATTATAGTTACTGAGAAAGTTGGTCTGAGACACTCCAGATAAAATGGGACGCCAATAGCTGCGATTCCGACTCTTCATCCAAAGTAGGGAGTGAACAACGCAGTAGATTGATCAGCTTCACTGCTAAAACTAGCAGGTCTCAATCCCGACCCAGTTTTGCGGAACAGAACCGCTGCATCGCAAGCTACCTCGGGATAGAAATCTGTTTCCGATCGTACCCTTGCGGTCTCCTCACCTGACCGCTCCACACTGTCGTATGCTGACTCTTCTCGACCTCTCAGTAGCGTCTCCAGCACTTCTGCCTTCGCCGCCAGGTCAGTAACACCTACCAACTCAGCGACGACTCTAAAGTTCCACAAGAAGCTCCTGATGTCCACCTCCTTGAAAGTAGCTAGCCACCGAATCTTCATTATCTGAAGGCAGCGACACCGACTGTAACAGCAGAAGACGAAAGACTTGGTGAAGGAATGTTTACTTACCATTTGGCATCTCTATATAGCCAGATTATGTTTATCTTATCTTCAACGCACCATTTGCACAGATCTTCCGTGTTGTGCTACTTCTTGACTTCAAACTGTGTGTTTCTTTTGTTACTTTTACGTCTCTTATGCATCTCTATACAAGGTTGATTTATTTGCTTTCTTCGACGTTAAATCAATCTCTCGACTATTTGAAATCTTTGTGTGTCAATAAACTTTATGGTTTGTTTGTACAAGGTGCTCTTATATCGGAGTGTTCATAGGTTATGCCATTGATAGCCGTCCCCAAGCATCAATAATTAGATTTCTAAAGCAACGATCAATAATATCTAGTTCCACAGGAGTAGATCAGTTGATAGATACAAGAGAAGATAGCAGGCTGAAAAAATTCGATGTTATTTAAAACACTAATATTGTTAATAACAGTGATTCTTTAATTATGATGAATACACAACTGTAGAACCTGATGAAGAATTTATCAAATTGAACATTCTCTGTTCAGTAATCTGTCTTTTAAAACTTTCTAATAGACATTTTTAATTAATAAGGTTCAATTGAAGCTTGCTCAGTGACCAAGAAATGTACAACACCAACAATGTAAAACTGAAACTTAGATCAAAAGTTGTTAAAGTTAACATCAAGTGTATTTCATTCACTCGTTGTTATCAAAAAGAAGAGGGTAATAACTATTTTAGAGACTTCAAGGTAACAGGATTTCATCATGAGCTGAAAATGGTTAATGAACGACTGGAAAACCTTGGAGTACTGGACAGCTGTTTCGTCGTTGCCCTATTCAAGTAGGTATTTACCTAGGGTTCTAGTGAGAAATCGTGACCAGTAAGGTGCAGCAGGTTGAGTGTGAGAACAAATACTCGCTGAGGACATTGCCTAATGGTCACGCTATGTCGTGAATTGGAAGAAGTTAGAATTCATGGGCCATTAAATTGGGTCTCAGTGGCCTAATGGTCTACGAACTCACTGGCCTTGTAACCAGAAAGTCTTGGTTTCGAACCCTTGAGATGAGTGCGTACCGCTGAAGAGTCCTAGACTAAGACGAAACAGCTGTCCGATACTTCCAGGTTTTCCAATGCTTTTCTAACTGATGTCAGCCCATGATGAAATCATGTAACCAATCAAATCCTTACAAGCCAACACTTAAACTTCAAGCTAAACTGAATGACGGTCATCCCACATTAACTTATGAAGATGCTAAACAATTCATCTAACTTAGAGGTTGTCAGGAAACCAGATGCTTGGGCTATCACTTCAACATGAGATCGAAACACTTTTCATTATTTTGTACCGTTGAGACAGCCTTCATATCATAGTACTGAATGATAGCAGTGAACTAAGATTATCGTATTGAATCCCACTAGCCAGACACAGAACCTCATCTTTCTATGTGTTAAACTTATACCTTTAAAGCAAGCAGATCCATACTCGATGATGAATGACACATTTTCTTGACAAGTTTCAAAGAACACTTGGTGAAGACTGATGCTATACACATTTTAAACTGAAATGATCAGCAGAATTTATTGCCTCTGGGAAATTAGTATTCCTACGGCTCATAGACTTATTATTGGGATGAAAAAAAGAGTTGAGTCAAATATGGTGAAAACAAAACACGTATATCAGCGAAGAGTCTCTTTTCGGCGGCCAATTCATTTTCATAGCTGTACAATTGCAAATATGTATGCGTTATATTGTACGCATGTGTACATTAAGTTTGTCAAACAAAAATAAAATTGTTTATGGTTGCGAAAAGGCAATAGTGGTGCAATAAGAAATGAGATAATTGAACACCTGGTTAACACTGATCGTTCCATCTCAACAAACGCCTCCTGCTCCAAAGTAATCTTCAGAGTCAAGAATAAGCTATCAAAGGCAATACGGTTTCGTCTTCGTTGTATCGCTTAAGCTCTGGTCATTCGCATAGAAATACCGGAACTGTGCATACATAAGAGAATTACTCAACCGCTTCTATTATCATGGTAATAACTTTGTTGATTTTCGATGACTCAATTTGTTTGTTTTCCTGTCTCTTTAATTGCTTATAGTTTTTGTATTCATATTATTACGTAACTGCTTTTTAACAACTGTTTGTGACAACTCATCACCTCATTTACTACACTGATTTCATTGACACCTAATTTTCTTGACCGATTTTGTATTAGGCAACTCTAACCAAAACTTACTAATTTTCACCTGTTTAGTTAAAATAACCATAAACAATTTTATTTTTGTTTGACAAACTTAATGTACACATGCGTACAATATAACGCATACATATTTGCGATTGTACAGCTATGAAAATGAATTGACCGCCGAAAAGAGACTCTTCGCTGATATACGTGTTTTGATTTCATTAATGCCTGGTTGGGGATTATCCATGATTTCAAATGTGTTGCACCATTGATCAGCTTGTCATTAAGCGGGGAAAACTGTCTATCATCAGACTGTTGGAAGCAATCGGCAACAGGAAACCTTCTAACTAGGTTTGGTGCTAGTTTGCTCTCACCACTCAGCAAGGTGTATATGCAATTGCTTTGAAGGAACTCATGTCCCTTATGAGATCCGAACCCGTGTCGCCCAGTGCTGCAACCCGAATTCAGTCTACATCACACTAGTTACTAGTGTCCAATCAAAAAATGTCTGTCACTTCGATAATCTTGCTAGGCAGAAAAAATACTACTGGTTAGTTTGAGTGGTATCCGACTACTCGGACCAGTCCGTCAGTAGTATATGGTGTCATAAATTTATGCTTGCTTTATCTGTAACCGTTCAACTTAACCTTATCGTTTTTATGCCCTGACAAGTTGCATTAGCTTTGCTTTTTTCTTACATTATTGTGATTTATTATACTAACTATTTCAGTGATCTAATTCTTTCAATGTGACAATTTTCACTCGATTAGCATAAATTGTAGGGATCCATGTTTAAATTGTAACAAGTAGATATTTTTTGTTTCTAGATTACTCGCTTCTAGTGAAAATCTTTGCATCTATTTTTAGATAAATTCGTCCATTTTCTACTTTCTAACTGTTTAATATCCTCTACTTTTTCGTCCGTATACATAATCCCATCACTTCGTATTTGATGGTAGAGATATTTCGATTCTCATCAACTGTAGAATGCTACAGTTCAATTAGTAAATTATTATTTTGGCTTACCCGCAGATTGTTTATGCTGAAGCAAACGTTTCGATCTTTGTTGAAATGTTTGGCGCAAAGTGGGGACACTTCAACGATGACTTAAGGTTAATATGATATTATCTTGTTTGATGTTGCTCAGGAATATAGTTCAGTTGCGTGTATTTCATCGTATTTGAGACTCGCCAGTTTGGTTTACCTTACATAGCAGTGAGTGATGGCCTATCCGTAGGGACTTAACGTTTAGAAACTATTCTTTCAAAGTCTAAAATGCATCAGCCACTAGTCCAGTAGGTCAACAAGGATTAATCACTGAAATAATAGAGAAGATTTGTAGCTCAGGTGGATGATTTGCAATTAATAGTGTTCTCTGAGCTGGTTGGTTTAGTCGCGGAGCTTTTGTCGTTCCCCTTCTGAAGAACATCTTCAGTGCGATATTTAGCACAGAGTCAAGTGATTAAAATTTTTCATGAGTGATATAAATGCGTCTCCTGGTAACCATCTTTACATATGTATTAGTCATTTTCTATTGACTTGGATTTTAAACTTTCTGGTCACCTGAAGTACTTTTTATTAGTTGGTATATTTCGTCTATAATAATATGTTTGTTAATTGCATATTCGTTTGAGTACCAGGCTTCTAGGAATTCCCTAACTGCAGTTTTGGTGTTTCCTCTGTCTAAGATTTCGACATTATCCCAATTAAACTGATGTCCTTAATTATCTATATGCATTGTGCATCGGTGGCACAGTGGTTAGGAATCTCGCTGACCATGCATATGGTCCGGGGTTCGAGCCCTCGCCGACGCACACCTGATATCTATGGTCGGCCTGCGAAATTTAGGCTACCGATATCCACGCTAAAAATTCCATATTTGTACCAAAAATACTGTGTGAAATCAAGCTGTAATCAAAAATAAAAAATAAATAAAAGAATGACAACATTGAGAAACATGAGGAATTAACAGATCCATACTACTAAGAACGATTTCATGTCATACAATACGCACTCTCCAGCCATTCCTGTTTTTATCTAACATTGCATGATGAGTATGGCTATACCTTAATGAAATGTAAACTGTGCCCTAGGCATCGCAACCTGTTCGGTTGTTCTGCTGACTGCTTAACATATGAGAAAGATAGAGAGAACATCTGTAATTACCAAGATTTAGACCTCTCCCCTTAGGTCTTCCTCATTCTGATGGCCATACCATACAGTTGTGAATAAGGATACAATGAACTGCTGAGCAGTACACATATCCTTTTTATGATAATAATGATAATAATAATTATTCCAAACAGTATTACTGGTACAAATGTGGAATTCTAATCATGTAGTACAGTATGTTATATCTGATTTTCTCTATAAATATTACAGGGGGCAATAGAAAAATACAACATTAAAACTGACGCTATTGTTCAGTAAGAATATAAACATAAATCGGTGACAAAGCGGTAGAATGCTCACTAACCACGCCTCATGTGGTCCGGTGTTAAATCCCTTGCTGAAGTACTCCTTTAACTCATCTTGCTAAGCCAGTAATAAGACTGGTATAGAGGGAATGTTGGGCATGAGGCTAGCAACCTCACCCCGTAAAAATAAATATCACTGCTACAGAAATATCAAGCCTCTAGCTTGAAGCCCAATGTTTCAATGGGAACGTAGAGAATTAGTAAAACATAGAGAATATAAACACGAAATTTAGGTAGATATATATTGACAAAGAATATGTTGATGACAGAAAAATTAACAAAGCGCCATTTACCAAGTGTTTCTCATTAGGTTGGAGTTTCACTTCTAACACCTCTAATCCTATTAAGTGTGTGCCACATAAGCCAATGTTAGACTTTTAATGCTAATTTGTCCGAGCACAAAGTATCCTTCACAACTGCGTCTAGTCCTACCTGATGGGATCCAACAAGGAGAGGGTTGCATTTAGAGAGGGTGCTCAGGATCCACCCAGATAATATTCACTAATTTTCTACATGAAATCAAGCAGCCTTCTATCACAGTACTAACAAATGGGTTTAGCAACACTCCACTTGACCTTAATTTCCGGATCCCAATTTTAGCCAACGTCATTATATTATAATTATTCCCTTGGGTTCCAAATGGAACATACGGCTCCAACAACACATCTCCACTTTGTTCCATTCTTTACTCTCCTCTGCAGATGCGACCACGATTCCAAATAATCTCTCATTATCCTCACCTCCCCCTCCTCGTTGCGCGATCTCCTGGATTTCATTGATCCCCCACTCGTCACTGCTTCCCACTGCGATTCCACCTAAGCGATGGCCTGCATTGCACGTGACTTCACTCCACCACCACCCTATGGTGTATGCCCGACCCACCTACATTTTCTCCCACATATTTTGTGAACAATCGGCTCTTGATTGATTGGTCAGTTTGTTCATAGTTAGAGCTTCTTTTACTGTCAATTCCTTCTGGTCGACCATTTGATCTTCAGTATAGATAGATCCAGTGAGATGAGCAGCTAGTTGTTGGAAATCCTTTCCGCTGCTCGCATGCAGTACAAGTTTCTCAGCCCTATATAAGCACTGACTGATTGACTGACTTCACAAATTTTGTCTAACAGAATACGAACCTTGTTGTTTATGCTGAGGCAGAGTGCAGTGCAGAAGATTTCTAAATGGATTTCAGGTTGATGAAGGCGTGTCTATCTTGCCTTTTTCGATTCTAGCTGGCTGGCTGTTTAGCTTTAACATCTTCATCCGTTCCCTTAGGTTGCATGGATAAAACCATGCATCTTAGCTGGATAAATGAATGAAGTAATACTTTATCTTTTTATGAATTTATAAGTTTGACTACTAATCTATTACAAAGAATTCTTCAATGGATCATGTTAAATTAAAAAAAACACAAATAATCATTAATATTGAATAACATGTATTTCAGAAAGAACAAATAGTTAAATCAGAGTAAAATTTGAATAAGTCTACCTAGTTAATGTATAATATTTGAATTTGAATTTTATGTCCTTTTAAAATGTACATACATGTATATATTTTTGCTCTATATAAGTCACTTGTACTTACTTCTAATCTAATATTGGAACATTGAAACACATGACTAAAAACATGAAATATATATATATCACAGAAGAAATATGTACTTAGCTATTGATTTATTTTGAGGTTATTATATATTTATTGAATTATGTCAAATACAGTGTAACTTTTAAATGATTAATTCTATTTATGAATTAATCAAATCTATTCACAATATTACACTGAGCTTGATCATGACCAACACATGCTTTATATATATATATATATATATATATATAACAACAGTTCCTCGGAAAGTGGAGCCATTTATCTGCGAATCATATTTGACCACGTTTAAGTTGGCTGTGATTGGTTGTTGAAACAGCCTTGTTCATATTTTCTCACGGCTCATATTAGTGACCTAGACACTGACGTAGATTAATGTCGACCAATTGGCTAGCAGCCTGCTCTCACCATATATATATATATATATATATATATATATATATAAGTCAAAGCCAGCCAGTCAGCCAGCTAGAATCGAAAAAGGCAAGATAGACACGCCTTCATCAACCTGAAATCCATTTAGAAATCTTCTGCACTGCACTCTGCCTCAGCATAAACAACAAGGTTCGTATTCTGTTAGACAAAATTTGTGAAGTCAGTCAATCAGTCAGTGCTTATATAGGGCTGAGAAACTTGTACTGCATGCGAGCAGCGGAAAGGATTTCCAACAACTAGCTGCTCATCTCACTGGATCTATCTATACTGAAGATCAAATGGTCGACCAGAAGGAATTGACAGTAAAAGAAGCTCTAACTATGAACAAACTGACCAATCAATCAAGAGCCGATTGTTCACAAAATATGTGGGAGAAAATGTAGGTGGGTCGGGCATACACCATTGGGTGGTGGTGGAGTGAAGTCACGTGCAATGCAGGCCATCGCTTAGGTGGAATCGCAGTGGGAAGCAGTGACGAGTGGGGGATCAATGAAATCCAGGAGATCGCGCAACGAGGAGGGGGAGGTGAGGATAATGAGAGATTATTTGGAATCGTGGTCGCATCTGCAGGGGAGAGTAAAGAATGGAACAAAGTGGAGATGTGTTGTTGGAGCCGTATGTTCCATTTGGAACCCAAGGGAATAATTATGATATAATGACGTTGGCTAACATTGGGATCCGGAAATTAAGGTCAAGTGGAGTGTTGCTAAACCCATTTGTTAGTACTGTGATAGAAGGCTGCTTGAATTCATGTAGGAAATTAGTGAATATTATCTGGGTGGATCCTGAGTGCCCTCTGTAAACATATATATATGCCTGAATTACATAATCAGATGAAAAATAACATGACGTTTAATCACAGATTGATGTCAGTCAGCGAACCAATTAAAACCACATCAGTAAGTACCCACCTGCCTGGATTAAAGTCCAGGGCCCTCTTGTTTACATGGCAATCTGGTAGACTAATCATTCATTCACTAGAATCTGATCTAAGAACCAGTCCATGAATTCCAACTTCCACTGATTTGTGATTCCCTCATCGACAAATCAAATCTTTATAATCTAACTCTTGGAAATTAAGTCCAAGTTAAAATCAAGAAACTTGATATCAAGAAGTGACTAGATATAGCCATTTCGTCCTCATTTGTGACCACTTTTCAGCACTACTCACCAATCACATTATCGAGGTAGCTGAATCAAGATGTTTCAGGTTATGAGAAAAGTTCAGTAGCCAATCAGCTATTGAGAAAGAATTCAAACGTACATGAGTACTACTATTTTCACACAATTTGAGAAACCTTAAGTTCCGATAATAATCAAATGCATATTAATTAAAAGAGAAAAGAAAATTGAAGTGAACTGCTTAAGAAATAAGATTTTCTTAAAAACCAAAACTATGGTCATTAATTAAAACAATGTAATAACTATTAGTGAAAACATTGGAACTAGTCTGGTGGTCTACTCTGTGATAATCGGCCGATCTGCTGACAAGAATTAATCAATGGTATTATGTATGGCCTGGGTTTGATTCCTTGGAAGAGAAACCTTTTAGCCCCAACAATCCCAGAAAAGGTGTAGGATTAGCATCTCCAAAAAATGAACCACACTGTGTTACTGAAACTTTAAAGTCTTTTGCAAGAATACGGAATATGAGAACAATCGATTGAATTGCGGATAAGAGAGATGTATGATCTTTGTAAAGCTTTAGACGCATAGACAAATAGAGAGTATGAAAGAAAAATAAAAAATACAGCAGACTTTTGCAAATGCAAAGTTCAGTGTGAAGGTTTCTGTATTTTGATATCACTGCCTCTCATTTTGACCAGATAAACATTTAGCCTACAAAGAAACTCATATAGTAACCAAGTGAACCTTTGATTGCAATACGTCAATTGTCATGCTCAGTGTATTAGATAAATAGGTGAAATGTAAATATCTAATCATCACGACGAATAAATTCAAGGTGAAAGTAATCTCAAATAACCGAACTAAGAATCAAACAGTTTTTCTAAACTGACATATACTATAATCTGAATATCGGAAACCAACTTATTTATGGATGTCTTAGAGCCACAGTAGCGTCTACCGAGTCAAGCCAAAGTGAACTGTCATCAAAGATATTGGTGAGGACAACGCTAATATGACGAACTAACAATGTTAGAATTCAAGGGTCATTGAGTTCCAGATCAAATTGATGGGTGGACAATGAGCTTGACCTCGTAAGCTAAAGGTCCCATATTCTATCCTCAAGACTCCCGAAATAGAATAAAAATCCTCTCTGGTGCTTCCTACTGGTTTGACGTGATCGCTCTAAATGACTTCGGTTCACGAAAAAAAATCTAACATCTGAAATTAATCCAAAATCCGTATAAATCCTTTAATCTTAATATCACATTAACATGGGTAAATACGTAATATTTTTTAATGTATTTAAATTAGTCTGCCTGAGGTATGTGTGATAATTCTGTCATAGGAAACCATTTGATGTGATATGTTATGTACAAGTTTAATTTTCTTTCCACCTTTGGCGACTGGAACACAGGCCACCTAGATTTAAACTTACGGGTTGCAAGAGAGTTAAGACTGGTTGCTAGCCTCATGTCAAGCCTTCCCTCTTCTCCTTGCTCACCACAGGTTGTTAAACTAGAGGAGTGATAAAAAAGCTCAGTGGTAACGTCTTTGACTGCAGTATTCACTGGGTGGTGCAAGTTTGAATCTCAGAAGCAAAATGAACTCCTTCAGTGTTGCAGGTACATCTTGATGTCTGGTGAATGCCACCTATCACGAAACATAGATCTAAAGCTTCCCTCCAGTTGCCTCCGACCGTCTAATACTAACATAACTAGATGAGGTTTAGGAATGAGTCAGCCGGAAGTCGAACCTGAACTTTCAGAGTGTCTAGCTACCATTCTTTTTGTCATTTAAAAATTCAAGCAATATATACAGTATAAAACTATATCATAACCGCCTAACATTCTGAAAAATTTTAGACGTTTTTTAGTCGTCTATCTTTCTTTCAATAATTAAATAATTCCCTTCGCAATAATAACAACACAGTATTCAGTGAAAAGACTCTTTTCAATGAGTTTATTATCAAACAGAGGAGGAGAGAGAGAGATTACTGAATCCATCTTCATGGAGCCTACACCCAACACAATACATGCAATAGAAGTGGCTCATCGTAGTTAATACCAGAGATACGGAAGGTATTACTACCACTAGTCAAATCAGAAGATAACAAATAATGTTAAAATGTATCCAATTCACATTGTAACATTCTAACAAGTTATTTATTTATTTCACTATAAAAACATCTTATTTCCCATCTGATTGTATGTTACTGATAATATTATTTCTGAATGTACATTATCTTTTATTGATTTCCTTCAAATGTCTAATCGTCAGTTTTTACTTATGGGCATAAATGAAACAAAAAATTTGTGTGTTATTGAATACCTTGATATGATTATGAGTGGCAGTGATAATTTGTCCTGGAAACGTGGTCATCACGTAAATATTACTGTACACCAACATTATGTGTGATTGTAACCATAATGAAGTGAATCCAGTGTCTGAAGAACTCCAACTTCTCTTCATTTATGACTTATACTCTCATGATCCATAGCCAATATGATCGTGAGCGTAATTATTCTTTTATCTGACTTGATAGATCCTGACGGTCATGACTACTCATTAGAACTTTGGATACATTCCTGATAAAGGCAGTCGCTAGTGGGCATCACTAGCACTCTTCAGTCCTTTTAACATTATAATGATACTTACCAGTTGGTTAAACTTGAATCAGCTACTGTCCTACCGGTTATCTGAACTCCACTGAGGATATCATATATCATGGTCAGTAATAATAATAATAATAGTCTTGCCTGTTGACAGATAAATTGTTCTGTATAAACAACATTGAAAAGACCATATGACTGTTTTATAAATAAGTAAATAAATAAAAACAAAATTTTATTTAACAACAACTCTAAATCATGTGAGCAGTGTTCACATTTTTTATAATATTTATCATTATTATTTCCTATCATAATCTACTGAAATGTAAGTAAACATCCACAATGTATCCATTAAATGTTTTATTATTTTGTTCCTTTTAAAGAGAAGTAAATGGATTTATTTTTATTCTTTTTAACTTTCTGTGCGTCATAATTTATTACAGATGAATGATTTGGGGAGTAGGCTGTTCTACTTTTACTAATCCTACCATTACTACTCACATTTTTATGATTATCAGTAGTATGAGTGGCAATACTTTAGTTGTAACTCCTACTCCTACTGCTTCTCTTGCCCTGGTGGCAAATTCATTTTCAGTGCTGCATATACTCTGAAATAGTACATAGTATTTGGAGTGTATACAAGCGTGAATTTGATTGCACGTTTACTTATAGGCTTTCATGTGTAAAATATCAACAAAGCATAGCTATTCATATACGCATATGTGTATCCACCTTTTTTTGAATTCATATTATCTTGTTGACTGATCGGAGGGAAATTACCTTCATCCGCCATTTTGTTTTTCGTCAATAATCCCAATATACTAGCCTAATCATATCAGTTATAAACTAGTGTTTATCGGATTGAATTCGATAAGTGACATTTCGTAGGGGAAAGGTAAATTAATTAATTGATATGGGTGTGACCTTTGATCAAAATAAAATTTTGTTATTTCATCTAGTGCTTACTAGGACATTGACTGAAGTTCTAGTGAGAAGACGTAGTCAGTTCAGTCCAACAAGTTAGAAATAAAGACGAATATTTATCGATTATATTGGCGGTTGGCATTCGTGACATTGTGAAAAAATAAAACAGAGGTCAGACGTCTTCATGGACTATTGAATTCCACCTTAGTAGCCGGGTGTAAAATGAGTTTTAGCCTTGTCACTTGGAGGTCTTGAGTGCAGCCTTCCCTTGATAAGTTCATGTATGCGTACTGATGAGGAGTTACACACGAGGACGAAATAGCTGCTACATACTACCTAGTTTGCATGTTGCTTTAACCTCTAATTTGGAACGCTTTCAGTGTAGATTTCGTCAATAATCAACGTGAGTTTGACTGTCCACTGAAAAACAAGAGAGCAGTCATCTGAAACTCTTCAACAGTGAACACTCACAACATCCCCAGGAATCTACCTCGAGTCTTTCAAATCATGACGCTAGGCTTGCTGATTTTTTCAGCCCCTTGTTTCGGATTTCCATGTCCAGTATTCTCTGATTTTTAATTTTTTCTGTGACTGATTTTAATTTGTTATGGGTGCGGATCCTTACAAAATCCGATAATCTAAATATCAATCTCCAACTGGTTAATGACCAAAGCTGTAATACGAAACCGTGGTCAATGAGATCCATCAGGTCAACGTTAAGTAGATACTATTCGAAAGCATCGGTGAGGAGAGCGTCAAATTACGAACTGACGATGTTAGAATCCTGGATTCATTGAATTTCGGTCAGAATGGCTGAATGGTCAATTAGCGTGGTCCAGTTGTAGTGAGAGCAGCCTGCTAGCCAATTGGTTGACATTAATCTACGTCAATGTGGGCCGTGAGAAAATATGAACAAGGCTGTTTCAACAACCAATCACAGCAAACTTAAACGTGGGCAAATATGATTCGCAGATAGATGGCTCCACTTTCCGTCCGAGGAACTCGAAAACAACCAATCAGAAGACTGAGTTTGTCTACTTGACTAGGCTATAATAATGTATGTGAAATTCATATAAAATACGTGTTGATTTCCGTAATAAAATGATCTGTTGCCTGGCCCTTGTCTTCTGTTGTTACACATTAACGTCAGTGACTCTGGTTTGATTAATCGTGGTGTGGTTTTGATTGCCGATGAAAGAGTCATCAGCTTAGACGAAACCGGGGTCTAGTACACCCTAGTTGTCAATGGTTCCCTAAATGAAATCAATTACTCATCAATACTGTTTTCAAACATTTGATTGAAATACAGCTTTTGCCAAATAACATTATTGGAGAAAATCTGGAAGTGCTGGACAGATGTATAGTCCCAGTTTGAAACTCTTCATCGAGGCACACCCACTGGACTTTGAACTCAGGTCCTTCTGAATACGATGCCAGCACGTAGACCATTCAGACAATGGAAGTGAATACAGTGAAATGGCCCATGAGTTCCAACTTCCGCCCACTGACAATATATATATATATCGCAGTCGCAAGCCAGTGTCATCAGCGAGTAACCGATCTCAAACCTAACTTGGTGGCCAACGCTCCTGATCAAAACTTGATAATCAATCATATGCTCACTAGTGATGGGCTTTACAAAGTAGGTTATATGGAGTGCTGGTGAGAAGTCTTAACCAACGAGATCCACATAGTCAGCCAAGACGTTGGCTGTTGCGCTAAGTATCGCGAATCGGTAGACTCCCAAATTAATGGGCTGGGTGCATGATCGGATCC
Source organism: Trichobilharzia regenti (assembly GCA_944472135.2). Lineage (NCBI taxonomy): Eukaryota > Metazoa > Platyhelminthes > Trematoda > Strigeidida > Schistosomatidae > Trichobilharzia > Trichobilharzia regenti. The sequence goes on along the minus strand of OX235264.1, from coordinate 67,018,699 downwards.
TAGTGTCTGAATGGCCTAAGAGCCTGCCTTTTAACCGGAAATCCCAGGGTTAGAACTCCAATAGGTACGTACTTCTGAAGAGTGCCAAACTATGATGAGGCAGTTGTCCAGTACTCCCTGTGGCCGGTTTTCCAGTGATTCTCAAACTGATAGCAACTCATGATCAAACCTGTAATCGATCAAATACTTGCAAATACCTACACTTGATAAATAACTCTACTGACAAGCACAAAGGCATTGGAGGTCATCTGAAGTCGTCTTCTCTTATTTCTAACTCATTTACAGTGCATAATACTCAACAATGAGTTGTTGCCTGTTTATTCATCTCATTAGCTTCCAAATATATCTTCTATTGTTATGCATTCAAAGAAATGATGACCTGGCTAACGTCTCTAAGTCCCTGACTTCAGCTAGAAGACTGTCAGACTAGTAATCCAATGTTTTGCTGGCTAAAAATTCTGTTCAGATTTTCAGTTTTATTTTAAATTATCACCTATTAGAATAAAATGGTGTTCATTACAATTCAGTAACTGGTCAGCAGGTGCAAAATTGCCTAAAAGATAAAAAGCTCACTAGTGAATATCACTCAAGTGTTGGAAATCAGTGTAACATTTAAAGTGTCAATTCAAAATGCCAGATAAAATAATACCACTTATCTTCTTGTCTATTTTTCATTTTCCATCGTTATCTTCAAGAAATCTTCAAATCATCTACTATAGTTAGATTTTTTTTTCATTATAATATCAAGGAAATTATCCTAATTAATAGCTTGATTAACATTTAGTTATAGCTTCACACGATGCCTATCGAATTTCTGCTATCCAGTTACACTACTATTTTTTTTTCTAAATTATTGTCGAAATTAAGTAGTGCGTTACACCTTAACACCAGTTCCCCTTTGTTTTACTTTGAAGAAGTAGTTATTGGGTAAAAAAAAACATATTTCTACGCTACAGAATTTAATATTTGCTTGATATATGTATATATATCTTCGTTAAGACAGTATACTGTGTGAAGCCAGTCTGCCTAAACAACAGGTAAAATAAAAAAAGAGGACGGTTAAATGCCAAGTATCCAACCTCTTCTTTATTTCTGTTGATTTATGAAGAAGGATGAACACATGACGCAATAATCTTTCAACAAACATCAGCAATTTACTATGAAAATAAAAGCAGAATAATATGTAAAGTGTAAATTTTGATTAAGGCAATTAAGAAAGAGGAATGAGACAGGCGAACTAAGTTAGAAGTCTTAGTCCAGAGCTAGAACAATTATTCACATGAAGGTGGAATGCAAACATACCTACGTACCTTCCAACAATACCTTATAATTCAACTGACAGAGTGATAAAAGCATAATTTCCAGGTGAAAAGAATCCATAGAGAATTTTCATTCAAACTTCAAACTGAAATTAGCTTTCCAGTTTGCTTGGCAGTAGTAAATACTAAACATAGCACTTGAAATGTCATATATAAGTCTTCTTGTGAGTTGATCACGGATTGATATCAGTTAGAGAACCATTGAAAACCAGCCACAGAGAGTACTGGACAAACCAATTATAGAAAATTAATCTGATGCTCGCTAGCGACTTGCTACAGGACGGAGTTTCCTGAAGTTCTTTCTAGTGAGAAGTCGTGACCAGTGAGTTTGATCCAGATGTCAGGTGTGAGGATGGATATCCCACCGGTGACATTGGCTGGCGATCACGCTAAATGCATCACGAATTGGTAGAAGTTAGAATTCATGGGACGGCCATTGAGGAGTCGGCTCCCAGTGGTTGAATGGTATATGAGTTCGCCTAATACCCAGAGGATACTAGGTTCGAACCCTGTTGGTGATTGCATACTGACGATGATTCCTATACTAGGATAAAACAGCTCTCCAGTACTGCCTGCCGGTTTTCAATGGTTCTCTAACTGATATCAGTCCATGATCAGCTTGTAAAAACGAACTAATCCACACAAACCAACTATAGAAAAAATATATAATTCTAACAAAATCGAATATCTCAAGTCGCTGGAAGACATGATTAAGATGAGTTCGCATGTTTTCTTACTCAGCAATTATAATATATATGTGGAATCTTAACGCAAATTGCATTACGGTTAAAATCAAATAGTTCTGTGTGACACCAATACATCTCCCCATCTTATTGTTATCCTAGTAAGTTATCTAGTCATAAACTGAAAAACAATAGGTTAGATAAATAAGTTTCAATATGAGTAATAGTATACAATTGGTGGATGGTGGCTAGCAGTGGAATCCAGGATGCGCATTTCGTCCTATTTGGGACTCGTCAGCTGGATGTACCTGCATTTCTCAGTGAGTGATGATGTTCCCACCGAGGCTCGAACCCAGTGCTCATAGTTTCAAACGCCAAAGCGTTATCCACTAGACCACTTGGGCCACGAATTGTATACAAATCAAATCTCCAGACATCGTCGAAGTATCTGCACAAGAAGCCGACATGTCAACCTGAGACCGAGCACTTCGGTCCAATCAATCGACGGGAAAATCAAAAATTCAATTCAATGAGTAATAGTAATAATAATCACCTAATTCCAAACAATAATACAGAATATACAGAATGAAATTTTCAGCGTGTTTTTTAATACATATTGCAGCAAGTCACCTCCCTTAATAAATATGTTTATATATAAAATTCAAATTAGTAGTAATACTATCAATAATAAAACCACTAAAAACAGAATGTTAGCTGAAACATAGTGAAGTATAAGTAGATAGTATCATAGGTAATACATGTAATAATTATAATAATCTTTGCTTATACTTTGCTGTTCAGTTAGTACTGATTTAAAAGTTTATAAGTTCTTTTCTGACACCTGACTCTTTTTCCACACAAAACCCGTGCTAAATATTGTGGTATGGTAAAATCTCTTGTATTTAGTTGTACAAGCGTAAATTCTTACGAAGTTTCTGCTGGTTTTACCCGAAGATATGCGAGAAAAAGTTCGGAGTAAAAAGGATTTCCAGCAGCAGACAAGATAACTTCAGCTAAATGCTTCCAGTAATTGAAATGCCTATTGACAGTAATGTCAGTTAGTTGAGTCAAAAGCACACCACTAACCCTGCTTACAGCCTTCACTGTTCTTTGTTTTATGATATAGACGCTTATGAAAACTGCAGGAAAGAATAATGCAGAACAATACAAGTGAATGAGCAGGATATATGCATTAACAAAGGTTATGTTACGTCAAAACGTTTCGCCTTCTTCATGTAATAAGTAAAACAAAAAATTTGACTGGAATCAAGCGAGTGAATCAGTCAACGCAAGTCTTGTTCACATCTGAAACTAAAATCAACAATATGACATTTTGATAAATTTAATTAAGACCATTTAGGTGAGACCAGTGTGCGTCGGTGGCACAGCGGTTAGGACGCTCGCCGAACATGCACATGGTCCGGGGTTTGATCCCCGGCCAACGAACTCGTTTACCTCGCTAAGCCAGAAATACTGCTGGTAAGGAAGAAATTTTGGGGATAAGGCTAGCAACCCCATGCTGTGAAAATATACACCACTGCCACCGAAACTTCAAGCCTTTAGCTTGAACCTCTATCTTTCACTGGGGAACGTGAAGGAAAAAAGAGGTGAGACCATTTGTTGACTTCAGACAAGAGCCAGTATTTTAATGTCAGAATGCTCACCCAACGAGAATGTCGTCTGAGGTCAATTCTTGGCCAGCGCACTCCTCAAGACCTTGACAAGTTTACTCAACGGTACTAAAAGAGAAAGTGTTGAACTAGGGACTAGCAACTGCACTTACCAAGATAAAATAACAATACTGATACTGAAACATTATTGATTGAAGTTCTATATTCTGTTTGGAATACAAAAGAGAAGAAAGAAAACAGAATTACACCTCTAAGAGAAGAACAAACCTTCCAAATGGTTGTTTCTTGCTAGCGAACTCTAACAAAGCATTTAAACTTATTTATCGTATATCACCCAACCTCTCGCATATCTATGCATACGACATTTACATATAGGAGAGGCAATCAGAATTCATCTGAACAAGCCAAGTCTGTAGGTTCAAGAGAAATTCGCACAGCCCCTTTCTTCGCCATTGCCGACTACATAATATGTATTGAGTTTTTTTAAAAACGATTTTTCCCCTCCCCTTGCAACTGTCTTTTGACTCTGTTAACTGTTACAATTTTTACAATTCTACCTAATCCTATTAACTTGTTTGTATTTTTCATAATTCTTCTTAGTCATCATTGCTATTTTACAAATTTCATTATTATGTAATAACTTGTTGCTAACGTCTAAGAATTAAGTTACCTCCAACTGTGTAGTTAATTAATTTTGCACCCCTCCTACAGAACTTAGATGTCTTGTTACTAACATCTATTTAGTTAACTGTTTTGATGACTTTTAACCTCTTAAATTCACCCCCTCCCTCCCCCGCCCCTTATACCTAAAACTGGTTGACTAAAATAACCACTTGGTTGGCAAAACATTTTGATGTAAAAAGAAATGAATATTTTGAGTAGAGCCAGGCAAAGTTAAGGAACGAATTGAAAAGGAATATACATATTTCTGAAGTTACTGAAATCTAATGTACAAATTAACCTCACTGATAATGACTGCTGAAATTCAAAACTGAAACATCGCTCATAACATGAAGTTTAGAATCTAAACATGATCCATAGGACTGTAGTGGGTAGACCCTAGTTACTGGTGTCCAATCAAAAAGATACAAACTTTTGTTCGGATATTTTTACAAAAGGATATTTCGTTTTTATTTTAATTTCAACGGGAAAGGTAAGGTAAGATGAAACTGAACACTGTTCATCAATCAGTCACTCACTCACTGAACTCAACACTTCATTCACACATACATGCACACCGATAAGCTTTATAAGTGATCGGATAAACCCAATAGAGATTATAAGAACACATAAATGTTTTCTGCTTAACCTCAATCTCACATACAGGCATATCCTTTTTTCTGAAGTATTGCCGTCTTCTTTTTTCCTCTGGGTATTTGTCAAGTTTCAATGAGTAAACCAAATATACTAGTATAATTTCATGAAATTTCAAAAAGCTGACTTTTAACTTTTGAACCAACTGCATCGTCTAGGTCATAACACTGTTCAGATATCAGTATCCAACGTTAATTTTTTCTTTATAAAAGTGCAGATACAATGTAGTTTAAGAATATAATTCCACCAATAATATGTACATCATAAAAATAAAAATGCCTAATTTGAAATTTTACTTAGAAAGTATGCGAAAAAGTTATAACTCGTCACTACAACGCTACAACTGGTGAGGATATACAACAAAGTTATCCCTCTCTTTCACATTTGCTCTCAATAAGTGACAATGAAAGACATAGAAAAAGAAGCTAATAAGTGAACTATACTTTAACATTGTTTGCCAGATGTGGAATAAAAGAATCATGCTAAAAAGGAAAACAGTTTTTACGATTTGTTTCTCTCATTATTATTATTATTATGAATAAAATTAAATATTATCCCCTCAAAATTACTTAACACTTTTTAATATTTGTATTCGTATCACAATTATGCCAGTAGATCATTCGACTAAAAACCCTTTTAGCATTCAAGATTTCAGGAGTAGTTAATCTTTTTTTCAAATAATCATTAATAGTCTACAAAATAATGCTTGTAAAATTTATGTGAAGTAATATAATCCTCAATCAGAAATGATCCCAAATACTTACCCATGGATTTATCGTCGTCATCGTAGACAAATGACCAGTAGTTCTGATGCAACCAGTAGTCCAGGTGAATATCAAGTTGGCAATTCAGCGACACCTGTTGGCTGCACAATCCCACCGTCGAACTCCTTGTCTTCTTTTTTGTAATATCTTTGACTGAGAATTAAACCGATACTTCGAGTTATTGATATAAGGATAAAACTGTGGCAGATACTGCGGTAGAGTAGATAATTCAATTATGAATTTTATTTTAATAAAATTACACAGTGTTACTGTCCAGTAATATTGACTGACGACCACGTTTCGAGCACAAATTATTGCTGCTTACATAATCACATTAAGGTACTCACTCACATAACTTTCTTGATTCATATATATACATGAGTAAAAATTGATGATTAGACATGTGAATAAATATCAATATAAGATAACGTGAATTCAGAAATAATATTAGTGTTATTAATCAAATACAATCAAATAGGATATAAGGTGTTTTTATAGTTAAGTAAATAACTTGTGAGAATGTTATAATGTGAATTATTATTATCCTCTTCCATATCTCGGGTGTTTGCGTTGAGTCACTTCTACTGTATGTGTTGTGTTGGGTGAAGACTTGATGAACAAGCACTCAGTAATCAACCTATCTCTGTCCTCTGGTTTTAACACTGTGAAAGTGTCATCCACATATCTCCACCATATTTTTGGCGTAGGATTAAATATATTAACCGAAACATTTTTCTAGCTGTCCATAAAGATATCTGCTATGATAGGTGATATTGGTGGTCCTATTACTACACCTTCTGTTTGTATATGTATTTTTCCTCGAAATTGAAAGACAGCAAATGTGAGGCATAACTATGTCCCATGACTAAGTTCGGGATGAGAAGTTAGTTTTCTTTTAGCCGCTTCTAAAGCCTTATTGAATGGTATATTAGTGAAAAGAATAGTTATATCAAAACTAACCATCTTTTCATTTTTCTCTAGTGGAATGCCATTTAGTCTCCATTTCATTTCAATTTGAGTATTTATTCATTGTTGTGACATTCCCGTTGACATACATGCATCCAGACCAAATCAATCAACCTAATTTTAGTGCATAGGTTGCACCTACAACGCGCCCAACAATACCAACAACGGAAGCAGAACTACTAATGAACACCAACCCACCGACGAAATCAGAAGTCCTAAATGCAATCAAGATGCTAAGAGCTGGAAAAGCAGCATGACCAGATGGAATGTCAGCAGAAGCATTAGAAATGAACCCATAGACAACAACGGACTTGATGTCGCCATTACTGAAAAAGGTGTGGAACGAGGGCAAAGTACCTGAGGATTGGAAGAAAGGATACTTATTCGAACTACCAAATAAAGGAGACTTAAGTCAATGCAAATACTGGCGCGGAATTATACTCCTGTCCATCCCAAGAAAAACACTAAGCCCCATCATCCTCGAGAGAATCAAACAAGTCCTAGATGAAAAACTTCGACCGGAACAAGATGGATTCAGGAGAAACAAATCATGTATTGATCAAATCGCCACACTACGGATCATTACTGAGCAATGCTTGGAATGGAAGTCACCTCTCTATCTCAAATTCATCGACTTTGAAAAGGCTTTCAGCGGACAGCGTCGACCAAGAGGTCATTTGGAAACTACTTCGCTACTACGAGGTCCCATCGACAATTATACATCTAATGCAACAGTTATACGACAATGCTGCATGCCAAGTAATCCACAACGGGAAACTTACAGAAGCCTTCGAAGTGAGGACGGGAGTGAGGCAAGGCTGTCTACTATCGCCAATGATCTTCCTGATTGCAGTAGACTGGATAATGTGACAGACAACAAGCAATGAGGAAACAGACATAAAATGAAATCACACAAAAAACTTGGAGGATCTGGACTTCTCCGATGATATATGTCTGATTTTTGCACAGACTGGAAGATATGCAAGTGAAAAACAACAAGTTGGCAGAAAAAGCATCCAGAGAAGCTAGGACTTCAAATAAGCATAGAGAAAACAGAAGTGATGAAGATTGCCGGGCAACACCAACAGCAACAACAAAAACAGACAGAAATCAGCCAGCCGTTGAATGGGAGGAACGTGAAAGAAACAACCTCCTTCACCTATCCACCTACCTGGGAAGCATCGTTTCAACTACAGGCGGAACTGACGAGGATATCAAAGAGGTGAGTATCGGGAAAGCAAGACAAGCTTTCACTACTCACGTCAAGTCTGTGTGGAGGTCAACAGCACTCAGCATCAAAAATAAGATCCGAATTTTCAGCTCCAACGTCAAATCAGTCAGTGCTACTTACTATACTATACAGACGGATCAGAGACTTGGTGCGTCATAAAGAGCATCTCCAACAAACTACAGACCTTCATTAGCAGTTGTCTTTGCTCAATACTCAAGATCAGATGGCCGGCCTTAAATGATCAGCAACAGGGATCTCTGGCAATGAGCGAACCAACCAGAACAAATTGTTCAACAAATAGGCAGGAAGAAATGGAGGCGGATTGGATTGGCCATACGCTGAGGAAACCATCAAGTGACATCACTAGACAAACCATTGCTCGAGTGAAACCCTAAAGGGAAGCGGGTCGTCAGTGCAAGAGTGACTTGGAGGAGGTCATGTGAAGAGGAAATGAAAGCATGTAGGCAGATTTGGAGGGGAGTGAAAAAGTTGGCAGAAAACCGAAGGCAATTGAGACGCGTGGCTGAAGCCGTATGTTCCTCTAGGAATTAAAGGGTATAACAATAATAATAATGAAGTTGGATGCCTCGGTATTACAAGACTAAATAATTTGAGTTTACACGTCTGATTGTGTTTAGCCCACAGATGAATCGCAAGACGTATGTCTTCTCCAGTACCTGCTTTCTACTGAACGATCGTATTTCTAATCAGTCTCTATCCCGATACCAGTCTCTTTAAATTCCGAAGTGTTAACTTCTAGGCTGTTGATCTATGACAGTCACCTCATGGCCACCACCAAAGTAACTTCCACTTATGTCAAATAGTCATATAAATCATAAACTAGGATTCCTTTTTTTGGTGAATAATGACTACCAGTGGAATCCAAAAGATGCTTATTTTGTCTCATATGGGACTCGTCAGCCATCGGACGAACCAGTCAGGCTACTGTGAGCCCCAGTTGTCCTGTTCTCAAAGAAACTCGAAACCAGTAGACTTCATTTTGAAAAGCAAATCTAGTCAATATTTACCAAAATGACATCATTGTTAATTCCTCAGACACCACTGAAATCTTCGTACTTGGAGCTGACTTAAACAAAATAGGATTTGAAGAAAATAAAAGACAGATTCAGAAAATAAAATCTTTTTTTAACGACGAAATCATCTTCAGAGCCTGTGCAGTCGTATTAATACTTACAAAAATATATAGTGGTCTATTATTGAGTAATGGAGGGGGTGGTGACATAATTGATATTATTACTCAGAAGTGGCTTTAGAGGTGAAAATTAGAAGTTGTAAAATACGTGGTACTCAACGGCACAAAGATAGAAATTTGATAAGGATAAAATTGCTACTGAGTGAGAATAAAGGTATTTGAGTGTCAATTTAACAAGTGTGAAAATATACAAAAGGAGCTTATGAGATTGATAATAGTGAATTAATTATTAAAGCAAAAGCAAACTAAAAGTAAAATTAAAGATTAAGAAGAAAAGAAAAAATCAAAAATATTTTACAGGGAATGATAAGTGAAGAGGTTAAGACCAAGGTAGAATAAGAGACTGGACAAACTTTTTCTGTATACAGAGTTCAGGGTAGTATTGATGTATTGCCAGCGCCTCCGACCTACACAAAAGCCGGAACCTGATGCCATTTGTACCATTTGGCTTCACTCTGTAGATGATGTTGAAAGACAGCTCTGGTGAAGCTATGTGACCTGAGTTCACCAAATGCTTGAGAATTGAGCTAGTAACTACCTTGCATTGTCCCTTTGCTAACCATGCCGAATAATGTTCAGAGATGAGTTTGGAAAGGATGCACTTTGTGCGGCCAATATAATAGCTCCACAAGAGCAGGTGAACTGAAGTGGCCCAAAGCGGCAGTTTATCGTTCACACATCCATTGATTATTCGTCGGCTGTGAAAATTGATACGTAGCTCAGCCATAAAGAGGGTTTTTCTTCAGTGATCTGCATAGGCGATTCTTCAGGATCTCAGCTGCGGTATCACCTTTAAATTCAACACTCATAAATAGCAGTTTCTTCGGCACCGTCTAGATTCTTTCAGGCTTTTCCCTTAACTTCACGTTTTTCTCAAGGAAATCCATTCTCCATGAGGACTTGTCTGAGTCACCCCAGTTTCCGGTGGACTGTATTACTGGGACATATCCTCCTTAGTTTTCAGGATAAGGAATGGATCAGATTTCTTTTTCTTCTCAAAGAGACATAACTATGGAAATTTTTGTACTGATCGTTCCATATCGGTTTCTTGTAGATCGATCTTTGAAGAGAACCATCAGATCTCCTTTTTAAGAAAAACACTCAAAAAAATAATTCCAAGTTAATCTCTGATTCGGACGTGAATTGGATGGCATGCTAGCAGCTGTTAAACTCCTTTGTTATCAATTCAATGTTGGTATTGTCGTCACATATGATGAAAGTATCATTCATGTATCTTTGGTACAAATGGAAACTATCGAAAGTAGGCCGTAAAATACTATTCCTCAAATTTGCCAAGAAGCAGTCTGCAAGTAAAGGACTCAATAACGACCCCATTGCCACTCCATCTCTTTGTCTATATATCGTGTTGTTGAACTTGAAATGGGCATTTAAAGTGCACTTGAACAGTAGTTCCTTAAAATAGTGTGAATTGGAACACACACGTCTACATTATTATCCTCAGTGAATCTGCATATAAAGCAGAGAGTTTCAGTGAAGGGAACGTTGGTAAAAAGCGAAGTAACATCCATGGATATCATTTTCATCCCGGATACATACTTCTGTTTTATTCCTTGGAAGAATACTGAAGACAGGATGTTTTGAAATATATATATATATATTACTCTCTTGCATACAAGCTGTTAGCCGAATAATCATATATTATTATGGTGTTGTTGAACTCAGTAACTGACATAAATTAGCGTTCCATATTTGTCTAAAATCTGATGCTTACAGCTGACATTTAAATATAAATACCTCACAAGCATCATTTGATCATTAGAAGAGAGGGAATAAGTGTGTTCGTCTGTGTGTGTGTGAGTGAGAGAGAGTGAGAGTTTCATCCTACCTTTACGCGCCATAAATGGATGAGTGGTAATTTTCGTATACTTTTGATAATGACCTATTTAAACAAATTAAAACAAAACAAACACAGAGTGAAAGAAATATTGGACATTCACAAAAAGAACACAAACATGAACCAATTATTTATTTTGTCTTCCATCAATATGCATGTAGTAAAATATACCACTTGTTTTGCATATTTTTGACTGACAGCTATTACATGAAAAATAACAGATAAAAGTTGGGGAGAGGTTCAGTGCATTTAAAAGAAATGCGTGTATATGATTGATTTAAAGTGGTTAATACTAGTTCAACTAGAATGCAATATTCACATCTGAAAATGTTTCCATTCTTATTCATGATTATTATATACTGATATTCCCTTGGGTTCCAAGTTCAACATGCTGCATAAACACGACATCTTCATCATCCTTCTTCATTCATTCTCTTATCTACTTTCCTGTTTAGCTGGCTTCTAGACAAACGATGTGCTCCATGTCATTCCAGGAATCCACTCGAGCAATGGTCTGATGTGTGATGTCATTTAGTAGTCTCCTCAACGTGTCCATCCAAGTTTCCATTTCCTTCGGCTAGCTTGCTAGGCAATGGCTCCTTGATTGGTCTATTGAACTTCAGAGGTCCCTCTCACTGACTTTTTCTGACAAGCCATCTAATTTTTAGGATGCAGCAGAGACTGCTGTTGATCAATATTTACAGCAGGCTGTCAGAAATACTTTACATGACGTAAGAAGTATTTGAGCAGTGTAGAAGCACTGACTCACTTGATATTAATGTTCAATATCCTAATCTTTTTGTGTATGCTGAACTCAACAGATCTCCACACTGAGTTCAAGGTTGAGGAATGCCTGTCTTGCCTCTCCGATCCTCACTGACTTTGACACCATCATTTTTGCCGCCTGTAGTTGAAATGACGCTGCTCAAATAAGTGAAGGAATGGAGTCCCTTCAGATTTCCCCCTGCTAATAGGGATCAGTGTGTGTTTGTTGTTGGTTAGCTATATTCATCACGTGCATTTTTTCTACATTCACTCGAAGTCCTATCTTCGCTGCCACCCTCTTCCTCTAACTTGCCAGTTTTCTCCTTTAGATTTTCGCGTTTATTTGACATTTGGCATAAATCGTCCACAAAGTTCAGGTCTTCTAGAGTCCTCTTGTCTGTTCCTTAGATTCCGGTCTTCTTATTCCCCAATTACGGATGCCACACAATTTAATCCACCACACTTAGGGATACCATTAGTGACTGCAGTCAGCTTTGTGTTTCTCCTTCCTGTCTTCACTTCAAATGCTTCTCTGAGTTTTCAATTGTGAATCACATGACATGTGACCTTGTCATTCAGTTGCTGAGTAAGGCTGATAGAAACTTCGGTCACTACACTCCACAGTAGCAGTAACAAAATTAGACATCGAATTCAGACTACCTTGAAACCAGCAATCAGATTCTCCGAACTGAAGAGTGGTACTGAATTTATGAAAGTGTACTCAAAAGATTTATTTGTAGTAAAAATGGATTATAGAGGGTATATATCTTGAATATGCAGCAAAAATTGGTCCCGGTTCTCCATGGAAGTGGTTATACACATATCAAACCAATGTGGATACCCAAGGTGCTGTACTCTCCCCACTTCACTTCTCTTTCTTTCTACATGACTCAACATCTTCAAATGACATTAATTTTGTCGAATATGCTGACGACCTCACTATATCTTTGCCTGTCAAATATCAATTTGACTGCTCCAAACTAAGTGGCTTTTCTCAGAAATCAGCCAATGGTCCAAGGAAAACAGTTTCACCTTAAACCTCTCCAAATGCCAAACAGTCAATTTCACCTTTAGGCATAAATCTGACCTAAACAAACTGGACAGCACTCACGAGGTGTGTAACATAGATGGCACTGAAACAGAAACCAAGTCGAAAATTAAATATCTTGGCGTCATTCTATCTGCTGATCTTTCCTGATCGTCTCATATCTTGACGATTTCTAAGAAAATTTTCCGTCTTACCTTCTACTTCACGAAGTTGAGACATTCTGATATAACCGAACCCTAACTCCTACAATTCGTTAACTCTCGCATTCTGCCTATTATTCTCTATTGTTCCCCCTTAGTTTTCCAGGACTACTGAAGAAAGAATATACCTTATTACGCAGGATGTTAAAGGTTGTCAGCAGGGTAAGCTACGTGCCACATAACCAGCTTGTTAATATTCTGGTGGACAGGCACTTCGACTAATGTGAAAATGGGCTAAATCCATTTTATCTAACTCAAACCACCCTCTTTATTCACAACTCTCCCCATGTATCTCTTCAGGGAAAACCACAAGCCTATTTGGGAAACTATATGCCCGCACTAGTAAGTACAAAAACTCATCCATACCCTACCTAGCTCGTGTTCTGTGCGATAAAGAAAGCATTAGGCATGATACCTATAACTTATTAAATAGTCAGTAGAACAACTGGATCTCATCTTTCCAACTCATATCATTTATCGGTACAACGTTTTCTTTCAATCTTTTCCTTTGCTTTGTTTCTATGTTATGTGCTGCTTTGTTTCTCTCTTCCTTACAAACTCTACTTAAAACATTCTTCTTCGTTCTTTCACACTCTGTATATCTCGACCTTTTTGTTACCGCTTACGCCAGTAAATATGCTAGCATCTTCTTTTCTAACACCTTCAAACACTCTGTTCAATTTTAGCTTGCTACCGACATGCCAATATGTTGTTGTCATAATGAACTGAGATTAACTTAATCTATGTAGAATTTTATTTGTTGATAATATACTAACCGGACGCAATACCGTAGTTAAATGCTAAGAATTCCATTGTGTATCATAAGTACTGTTTTGGAATAAAGTAAATTATTAATATCATTAATAATTCTTCCAAGTCGCTGTACATCATGTTATGTCGGGAAACATTTACCATTCTATATATCTGTACACATTTCTATGGGTTCCATTAATAGAAACCACCAATTCAGAAGAATGATTGACTTTGTTATGAATATAGTAGCCCAGTGATGATAATTGCTGATAACCTCTCCTGCACTCATCTCTGTGACTGATAATGCCTGGGAGGACTAGTCATGTACTACTGGTACTAAATCTTTCCTAAGATTCATATCGTACAGTCTCATTACTCAACACATGATCTGCTTTTTTCCCTGCCTCAGCGATTTATTTTTCGTCTAATAAGTATCATCAGTATCAACGAGTAGAGGAGTAATTCCATAGATGTTTTGTGAGACAATTTCTCAGCACTGCTGATATCACTGCACCGTTGACATTTAAGTATTCTCCTTTGCCGCAGGTTTAGCAGATATGCAATATTTTACTGAGGGAGAGCCTAAGTTTCCAGAAGAAAGTGTCTACAAAATCACCATATATATATACGACTTACCAACTCTTACAGACTTCCTGATTTAACAATAGTTGCATCTGAATGTATAATCACTAATAGCCCGGCAATACTTTCGAAGAGTCATTATCCCTACACCTTATCAACTGATTTTACACATAGAAGTCAAAAACCAAATCTGCATGAAACTTGCAACAAAGATTATGAACAGTATACATTTTTAAGTTTGGGCGACCTAAACTTTGCGGTCAACGATGTCAGAATTCTTTTCAGAGTAGATGAAGTTGAGGTAGAGATTTGACTATCATTTTATGCTTTGTTCGATGATGATGCGTAGAGTTCAGTTCGATCAGCATATGATTTGTTTCCCCTCAATAAAGCTTGCTGCGGCATTTGAAATTCTACATCTGGTGAATTTTTTATTCTCTCCAAGACGATTCAACTTAAAATTTTATCTGAGATGGACAGGTGCATGCTTTTTCAGTTCTCGCAGAGGCTGTAATCGTCCTTCTCTGATACTTTCACAAGGTGACTTTTATTTTAAACTCTAAATACCTTTCCTTCCTTTCAAACTTTACTTAATAGGAGAAGGAAGACATCTGATAATAATAATAGTAATAATAATAATAATAATAATTGCTTTATTCCAAAAACAGTACTCATGATACAGCAAGGAATTTTCAGCATTCAGTACAATATTGCATCTAATTTACCCAAAAACGACAAAAAAAATTAAAAATACACAATACATAATAGTAATAAAACGATTGTTGTAGCAGCTACGTAGCAAAATACTGTGTGCCATACGGAGAAAAATATGTATAAAGTACAAAATTGTAGTAATAATAGTAATACCAACTAATATAAAATAGCAGAGTAACGATTTAAACGATAGAAAGTGTAACACCATAAAATACAGAAAGATGAACGATAAAAGGGTCGATTCACTGTGCTAATTACATAGTAACTTGTAAGTTTCACGTCTAACAGAGTCTTCGTCACATAAAGTACGCGCTAAATAGGGTATTGTAGAATTTCTATACTTAGTAGTACGAGCATATATCTTTTTATATTGACTTCTCGTCCTACCTGATGAGATACAAGGGGACAGGTGTGAATAAAGGGGGTGCAGAGGGTCTGACATTATAGCCTTTGCCCATTTCGTACAGGAATTTATATGCCTCTCGACTATAGTATTAGCGAGCTCATGCAGTGGCAGACCACAAGCTCTACTCACAGCATTTAATACTCTTCGTAATATGATATAATCTTTTTTGAGCAGCCCAGGAAAGATTAATGGAGAGCAGTAGAGTACAATAGGTAAAATACAGGAGTTTAAAAATTGCAAAACTAAAGGTTGGTTGATACCTGATTGTCTTAACTTTTTAATGTAGAAGGTAAGACGAAACATTTTCTTAGAGATAGATAAGATATGGGATGACCATGAAAGGTCAGAGGAAAAAACTAATCCAAGGTATTTAATACTTGATTTGGTTTCAATTTCCGTGCCATCTATGCTACAGGGATCATGAGAGTTAACTAGTTCAAGTAAGTCACGTCGATGCTTGAAAGTAAAGTCAAGCACCTGACATTTGGAAGGATTTAATATAAGACCATTTGACTTGGACCAGTTGTTGATGTCCAACAGAAAGCTATTAAGTTTGGAGCTGTCAGACTCGGAAGTGATAGGCAGTGATACAGTCAGATCATCTGCATATTTAACAAAGTTAGTTTCGTTTGAATGAGGCAGGTCATGTAGGAAGAAAGAAAAAAGAAAAGGAGAGAGGACAGCACCTTGTGGAACACCGGATTTTGTAAGCGAGGTAGAAGAAGATTTGCCGTTATATACAGTATACTGCATTCTATCAGAAAAATAGGAATGCAACCAACTCTTAGCCCAGGATCCTGTTTGTGTCAACGATAGCTTATTTAATAAAAGGCCCCTAGGTACAGAGTCAAAAGCAGATGTGTAGTCTAAGAAAGCACTACGAACATATTTAGCACCTTTGTCTAAACAAGAGACAACATTGTGATATAAGACAACCGCAGCATCCAAGGTACTTCTACCATGTTTGTATGCAAATTGTTTAGGATCATTAAAAGGTTTCAAAGCGGGTTCAAGACGAAGTAAAAGTAATTTTTCCATCAATTTTAAAAAGGGGGAAGTAATTGCAATAGGCCGAAATTTAATATCAGAACCAGAAGATGGTTTTGGTATAGGGATAATTTTAATGTTTTTCCATGCAAAAGGTAGAACGTTACCGGAAAAAGAGGCATTAAAAATGTTAGTAAGAGGATAACACAAAATATCAGCACAATTCCTGAGGACAATGGCAGGTATGCCGTCAGGACCAAGGCTTTGAGAAGGCTTAAGAGACCGGAGACATTTAAGCACATCAAGGGTATTAAAACCACTAAAGTTATTGTCAATATGATTTGTATCATTTGGAAGGGTATCAACAGAAGAGCGTATGAAAGATTTATTAAGAGTGTCAACATTAAGAGATGGAACAGAAATACATCGCTTACCGTTAGTAATTTCTTTGAAAAGTTTCCATAAATTAGAAGGGGTTTTACATGACAAAAATCTTTGATTATATAAAACACTTAGTCTTTTTATTTCCAGTTTTATCAGCATGTTTAACTTTTTTACACCAGGCTTATCATTAGTTTTGAACAACAGTTCTTTATTTCTACGTAGCTTTTTGAGATATGGCGAAGATAAGCGATCAAATCGAATGAATAATGTTTCTTTAGGACAACATATTTCGAAACAGAATTTAAGATAATCGGTAGTGTTTGTGATTGTTTCATCTAATGTTTGTTCTGTAAATAAGTCCCAGTTAGTGTCTTTCAACATGCATCTGAGCTTGTCTAGGTTGTCTTTTGAGTAGCATCTCCGTTGAACTTTACTGTAGAGGTGAGAGAGGACACCTTTGTGTGATTTGGAATATATTTTAGGCAGTACACGTATGATGCAGTGGTCAGAATTAAGTAAAGGAGCACGTTTGCGAGCTTCATATATACCAACATCATTGATGAATACTAGATCCAGTTTTTTACCAAGACGGGTGGCAAAGTTAACAATATTGTCATGACCAAGTGATATAAGGAAGGAGCAATCGCTCCCATTGAAGTCGCCAGTTACTATTGATAAAGAGTTCTCGAAGCAAGCTGCAGCAAAAGCGGTGAATTCATCGGCGAACATAGATAAATCCAATATGGTACAGCCAGGAGAGACATAAACATTAGAAATATAAATGAATTTGTATTTTGAAATGTGTTTCGGGCGACATCTCACAGTGATGCAATCAATGAAGTCATTCGAGAATTTGAAACAAACTTTGTTTGAAATGGACCATTTTGAGTGAATAAAAGTTGCAACACCTCCACCACACTTTTTCTTGGAACAAATACGGTCTTGTCGAAAAACATTGAAATTGTTTAGAGACACAATATTGTCATCGTATGAGTCATGGAGCCAGGTTTCTTGCAGAGTGACAATACCAGTATTGTGGTAGGTACTAGAAGACAACAGAGACTGAAAATCCAGAATTTTATTAGGCAGGGACCGGCAGTTGGTACTAATGATAACTGGAACAGTGGTGTGATGTATGGGTGTAGATTTTAAGGCACGCTGCCAACCTCCATGGTGCTTTTTCTTGAGTTTATTGCAAATATGAAAGTTTTTGGGTTTAAAACGTTTTATAAAATCCCGAGGGTAGATAATACGATTAGAATGCATAATGTGATATGTAAATACCAATAAAATACGAGTAAATAGATGCAAAATGTACATGGAATGTGGTAGCCCAAAAATATTCAAACAGGCCGCCAAGGTCATTCGATGCTGTCTCTGGAGCTGTTTTCAGAGCTTCATAAGGAATTCTGTCCAGTTCTACTGCCTTTCTGGCTAACCCTCATTATTTGAATACGAAGAAAACAATGGCAAATCAGATTTCTACATTTTTACATCCAAAATCTGTAACATGGAATAGCCTAATACTAGTGATTTAACGAATCTGAATGTCCTCTATCTCACGATCGAAAGTAAATGCCTTTCAAAATTTAAATTGTACAAGTGATTAAAGTTAGTAGGAATGACTGAATTTTCTTTACTACATGACATTTTACCAATTCATCATGTTTAAGTTAAATTTAAATTTTTATACCAACGTAGGTATTAACAATTCCGTTGACAATTTATGTATTCACTTACAGCCGAGTTTCAGTCATTATTACTATTATTATTATTATTAATAATACCGTCGGCTAGAGAAAAAAATCTCATGTTCCCACACAAATGCTTTGAAGACTGTCAAGGGTTTAATGCATTTTTTTCAGACGTTACCTGTACAACTATACTTTCCGTAACTGTTCATTAACCATTACCATTTAAAATAAATTTTAGGCTCATGCAATCTACGACAGTTAAGTAATGTGAATGTTTGGAAAAGATGCATAATCAATGGCTTCATCACAATGTATAACACAAATGATGATCAGACCAAAACGTAAACTGTATTCATCATATGGAATCACTGACAATCTGTGTCAGTCAAGAATTTAAGTGTGATCTGAGTGGTCGGGATTTGTATGGTTCTAAGAAGTATCCAAACACTTGTAAACGCTTTACCCCTTACTGTTTCTATGGATTGTAGTGTTTATTTTGAGTTAGTTCATTTCATTTTTAATATAGCACAAATATTCGTTCAGACATCTATAAAAGACAAAATTATTGAGCAAAGAATATCCTTCTCGATAATTTCCTTTTCTGGCTCTACAATTATACACATATATATGTTTATATACATAGAATATTCTAGATTAGTAGCCAATAACAATATTAGTGTTTTGTAAATACTATCCATTTTTAAAGTAAGACCAATGGAATTACAGTTCATTAAAGATGCTTAAATTATAATAATAATAAAAATATAGTAGCAAATAGAATATCAAATAAAATTAACGAAATTTTTACGAAATTTTGAGGATCCTTAGAACCTAGATGACCAAGGTAAGAACAATGTCTGAACCAAACAGCTTCTTCTAGACACATAGATTAGGCTTCTTAATGTGGATCCCAACGGCCAGCCTCATCAATATTTAGTAACCGGACTCTTAAGGCGAAGTTAAGATATGTTGGTTGGTATGCGGTGAATGCCTTTGAAAGCCGCCTCGTTGACATCAGTCTTGTGTTCTGTATCCACAAGATGGGATAGAATAGTGCTGCGAATAGATTCTGTTTGTCCTTTGCTTAACCACACAGGGTGATGTTCGGAAATTCGACGAGAAACACGCCTAATTGTACGGCCTGTGTAACTGGCCCCACAGGAGCAGTTTAATTGGTAGATACACATTGAAGACGCGAAATTAGGCAGTTTGTCTTTTATTCTCGAACGCAGAAGATGAGTGGTTTTGAAGACACAGCGGAAGTCGGCAGCATGGAATGCTCTTTTTACCGGATTTCTAAGGCGCTGTGTTAGTATCTCGCTGATATTGTCCCCAAGGAACTGAATTTGTGAGAATAAGGCCTCTTTTGGAACTGTTGGCACCTTGGGCTGCTTTGATTTCAGATTCAGATTCTTATCAATATACGTTTCAGGATAACCATTTACACTTAGCAACTTTTTAATATCATTAAGTTCCTCATCATTCTTATATGACACCTGAATGTGTCGCGATAATTATTGATTTATCGGCCAATTTAATACTGTGCAGCCCGCTGCCTCAAATCTTTATCAACTTCATTCAACAGCTGTATAACGGTGGCAAGTGTCAATTGATTACTAATCACATTCCTTATTGTGAAGTACTAGATTATGCGTAAGCGAGACGACATGAATATGCTAGAATGGTGAAAATACTATAGAAGATCTGAATTTATTGGATGACTTATGTCCAATGTCACGTAAATTCGAAGAGTTACTTCTGAAAAACAACAAGTTGTCAGAGTAGGCAGGCAGGCAAGATGGGACAGGACTTCAGGTGAACATAGAGTAGACGGAGATGATGAAAATAATCAGCCAATCACTATCAACAGAAGAAAATTGAACGAGGTCACTCCTTCGACTTATCTAGGAAGCATCGTTTCAACTGCAGGCACCACTGATGATATGACAGTTAGTGAGGATCGGAAAAGTAAGGTAGACCTTTATCACTCTGATATCAGAAAAGAAATCTTCTGGACTCAGCATCCTCAACAAACTTTAGATTAACGTTAATGTCAAGTGGATCAGTGCTGCTACATTGTTCAGAGACTTCGCACGTCATAGATAGTCTGCTGCAGATATTTGGTCAACGGCTGCCTTCACTGGCTCAATACGCAAGATTGGATGACTAGCCAGATAAAAATTAGCAACAAGGAGCTTTGGGATCGAACCAATCAAGAAGCTATTTATCAACAAAATATGCTGAAGAAAATGGAGACGGATCAGATACACGGTGAGGAGACCGTCGAATGACCTCGTGATCAATTCCAGTCCTCGAAGGATAAACCACGAGTTGATTTAGAGTCTGAGAGTGACAATGAGTATGTGTGAAGAAGAGATGAGGTAATGAGTAGTCGTAAGGCTAGATGAAGAGGGATGCAGAGAATGGAAGTAATTGGTATGTTCTGTTAAATGCATATGTTTTACTTGAAACCGATGAGATTATTTACAAATAATAATATGCCGCTGTAAGAATTCCCACGCTTGTAACTTTATTTTTTAAACTAATACTATGGACAATATGTTTACACCATGTACAGAATCCTCATCCAGGACTTCCAAGTAAAATGGTAACATGTAGTGTATCAATGCTATTCATTCTAAAGCCTAGGCAGCTTCCATTTGATGTTTTTCTATCGTCTTCAAGATATGCGCATGAGTAGTTTGAAAGCCAATGAGTAATTTATGCACATGAGTAAATTTTGCGACTTAAAGACAGAATTCAACGGTTCAAATGAAGTATAAGAGAGAAGATACGATGCATAATGTTGGATAGGAATTGAGGTGCCCTAGTGATTCAACGAATCCACCATCATAGGTAAAATTACTTCCCACGAAATGTTGATCCCTAGTGTCTGTCCACTACTCACTGACAAGAAGACACTTTATCATGTAATGTTCAAATGAATAATATATAGAATATTATTCCGACTAAGATTTTCACATTTTCCAGCTGAAAATATGAACTTCAGTGCCACGATGACATCTGCATAAAGTGATATTAGTAGTAAGAACAATATTTGAAGAAGGAGGCTTCTTTTGCTAAAGTTAGTAGGATGGCATACATGAAAAGACATTAACTCATCCCACTTCACATATGTTGATCACAATCTTTGGATCAGACCTTTAGAATAGTTTGATTGATCACAGTGATGAGTTACATGATACAACTGATTAGCCTGATGTGAATCTCCTGAGTCAACCGACTTTCCTACTGAGCTAATAAGTAATGTTTTAATTACTTTTCGCAACGAAGACCATCATGACACGACTCTAACAACATGCAAGTCAAGCAAAAAAAGAAGAAAGAGGATTGTTGAGTAGAGAGGTTTACTGCCTTGGATAAACGGATGAAAACTTGACAACAGTTCCATACATCCACCTACATACATACAAAGGCTCTAAATGACCTTAACTCAAACGACGTTCATTTGATAAATTGAAACAGTTAGCAACCCATTGGGTTTAGAGGTTACTGGATGAGAGGGATACAAGCATCATTGTACTGTAAAAACAAAATAAATGTAGTATTTTGAAAAAATTAGGTGTACATAACAGGAATCAGTGAAATTCAGTAAACAAATGAAATACAACTAAACTGAAAGCATACGAGTGTTGGGGCAATCCTATTTACAGGTTATAATATTCATATTTGGCAAAAGTTAGATTTCTCAAGTATTGGTTTTGTAGGGATTTTGTCTGACTGCATGGAGGATTTAATCATGAGCTGACATCAGTTAGAGAACCACTGGAAAACCTGGGAGTACTGGAATTCAAGAACCATTGGATCGGGTCCCAGTGGCTTAATGGTCGACGAGCTCGCCTTGTAACCAGAAGGTCCTGGGTTCGAACCCTGGTGGGTGGGTACTGCTGAGGAGTCCAAAACTAGGACGAAACAGCTGTCCAGTACTCGCAGGTTTTCCAGTGGTTCTCTAACTGATGTCAGCTCATGATTAAATCCTCCGTGCAATAAAAGTTAGAATTCCTGGGACATTAAGTCGTCACAAAACCTTGACGTATTAATTACTCCCGAAAGTCCTGGCTTCAGTACCCACGAAAGTTATCACGCTCACTTATTACTGAAGATT
Source organism: Trichobilharzia regenti (assembly GCA_944472135.2). Classification (NCBI taxonomy): domain Eukaryota; kingdom Metazoa; phylum Platyhelminthes; class Trematoda; order Strigeidida; family Schistosomatidae; genus Trichobilharzia; species Trichobilharzia regenti. Next base: position 66,996,064 of record OX235264.1, on the reverse strand, counting down.
CTCAAACAAGGAAGAAGAAGCTGATCAGTACTTCCTGTTTATCAATGGCTCTCACGCTGCAGTCATTTTTGGGGATTAACCTTGCAATCTTGCTTTTAATAGAGCTGTAGTGCTTGTTTTTTCTATCCATGTTGTGATATGCATAACTGTGACAGTAGCGGTGGTCATATTAATAGTCGTTATATTACAACTGGTAGGTCTAAAAGTCAATAATTATGCAGAAATCCAGAAAAACATTCACTTCTGTCACTTATGGTTCCACTGGTTAACATATTTTATTTTCACTATTTTTTGTAGATTTAAACGTTTAATAACGGCTAGGCATTTTATAAGACTGAATTATCAGAAATAGTAGGTTTTCGATGGGGGAGGGAGGAATAATATTTTTCTCTGACGTAACCCAAATTTGCATACGAATAAGATTAGCCACATAATCTACCTAACATATACGCACACACACACAAACACACATACTCACCTGAAATGAAGTAAATTTGATGATTTTTCACATGACTGCCAATTGAAAATAAAGCAGTGATAAAATTTGCTGTCATTTTAACAGACTTTTCAAAAAAACATGCTATCAGGTGTCTTCGTTGAAAGTCTCGTGACCTGTTTCATCTGATTATGGACATTTACCCTAGTTTATTGGAATATATCAGATAAATGTCAATCATGATTAAACTTAGGTGCACAGACGACTACTAGTAGACTAATTCTAACGTGGAATATCCGTCATCCACTTTGGTGCCCATCAGTGTTGTATATGTCTTCTTCTTCGCCCGCATATCCTTCATCTTGTTGTCCAGTTACCATCGAAATAGGCACATATATTTTGAGTATCAGTTTCGATGCGATTTAACCGAAGTAGTACTTAGAGAGCTATTGAAAATCAGAGGGCAGTGGAGAGATGTGTTCTTTAAATTAAGAATTCTCTGGCAGTACGCACACATCACCCTACTCTGGATTAAAACTTAAGTCCATTTATCATTAAGCAAGTCAGGCTGAATCTAATATTTATAGAATTCATATCATAGTGACCTGTTCAATTAATGACGGCGAAGTATAGCCAAAATAAACAAACACGCATAATCCAATGTTATTTTAATCAGAAAGTTACAAGAATACCAAAATGTACTGAACACTTCATAGCATTCGTTATGCATGTGTCTTTACAACAAGTCAACAACAATCTGATGCTCACTAGCAACTGACTCTATCCAGACAGCTACCTGGGGTTCTAGTGGGAAACCGTGACCAGTAGGGTGCAGCAGGTTGAAGATAAGGCAGGAACTCATCGAGGAAGTAATTGCGAAGTGGTCACGCTTTGTCATGAATTGGCAGAAGCTGTAATTCATGAACAATTGGATTGATTACTCCCACTGGCTTAATGGTCTACGAGCTCGCTAACCTTGTATTTAGAAGGTCCTGGATCCGAATTCTGGTGGCGGATGCGTATCGCTGAAGAGTCCCAAACCAAGACGAAACAACTAGCTGTCCAGTACTCCCTGCAGGTTTTACAATGGTTCTCTAACTCATGTCAGGTCATGATGAAATCCTGTAATCAATCCAACGAAAATCCCTACAAAAAAACCAATACTTGAGAATAAAAAACTACTGTGAACTTCTTTCAAGTACGACAGATTGGTTTCACACCCATATCCATGAATCAGTGATCTACTGGGTGAACAACAGAAATCCAACGGTTCTGAAAAATGGTGATGTTTCACCTTATTTATAAAAGTAAACATTAACATGTTCACTCGTAATCAAACTAAAGAGTTGATCTGAGATTGTATCTAGTCATCAGAAAATCTATCACTATCACAGCAAATGATAGTGACTGTATTGAAAAATATTAAGTTATCAATTACAAATGTAGATGTGAGGATGAATTCAACAGAGGATTCAACAGTAACACTGAATTGATGGATGAATTTATTCGCCATTGTTAAGCAGGTGGTTAATCAGTTTGAAGCTTATTAGACAGCGTGAGTTTTGGATTCACAGGTATTCTAAGTGTTATCACGTGAACTGTGCAACTGAAGTGTTACTGAGCTGACATCACCACACCATCATTGACAGTACCCAACGGTGGTGTAGGAAGAGAGGGAGAGAGAATCACTGCAGCATAGTCAATTCCACTGTTATTCGAACCATGGAAAGGAAAACATATGGAACCCAGTGTGATTCTCCTACAATTCAGAGGATCCATTGTTCCAATGACCGAGGTAAACGAATGTATGAATGAGTGAGTCAGTGAATAAATGAATAAACAGACTTTTCTGCCTACAATGACCATCGATTTACTGGGAAGTAACTTCCTCTTCGTTTTCAACAATTCCTATTACCTCTACAGAATAGTTAAGTGAATAGACTGATGACACAGAAGAATTCGGCGACGATGCTAATCAAATGTCATTTAACCTATTTGTTCTATCCTTCTTGTGGCTTCCCTTCAACACCCAATTTCACTTTTCAACAAATGCCTTCACAATTGAAACCACACTTATCTGTTTTAAACAGTCAATATCGTTTCTTAGTGATGAAATCAAATCACTAATAGTTACATTTGGATAAATTGAATAAAAACTTTGATGAATTGCATGGCTAGTTTTTTATGGTGAAGGCGACAGGTGTATTTCGTTAGAATTGGTTTCACTACTCTTCGCTTTGTCAGCAAATCAGGCCATTTTATAAATTTTCCATTTTTATTTCATCATTAGCATTTATACATGGTAAAACATTTAGTGAAACAGGACGAAATCGCAATACTGTGTAGTTGACATAATTCATGTAGCTAGATGTACTGACGTCAACCGTGAATGCAGTGTTTTTCCTTTTTCTATCTTATGTTTAATCAACTTCTTATTTCTAAGTGAAATCGAAGTGGGCATATACTTGAAGTTTTGGTTTGGAGGGATTTGAACCATCGAAATCCAATGAGCAATGGTATTTTGTCCCATTTCTAAAACCCGCTCCTTATAACACCAAAATGGACAGGACCGGAAACTTTTATGTTACCATCTGTGTTCATTGGTCATTCAGCCACTGAGACCGAATATAATGGGCAGTGAATTTCAACCTCCATCAGTTTGTTTTATATAGAGAGAGCAGGTGGTTGTCAATATAATAGGTAGGTATCTCCCAATAAACCCGACAAGGTCGGCTCCACTGGTCATCATATCTCATTAGAAGCCCGGATACCCCGTCCTCTAGACATCCACTAGTGAGTATCAGAAGATGTCTGTCATCGGGAATTGAATTCAGTCCGAGTGGCTGATTTCTCAATAGGCTCCTACTGTAAAGGAAAGGTTGGTTAGCTGAATCACCGTTGAGGTAATAGTTACTTACTGTTGAAGAATCCCAAACTATGTATACAGACCAAAATTTTCATTTCTCACCCAGTCACCATCGACTGAATCCAACCGAAAAAACTATGTTAGACACTTTCGTCACCAATCAGTCACTAACTGTTTCTGATGTATTTGTAAAAAGTGTCTTCCTTCCACACTGCCCCCAAATTAAAGGTCTTTCTTCTGACTGATCTATCAAATTAACTTGATGAAGGTCATTTACACATCTGACCAGTTTGTGTGTGTACACAGGATGAAATTATAAAATTCTACTTAATTTACTCATTTGAATAACCAAACTTAATGGCATCGACCATCGATGCACAGTCTCGTCCTTTTCAATCTTATGTCTCATCAACTTGTTACTTCACCATTTATTAAATATCATTTATGTTGTGACTGGCCTACAAGCGGTATAAGGGGATAAATCAGTTCAGTTGAGCGTAAGTTTCAAGACTCCAAAATATAATAATTTCGCATATAATTGGCATAGAATTCTGCGAAGTTAAGGGAAAAATATTTTGGACTCAATAGAATAGAATTTTCATTATCAGTGTTTGCGTTAACACGGCAAAATTAGGAAACAAATATTAGTATAGCAGAGTAAATATTATTAACTAGATTATTTTGTATGGTGCGCCAGTTATCACCTTTTTCACGGTTACTACTCCACCTGTTCATACAAGGGTAGGTTACATAACTGGTCCTTGTGGGTTTTATAAGCGCATACTGTTGGATAATGAATTTCAAACTAGAACAAAAATAAAGAGTATTTATCATTATTTCTATTTTCGAATCCTGTTGCTTTTTGATTGGGAGATAGAGCTTCAAGTTTTTCTGAAATTCCAGTATCTGTGATGTTGTCTCTGAGGTCTAAGGTTGCTAGCCTCACGCTAAACTTCCTCTCTTTTTCTGGATTTACCGTCAGCTAGCCAACATAATGTGAAGTTAACTTGGAGTGCATCGGCTAAGAATTGACTGCAAAGCTTCCCAACCCCCGGCGGCTGGAGATAATTCTTTCATTCTACAATTATTCAGAATGTACTAAATATTTTGGAGTTCTTTTGTTGTTAACAACATATCTTCTAATGCCTAGAATTAAGTGTAAGCTGATTTTGTATGTATGGATCCACTTATCCATAGTCTTTTATCTCTGTTTAATGAATCAACACACATATCTATTCATGAATTATTGCTGTAAATATTGCGTCGGTGGCACAGTGGTTGAATACGCGTCAACCACGTCTCCTTTACCTCATTTCGCTAAGCCAGTAATAAGACTGGCTAAAAGAGGGAAGGTTGGGCACATGAGGCTAGCAACTCCATCCTGTTAAAGGAATAAACACCGCTGCTACTGAAACTTCAAAGCTGTCACTAGCTTGAGGCCCCCTATGTTCGTTCCACTGGGAATGTAAAGTAATAGAAAAATTGCAGGAAATAATTTGAAAATGTTAGTTATAGAATAACTCCTGATATTCTTTCTGATGACAGTATGGCTCCACATTACTTTTCTTCTTCATCCAAGTGACTATCTTATTTCAGTTAATAATACTAAGTGGCGTATGATTACGACTGAGATGGTAACAAGGGTCGGCAAGTAGCGACCAATGAATTTTAGTCCCTTTGATACACAGGCTTCGCCTGTTTGAATGTAAATCTCTCTCCCAGTCGATATTAGAAAGTATATTGTTCAGATTTATCGGCATTGTCTGTCTGTGTGTTTTCGACATAGAACTTTGCACACACGTGCGGCAGTTCAAGTCGCCACACTTCATGTAGCACACAAAGTAAGAGAAGAAAGTACAAGAAAGGCATAATGGTGACAGTGAACAGAGGTGTGAGACGAAGGAATAGTAGTAACGAAGAACAATATAGTTTCATTGGAAATCAGAAGTCACAGGGAGTGGATGCATCTGCGCCAACCAGCCATTGAGAACGATTTTCAGACACATCACCAATTGTCGCCAGCCATTGGTTTTTACCGTCCCGAGGACCCCAACCAGGAAGCCAGTCTACACCTTCCCACGTGGCTTAAACTAACTGTTGTGGATTTCATTCACTGGTGAAGCCATGTTTTGGTTTGACCACCACTAGCTAGCTCTTTTCCAGCCTGACTTTATATCCGCAAACATTGCTCGTCGAGGGAGGCAATGACTAGGCATACGTAACACATGTCCTAACCATCTCAGTCTTTGTAACTTCACAACTTCGTCGATTGATTTCCCCTCCTCACCTAGCACTCGATGCCTAACCTAAATATTGCTCACCTTATAATGCCACTTCACACGGGAGATAGAACGCAGGCACCTTTGATCAAAGACAGCTAATCTTTTCATGTCTTGCACTCTCAGTGGCCAGGTCTCACAGTCATAAAGGAGGACGGAGTGGACTGATGAGCATTACACCCGCCCTTTGGTCGACAGTTGAATATCTCGTCTAGGTCAGAGACGGCGTAGACTGGCAAATGCGAAACGAGCCCCCTGTATTCGTGCCGAGATTTCGTCAGAGATCAACCCGTTGGTGTTGGCTGATGGTACTTCCCAAATAAGTGAAGCGGTCAACGTGCTCTACCACTTCACTCCCTATTTCTAATCAAGGAGTCGCAGCAGTCAAGTCTTGTAACATCATCTTGCATTTAGCGGGAGCGAATCGCATGCCAAACATTCGTAGATTGCTGTTCAAGGTGTTTAGAAGACTCTGCATTTTGTCAGCGTCTTCGCCTAGAAGGACTATATCGTCTGCATATTCTAAGTCAACGAGATTATTCCCCGGTAGCAAGTCAATCCCTGAGTCGCTGAAGTCACTTAGGGTTAAGTCCATTAGTACATCTATGATGAAGTTGAATAGAAATGGGGATAATGGGCATCCTTGACGGAGACCACTAGTCGTCACCAGTTCAGATGACAACTCGCCGTATGCCCTCACCTGGCTGTATGAGTACGAGTAGAGTGCCTTAATCAGTGCGATATATTTTCTCGCCATTCCCTTTACAGCCAAGCATCTCCAGAGAACTTCTCTATCGACAGAGTCAAATGCTGCCCTTAGGTCAAGAAATATAATGACTGTCGGACGCCGGTAGGAATGACTATGTTCTAGAATCTGTCGGAGGGTGAAGATATGATCAATACACCCTCTTCCTGGTCTAAAGCCTGCCTGGCTCTCTCGTGTTTGTGCTTCCCGAGCACCACTCAGTCTACGCATGATTATTGAGCCTAAGACTTTAGATACTATATTAGTCAAGCTAATCCCTCTGTGATTATCACAGGAAGACTTGTCTCCCTTCTTGTATATGGGGATAATCAGTGACTTACACCAACCCGATGGGACTTCTTCTGATTCCCAGACGCTGCCTAGTGTAACAACAGAAGACAAGGGCCAGGCAACAGATCGTTTTATTATGAAAATCAACACGTATTTATACATATTTCAACTACATTATTATAGACAAGCGCAGTCATCTGATTGGTTGTTTTAGGTAGACAAACGCAGGCTTCTGATTGGTTGTTTCGGGATTCCTTGACAAATAGAGTTCTCTATCTGCGAATCACATTTTGCCACGTTAACTTTGCTGTGATTGGTTGTTGACTCAGGCTTGTTCATATTTTCTCACGGCCCATATTAGTGACCTAGACCTTAACGTAGATTAGTGCCAACCAATCGGCTAGCCGCCTGCTCTCACCACACTCGTCCCCCCGTCAAATACGTGCGACTGAAGTCGGCTTGATCTACTTGGTGCAGGCGTCATCGTTGGCTTGTCTCGCTGTATCCATTTCTGGAGCTCGCTGACGTTCACGCGCCTCTCATTGTTCGCCATTGTGACTGTGTCTGCGTAACCCCATCTCGAAGTGACCATATATGGTCCTTCCCACTTTGGAAACTGTTTGCCTGACCCTGTCGAACATTCGTCCATACTTCGGCCCACACCTTCATATGCTGCTTTCGCCCGACCTCCCAGCAGCGTCTCAAGTAGCAGCTCCATCGCTGACAGATCTTGAACGCCACTCAACTGCGCAGAAGCCTTGAAGTCCTGCCCGAAGATCCATATGTCTCCATCAAAAACTGCAGGGTATAGGCTTTTCATTTGTCGGTAGGCAGCGACACCAAATGTAACAACAGAAGACAAGGGCCAGGCAACAGATCGTTTTATTATGAAAATCAACACGTATTTATACATATTTCAACTACATTATTATAGACAAGCGCAGTCATCTGATTGGTTGTTTTAGGTAGACAAACGCAGGCTTCTGATTGGTTGTTTCGGGATTCCTTGACAAATAGAGTTCTCTCTGCGAATCACATTTTGCCACGTTAACTTTGCTGTGATTGGTTGTTGACTCAGGCTTGTTCATATTTTCTCACGGCCCATATTAGTGACCTAGACCTTAACGTAGATTAGTGCCAACCAATCGGCTAGCAGCCTGCTCTCACCACACTAGTACCTCAGTTAATGCAGACAGTAAACTGTCTCCATCAGGTCCCGCTGCTTTGCCTAGTTTCAGATTGGTGACAGCTTTAGAAACCTCAATTAAGGAAGGAGGACCTGTGTCTATATCTCATTCGGGTGTGTGCTGGATGGCGGGGAGGTTCAGTGTGGCTGTAGACAGGCATTACTCAGAATAAGTCAGTGGCTGCTGCAGGAATAATACACACCAGCCATGAGTGTATTTCAGTTTCTATTCTGAGTGGAGAGGCTTCTCAATTATGCACAGTAGGTAGTACACTCGTAAAAGTGGGAAGTTTTTGTGTGAGGCTAGCAACCTCACCATATGAAAAGAACACAAACGCTGCTGAAACATTGAAGCCTGAAGCTTAAAGCCCCAATGGGAACTTAACCGAACTATGATATGGATTCAAAAGACCAGAAATGGAAGTGAAAGTCAAGTAGTGCCCCTAGTACTGAAAATCAATCATGTACTAGAACACTTAGCCTTTTGTGAGTTTTCGAAAAGCATATACACCTATACACCAAACGAATCCTGATCCGTTCACTCAGCTACAAAGTTCGCAGAATTTTCACCCCGGACACCATAGAGAATGAACTGGACAATCTCAAGAGAATCCTCGTCGAGAATTGTTATCCAGAAAGATTTGTTGCTAAAACTATGAATCCTTAACCACAAAAGCCGCCAATGCTTAGCGTCCCGAAAAAACTACTCTACATGAACCTTCAATTCGGTGGGGATATATCTGCGGAAACACTAAAAAATCGACTGTCGCGCTCACTCAAGAAAACCTTCTTCGCAGCTGAACTACGACTAACTTTCCCCACAAAACCTATGATTCATGTGAACGTGAAGGATTACCTACTGCCGCTGGCCTCATCAATGTGTATTTATCAATTTACCTGCTCGTCTGGAGCCAGGTATGTCGGCCGTACCCAGCGTTCGCTTTCGAAACGTATTACCGAACACTTACCAACATGGTTTTACAAAGGAGAAAAACGATGCCCCCGCAGCTCCTTCTTAGAACATTTGATAGAGTCCGGACACCAAGCTACACCGCAAACAAACCTCAATGTCATCTACAGAGTAAGAAGTAGTCTTCCTAAAATTGTACGAATCGGACTTCTTTAAACTGCAGAAGCAATGGCGATTCACTTGCTAAGCCCTGAACTCTGCATACAGAAGAAGTTTGTTCAATCACTACACTTGCAATGAAATTAATCTATCTTTTTACCCGACAAGTAAATTCTACCTAATCTTTTTTTGTCTGAGTTTTCATTAGTACTATTTTGTCTTCTCAATTGTGATATTTTACATTATTAACTTTCTTGTTCTCCACTCCCACCAAATTTAATTTCTTAACCTCACTACCACTGTTACTGACTTGACCAACTTTCAATTTCTAGGCATTTTTGCTACGTTATGCAACTTATTTGCTCAATTTCAGTCCTAATTTAAATGGCATTATTCTCTACCACACTTCTACTTAGTCTCTCTCTACCTGTAATTACCTCTGTTGCTACCCTTGTAACAACAGAAGACAAGGGCCAGGCAACAGATCGTTTTATTATGAAAATCAACACGTATTTATACATCTTTCAACTACATTATTATAGACAAGCGCAGTCATCTGATTGGTTGTTTTTAGGTAGACAAACGCAGGCTTCTGATTGGTTGTTTCGGGATTCCTTGACAAATAGAGTTCTCTCTGCGAATCATATTTTGCCACGTTAACTTTGCTGTGATTGGTTGTTGACTCAGGCTTGTTCATATTTTCTCACGGCCCATATTAGTGACCTAGACCTTAACGTAGATTAGTGCCAACCAATCGGCTAGCCGCCTGCTCTCACCACACCCTGACCTAAGTTGGAACATTTGAGTCAATTATTTTACGTCATCTAACTTACTAACTCAATCTTACTTTAGTGGCTATCTGATTAACCTCGTTTCTATAATAGATCATTCTTGTATTACCTGATCAATTATCTAAACTTGACAAACCTGATGTACACACACACACACACAAATAATTATACACAAATGCGATTGTACAGCTATGTGAATGAAATCGCCTAAAAGAGTCTCTTCGCTGAACGTCTTCTCTTTTTCATATGGCTCATTAGGTATTTAAAAGCATATTGGTTAAAATAGAGTAGAGATGATACGCACTGGCTGCACATTCGACTCTTAGACAAGAGGTACTGGGCTTGAATCACAGTTTGTACGATCAGCGCATACATAAAACTGATTCATGAAAAATTTGTTCCATTTGCTCAAATGATGGATGAATTAGGCAATATGGATGATGCTATCAAACTGCAGGTTTTATTAAAATTTTAAATAAATTTTTCCTTCACGTTCCCAGTGGAACATAGGGCTCCAAGCTAGTGGCTCGAAGTTTCTGTAGCAGTGTTTAATTTTTACAGGATGGGGTTGCTAGCCTCATGCCCAACCTTTCCTCTTTACCAGCATTATTTCTGGCTCATTGAGGTAAAGGAGTGCGCCGGCCGGTGATCGGACCCCGGACCATATGCCTGTTTGGCGAGGGTGCTAACCGCTGTACCACCGACGCAGGTTTTATTACACAAACCTTTTCTGTCTGTTGATATATAGAAATGTCCAGCCTATTTATATGGCTTCCTAATTTCGTTCCCCTTAGAAATAGTTTCAAATAATTTCCGTCTCACCCTCTTCATTAATAAAATGGCACATTTTTATACATTAAAACAATTAGTCCCTTTGATAAATTTGAATAAGGCATTAAGAAGACAAATTTCGCGAGATGATATCATTTCGTAGTTTCTTTACAACTAACATGGTTAACAATAATAAAATAAAGTTCATGAAAATTACTCAGTTAAATAAAAACAAAAGTACATACTAATGACCAATCATATTTAGATAGGTCATGTAGTCCAGGGTAGGTGAAGATTGAAGTCTATTGATTTTTGTACACACAGTTTAGGCTGTATGTGATTAATCCAAAGTGCTTCCATCACCTTCAATAATCTTGAATTAGAGTTATGTGAAATAATTGTGAAACAGTCATTAGTATTGATTTATTGACCTGACATTAATAAGTGCTTTGCAATGGATGATGCTGGATTCCTATTAAGATTAATCGCGTTAGGATTTTCGATATGATTTACTAGCCATTTCGGAACATGTTCTTTTCGACGACATTGGAACATTCTGTTAGTTCTACCTATATAGGTGTCACCGCAGCTGCAGGTGAACTTGTAGATACAGTTTGAAGTAGAGTCCACAGAATTTCGTCCTTTAATCGTAGGTACAGGGATCGAAAATGTTCGGCAAGTGAGAAAAAGAGATGCGGCGTAGAATGTGCGTTTGATGGCTGACCGAAGTCTTTGAGCTGTCAACTGCATAATCTGGTCGCCCTTGAATGGTAGATTAATAAAGATGGCTTTCTTTGGTACAGAAGCTGTCTTTTCAAGATGTGGTCTATCCTTACCGTGACAATTGATGAAGTTTTCTGGATAACCATTGGCTAGTGAAACTGAATGCATATATCTAAGCTCATCCATCAATGTGTCACTCTTACATATTTTTCGAGCCCTTGAGAACAAACATTTCACCAGGGAACGTTTATACTGGATAGGAACAAAACTGGTAAAATGAAGATATTGTCCACTCCAAGTCTGTTTACGAAAAATAGAGCTCTGAATCGTTCCATCATTTCTCCTAGTCATAGTAATATCCAGGAAACCGAGTTTGTTATTGGATTCTAGTTCGGAGATCACTCGAAAATTTGGATGAATTTGATTAAATAGGGTGATAAAGTTTTCAATAGATTTGCTATTATTATCAATGATAAGAGTATCATCTACATAACGTTTGTACAGCATAAATTCTCCAAGCATACCTTGCATTTGTTTCTCTAATTTCGACATAAATATATCTGCTAACAGGGGCCCCAGAGGGCTTCCCATTGCAACACCGCCGATTTGTTTGTATGCTTTTCCTTGGAATGTGAATCTAATATTTTCTGTACACATTAAGATGATGTCTTTGATGTACGTTGCAGGAATAGGTAAGTTTATCCAGTTGCTTGTCATGTAGTCGCAAATGAAATCAACAGTTTCATAAAGGGGAACATTGGTGAATAAAGATTCTATGTCAGTTGAACACATAACCTTTTCCTTAATGTTCAAGGTGTCTAGCATTTTTGTAAGATCAAATGAACTTTTTACAGAATGATTTGATAATGAGTCTCTTACAGGCGTAAGGACCTCTGTAATCCATTTGGCGATTTTATGATATCATCTCGCGAAATTTGTCTTCTTAATGCCTTATTCACATTTTTATACAGTTATGAAATTCCAAACTAGTAGGAAACAGCTGTCCAGTCAGTACTCTCTGACTGACGTCAATTTATTTGTTTTATGATCTCAACTGAAATCAACCATACCCTTTAAAAAAAACACTTAGGAAACTATTTTTTCCTGACAATACATTCAATATTCTTTGGCAAAATGTTAACACATGACTTTTGTATGAACAGTCCTCAATTTAGTTCATTGATATTTGTTTACTCATTATCAGATTCAACTGACACCGTTTTCTACTATTATCATTCGCAATAAACGGTTGTTTCAGAATGTACACTGATGCATACATGACATTTGTATTTATAATTATATTTCTTTTATACTACTCAATATAACTCACCACCCACTAACAGAACTCGTTCTGTTTCAAGAGAACCAGTGAAAACCAACAAGAAGCACTGATCAGCTGTTTCACTCTGGTATTGGATTCATCGCCAGTAAAGCCCCCGCACCGCGAGGTACGAACCCAGGTCCTTCCAGCTAGAAGGCAAGATCGTAGTTTATTCGGATACTGGGACTTGACTTAATGGCCCATGAATTCTAAATTCTGCGAATTCGAGCTTGTAGCGCAGCAACCATCCGATGTTATTGACGAGCATTTATTTGACTTCACTCCCGACCAAGTGGAACTCAGTGGTCACAACTTATCACTAGAACTGCAGGCACCGTTGTCTTAAAGCCAGTCACTAGCAAGGATTGGATTGGTTGGTTATTATTATTGTTTCCTTTAGCTCCTAGAGGAATATAGGGCTTCAGCCTCGCGTCTCCATTGCGTTCGGTTCTCTGCTAGAGTTTTCACCTGGCTCCAAGTCTGCCCACATGCTTTCATTTCCTATTCACATCACCTTCTCTAAGTCACCCTTGCAGTGACGACCAACTCGCCGATTCCCTTTTGAGTTTCACTCAAGTGATGGCCTGACGTGTGATGTCACTTGATGGTTTCCTCGGAGTATGACCGGCCAAACCACCTCCATTTCTTCCTGTTTATTTGTTGAACAATCGGTACCTGGTTGGTTCGCTTGCAGAGATCCTTGTTGCTGATATTTTCTGGCCGGCCATCTGATCTTGAGTATTGAGCGAAGACAACTGTTAATGAAGGTCTGTAGTTTGTTTGAGGTGCTCTTTAGGACGCGCAGTGCAAGTCTCTGATCCGTATAGTGAGTAGCACTGACTGACTTCACATTGGAGTTGGATTGTTTGGTGATCACGCTAAAATCACGAAGTGATGGAGATTAGAATTCATAGATCACTACAGTTGATGGATGATCTATAAGCTTGCCTCGTAATCGAAATACAGTGGGTGTGTAATACCAATGAGTCGGAAACTACAGCAAAGTAGCGCTGTAGTACTCACTGGTGGTTTCTCGTAGCTGTCTAACTGATATCAATTCGTGGTCAAACTTAAAAATATGAAATCCCTACAGACTAACTTTTGGAAAGTTTAGTCTATTTACCATTAGTATGTCACTCAATTATCTACTTACATTTTACCTTATGTTGAGTGACCTTAAGTTTTATATACATTCAATTATCATTATTAACTAACGGACTATCTTTCCATCTTACACATGCACCCCAGTGCGATTTCTGATGTAGTTTTCGTTTGCCTTTACTGGATGTTTTTGTATTCTAATATTTATGAACTTATAATATTTCATTTTTTTTACTGAATTTGAGATTTTCCCGTCGATAGATTGGACCGAAGTGCTCGGTCTCGTGGCCCAAGTGGTCTAGTGGATAACGCTTTGGCGTTTTAAACTATGGTTACTGGGTTCGAGCCTCGGTGGGAACATCATCACTCACTGAGAAATGCAGGTGCATCCAGATGACGAGTCCCGAATAGGACGAAATGCGCATCCTGGATTCCACTGCTAGTCACCGTCCACCAATTAAATTATAACAGTCCAGCCTGAGGAGAAATTTGTCAAAAACAGTTATTCCCTCAAAAATCATCTTGTTTTGATTATATCATGGGGATTTTTAACATGTACATATATACACATGTTATCAGAAACCTCAACACTAGAAAATTTAGGTTAATTATGTAATGCGAAAGAGCCTAACCATATATATACGTGTTGACAAAAACGTTTTACGAGTTTGACCACGGATTGATATCAGTTAGAGAACCAACAAAAACCGGAGAGTACTGGACAGCTATTTCATCCTAGTTTGGGAATCATCGGCAGTAAGATTAAACAGCTGTCCAGTACTCCCCGTTTGTTTTCAATGGTTCTTTCACTGATATCAATCAGTGAGCATATTAATCGTGAAAACAAATCTGATCCTTACAAACAAACTCTTGTAAAAAACTTGAGTCTTTTAATATTATCACTCTTTTACGAATTATTCTACAAACATTGATTGTTTTTATGAATAAATATTAAAGCGACATTAGAATTCTGTATTAGTATGGTGATAGTATAACTAACTGGTAAATAAGATAAGATAATACCTTTATTCTAAATCAGCACTTGTGACACAGAATGGAATTCTCAGCATTTTTGCTACAATACTGCATCTAGTTAGTACATTAACAATAAATAAAGTTCTACATGGATTAAAGTTAATCTCAGTTCATTATGACAACAACATATTGGCATGTCGGTAGCAAAGCCGAAATTTAAACAGAATGTTTGAAGGTGTTAAAAAAGTAGATACTACTAGCATATTTACTGGCGTAAGCGATAGCAAAATGGTCGAGATATACAGAGTGTGAAAGAACGAAGAAGAATGTTTTAAGTAGAGTTTGTAAGGAGGAGAGAAACAAAGCAGCACATAACATAAAAACAGAGCAAAGGAAAAGATTGAAAGAAAACGTTGTACCGATAAATGATGTGAGTTGGAAAGACGAGATCCATTGTTCTACTGACTATTTAATAAGTTAAAGGTTTCATGCCTAATGCTTTCTTTATCGCACAGAACACGAACTAGGTAGGGTATGGATGAGTTTTTGTACTTACTAGTGCGGGCATATAGTTTCCTATATAGGCTTCTGGTTTTCCCTGAAGAGATACATGGGGAGAGTTGTGAATGTAGAGGGTGTTGTGAGTCAGATAAAATGGATTTCGCCCATTTTTCACATGAGTCCATGTGCCTGTCCACCAGAATATTAACAAGCTGGCTAAGTGGCAAACTGCTTACCCTGCTGACAACCTTTAACATCCTACGTAATAAGGTATAGTCTTTCTTCAATAGCCCAGGAAAGACTAAGGGGGAACAATAGAGAATAATAGGCAGAATACGGGAGTTAACAAATTGTAGGAGTAAGGGTTGGGTTACACCAGAATGTCTTAACTTCTTGATGTAGAAGGTAAGACGGAATATTTTCTTGGAAATCGTCAAGATATGAGACGACCAGGAAAGATCAGAAGATAGAGTGACGCCTAGGTATTTAATTTCCGACTTGGTTTCTATTTCAGTGCCATCTATGTTGCACACCTCGTGAGTGATAACCAGTTTGTTTAGGTCAGATTTGTGCCTAAAGGTGAAATTAACTGTTTGGCATTTGGAGGGGTTTAAGGTGAGACCGTTTTCCTTGGACCATTGGCTAATTTCTGATAAGAAGCCATTTAGTTTAGAGCAGTCACTTTGACATTTGACAGGTAAAGATACAGTTAGGTCATCAGCATATTTGACAAAGTTAATGTCATTTGAAGATGGTAGGTCATGTAGAAAGAATGAAAAGAGAAGTGGGGAGAGTACAGCACCTTGGGGGACACCAGCTTCAGTGAGCACAGCAGAGGAGGATTCGCCTTTGTATACGGTGTACTGCATTCTGTTTGAAAAGTAGGAATGCAACCAGTTAGTGACCCAGGACTCGGTTTGTGTCATGGAGAGCTTATTTAGCAAGAGACATCTAGGTACAGAGTCGAAAGCAGAAGTGAAGTCAAGAAACGTGCAGCGGACATATTTGGCACCTTTGTCTAATGATGAGACAATACTGTTGTGTAAGACGGCTGCAGCGTCTAAAGTACTCCTACCCTGTCTGTAGGCAAATTGTTTGGGGTCTTCGAAGCTTTTAAGGGAGGGTTCGAGTTTAAGAAGTACTAGTTTTTCCATGAGCTTTAGAAACGGGGAAGTGATGGCAATGGGTCTGAACTTTACGTTCTTGCTATTGCCAGGTTTAGGGACAGGGACTATTTTAATGTCTTTCCATGGAACAGGTACAACGTTTTCGGAGAAAGAAGCATTTAGGATATTAGTTAGAGGAGAACATAAAGCATCTGCACATTGTTTTAGAACATATGCAGGTATGCCATCAGGGCCAAGACTATGTGAGGGCTTAAGAGTTTTAAGACATTTCAAAACATCAAGAGTGTTAAAGTCCTGGAAGTTATCAGCTACAAGATTAGTAACGTTAGAAGTGGTAGAGCGTATAAAAGACAGATTAAGAGCATTAACATCACAAGAGGGAAAAACATTACATCGCTTACTATTGCCAGTAATTTCATTGAAAAATTTCCACATGCTGATAGGAGATTTGCATGATAAAAGTGTTTGGTTATAGATAGCATTAAGATTTTTGATTTCAGATTTGATTTGAGCATTAATCTTTTTAAGTCCTAACTTGTCTTTGCATTTATATAACATTTCTTTTTGCCTGCGAAGTTGTTTGAGATGGGGAGACAAGAAGCGGTCGAGGCGTTTGAACAGTGTTTGTTTGGGACAGCATATGTCGAGGCAGAACTTAAGATAATCCATTATATTGGTGATTGAGTCATCTAATGTACTTTCATAGAATAATCCCAGTTAGTATTTTTAACATGCATCTTAGATTGAGTAGGTTGTCAGATGTGTAGCATCTTTGTTGTGCTTTCGTAGACAGGTGTGAGAAGATTTTTATGTGTTTTGCTGTATATTTTTGGCAAAACACGGACAATGCAGTGATCTGAGTTTAGTATCGGTGAACGTCTACGTGTTTCATATACTCCTTCGTCATTAGTAAAAACTAATCGAGTGTTTTGTCAAGTCGAGTGGGAAATTTGACTATGTTTGTGTGACCAAGAGCTTCAAGAAAGGAGCAATCTGAGGTGTTGAAGTCCCCAGTAATAATGGATAGAGAGTTGTCAAAGTTGGCAGCAGCAAACATGGGGAATATCACTCGGAGGCAGTTTCACAAAGATGAATACTGAAGTCTGAAGAGTGTTAGAAAGTCATACATTGTATTGTAGAACTTCAACCACAATACTTCGTTAGTTATATGTCCTCATCACAACTTCATTGGTCATTATTTTCTCTATCGCTAGCAGTTTATAACAGGACCGGATAAACAGGGCGGAAATCTAGATATAGTAAAGAAGATATGTAGCTCATTTGGATGATTTTGATTTGTTTTTGTTCTCTGAGCTGGATAGTTAATTTGCTTAGCTTTCATCACCCCCTACTACACGACATCTTCAGCGCATAATTCAATTCGTTGAAGTGAGCTTTTAGATTTCTCCACGAGTTAACTAATGAACTCTCCTGGTGACCTTGGACGTATTTGGTTGTTTTTGTGTGTTCTGAGACCTTATAGGTTACTTCTATTTGAACGGATTGTTTTTTTGACTTGAGCTTTCACCCTTTGTGTGTGAGATTTCCCTCTTATCGGTTGTTAAATTTAGTCTACCTCTATGTGTTTATTGATTCATGATTCACCGGAATACCAGGTGTCTGAAAATTTTCTAATATTTATGGTGTTTGCTCTGGCTAATATTTGGATGTTGATTGTCCCAATCGAATTGACGGTCGTGGTTTTCTGTATGTAGTGATATGAGGGAGTGGATATCATGTCGTTTGATGGCTAGCTTATGTTCGTGGGTACGAAGACGAAGGGGACGTCCACTTTGGCCAACGTAGTGTTTTCGCAGTTTTTAAAATTTATTTCGTAGATGATGTTGATTTTATCTTCTTCCGTTGTTGAGTCTATTGATTGACATAAAATTGAGTGAAGTGACTTTGTTGGATTGTGTACGACGTCAATTCCTAAAGGTTTGAAGAGTCTTGCAGTGATTTCTGACATATCCTTTATATATGATAAGACAATTTTCTTTCTGGGCTGTAATCGATTTGCCTTACCACTAAGTAAGGAATAATTTTCAAAATCAACTTTGATATGTTACATAACATTACTACTTCGGTTTTTTCATCCTCACAAAAAGTGAAAGTTATTTACAGGATCAATAAACATGTGAATTCTTTTTTCATAAAAATGTCTTACATCCTGATGAGTAAACTTCAACGTTTTTTTCTTTCTTAAACTGAATTTTAGATAGCACAGATTCCAGTAGAAAGACGGTGGTCAACTCTGTCAACAATCTGAGCTACAATATTAAAGTTACTCCGATTAGTCCCAGTATTACCTCTACTTCTCCTCCTCCTTCGGCAGCTACTAATGCCACTTTTGCTAGTGGCGGTACTACAAATACTACTTCTACTACTACTACCACTACTACAACCAATCCACCTATCCTCCCGTCAAGTACTTCTAGCAGTTATACTAAAAGTTATAGACCAAGTCCACCTTTGAATGATACGAATACAATAAATCTCAAAAGAAGAGTAAGTGACTTCTACACTTTACTATTGTTATTATTAGTACAAGTAAACATATAAACAGTTTTATCGGGCGTAACGTGACAGTCTAAGTCAGTTGAGTTCTTCTTCTATTCTAGGAATAGATCTTGCGCTGCACTTAATCTTCCGTTTATACATTGTCACTCAGTATTATTGTTACATTATTAATTTTCAGTTATATTTTGAGTGCGACATAACGCTTCACTAGCACATCTCTATTCCATCCCGTTTACGTAGTCCTACTTAGCTGGCTACACGATTGCCTATAGAGCTGTCTTTTCCCTCATTCATTATCTTCTCCATATCACTCTTGGACCACATCCAACTTGTCGCTTCTCATTCAGTTTTTACTAGAATGATGGCCTGAAGTGCTGCGTCACTCTACGATTCACTCAGAGTGTGTCCAACCAATCTCTATTTACAGGATTTCATGATTAACTGACGTTAGTTATGGGAACATTGGAAAATCTGTGAGCACTGGACAGCTGTTTCACCCTTCCTTGGGATTCCTCATTAGTACGCACCTTAGATATACTGGTTACACAGCAAACTCATAGACCATTAAGCCACCGGGACCCAATCCTGTGGCTAGTAAATAAAATGCAAATGTCGTGTGACCACTGGCGAATGTCATCTGAGAAACCAGGATGAAACAGTTGTCTCGCAGTACTCCCAGGTTTTCCAATGATTCTCTAACCGATCTCAGTTCACGATGAAGTCTTGAAAGCAATCATATCCGTGCAAACCGACACTTGAATATCATCTCCATTTTCTCTGACATATTTGTTTGGCAGTAACTTCTTGGTTGGTTCATTCCATTGCTGAGCTCCTTACCGCTTCTCCTTTCTAGGAAGCCAACTGGTATTCACTATATAGCCAACAGAGACAGCTGTTGATGAAAGATTACAATAGCCTGTTGGAAATGCTCTCGATAACGCACACGTCAAGTCCCTGGACTGACTGACTGACTAGGTACTGGCGTTGAAAATCCAAATCTTGTTCTTCATGCTGGGTACAGTGTATCGAAAGTCCTACATGCCCACCCTTGACATCTTTATCCTAGCTGTTTTAAGTTGAAATGATGCTGACTAAATAAGTCATCGAGGTAACCAAGCTCAAATTTTTTCCCGCTGACAGTGATTATTGCGCGTTGTTGTCGGTTGTGGTTGTCAGATGTCTTCGTCGCCCCCGTCCTCTCTATGTTCACTTGAAGTTGTGTCTTCGCTGAATCCAGTAGTGTATGAGTAAACGTTTGGCGAATGAATTCCATGTGTGTGCGTGTCAATGTGTGTTTTCACTCCACACAAATCAACATTCACAGTTGTAAACAAACGTCTGCATTAAATTATATATCTATATATATATAATATGCATAAACAGCCATACCATGAGAAATAAATCCGTTCACAGAATAAAGATAACTACATTCATTACTTTTTTTAAAAGCAGTTTTGTGTGTTAGAAGTTTTTCATAAGTTTTATTTTTTATCATTTCTAGTATTATTATTACCATTATCAATAACTATAATCTAATATTTGCTCTGGCATCAGATAATATGCATAGGGATTATATTATTATGTAACCCAGATAAAATATGACAGTAGACCCAATGGCGATTACTAGTGACCAATTTTAACTGAATACTCCAAATAATAGCCAGCTATAGCTCACCAGTTTATAGATAGATCATCTAAAGCTCCAGTGAAAAGAGTACTGTCCCGTGGAATTCTACACAAAAATCCGTATACAATAGGCAGTAAATGCGCTTACTTTGTTGGTGTATGAATGTCCTGAGGTATTTGTTTTTGTTGCTAAAGAGTTTAAAACTAGGACGAAACAGATATCCAGTGTGTTTTTTTCCTGATTTTAAATGTCCATCTAACAAGTGGTGTCTTGTTCGTTAGGAAATCTATTCAAATAATTTCATACTGCGTTACATCTACTGTCGGTATGTTGCCATCCTCAGAAATGTTCAACATGCGTAATTTGAGATAATGAGTTTTTATAGGAAGTTGGATTGATTCGA